>OY829538.1:67697693-68897693 GCA_963691705.1 Viola odorata | reverse complement strand
TGGTGTGCCCTAAGAAAATCTAGTCTAGAAAAATCAAGAGAAAACCTAGACTAGAATAATCTAGATAAATTCTACACTAGAATTATCTAGATAAAAGAAAGAAAGAAAAAGATGAAGGAAAATTTCCTTGGTCGGTAAGGAAGAAGAGTGTAGAAAGTAGTAAAGAAATAATAAAATAATAATAATAAATAAAGGAAAGGCGGTGCAGTGGTGCCTATAAATAGGCATGCATGCAATGCAATTGTGTAGCAGTGCAGAAAAGCAAGAGTGAAGAAACAAAGAAAAGAAAAAGAGAGGAGTGTGCGTGAGAAAGGGTGAGGAGAAATTGAGGAGAAATTCAATTTCTCAATTGAGGAGATATTGAGTGAGTGAGGGTGTGTGTGAGAGAAAAATAAGGGTGAGTGTTGTATGCCTATCCAAAGGCAATAAATATTTTAGCTCATCTGTATTTTTACTACTTCCATTTAAATTAAAAGTTCAGCTTTTGTAGCTCGTATCTCCACCCGATTGATTATTAGCTTTGTTAATTCGCACCACCTTTGTTTCAACAATCTGGTAGCGGAGCTTGGTTGGTTATCGGACCATGGGTGACCTTCAAGTTGTTGGTGGAATTAAAAAGCTCAATAATCAAAACTACACTTCTTGGTCTACTTGCATGATGTCTTACATGCAAGGACAAGATTTGTGGGAGATAGTAAATGGAAGTGAAGTCACACCACCAGAAGCGGAGGATACAAGCGATTCTCTTCGGAAATGGAAGATCAAAGCGGGCAAAGCAATGTTCGCTTTGAAGACAACAGTAGATGAAGAGGTGCTGGAGTATATCCGCGATGCCAAAACTCCCAAAGAAGCTTGGGATACGCTCGCCAAGCGATTCTCCAAAAAGAATGACACAAGACTCCAACTTTTAGAAAGTGAGTTATTGTCAATAATACAACATGACTTGACAATTGCTCAGTACTTTCATAAAGTGAAGTCGTTGTGCCGAGAAATTTCTGAGTTAGATCCAGAAGCTCCAATCGGAGAAACCAGGATGAAAAGAATAATCATCCATGGTTTGAGGCCCGAGTATAGAGGGTTCGTCGCTGCAGTACAGGGATGGCCGACCCAACCATCACTTGTTGAGTTCGAGAATTTGCTAGCTAGTCAAGAAGCATTAGCTAAGCAAATTGGTGGAGTTTCGCTAAAAGGTGAAGAGGAAGCGCTCTACACCAACAAGAATCGGCGAAATTTCAGGCAGCGGACAGTTGGTGGATCTAAAAGAAATGATGATAACGCAGCAAGCAATCATGGTGAAGTAAGCACTCACGCAGGGGGAGCTCATGGAAAAATTAAGAGGTTTGAAGGTAAGTGCTACAACTGCGGGAAGATAGGACACAAAGCAGAATCCTGTTGGTCAAAGAAAAAGACCATGGAGAGCAACGCCGCTACTTCTAACTATGAAGAAGAGTGGGATATTGAGGCGGACTTTATTGGGGAAGAAAGTGCCGCTACTTCTAACTATGAAGAAGAGTGGGATATGGAAGCGGACTTTATTGTGGAAGAAAGTGCCGCTACTTCTAAATATGAAGAAGAGTGGGATATGGAGACGAACTTTGTTGTAGAAGATGAGGAAAGTGCTTTTACAACAATAACATCCAATGGAATTGACGATTGGATTGTTGATTCAAGTTGCTCAAATCATATGACAGAAGATAAGGAAAGGTGGAGCACTGTTACATTGAATCTCTGGAGTGATGAGTTCAATTTAGTGCTTGTGGAGGAGGATTCAGCTTCAATTAAGAGCTTGGAGGCAATAGTAACCCAGCCTATCTTACAGGGCACTACAGACATAGATGTCCAAAGTGAAGATAGCAAAGAAAGCATCGAAGAGGTGAAGCATAATCCAACCGACTCATTGTTTCACAGAGAAGTTGCAGCAATCGTCATCCAATCGGCTTTTAGGAATTTTCTGGCTACACACAGAAGCAAAGAAGTCCTTCTGAAGGACAGTAAGCCAGAGCAGGGTCCTCGAACGGAGAGTTCAGTTCCCGACCATATCTTAGAAACTAAAAACACAAGTAGAGACTCCAAAGACACATCAGTTGAGGTACAAATTGGAGATTCTACAGGAGTTCTCTTTATCAGAGAAGAAGGTGTGGTCATTCGACACCACATGCAAAAGAAAGCCAGAGCTAAGTTAAAGAAAAATTGGGATGATAGGACAATGAGTAGCAGCATGTCAAAGATGAGGGATAGAAACAGGCAAGATGCAATAATTCATCATGAGAGGGCACTGGCGTATGCGTTCTTACAAAAGCTACGAATCTGTTCGAAGAAAAAGCAAACCAAATATTATGGCACACAACTAAGCATGAGTTGGAGCTTGCCGGAATGGTGGAAAAGCAGAAAGTCGGTGTTGAGGGGGAGTGTTAAAAGTCAACACCGATCAAAGAAAAAGAAGAAGAGAAAGTGGTAGAAGGTTGTAGAAGAGGGTAGAAAAGAAAGAGTGGTGTGCCCTAAGAAAATCTAGTCTAGAAAAATCAAGAGAAAACCTAGACTAGAATAATCTAGATAAATTCTACACTAGAATTATCTAGATAAAAGAAAGAAAGAAAAAGATGAAGGAAAATTTCCTTGGTCGGCAAGGAAGAAGAGTGTAGAAAGTAGTAAAGAAATAATAAAATAATAATAATAAATAAAGGAAAGGCGGTGCAGTGGTGCCTATAAATAGGCATGCATGCAATGCAATTGTGTAGCAGTGCAGAAAAGCAAGAGTGAAGAAACAAAGAAAAGAAAAAGAGAGGAGTGTGCGTGAGAAAGGGTGAGGAGAAATTGAGGAGAAATTCAATTTCTCAATTGAGGAGATATTGAGTGAGTGAGGGTTTGTGTGAGAGAAAAATAAGGGTGAGTGTTGTATGCCTATCCAAAGGCAATAAATATTTTAGCTCATCTGTATTTTTACTACTTCCATTTAAATTAAAAGTTCAGTTTTTGTAGCTCGTATCTCCACCCGATTGATTATTAGCTTTGTTAATTCGCACCACCTTTGTTTCAACAGTTCGTGGTCTAGCAGAGTTGAAGGCACGGGTTCTGTCCATGGCCTATCATGAGGTAACCCCGGATCCGCCTTGTCCACGGGACATTTCCATGGAGCCATGTTTCCATTATGCTCCTAGTTATGAAGCACTGATTCCTAATGTCAGGCACTGTATTGATGTGAGGAGGGGAATAAAGCTTGTTAACAATATCGAACAACAATAGTTCTAGACATGATCCATTCAATCATCACTTTCCTTTCTTTCTTTTTTGAAACAGCAAAACTCATAGCTGTACATCATTGTTGGATCATCTTTGCAAAATAAAACGATATCCATGACTTGCTTCCTGGAAGGCCACGAAAATGTGGTAAGCGTTTTCAACTCACTCACCCCCTCATTGTCAACACCTTTTTCCACCGGTTTATGCAAACAACAACAACAACAACTTGGGGAGTGGTTTTATTCTGGAAAATAAATAATTATCATTTGATTTTATTCTTTACATGAACCAGACAGAAATTGTAGAGAGATTTCTACTGCTTGACATTGGGGAAGCAACAACAACTTCCATCGACACAAATTGCATGAAAAGGGTTGAAATCTCTGGCCGCGCAACCATCTGAACAGTCCGAGCTTTGCTGACACGTCACACCACCAACAATCGGAGTACAATCATCACAATTTCCTGCAATAACAAAATATTAAATGATAAACTACATTTTAAAACTTGCAATTCCTTACTTTTCCATTAGTGGCTTTTTCTTACCAGAATCGATTAGGAGACAAAAGGTGAGAAGCACCGCTAGGAGAACTGCTTGGTTAGAAGAAGCCATAGTAGATGTTATTATTATTGAAAAAATATGTCTATCCATTTAGTGCAGCAGTCTGCAGCTGTATTTATATACAATTTTTTTATTAGTTCCTCGTTTTAGAAAATTATTTAGGGGAAACAAATTCAATGTCATTTTTTTAAAAAGGAAAATAGAAATATAACACGTGCTCATTCATCAATTTTATATTTAAAAAGTTTCTTTATTTTAACATGGGGAGATTCTACAGATTATTTGGTTCATTCAACATAAATTTCGTTCTTGTAATTAATTAATTACTAAATAACATAAAAGACACTGGGAATAAATTGGTATTTACGAAACTGTCATTATTTATTTACGAAACTGTCATCTGTTTGTTTTTCTGTTTATTTTTTTCTATCAAAAGACTTACCATCATCTAAAGTCCGAACAACCACTGAGTTAGATGTTCATTGGCTAATCAAGTTTTTTTTGTACAACGAAATAAAAATAATTAATTAAAATTGCAGAGCAAAAAAATGGTTGGAATGAAAATAAACAATTAAATGAAATTGTGGGTGTGATCCGAATTTGGAAATTCTTTATAAATGGAAAAGAATTTGGAAATATAAATTTTCTTAATTTGATTTGTTGGATGAAGAAAAGGATCGATGTATAATAATGGTAGAATTGGATGGACGAAATAAGAAACATTAAAACAATATCAATTTTATTTTTGTTTTCCATTATTAGATGGGAATCATTTAACTGGGCAAGGCAAGTAGTAGTTGCTAACTTGCTATTGCAATGGAGAAAGGGATCTCATGTGCAGGATTGAGTTCAAAGAGATTTCCGGCGATTGTGTTTGGCTGTTTGATAAGGTTGTCTCTGTTTCTCATTGCAATCCATAGGCCAACCTCCACATTTGATCTGCTCAGCGTCTTCTCCAAAGCCGCTGGCGCCGTCTATGATGAAAAAACCGATGCCTTCTCTACTTCTTCAGGTACGGCCGGTAAGCTACCCATTTTCTTGAATTACCCCATTTTTCTTTCATTTTCTATATTTGTTTGAAATGCAAGAGACTCGAGTCTTGAACCAAGAGTATTACTCCCTCCGACTCATAAAAAAATGAAGTTTTAGTATTGCGCATATGAATCAAGAAAGTAGATTTCGATTTTGTTTGTAATAACCCTCTAAATTACTTTGTTTTATAAAAAAAAAAATTTGAAATATGTTAGTAAAGTTAATAAAAAAAATTGCCTAAATTATTGTTGAATGATATTTAGATTTGGAAATCTTATTCTCCCTAGAACCTTATTTCCTTATTTCTTTAATGAAATAGAGGGGTATGTGATTATTCTTTGCTTAATTTCCATATTTTGAAAATTGCCTAAGTACCACCGAACATCTTCAAAATTATCATATAATGTCATGTGTTATTCGATTGATACGTTGTGTGTTAAGTAACTAAAAAATGACTTTAAAATATACAGCAACAAAAAATCAGGAAGTGTATTTAACACTTTCTCAACAATTCTTCTTTCTTCAAATTTCTCACCATGCAACTTCATTTGATTTACTATCTCAATTAATCTAGACGAGTAATTTTTGATATTTTATGTTTCTTTCATGTTGAGGCCTTCAAACTGCCTCCTCAAAGTTTGCAACTTGATCGATCGGATCTTCTCTGAACCTTGATACTCTTCCTCCAGATTTTTCAAACTTGATGAGCTATTGTGGCACCAACAAGCCTTGGAAAAATGGACTTTGATACACATGAAGGCTCTACATGAATGCAGAAAAGTGAGAGTTTTCATGTTCTTGGTTGACTCCTCTTTTTCTTTCTTAATTTGAGCAACTGTCATTTCAGTTGTATTTATTAGTACATAGCCCTTTTCTATTGACTTCCAAAGATCTTGAGCCATAAAAAAAGCTTGCATTCTTATGGACTAGAAATTATAATTTTTTCCGTTGAAAATTATTGGTGCCGGCAAACTCATGTTGGCTGCCTTCTGATTTTCTTTGTTTCAATAGGCTCCTTAAGATCAAAAGAGTGCTCCGCTACTAATTGTTGGCTTTTAGTGGTGTGTTATTCTGCAAAATCTGGGCTTGTTTTTTTTTATATTTCTACTCTTCACAAAAATATTATAGGAGCTCAGTATATAGAGCAATTATGCAGCAACTACGCACTTTTTCAATGTAGCTCATACTTTTCTGTACCAACAACTACCTAACACCACATGTATACAAAATATAAAATATCAGTACAATTAATTTTATACTTTTGACAATATTTTGGAGTATAAAGCAACAGTGCATACTTCAACAAGCCGTATTCTATGGAGAGCTTATTTTTTTTGAATAAGCTGAAGATTTTATTCATGCCTAGAAGACGTAGGCAATAGAAAGAAAGGGTAGAATGTACATGAGGTTGGTCCTCTAGAGAGGAGGCGACCAAAGGACTACCAAGAAACTACGGTAGAAACAACCGCAGAAGGAACCAAGATTACTAGACTATTGAACAGCCCGACCCAACGAAAGTAACCAAGAAGGGGACAACATCATCATCCCCAAAGAATAAGGGAATGCATGATCAGTACTCTTTAACCATCTGTACCAAAACGAGAAGGCGGAATTGAAGACACGTCTCGAGCAGAAGGAGTGTTGATTGAAAACTACCTGGTTTCTCTGCAACCACAAGCTCCAAACCATAGTCGTTATTAAAGCCCTACATAGAAGAAAAGAAGGACGACTTCGAAAATAGTCGTTATTGACAAGTTAGTGCTGCCATTAATTACGGTTGTAATTATGTATAAAATGACAAGTCAATGTCAACTTACTTGTAATTTGGACATAGTTCATAAAGAGTATTTATAAATTTATAAGTAATCTAGTTGACGGTGTGCTAGTTGCTAATTTACTTGCTATTGCAATGGAGAAAGGGATGCCATGTGCAGAATTGAGTTCAAAGAGATTTCCGGCCATTGTGTTTGCCTGTTTGGTAAGTTTCTCTCTGTTTCTGATTGCAATCCATAGGCCAACCTCGACATTTGATCCGCTCGACGACTTCTCCAAAGCCACTGGCGCCGTCTATGATGAAAAAACCGATGCCTTCTCTACTTCTTCAGGTTCGGCCCGTAAGCTACCCATTTTCTTGAATTACCCCCATTTTTCTTTCATACTCTTGAATTACCCCCAAGAGTATTACTCCGTCCGTCTCATAAAAAATGAAATTTTAGTATTGCGCATATGAATCAAGAAAGTAGATTTCAATTTTGTTTGTAATAACCATAGTTATCAGAACCGGACCGGACAGCGAACCGAAAATGAAAATTTGGTGGTTCAACCGGGTTGAACCGGGTTCGACCGGATTGTAGATACTGGTCCGTTTTGAACCGTTCATGCATTGAACCGTTCAATCTTAGATAATTGAATCGGATTGAACCGGCCGGTTTTTATACTATGATGAGCCTCTAATGGGCTGGCCCATCATATTTTCCAAAAAAAAAAAAAAAAACAAAGGCAACCAAAACGGCGTCGTTTTGGTTGCCTCTTTGATGGGCTGACCCATGCCTGTAATGGGCCGGCCCATCTAATTTTTTTTTTTTAAAAAAAAAAAACCAAACCAAAACGGCGTCGTTTTGGTTTGGTTCATCAAACCAGCCGGTTCGCCGGTTATGTAAAAACAGGCCGGTTCGACCGGTTGAACCCGGTTGACATGCATATCCGGTCCAATAGCTGAATCGAACCGAAAACGTGAAAAATACCGGTTGAACCAACCGGTCCGGTCCGATTCTAATAACTATGGTAATAACCATCTAAATTACTTTGTTTTATAAAAAAAATCTTAGAAATATGTTAGTAAAGTTAATAAAAAAATCAGTAATGATAAACTAGATGAAGAAACTGCTTTATTTCACTGTCTGAATGATGTGGCGTGACAGTTTCGTAAATAAATAGTGGCAATTTTGTAACGAAACTGTCACGCCACGTCATTCAGGCAGTGAAATCATGTAGTGTAGTCACTTAATTTAGCATTGCTCTAAAAGAATTGCCTAAATTAGTGTTAAATGATATTTAGATTTGAAAAACTTATTCTCCCTAGAACCTTATTTCTTTAATGAAATAGAGGGGTATGTGATTATTCTTTTCTTAATTTCTATTTTTTTTTTTGGTGATTTGAGAAAATACCAATTATCATGTAATGTGATGTGTTATTCCTTAATTCTGATTGACATGTGGTATGTTAAGTAACTAAAAAATGACTTTAAAATATACAAAATTTATTTTGCTTAATATAGCGATATTCCATTCATTTTGAGTATTTTGACTTCAAATTTACACTCAACATAAATAGTTCCCTTTTTAAAAAGAAAATTGAAAGGAACAATAATGATGCATCTAAGAATTTAGCCAAATTAATAACTTGATAAAATATAACCAATGAGTGGTTGATTTGAGTGATTTAGCATTTTTATCTCTTAAGTACGTTTGATCCATGTGTAAAAAAAATTAGCAGCTAAAAATACTTTACTTGTTAATGAATTAATCCAGTACGTACATAATTAATCGGTGACATTAGGGAAACATGTGGGTTACCCCAAAAAGCTTTAATTTTTTTCTACTGAAAAAAAAGCTTCAAATTTGAAAAATCATCCGGCCCTTAATAATATCATTCCTACTACATGTTAAGTTACGGGAACTACTAGTATGTAGATTTATGGACTCGGTCCAATCCATCACCTTAATACTTCGGATCGTAAAGATGGCTTTCAAAATAAGTTCGACTTCTACTCATAACTTTATTTTTCTGAAAAGAAAAATATTTTTTATTAATTAATTTTCTGAAATAGTAGATAAATTTAAAATAATAATTTTTGAACCATGTTTTTTGACTGTAATTTTCAATTTACCCATTTTTTATAGTATAATTACAATAATATCATTGTACCAAATTAATTGGTTGAGTAAAAAAAATAAGACAAATGACAAAAGTCATGATTATGACTCAAAACGACAGTCAATAGAAAATGACAGTTATTGAAAACCGGGTATCGTAAAAGTATAAGCAATTGAAGTCTTGTAGTGATGAGTTTTTTGAAGCAAAACTTCATTCATAACAATCAAATTGCAAGAAAATTGACACCATTCAAGAGGGTACTAACTTCAGCACAAGTTATTTACTGGCTTCTGTTTGGCATCTAATTTTCAGGATCGAAAAGTAATCCTTCACCACCACCACCTGCCGATAAACTCCTTGGCGGACTTCTATCTCCAGCATTTGATATAGATTCTTGCATCAGCAGGTACCAGTTATACTTATACCGCAAAGCCTCACCCCATCAGCCCTCTCCCTATCTCATCTCCAAGCTCCGAGAATACGAACAACTTCACAAGCGCTGCGGACCGAATACTGCAATCTACAACACAACTATACAGACCATCCTCAATTCCACCAATTACCCAACAAACACTACCAATCTCTGTAACTACATTGTCTGGTTACCCTCTAACGGCCTTGGCAACAGAATCTTAAGCATGACTGCTACATTCCTCTACGCGGTCCTCACAAACCGGATCCTTCTAGTTCATCATGCACCTGACATGGCTGATCTTTTCTGCGAGCCTTTTCCTGAAACATCATGGTTGTTGACCCCTGATTTCCCCCTGACGAATCGGTTCGACAGCAAGGAGATGAGGGATGTGCATAGTTATGGAAACCTACTGAAGGCTAACAACTTCAACGCTTCTTCAATCACTCTTCCTCCTCCACCATTTCTTTATCTTTATCTAGTTGATGATTATGATGATAATGACAAGCTCTTTTTCCAAGATGAGAACCAAGATTTCCTCAAGAATTTCCCCTGGCTGCTCTTGAGATCGGATCAGTACTTTGCTCCTTCTCTGTTCTTTATGCCACCCTTCAAGAACGAACTCGAGAAATTGTTCCCTGACAAAGAGACTGTTTTTCATCACTTGGCTCGGTATCTTTTCCACCCTTCAAATCAGACGTGGGGGCTAATCACCAGGTTCTATCAGGCTTACTTGAAAAATGCAGATGAGAGAATTGGTTTCCAAATCAGAGTGTTTGACACCGAAGCAAGCCCGAGTAACCGCGTTATGGACCAAATTCTAGCCTGCATAAAGAGAGAAAACATTCTCCCCCAACCGGAAAACCAAAAACTTATAGCTCCTGAATCCAACAACCAGACCAAAAAAGCTGTTCTGATAGCATCTCTCTTTCCTGAATACTATGAGAATTTAAGGAACATGTACTGGATGAGACCAGCCGAGACAGGGGAGGTGGTAGGGTTTTTCCAACCAAGCCATGAAACTTACCAGCGTATCGGTGACAACATGCACAACATCAAGGCATGGGCAGAGATGTATCTGTTATGCTTCAGCGATGTGCTGGTGACCAGCTCTTGGTCTACCTTTGGGTATGTGGCTCGTGGTCTAGCAGGGTTGAAGGCACGGGTTCTGTTCATGCCCGATCATGAGGTAAGCCCGGATCCGCCTTGTCCACGGGACATTTCCATGGAGCCGTGTTACCACACTCCACCTAGTTATGAAGCACTGATTCCTAATGTCAGGAACTGTATGGATGCGAGGGGAATAAAGCTTGTTAACAATATCGAACAACAATAGTTCTAGACATGATCCGTTCAATCATCATTTTCCTTTTTTCTTTTTTGAAACAGCAAAACTCGTAGCTGTTGGATCATCTTTGCAAAATAAAACAAAATGGAACTATATAGCAGAAAAGGAAACAAGATTATTGTTTGATCAGTCCTAACCATGTTTATATATTCGGTAATCATGTTGGTATATCTATCTCTTTCACTAGTCTAAAATCAACAACCATGTCCATATGTATGCCCTTGAAAGGCTGATGACATGCATATAAAAATGAAAATAAAAACAATAACAGCCGTAATGAAATAAAAAATAAAAACAAAAACAAGAAGCAATACCAATCTCCACAAGATTTCAAGAGGAGATGCATTTTGTTGAGAGTTTACGGACATGTTGGTAGTGAAATAAAAATAATTAATTAAAATTGCAGAGCAAAAAACATGGTTGGAATTTGGAAATTCTTTATAAATGGAAAACAATTTGGAATTTTCTTAATTTGATTTGTTGGATGAAGAAAAGGGTCGATGTATAATGATGGTAGAATTGGATGGACGAAATAAGAAACATTAAACAATATCGATTTTATTTTTGTTTTCCATTATGATGACTCATGAGTCTATAGATTCATCTATATTTAATTATTTAATTATTAGACCATGGTGGGAATCATTTAACAAATGCTACTAGTTGAAAAAGATGCAAGTCTTGACCGAACGCTCACTTCTTTAGTGGACGTTTGGCGTTCCGGTTCTACCCTGATTTTCTATTTGGGAAAGTCATTTCCCGAGTAGAACCGAACGCTCACTTCTTTAGTGGACGTTTGGCGTTCCGGTTCTACTCGGGAAATGACTTTCCCAAATAGAAAATCAGAGGAGTAGGTGTTTGGAAACACCTACTCCAAAATGACTTCTGAAAAAGTCATTTTCAATGCCTTGCCTTCCACCGGAGCATTTTGCTCCAGTGGCAGGACTTCTCTCTCTCCTATTTTTTTTTTTCATTTCATTTTAATTTTTTTATTTTATATAACCAACAAAATAAATTAAAAACTATCACAATAAAATCTCTACTTCAAGATAAATAATTCTAGATCCACTTTTTCTATTTTTATTAATTTTTTAAAAATGAGTTTTATACCTGATTGGAGCGTATAATGTCTGTTTATCATCGTCTTTTATGTCTATTTTAGGACGATGATACTGCTAATTCTTGCGCTTTTCACTCCTTTTATACAGATCATGTCACTGATAAGCAAAACTTTTGAGAGGAGCTGAAACCGTTGGATTCAGAGCAATTTTGTGGCTGCTGTGGATTTCAGAAGATTTTGTCTTGCAGACTCCTGTTGAAACGAGAGTCCTGCTGCTACTGAATGTCTGCTACGCTTCTGTTAGGATATTTGGAACAGATATTTTTAGACATTATCCTACTTTTGAATTTTGTAAATTAATTAATTAAGTAATTAGTAGTTATTTAAAGAGGTTGCGCCTCTGTAGAAAAAGACACACTTCATCTTCTACGTAGCAAAATTTCTTCTGGCAGAAAAGAATTCCATTGCAATAGCTTGAACGCTAATTGCTATTTCCTTTCTTTAATTAATTCAAGTACTCTTTATGCTTACATCTTATTTATTTATTTAATTTATATGATGATAGGCTAAATTCTATTAATTCCTTGTGAGGATTTACAGCCATGCTTAATTAATTGTGAGATCTAAACGAATTTATTAAATCCCTTCTTGCATCTTTAATTGTTTTAATTGATTGTCAAATTATACATACTTCTTTTGAAGCTTGATCAACGACACTAGAACTTGTATGATTACTGTCTTCGCTCGATACTTTGGAGTCTACATTGTAGGAAGTGATACGAAGGCAACCAACTAATCAACGGATCAGATTGGAAAACAATTAAGGTCGAGTTTACAGGAGTAGACACTTCTCTCTCTTGGACTCGGGAAGGTCTCTTACGGTAGAATTATTTGGTTATCTTATTAGACCTAATAGAATAGCTTCTTTAGGCCATAAGATATACCAAGGAACTTAATAGGTGAGAACCTTTAAGAATCTCAAATAGGTAGAGAGCAGGAGATCTAGGTGAGAACCTGATCTCTATAGCCGCCTGCAAGTTTGGTATTGAAAATATTTGAATCAATGATCGATTAATTAATTGCATGAGCTCAACGGAATCCTCACTGGGAATTTATCACCTCTTAATACACACCACTCTTTATTCGCTACTGTTTTATGTTAATTAAATTTCTTAAGTAATTACAAACACAACAATCAATATTGGTATTTACCACTTGTTACCTTTCCTGTTTATTTACAAAGAGTTTTAATTTATCCACCGAATCCCTGAGGAACGATCCTTTTACCACTAGCTACTGTTTAAAACTACATGTGTCATGGTAGATTGTATTATTTTATTTTGACGGTTTCGGCAACCATCAAATTTTGGCGCCGTTGCCGGGGAACGAAACTACTTCAGACCCGACCTTCAAAGCAGCCCAACCAGACGCGCAAGCTGAATCTGACCAAGATTCAGAAGATTTTACGTTGGCCAGTCGAAGGAAAGGAATAAGACCCATGAATAAAGGGACAAAAATCAGTACGGGTAAGAAGAGAAAAATGCCTCCTTCTGCGAGATCAGATTCCGAGGAAGAAGAAGAGTTGCTCGACTTAGAGCATACCAGACTGAAGCGCACAAGAACGATACCCTCAAAATCCAAACTAGTAGCTGCAGCGAGACACCAAACAAGACACGTTCGGGTCAGCAGCAGAAGCAGAGGAAAGAAAATTCCATTCCAGGTACCACCAACCATTGATAACCTCAATGGTTGGTTAAGCTTTGATGAGTCTAGTACTATAGATAAATTGCATGAAAAATTGAAATGTGAGGTTACACCTTGTGCTGAAATGGATTTAAGCATGCTGAATGATCTTGAAGTATTTGACTCTGTGACTGAATATGTTGATAATATTGGTTGGAAGAAATTATTTTTCCCTAAGTATGCTTGTTATTTAGAACTGAACCTGGAGTTTTACTCCTCTTTTTGGCTGGTTCGTTCTAAGAAAATTACAAAGGGTGTTAATGAAGTAAATTTCAGACTTGTCGACCATTATTTTCATATTAGCATGGACGAATTTAATGTTAGGCTTGGATTTGTGAATGCTGATGAGTTGAATGATGCTTGGTACAAGAACAGTTTAATTGATTACCCTGATGATTTTGACACAACTGATGCATATAGACAATTAACACATGACCCCACTGCCACTTTTGATGACAGCCACGCAAAAGCCCATTCTATTGTTGATTTGTCACTAAGAATCTTGCATAGGTGTCTAGCAATCACTTTATCAGGAAAAAGAAAAGTATCAGGTATAATTTCAAAAATGGAACTGTTTATTCTGTGGAGCATGGTTAACAAACGAAAACTTAACTTGGGGCACTGGATTAGTCAGCAAGTAAGGTCATCTAGGTCTTTAATGCCGCTAGGTTCTCTGATTACTGTTTTTGCTGTAGAACATAGGAATCTTGATCTTGCTGATACATCTTTGCATAAATCCTGTGATTTGAAATCGATTGATATGATAGCTTTAGACAAAATGGGCTACTTTCACTTGGAAGGTAATGTTTTATGCAGCAATACAGGATTCACTCCAGTGCAGGAGCATGTTTTCGGTAAGAAGCATGGTGGTCGATTCATTTTTGCACACCAAAGAGAAACCGTAGATGTTGCTGAAACGTCGAGACCTCCAGTTGACACAGCCCCGGATCAGACATCAGAACCACAACCCGAGCATACAACCAGAGCAGAAGCAGAGCTGAGTACAGAGACAGAACTGAGCCTCCTGCGGCAGATGGTGATTCGTCAAGAAGAAACTTCAAGATTGATGCTGAAAAAGCTTGACGAAATCCAAGCAGAACAAAAGAACTTCTCGCGACTGCTCATCCGGCTTCAAAACCAACATCCGACCCCACATCAGCCCTGATTTCCCGGTACATTCTTTCCTTTCTTTTACTTTTCAGTCGAGTCTTTTCCCTTTCTCACACTTTGAGGACAAAGTGTCGTCAAGTGTGGGGGAGGATTTTAATGTGAGCATGCTGTTTTTGATTGACTGTGTGATTGAATTAATTTTTGATTGACTAAGTTATTGAGATCAGCTAGTTTAATCGAGTCTGTCTGTTTGAGTCAATTTGTCATGAGTCAGTTGAAATCTCTTTTGATTTTTCAGGTCTGATGTGTGATTTTTGTCTCAATTTTTGTGAATGTTTGCGTCTGTCTTCGTGAGTTTAGCATCAGATCCTGATTTTGACTTAGGTTGTATAGTTCACTGCTGAAACAACACTTTAGACACTTGTTTGATTGATTCTATGCTTTAGTACCAGGGGAGTGAACGAGCGTAACATGATCAATGCTTAAGATGCATATTTCCTAATGTAATCAGAACATTAATTATCCACATGGTCTAAAAGACAGCTAGCTAGGGCTTAACTTTCGATTAGGGTGACAAGTCTTGCTACGGTATAAATTTGAGAGTGCTTTAAATTCCGTGTGCCTGAATGTGGACCATTAAAAATGTGTTGGAATGTCATAAAAGCAGAGATAGCAAAAAAGTGAAAGTTCTGGGTGCCCAAAAAGAATAAGCACTACTATTAAAAAAAGAAGAAGAGAATTGCCTGTAAAAATACCAAGGGCAAAGATTTGAAAAAGAAAAATTTTTATCTGTTAATAAATGATTTAAATGGCACAAGGTCAGCAGCACATTAAGGTGGAATTGCATTTCGGTAGGACTCAAATTTGTAGTAAGAATTGTCCCTTAATCTACCATATTTTTAAAATGAGCTGGCTGTCTTGAAACTATGTGGATGGTTCGTGTTTAGGGTATTGATTGGTCCTTGGTAGTCCAGCATAGACTCGGTAAGGGAAGTGTCTTGGTTGTTTGAGCAGTGAGGTATGTAGCTGAAAGAAGAAATCTGGATCATGGTGTCTGTCGTGTTTTGATTTGTTTTGATTTGTTTTAATTTTGTTGCTTGAGGGCAAGCAAGGGTTAGTGTAGGGGATTTGATTGGAGCGTATAATGTCTGTTTATCATCGTCTTTTATGTCTATTTTAGGACGATGATACTGCTAATTCTTGCGCTTTTCACTCCTTTTATACAGATCATGTCACTGATAAGCAAAACTTTTGAGAGGAGCTGAAACCGTTGGATTCAGAGCAATTTTGTGGCTGCTGTGGATTTCAGAAGATTTTGTCTTGCAGACTCCTGTTGAAACGAGAGTCCTGCTGCTACTGAATGTCTGCTACGCTTCTGTTAGGATATTTGGAACATATATTTTTAGACATTATCCTACTTTTGAATTTTGTAAATTAATTAATTAAGTAATTAGTAGTTATTTAAAGAGGTTGCGCCTCTGTAGAAAAAGACACACTTCATCTTCTACGTAGCAAAATTTCTTCTGGCAGAAAAGAATTCCATTGCAATAGCTTGAACGCTAATTGCTATTTCCTTTCTTTAATTAATTCAAGTACTCTTTATGCTTACATCTTATTTATTTATTTAATTTATATGATGATAGACTAAATTCCATTAATTCCTTGTGAGGATTTACAGCCATGCTTAATTAATTGTGAGATCTAAACGAATTTATTAAATCCCTTCTTGCATCTTTAATTGTTTTAATTGATTGTCAAATTATACATACTTCTTTTGAAGCTTGATCAACGACACTAGAACTTGTATGATTACTGTCTTCGCTCGATACTTTGGAGTCTACATTGTAGGAAGTGATACGAAGGCAACCAACTAATCGACGGATCAGATTGGAAAACAATTAAGGTCGAGTTTACAGGAGTAGACACTTCTCTCTCTTGGACTCGGGAAGGTCTCTTACGGTAGAATTATTTGGTTATCTTATTAGACCTAATAGAATAGCTTCTTTAGGCCATAAGATATACCAAGAAACTTAATAGGTGAGAACCTTTAAGAATCTCGAATAGGTAGAGAGCAGGAGATCTACGTGAGAACGCCGCCTGCAAGTTTGGTATTGAAAATATTTGAATCAATGATCGATTAATTAATTGCATAAGCTCAACGGAATCCTCACTGGGAATTTATCACCTCTTAATACACACCACTCTTTATTCGCTACTGTTTTATGTTAATTAAATTTCTTAAGCAATTACAAACACAACAATCAATATTGGTATTTACCACTTGTTACCTTTCCTGTTTATTTACAAAGAGTTTTAATTTATCCACCGAATCCCTGAGGAACGATCCTTTTACCACTAGCTACTGTTTAAAACTACATGTGTCATGGTAGATTGTATTATTTTATTTTGACGGTTTCGGCAACCATCAATACCTTTATGGTCATTTTACATTCAAACCATAGTTTTGAAAAACTGTGTTACCAAACACCTCAACTATCTAATTTTTCCATTTACCAGAAGTTATTTTCTCACAAAACTTTTCTCAGAATTTTTCCAACTAGAACCGAAACGCCAAGTCTTTGGAGATCGCAACAAGGAAAGGAAGGGAGAGTAGCAATGGAAAAGAGGACCTATCAACATCCTCATCATCACCGGCGTCAAAACCCATCATCTTCTTTTCTTACTCAATCTAATCGTTCCATGAACACCAAATCTTCACAGTTTAATCCAACCACCACTTCTGCCCCTAACCATTCCAGCAATACCCATCAAGTATCCGAGCGGAACACCAGTAGAAGAAGCACAACTAGCAATAATGGCAGCAATAGTGCCCAGAAAGAAGATGAAGGCAGAGACAAGGACTTGTCCAGTTTCCCAACTTTAATTGGAACTTGCCCTTTTATGTGCCCAGGTAAAACAAAGTTAAGAGTAAAACAAAGTCTTTTACTGTTTCATTTTTTTCACTAAAACTTCAATTCTTTTTGTGCAATGAAGTTAGTCCAGGAGAATTAGAGGTGACCCTTTTGTGCCTTGATGTCCAATTCTTGTATCTGTGGTGTCTGGAGGCTGGTATTTTGAGATGGGAATGTGAGAGTTCTGATGGAGAGGTTTTTCATGTCTGTTTTATGCAAAGTGTGATTAGATAGATATTTTCCATACACTGTTGTTTGGGGATGATAGTGATCTAGGGGATACGGAATTCTTTGCTTGTGGTGGTGAGTATAGTGTTGTATTTAATGTTTTGGTGTATGAACACACAACTTACCACCATGTTCATACATTTAACTCAGCTTTCCTGATACCAGATTCTGTGACTTGGATGATTATAGAAGTAATAGACTTAGATGTCGATTGAATGCATCTAGTTTATGTTATTTGGTAGCTATATCTTAATTCAGTTTTGCTTTCCTGAGTGTGGGAGGCAATGAGTTGGTTCAGTTTGAGGTTGAATTTATTTGAAAGTATCTAGTTACAGTTCTTTTCTATCATCGAGCTGTTAAGCGGAGATTCTCCGTTTACAATTGTTTGGTGATTTTGTCAGCTAGGAATAAAGTTTATCTACTCAAGAACATGTGGTCTATCATGATTTTTTTTCTTTCTTCAGTGTCGGTGAGGCAACTAAGAATAGGAAACAATGGCCATTGTTTATGTCGACTTTTTCTTGTTCTAAGGGAAATGGATTCGTTATCTGTTAATTATGTGACTTTGTGTTCTTCTTTATGGTAATAGAGAGTGAAATGGCACAACGAGAACGGTTACAAGATTTAGCCGTGTTTGAAAGGCTACATGGAAATCCAAGGAAAACATCTCCCACCCTAGCTGTCAAAAAGGTAATTTCATGCCTTCTTTCAGCATTGGTATTTGTGTGCATTGTATTAAGTTCATTAGCTTTGATTAGATTTTCCGAAGTGTAAAAATTGTCGTTGTCTCTGTAAATTGTCTGAAGTGAAATGTGACACCTTCTCAAGGTAATGACAAAAGTGAAAGTAGAGGGGAATAAATTGGTATTAAGTATTACATCATGCATATAACATCTATGTTTGATGCAGCAAGTCATCACCTGTCACTTCTCTGGATAGTTTTGCAGGACCATATCCAGCAAGGATGCTCGTGCTTCTGATGTGCGGCCTCTCCCTGTATTGGAACACACTTTAACCTACCTTTTAAACTTACTGGATTCTACTGACCGTTCTTTTGAAGTCGTTCATGACTTCATCTTTGACCGGACAAGGTCCATAAGACAAGATCTCAGCATGCAGAACATTGCCAATGATAAAGCGATCCTCATGTATGAGAAGATGGTACAATTTCCATGGCTCAGACCTCTTATATCTTTATCTTTGGAATTCCTTTGGATCAAACAATTTTATTTCGTAAGCTCTTATATTGAGATTCGCCTTGATTCTCAAGCACAAGCTGTGTGCTTGCTTTTAGGGCATGGCTCTTACTTCTAGCCTTATGATGCTTAACTGACTATTGTGTATTAGTTAGCTTATGTCATAGTGATCATACGGCTTCTATTTTCATTTCCCTTTCCTGGAGTTTATGTGATGCATTTTTCTGTCAAATAGGTTAAATTTCATGTCATATCTCACTTCAAGCTCCGACGATGTGGCAGCAGTCCAGATATTTCCTCAGTGCATTACCTGAACATGGAGCAGCTCACAAAGGCTCTGACATCACTATACAATCTATATGACGCAAACCGAGATTCTGATTCTGTTCATGGAAATGAGCCCGAGCTTCGTTCATTTTATGTGCTTCTTCATCTCAATTCGAGAAGCCAACCAACGGTTGATCTCTGCTGCATTGGTGTGGTTAATTTTTTTTCTTCAATCTTAAGAGCAGCCTTATGCTGGGTACTAAACATGTGAAATATAATTTGTTTTTCTCAAAGGGGGAGTCACTTTCTTTATGGTTTCGCCATGTGCCGGGTCCAATTATCCATGCAAAAGAAATGCGTTTTTCCCGGAGTGTTCTAAGGTACATAAACAAAATCTCTTTTCTTGTTAATCGGAATTGCTCTGTTGCATTTTATCTTAAACTATCTAAGACCGCTAATCTGCGCTACTGCTTCATATTCCTTGCAGGTGTTTTCGAATTGGCAATTATAAGCAGTTCCTGGGTAAAATAGCTGCCGAGGCATCTTATCTGCAATATTGTATTATCGAACCTTACATTAATGAGGTAATGATATCTGAGTTTTGTGTGAACACTTTCTCATTCCTCGCCTTGACTCGTGGATCTTTGGGTGTTCTCTTAATGAAGGTTCGAGCATTGTGTCTGTCATGTGTAAATAATGCTGTTTACAAGCTCCATCCGTATCCTCTGGCAGACCTATCCAAGCTTTTGATAATGAAGGTGTGGTTTCTCGTCGTTAGAAATCACTGCAATATTATTTGAATGATTATTGCGTGTTTAGTTTCTAATCTGCTTGGTGTTCTTATTTAGGAGTCAGATGTGGAAATACTGTGCAAAGCTTGTGGTCTTGAGACCTGCACAGATGAGAAAGGAGTTAAGTTGCTACCCACCAAGCAAACCTCATTCAGCTGTCCCAAGGGAGGGTTTCAAAGCTACAATTTATTGGGTTTAGAACAATTTGAGAGGTGAAAAGAAATTGTGCATTCTTATCGAATTTGTCTACCCTTAACTCGGGTCTCAAGTTTCAGTTTAGTCACTTGTCGGAATGGTAGAGAACACACGAGACCGACAAAAGTTGACGTTGTTTGGGGCTTTTCGATTCATAAGCTGATCGTAGATTAGAACTCGAAGGTCAAAACTCTCGAGCATCTCTATCGACGCTTAGCTCTACTGTAAATTATGATTGATAAATGAAATTTGTTGCATGTCAAAATTGATTTTATATGATGCTTTTACTTTCTTTCGCATAATCAATTAGCAGTAAAGATGGATCATGTTGGATATTTTTTCTTTTTTTTTAACAATTGAGGGATAACTGATTAGTAAATAAAAACATTCCCTTTATACGAATATAAATTATTGCAGAAAAAAATGAAATTTATTGCTTCATATTCAATTCAGGCAAACAAACAATGCCTTGCTTGTATCATTACAAAATCTGGAATTTGTCAACCACTTATGAAAATTTCCCGCCTAAAATAGGACTGATGAACTGTGTTATGCCCAAAGCAATGTCATCACCAAAAATAACAAAATTGCCAACCCAAAACAGAATCCTACAATTGTCATGAAGGCCTGCAAAAAGATTCAAATGAATCAGAACTAGGCAATTGAAGTAATAAGAACAATTTCAAAAATTCCAAACATCCTCGCATACCTTCCCCTTAGACGCGAATTTAAATTTGACAGTGAACCAAGACAATCCTCTGTCCACCAAAGGTGCAAGAGCAAGGGCCCTAAGCAAGATAAATAACTTAAAAGAAACAATTTGGATTGTATAATGGATCCGAAAAACCAATGTTTGAACAAGTTGGAGAAAATAATGAATGAAGAAACTTTCAGCAACAGATGAATGCCAACACATCAGTTTCACAACCAGACCAGTATGATAAGAAGGAAGATTTGGGTTTTAGAAGCTCACCCTCCTGCTCTAATAAGTTTAGTAACTTGGCTCCCAGCCCACACCATAGCCATCACTTTGACAAATCTGCAAATTGGTAAATTGTCATGTCATTCTATATTATACTTCTAAATATTATTTAGACGATGATCATTACCTTTCAGCTGCAGCAAAATAACCCATTTTTCCAGGTGCTGGAGCAACATAAAGCCTAGCAAGCAAGTGAAGTGGGCTTACTTTGATGGCTGAGGTACGAGACCGATAAAAAAGAAAGGTATAAATATTAATAATCATGATACAACACACAGTAATGCCAAGAAATTCTGTGAAGATTTCTATGGTGTCTCAAATTCACAGGTGAAAAAAAATGAATTGAAAAGAAAGGTCAAAAAACCTTGAACAAAGTTACAGTAGAAACATACCCACCAAATAAATCAGCCACTTATGATCATCCTAAATAAGACCGATCCTAAAATCTGCAGCCTAGGCAGATGACCATTGAAGAGCAGGAAGACCAACCTTCAACTCAATTAATCTACTAAAACATTAATTTAGCACCTTCACTTGACTTTCCTCAAACAAGCTGAACTAGTAATGACATAAATCTCCACATCAAAATGTGAGAAACCAATGCTCAAGCATTGTTGCTATGATGTTCTGACAGAACTAGGCTGCAAGTCCCTGAAATTTCTAGTTCAAAAGACATCATCATGAACAGTTTGAATTGACTTTGGAAAATGAAAAAAAAAACTACTATTTGATATCACTGATGTAAACGAATTATGAATCAGGATACCAAAAGGCCCAAATGAGGAGCACCAAAGCACACTAGTAGAGCATAACTTACAAATGAAATCAAAAACCAAAAAAGCTACTGAAAATCAGCTCAACAATCAGTTAGACCAGCGAGTAAGGGTGTAGTGGGTGGTTTCTCCAACGTCCTGGCAAGTTGTTGCTAGCAACAACGCTAAGCAGAAAACCTCTCTCAAGTTTTTCTGGTAGTTAGAAGTTAGAACAATACAAACCAATAACTTCTGAAATATAACTCCACTCACCAAACCACAAGAAAAGTTGTAAGGTAGTAGGCAGTGTTCAAAAGGCCATAGGACAATACTCCTGAAATTCCGTATCTCTTTAGTTTCTCCAACGTCCTGGCAAGTTAAACAAAAAGGAAATTAATGGGAATTGCTGAGGATTTCGATCGCCACGGAAAACTAGTACGTCCATTCAATCTTAAAATTTCCCTTTTTATGATGGTAAAAATGGAATTGGTCAGACAAAACTTCATTGTTTAGGCAGAGGATACGTATTGCAGCAATGGATGATTGATCTCTTTAGCATACTTTAGCATATGTGTCTTTTCATTCTGATGACCCATAGATACATGTCCCTATGTTTTGGAATAACATTGCAAATGCAAAAGTAATTACTAAAGCATCTATCACTGAACAGAAGATGTTAACACAAGCAGAAAGTACCCATTAGTTGTGAGTGATCCTCTCATACCCTCATTCTTTTCCCTTGGATCTGAAAATATTTAGACAGGAAGGGCAACATAACACAACAGTAAACTTGTATGTGATGCATGTAAACATCAAGGTATTGAATTTTCAACAGTACTTTGTAGCTATCATGTTTTCTTACATAATGCTTTGAGGCACCTTTAAATGATGTTCTACTACTCCTCAATTTTATATTTCACAATAAAAGAAATATCCAACTTAGTATAGTTACGGAATTTGTGATACTATGCAAGATTAGTATAAAGTCACGTCATCTTTCATAAAAATTCATTTCCATCTACAAAATGCATGTCCGAGTACCACACTACTACCTACATCATGCAATCCAAACTTTAGCCCCAAAAGGATTGATATTTGAATATAATTAATACCATATTCTAGATAACACAAAGATTAGCATATAGAAGTAACACTGATGAACAACAGGAAATCAATCGCATCACATCTACTTTAAAATCATCCTTGATTGTAGAATGGATTCATGACACCTCTACAAAACTCATCCAGAGCAAATTGTAGCACCATTCACTAAGAACTACTTAAGACTTCAAAACAAGCATCACAGACGATGCAGTATCAGTCACACCCACCACCGGATGAATAAGTGTTTAGTGCCCTGAATCAACAGGACCAATTGAGGAAAAATGAGGAATTTACACTTGGGAGATAGCCAGACCCCATGTTACACATACCTTCAAAGTCAGGATTACTGTTGAGAGAGTCCAGAAAACCAGAACCCTATTCAAAGAATTAAAAAATGAGCGTGATTTTAACAACAGTTACTCTTGAATTGATGAAATTGTTGAATATATCATATTCCCACAAAACCAGGAACATGGTTTCTAGAGGGATAACGGGAAGTTGAAGGAACATTTGTAGTATTTATGGTTTGTACCTCACTATGTGGTTGAATGGAAGGATCACTCGGTGAACTTTGTACCTCACTGTGTGTTAGAACTCTCAGATTGTTTCGCTCACCCTCTGCATGCTCTCTGTTTTCATGCAAGCTGTTTTCCTCACTGAGATTATTATTTCGCTCACCCTCTGCATGCTCTCTGTTTTCATGCAAGCTGTTTTCCTCACTGATATCATTGTTTCGCTCACCCTCTGCATGCTCTCTGTTTTCATGCAAGCTGTTTTCCTCACTGATATTATTCTCTTCACTCAACTCTCCTGGAAAAAACTCAATAGAAGGATTAGTAAAAAATTGATTGTGAAGATCCACAGAAAGTTGAAATGAAGAAATTTTTGAAAAATATTTGTTTTCCCAGAAAATCACATGTCGAGAGACCCGAAGGCGTCGACCAACAGGATCATAACAGCGGTAACCTTTGTGATCAAGACCATATCCAATAAAACAACATAATCTTGAGCGGGGTTCAAGTTTATTGTGTTCATGTTTTTGAAGAAGAACAAAACATGCACAACCAAAAATTTTGAGATTGGAGTAAGAAGGAAGTTTACCAAATAATTTTTCAAAGGGTGTGTGATTCTGAAGAACAATGGAAGGTACTCTGTTGATTGTGTAAACAGCTGTTAGAGCTGCTTCCCCCCAGAATTGTTCAGGGATGGAAGCATCAATGAGTAAAGTTCGAACTGTGTCAAGAATATGTCTATGCTTACGTTCTGCTCGGCCATTTTGTTGGGAGGTGCCTGGACAAGAGTATTGAGGAATGGTGCCATCCTGTTTCAAAATATCAAGAAAAGCGTGTTGTGTGTACTCAAGGGCATTGTCAGATCGGAAAACTTTAATGTGACACGAAAATTGGGTTTTAATCATGGTAGAAAATTCACGATAAATACCAAGTAATTCAGATCTGTTTTTCATCAAATATAGCCAAGTGTATCGAGAAAAATCATCAATAAATGTAACAAAATATCTAGATCCTCCCATGGTGGAAATAGGGGAAGGTCCCCAAACATCAGAATGCACTAAATCAAAGGGAGCATTAGCAATTTTATCATTTTTATTGAAAGAAAGAGCGGGTTGTTTTCCGAGCTGGCAAGAAAGACAATCGAAATCAACATTAGGAACGGTTCCCAAAACACCAACATGAGACAAATGTTTAAGTTTATTTTTAGAAACATGACCGAGGCGAGAGTGCCAAATATTTAAAGAAGTAGATGCACTAGATGGTGTGGCAGCAGCAGTGGAGGAACTGTAAGGGAGATGAAGTGATGATAGTTCAAATAGACGTCCTATCTTAGTACCTGTCCCAACTATCTTGTTGGTTACAGAGTCCTGCACAGTCACACCACTTGGTGAGAACAAAACATTAAATCCCATATCACAAATTTGACCAACAGATAAGAGGTTCACAGATAATGTAGGAACATGATATGTGTTAGAAATAGCAAGATGTGGTGTGTGAACAGAGCCAATGTGGGTAATATTCATAAGGGAGCCATCGGCAGTGTGAATTGGTGGTGTTGTAGACGTTAATGTTTTGGAGGAAAAATATGATGGGTCAGATGTCATGTGATTGCAACAAGCAGAATCAAATAACCAAGTAGTATTACCTGATGTGGTGGAGAGGACGGTATGTTGATTCCGTTCATGAGCGAGTGCACGAGCGACAATAGTTTCGACGTCATTGGGAGTAAGAGTTGTTGTGGATTCTGTTGAAGTGGTTAAAGCAGCATTGTCAGTTACAGCGGCATATGGTCGAGAGGATGGTCGAGATGATGAAGAGGGATGTTTTGATTGACTGGTGCCTTGGTCACGTTTCCTTTGCAATGTCCAACACTTGGCGATTGTGTGACCTGGTTTCTTGCAATACCTGCAAGAAATGTCAGAATTGTTGTGTGGTTTATTTGGTGGTGATGACGTGGTGGCAAGGACAGATTGTTTGGAAACACGAGAGGATGTGCGACAGGTTTCTTCTGCAATGAGCTCAGTGACAGCTTTATCCACAGTTGGTAATGGATCACGATGGAGTAGATTAGTCTTGATATGTTCATAATCACTATGAATTGCCATAACAAATTGATAGAGACGAAGAGTATCACGGTATTCCTCAAAGAGTTGAGCATCTCCAGTGCATAACCATTTTGGTTCAGATAGAGCTAATTGATCCCACAGATAAGATATTGCTGAATAAAAATCAGAGATTGATTGACCAGATTCTTGTCGCATATCATGCAAAGTGTTGAGATATTGTAATCGAGAAGCAACATTAGTAGCTGAATAACGAGTGGCTAGGAAATCAAATACCTCTTTAGCCGTGTCGAAACGACCAAATTGTTGTCGAATGGAGCGAATCGAGGTGTTACCAACCCAGGTAATGATTTTGTGATTGTTGCTATCCCACTCTTCAAGTCTGGACTGTAAAGAATCAGAACTTTCGTCCTTTTTCTCCGTAGGTTCTTTAATATCTTCAGTGACATAACGCCAAAGTTTACGTCCTTTGAGAAAATTGCGCATGTCTTGAAGCCATAAGGTGTAGTTGGAACCGTCAAGAGTGGTGGAAATAGGTTGGGTAACATTATCTTGAGCCATTGGAAAGGAGACCTCAAGAACAAGGACACGAACCAGAAGGAATGGCAAGTATCCGGTTGAGTAGAGAGTTGAACCGAAAAATTCAAAGCTGAGTTGATAAAAACAGACCCCAAAAATAGATGGAGCACCCTCGAAAACCTTAGGAACCGGTCTTTGAATCCAACAAACCGGAATAAAATCGGGTGAACCGGACGGGTCAAGGAGTTGAACCGGAAGGTCAAGGTCAACTCTGAAAAATGACCAACCTATCTATTTATACACTAATTTACACTAATAATAATAATACAAATATCCTTAAAACATGGAGGAGGGAAACATGGAGAAGAACATGGAGAGGGACACTCCTTCTTTTAAGGAAACCATGTTCCTGGTTTTGTGGGAATATGATATATTCAACAGAAATAAAACACCAGAAAGTAAAAGAGAAAGAAGGAAGACACACATTAGTGTTGCTGTTGCTTGAGCAGGCCAGTCGAGAAAGGTTGTGATTCAATGGGGAACACTTCAATTTCCGCAGGTGAAAGTGAGTAGAAACGTTAACGCAAGGAAGCTCATGGAAACCCTGAGAAGCAAAAATCGGGGGTTGGTCCATGAAAATGAAATGAAACAAAAAGATTGAAATGCAAAAAAGAATCAAGAAGAGAAGCTAATTACCAGGCGATGCAAGATGGGTTTTAGGGAGGTAGACGTGTGTAGTGTAGACTGTACTGTAGAGAGGGAAGAGCAGGCACTAACAGTAACAAGATGATGAATCTAGAAAGGCGGGTAACGAACAGTTCTGGAATAGAAGAAGGTACTGCACTGTACAACCGTTACCCAGTACCAGTAGGCGCAACGCAACGAACAGTTCTGGAATTAAATAGTAAACCGTAATTGATATAGATTATTGTCATCTCCTAAGTTTAAAAATCGGTCCAATCTCATATAAGTAGGAGATGATAATAATCATTTGTTTTTTTGTGTTTTTACGTCTTACTAATAATCATAAGTAGGAGAAATTAGAGTTATAAGATACTATTATTCTATCAGTTGCTCAAAGAGGCTTGCTAATCATGGGTTAGGAGACGATTTTGATTTGCAAGATTTTGTGGATCTGTCGCTAAGTGAAACCTTTATTGCATAGGGATTGAGAGGGTTGCGTTTTAGATAAATGGTTGTTTGATATTTACTCAAAAGCTATTCATATCACCTACTCATATCAAAATCAGAATTAAAAGAAACTGGAGAGGGAGTAAAAACAGCCATTTTGGTTAAAGGCCGAGTTGTGATGGGCTTGGGCTTCTATTAAACAGCTCATTCACCATCAACACCCTCCCCTGCTTTAACCAACCTAATACTACTAATAACGCGGAAGAAATCGCATCCTCCACAAAAGAGGAAGCGGCGTCGCGGGTAAAGCAAACTGCGTCCCTCTCAAGAACCCTAATACCATCTTCCCCTTCATAATCGAAATCTACTAAGCCGGAGCCAACCATCCACTCTTCTTCCTCGGACGTCGCTCCTTCTCTCTCTTCCCTGATAATTAGCTCAGGTAAATCATTGATGCTCCTGATTATGGTTTCGTTTGAGTGGTTTTTCGTGGTTTTTTACTCTCTTTTTTTGCATTATTTATTGTGTGACTATATGGCTTACTCGTTATTGTCTACTTTCTCGTTTGCTTTACTGATGATGATTTGATCATATGGTGTATTTTCCTCTTTGTTTTGGTTCGTCGGGAGGATGGAGGGTACTCTCCAGCTGGTTCTCTCCTTCCTGTTTTGGATTTAAACTGGGTAGGTATGGTTTTATCAGATTGATTAGGTCTGACCCACCTACTATCTTATGATGGTGTGCAGTTGTTGTTATATAAAGCTAAAGTTTTTTTTTGGTCTGAGCCTAGCTGTAGTGAGATTAGCTAATTTAATGAGCTGTAATTGTTAATCAAGTGTCAAAAATATTGAAAGGAGATTAATTTTTATTTGGCTAGACCTGTATATAGGTTTCTTTGTTGAATGGACGAAAGTCCAATTCTTTAACTCGCATAATCTAAAATGAAAAGAACTCAAAGTCACTGCTGCTGGATTGATATTGTCATCTCTGTGATTTTTCACTTCGCTAGCATCCCTCCTTACACTTTTTATTTTATTTTATTGTAGAGCTTGCTGCTTATTGCTTGAAATGCAATACTTGGATCACCAAGAGATTGTTTTTTGGTTGTTTGATGTGTTGTTGCTTTCTAATCTAAAGCGGAACCCTACAATTACTCATGTTCTTTAATTTTTCTTGAAGTTTTCTGACTCTGATTTGCATCTTTGAGATTGTTATAACCTCTCTTTATTTTCAAACAGGGTAGTAGACCAAACTGGATCTGCGGTGATGGTCAGATTAAAGTTTTAAATTCGCCGGCGTTGCTTCTAGTTATCGTCCGTTTCTTCTCCGTCGTTGTTGTGGTGGCTGATTGTAGTGGTGGTTATGTAGGAGATGGGTTTGGGTGGTTGGCCGGAGGAGGTCGGGACGGGTTGTGGTTGGCGAAGGAGAGGAAGGTTGATTGGCTGATGGAATTATTTTGTAGGAGATTGGAATTAATTTAATTTTCAGGGTAGATTGCTTGAAATTAATTTTGGCAGTTTAGTTGGATTAATTACAGAGGATTGCTTGAAATTGATTTTGCAGATTGGATCATTTAATTTTGATTAGAATTGATTTTGCAGAGAGGATGGAATTGATTTTGGAGGGAGGTTGAATTAGTTTGGCAAATTGGAAAAAAAGAAAAGAAAAAAGGAAAAAAGAAAAGAAAAAAGGAAAAGAAAAGTGACGTGGCGTTTTTAGATTTTTTAAAATTAATTACATTATTTTACTAGATTTTTTAAATAATATAAATTATTTTTCTGTATTTTTAAATTAATTACATTATTTTTCAGGATTTTTAAAATTAATTATATTATTTTTTTGGATTTTTAAAATTAATTAAATTATTTTCTGTATTTTTTAAATTAATTACATTATTTTTTTGAATTTTTAAAGAAAAAAAAATAGCAACAGGCTGACAGCAGGTCAAAACTAACGGAAAGGGCCCTTTCGCCTCTGATCTTTAATACAAGAGGTTTTTCATTTCTAAAAAGATAAAATCTATTTTTCGCGATAATACAGGGATTTTTTTACTATTACCCTATTTTCTAATCAGAACTATTTATCTAACTCTTTTGAAGAAAATATAAAAAATATTCTTGCGGTATAGGTCCTTCAACTATGACCTTTTGGACACATTTAATATTCTACTTACTTTTTTGGATAAGTTACAAAACAACTGCTAATTAATCTGCAAAGACAGACACCAGACTCTCCTCGTGTAGGACAACATTATTTTTAGAAAAATCTCTGGGAACACATAACAGAGTTTCTTCAAACCTGACCTTTTTTGCTCCTTCAACTCTCAACTTCACAATGCGCCCGGTGTGCTCACTGCCGCTATTACACATGGCCACGATCTCCTTACCTTCCTTTGAGAATAGAATCGGATAATACATGAGAAAACTAAAGCCGGGGAGAGGAATCGATAGCACTTTTGTCCAAGATGACTCCACGCCATACTCTTTCATCATCCACAAATCCCTCATCCAACGACGACCATCCTCATAACTATTAGTGCATAAGCAAAGACATCCTCCAAATAAGCTTCCTACCCAAGTGTTGAATTCCAATGGAGCATGAGAAAATTTGAGCAGTCGAAACTTCTCGGTGGCTAAATCAAGAGCAAGAATGCATTGCTCCCCGGTACCACCACTTGGAGGATAATAATGAATAATCCAATGAATTGCTCCGTTGGAAAGGACTCCAACGAATTTAGGATTATGCCCATCTTTTCCTTTGAACATATAATCTATACCAAGAAGTGCAATGTGGTCTACAGGCGGCCTTCTCCAAGTGTTTGATTTCAGTGTGAACACATCAAGTTCTGTTACTTTACGAGGGCGACACAGACGGTTGCAATTCAGCCAAACTAACTTATAATCATCTATCGAGTCATCATAACCGAACCAAGTATAGGTTAAGTCGTCCTGAAACGAATAGCATCCCGGACGAGGCAGCCTCCTGAATTTTCTGGTTGAAGGGTTCCATAAAATCAAGCCGCTCCTGTCAGGACTACTTTTATTTTTGTGGTCCACACAAACCAGGCCGTTGCATGACCCTAAAAATAGATTGTTACTACGGTAATCATCAGGTTCCGTTTCCCATGGAAGAGAAAGAGGAGTGGGTGCCCTATTTTTGCTCGTCAGTAAAGATTCGATTGTTATGGTTGACAACTCTATAGGAGTTGAAAATTTTGTACGATTTTCACAGATCAAAACACAAGACCGCATCCGATGCAAGTTATTAGAGAATTGAGGATCGGAAATAAAAGAGTACCATGTTTTGCAGACGCAATTGAACCGCAGAAGAGATTTGACAGGTAGCTTTGCCTGTATTTCCGCAATCACATCGTCAGAGACTACTACACCCGCCATTGCTATGAATTAGAATCGAAGAAAACACCAAACTAATGTAACTACACGGAACTCGCTGTTCTTTTATTAGCTGAAAAAAAAATATCAAAACAAATTGAGAGATTTTCCGTAATCTAAAAAAATGGATGAGATAAATTAGTTTCATACTTTGTAGGTTTCTTTTCATCCACAATTTTTTAGTATTATTTGATTAAAAATTTCCCAAGCATTTTAGGATAAAGAATTGAAAATTAAAAAATATTTTAGATTAAATATTGTTTAAAATAAAAATCAATAATCCATAGATGGTGAAAAATGAGAACTATGGCTTGACAATAGAGCCATATTAAGCTTCCCGATTTCATAAACCTCTCATTCTTCCTTTCTTTTGATTTTGATTTTGATTTGATTTTGATTTCCATCTATCCAACATCTACAACGTTAAACAAATATGAGAGATGAATACGTGAAACTAATTGGACAAGAAAAAACAGAAGCAGAGTAACAGCTTCTACCCTACCTCTTCATCCGCCAGGTCAGCCTTATTCAAAGCAACCGTCAATGGAAACCCAGTCGACTCAGACCCCGACTCAGACCCCCACGTTTGATTCCGCCAGGCTGCGTCGAGAACGAGGAGGAGGCGGCGGCTGCGTAGAGAAGAGGAGAGGAGGAGGCGGCGGCTGCGTAGAGAGAGGAGAGGAGGAGGTACTGAGGTAGCGGCTGCGTAGTAGAGAGAGGCTAGGGCTTCTCTTCTCTCAATTTTCTTTCAATTTTGAATTGTGTTTAATATCAAAACGACGTCGTTTTGATATTAAACACACCGTTTAGATGTTAAACGACGTCGTTTTGACATTAAACATACCGTTTTTTTTTTAAACACACCGTTTAGTTGATAAACAATTAGTAATATTTTTTTATTTTATGACAATTAATATGATTTTTTTCTTATAACAATATAATTTTTTTAATTGAGTAAAATATTGAACAATAAACATATTAGATAACATATGCATATTAATAGTTTTACTTTATACATATTAACTATATAAATGACCAATATAACTTATAATAGTTCTTATATAACTTCCGTAATAATTTTTTCCTCATATAACTTCTTATAATAGTTCTTATATAACTTCTAATATCATTGAACAATATAACTTATAATAGTTCTTATATAATTTATAATAGTTCTTATATAACTTCCATATAATAGTTCTTATATAACTTCTAATATCACTGAACAATATAATTTATAATAGTTCTTATATAACTTCCTTAATAATTTTTTCCTCATACACCTTCTTATAATAGTTCTTATATAACTTCTAATATCATTGAACAATATAACTTATAATAGTTTTTATATAACTTCCATATAATAGTTCTTATATAACTTCTTAATAATTCTTTCTATTTAAAATAACAAATAAACGGAAAAAAATAAGGTCTTTTATTTTTTTAAACGGAATTAATTTTACTAAGAAATTAAAATTTTCAATTTCTTACTACGAAAAACAAATCCTAATAATTTTAAAATAATGAAAAGGAAAAAATAAAGTCTTTTATTTAAGTTAAAAAGGGCAAAAAAAAGATTAAAATTCTCTATTTCTTAGTTTTTACTAGTGAGAAAATGTTTTTTCCTCATAATAGTTCTTATAAAACTTCCTTAATAATTCTTTCTATTTAAAATAACAAATAAACGGAAAAAATAAGGACTTTTAATTAAGTTTAAAAGAAAAAAAGAAAAAAAATGAGAATTTTTAATTAAGCTTAGAAGAAAAAAAGAGAGGAAAAAATAAGTTTACAAGAAAAAAAAAAGAAAATAGAAAAAAAAATAAAAAGTAGGAATTAATTTTACTAACAATTTCTTACTACGAAAAATAAATCCTAATAATTTTAAAGTAATGAAAACGAAAAAATAAAGTCTTTTATTTAAGTTAAAAAGAAAAGAAATGAGGATTTTTAATTAAATTTAGAAAGAAAAAAAATTAGGAGTCAAGAGGATTTGAACGTCTTTCCTTTAAGATGTTTGATGAGGAGTTAACCATTAAACAAAGTGGAAACTTTAGTGTTATAGTGCATATATATATATTTATATATTTTTCCGGGCCGCCGGGCCGGTTTCCGGGTTTGAGCTGCTGGAGGCCCGGACCGGCCCAGACTTTTCCGGGCCGGGCCAAAAAAAAAACAGACCAGTCCGGTTCGGGCCAAAAAACAGCGGGTTCCGGTTAAGTTTTCGGGCCGGTCCGGGTTTTGTTCACCCCTAAAGTTAGGTTAGAAAAATGGAAGAAAGAGATGACGGAGAGAGGGAAAGAAAAAAGAGAGAAGAGAAGAAAAGAAAAGAAAATAAATTAAATTAAATGATCAGGAGAGAGAAATTATTATTTTAATAAATTAGAGTATATTACATTTATAACCTTTTAGCCCATTAAATATTTTCATTTAAAGTAGGGATAATTTGTTTCCACTAAAAAATACGCACAATACTAACCTACCCATTAAATGGACAAGTTAGCAAAATCCTATATATATATATATATATATATATATATATAACTTTGCATTCCAAATGAAAACTATTTTTTATTTCATTTACAGTTATTTTAGTTGCTTTGTGTCATATTTTCATTCACGCCACTATTTAAATATAGAATTACTACGTAAATATTTTCAGAAAAATTAGAAGTAAAGATTTACAAAAGTGATGTATGACATACTTTAGAATACAATATCTTCCACCAATACTTTTATTTTTTATTTTCTCATAAATAAGAATGCAGATAAAAAAATTCGAATTTAAAATTTTACTCTATCCGAGATTTTTACTAGATGATTAGCTCTATCTCAAGAAAATAAAATTATATTAGTAATTGTAATTTGTACCAGATATAAACAAAATAGAAAATGCATAAATGAAAGGAATAAATAATAAATAAAATTAATAATTTGTGTTGCATTTCCATTTTCCAGTCACTCACACTCACCGCCGCACGTGCTTTTAGGTCCGCAAATTTATCTCGTAGGCGTTGAATCCTCAGCTCCAGCATCTCAAATACACGCCTGAAAAGTCAAACGTGAAATTGTAATTTTTCATAAAATAATTTTTTTGGACCAAACCTTAAATTCCAAGAATCTAAGATAAATAGCAAATATCAACAATAAAAAACACTAATATTTAATTTAGGTTGATAAACGTAGCTAAAAAATACATGTGATTTAGGTTAGTGAGTATAAATAAAATCGTAATTTTATTAAAATTTTACTTCAAAAACATATTTATTATCGTAAATTTTAGTGAATTGATCCATTCTACTAGTCTCATTTAGACGGAAATTGATCCAATTTAACTGTACAAGAATACGTAGAGTTTAGTATAGTTCAGTTTAGACATATTAGATGCAGCGAGAGGTTGGATTAGTAAGAACTAAGAACTAAAAGATCGATCGATAACATGCATGTAAAAATAAAAATAAAAATAATAACATGCATTAAGATATTTTAACTATAAGAGATACATTAATGGAAAAGTTAATACAGCCGTAATGAAATAAAAAATAAAAACAAGAAGCAATACCAATCTCCACAAGGTTTCAAGAGGAGATGCATTCTCCATCACATTTTGTTGAGAGTTTACGGACATGTTGGTAGTGAAATAAAAATAATCAATTAAAATTGCAGAGCAAAAAAAATGGTTGGAATGAAAATAAATAAATAAATGAAATTGTGGGTATGATCGGAATTTGGAAATTCTTTATAAATGGAAAACAATTTGGAATTTTCTTAATTTGATTTGTTGGATGAAGAAAAGGATGGATGTATAATGATGGTAGAATTGGATGGACGAAATAAGAAACATTAAAACAATATCGATTTTATTTTTGTTTTCCATTATGATTTATGAGTCTATAGATTCATGTATATTTAATTATTTACTAATTATTATACATCACATACCCTTGTGTAAAGATACCAACATTGATCTCTTACGGCAGAAGAAATTGATTGGTTAACTCAATTGTATTATCAGCTGAATCAAGTTTAACTCAGTTTGATTAACCGAACGCTCACTTTTTTATTCGCTGGAATCTGGGAGTCCAGTTTATCAGTCGGGTTTCGAGTTCCGCTTACTGTCAAATTTTGATTTGGATTGATTTGCAATTATAAGTCTCTGGAGATCGCAACAAGGAAAGGAAGGCAGAGTAGCAATGGAAAAGAGGACCTATCAACATCCTCATCATCACCAGCGTCAAAACCCATCACCATCTTCTTTTCTTACTCAATCCAATCGTTCCATGAACACCAAATCTTCACAGTTTAATCCAACCACCACTTCTGCCCCTAACCATTCCAGCAATACCCATCAAGTATCCGAGCGGAACACCAGTAGAAGAAGCACAACTAGCAATAATGGCAGCAATAGTGCCCAGAAAGAAGATGAAGGCAGAGACAAGGACTTGTCCAGTTTCCCAACTTTAATTGGAACTTGCCCTTTTATGTGCCCAGGTAAAACAAAGTCTTTTACTGTTTCGTTTTTTTCATTAAAAGTTCAATCCTTTTTGTGCAATGAAGTTAGTCCAGGAGAATTAGAGGTGACCCTTTTGTGCCTTGATGTCCAATTCTTGTATCTGTGGTGTCTGGAGGCTGGTATTTTGAGATGGGAATGTGGGAGTTTTGATGGAGAGGTTTTCCATGTCTGTTTTATGCGAAGTGTGATTAGATAGATATTTTCCATACACTGTTGTTTGGGGATGATAGTGATCTAGGGGATACGGAATTCTTTGCTTGTGGTGGTGAGTATAGTGTTGTATTGAATGTTTTGGTGTATGAACACACAACTTACCACCATGTTCATACATTTAACTCAGCTTTCCTGATACCAGATTCTGTGACTTGGATGATTATAGAAGTAATAGACTTAGATGTCGATTGAATGCATCTAGTTTATGTTATTTGGTAGCTATATCTTAATTCAGTTTTGCTTTCCTGAGTGTGGGAGGCAATGAGTTGGTTCGGTTTGAGGTTGAATTTATTTGAAAGTATCTAGTTACAATTCTTTTCTATCATCGAGCTGTTAAGCGGAGATTCTCCGTTTACAATTGTTTGGTAGTTTTGTCAGCTAGGAATAAAGTTTATCTACTCAAGAACATGTGGTCTATCATGATTTTTTTTCTTTCTTCAGTGTTGGTGAGGCAACTAAGAATAGGAAACAATGGCCATTGCTTATGTCGACTTTTTCTTGTTCTAAGGGAAATGGATTTGTTATCTGTTAATTATGTGACTTTGTGTTCTTCTTTATGGTAATAGAGAGTGAAATGGCACAACGAGAACGGTTACAAGATTTAGCCGTGTTTGAAAGGCTACATGGAAATCCAAGGAAAACATCTCCCACTCTAGCTGTCAAAAAGGTAATTTCATGCCTTCTTACAGCATTGGTATTTGCGTGCATTGTATTAAGTTCATTAGCTTTGATTAGATTTTCCGAAGTGTAAAAATTGTCGTTGTCTCTGTAAATTGTCTGAAGTGAAATGTGTGACACCTTCTCAAGGTAATGACAAAAGTGAAAGTAGAGGGGAATAAATTGGTATTAAGTATTACATCATGCATATAACATCTATGTTTGATGCAGCAAGTCATCACCTGTCACTTCTCTGGATAGTTTTGCAGGACCATATCCAGCAAGGATGCTCGTGCTTCTGATGTGCGGCCTCTCCCTGTATTGGAACACACTTTAGCCTACCTTTTAAACTTACTGGATTCTACTGACCGTTCTTTTGAAGTCGTTCATGACTTCATCTTTGACCGGACAAGGTCCATAAGACAAGACCTCAGCATGCAGAACATTGCCAATGATAAAGCGATCCTCATGTATGAGAAGATGGTACAATTTCCATGGCTCAGACCTCTTATATCTTTGTAGGAATTCCTTTGGATCAAACAATTTTATTTCGTAAGCTCTTATATTGAGATTCGCCTTGATTCTCAAGCACAAGCTGTGTGCTTGCTTTTAGGGCATGGCTCTTACTTCTAGCCTTATGATGCTTAACCGACTATTGTGTATTAGTTAGCTTATGTCATAGTGATCATACGGCTTCTATTCTCATTTCCCTTTCCTGGAGTTTATGTGATGCATTTTTTGTCAAATAGGTTAAATTTCATGTCATATCTCACTTCAAGCTCCGACGATGTGGCAGCAGTCCAGATATTTCCTCAGTGCATTACCTGAACATGGAGCAGCTCACAAAGGCTCTGACATCACTATACAATCTATATGACGCAAACCGAGATTCTGATTCTGTTCATGGAAATGAGCCCGAGTTTCGTTCATTTTATGTGCTTCTTCATCTCAATTCGAGAAGCCAACCAACGGTTGATCTCTGCTGCATTGGTGTGGTTAATTTTTTTTCTTCAATCTTAAGAGCAGCCTTATGCTGGGTACTAAACATGTGAAATATAATTTGTTTTTCTCAAAGGGGGAGTCACTTTCTTTATGGTTTCGCCATGTGTCGGGTCCAATTATCCATGCAAAAGAAATGCGTTTTTCCCGGAGTGTTCTAAGGTACATAAACAAAATCTCTTTTCTTGTTAATCGGAATTGCTCTGTTGCATTTTATCTTAAACTATCTAAGACCGCTAATCTGCGCTACTGCTTCATATTCCTTGCAGGTGTTTTCGAATTGGCAATTATAAGCAGTTCCTGGGTAAAATAGCTGCCGAGGCATCTTATCTGCAATATTGTATTATCGAACCTTACATTAATGAGGTAATGATATCTGAGTTTTGTGTGAATACTTTCTCATTCCTCCCCTTGACTCGTGGATCTTTGGGTGTTCTCTTAATGAAGGTTCGAGCATTGTGTCTGTCATGCGTAAATAATGCTGTTTACAAGCTCCATCCGTATCCTCTGGCAGACCTATCCAAGCTTTTGATAATGAAGGTGTGGTTTCTCGTCGTTAGAAATCACTGCAATATTATTTGAATGATTATTGCGTGTTTAGTTTCTAATCTGCTTGGTGTTCTTATTTAGGAGTCAGATGTGGAAATACTGTGCAAAGCTTGTGGTCTTGAGACCTGCACAGATGAGAAAGGAGTTAAGTTGCTACCCACCAAGCAAACCTCATTCAGCTGTCCCAAGGGAGGGTTTCAAAGCTACAATTTATTGGGTTTAGAACAATTTGAGAGGTGAAAAGAAATTGTGCATTCTTATCGGATTTGTCTACCCTTAACTCGGGTCTCATGGTAGAGAACACGAGACCGACAAAAGTTGACGTTGTTTGGGGCTTTTCGATTCATAAGCTGATCGTAGATTAGAACTCGAAGGTCAAGACTCTCGAGCATCTCTATCGACGCTTAGCTCTACTGTAAATTATGATTGATAAATGAAATTTGTTGCATGTCAAAATTGATTTTATATGATGCTTTTACTTTCTTTCGCATAATCAATTAGCAGTAAATATGGATCATGTTCGATATTTTTTCTTTCTTTTTAACAATTGAGGGATAACTGATTAGTAAATAAAAACATTCCCTTTATACGAATATAAATTATTGCAGAAAAAAATGAAATTTATTGCTTCATATTCAATTCAGGCAAACAAACAATGCCTTGCTTGTATCATTACAAAATCTGGAATTTGTCAACCACTTATGAAAATTTCCCGCCTAAAATAGGACTGATGAACTGTGTTATGCCCAAAGCAATGTCATCACCAAAAATAACAAAATTGCCACCCCAAAACAGAATCCTACAATTGTCATGAAGGCCTGCAAAAAGATTCATATGAATCAGAACCAGGCAATTGAAGTAATAAGAACAATTTCAAAATTTCCAAACATCCTCGCATACCTTCCCCTTAGACGCGAATTTAAATTTGACAGTGAACCAAGACAATCCTCTGTCCACCAAAGGTGCAAGAGCAAGGGCCCTAAGCAAGATAAATAACTTAAAAGAAACAATTTGGATTGTATAATGGATCCGAAAAACCAATGTTTGAACAAGTTGGAGAAAATAATGAATGAAGAAACTTTCAGCAACAGGTGAATGCCAACACATCAGTTTCACAACCAGACCAGTATGATAAGATGGAAGATTTGGGTTTTAGAAGCTCACCCTCCTGCTCTAATAAGTTTAGTAACTTGGCTCCCAGCCCACACCATAGCCATCACTTTGACAAATCTGCAAATTGGTAAATTGTCATGTCATTCTATATTATACTTCTAAATATTATTTAGACGATGATCATTACCTTTCAGCTGCAGCAAAATAACCCATTTTTCCAGGTGCTGGAGCAACATAAAGCCTAGCAAGCAAGTGAAGTGGGCTTACTTTGATGGCTGAGGTACGAGACCGATAAAAAAGAAAGGTATAAATATTAATAATCATGATACAACACACAGTAATGCCAAGAAATTCTGTGAAGATTTCTATGGTGTCTCAAATTCACAGGTGAAAAAAAATGAATTGAAAAGAAAGGTCAAAAAACCTTGAACAAAGTTACAGTAGAAACATACCCACCAAATAAATCAGCCACTTATGATCATCCTAAATAAGACCGATCCTAAAATCTGCAGCCTAGGCAGATGACCATTGAAGAGCAGGAAGACCAACCTTCAACTCAATTAATCTACTAAAACATTAATTTAGCACCTTCACTTGACTTTCCTCAAACAAGCTGAACTAGTAATGACATAAATCTCCACATCAAAATGTGAGAAACCAATGCTCAAGCATTGTTGCTATGATGTTCTGACAGAACTAGGCTGCAAGTCCCTGAAATTTCTAGTTCAAAAGGCATCATCATGAACAGTTTGAATTGACTTTGGAAAATGAAAAAAAAAACTACTATTTGATATCACTGATGTAAACGAATTATGAATCAGGATACCAAAAGGCCCAAATGAGGAGCACCAAAGCACACTAGTAGAGCATAACTTACAAATGAAATCAAAAACCAAAAAAGCTACTGAAAATCAGCTCAACAATCAGTTAGACCAGCGAGTAAGGGTGTAGTGGGTGGTTTCTCCAACATCCTGGCAAGTTGTTGCTAGCAACAACGCTAAGCAGAAAACCTCTCTCAAGTTTTTCTGGTAGTTAGAAGTTAGAACAATACAAACCAATAACTTCTGAAATATAACTCCACTCACCAAACCACAAGAAAAGTTGTAAGGTAGTAGGCAGTGTTCAAAAGGCCATAGGACAATACTCCTGAAATTCCGTATCTCTTTAGTTTCTCCAACGTCCTGGCAAGTTAAACAAAAAGGAAATTAATGGGAATTGCTGAGGATTTCGATCGCCATGGAAAACTAGTACGTCCATTCAATCTTAAAATTTCCCTTTTTATGATGGTAAAAATGGAATTGGTCAGACGAAACTTCATTGTTTAGGCAGAGGATACGTATTGCAGCAATGGATGATTGATCTCTTTAGCATACTTTAGCATGTGTCTTTTCATTCTGATGACCCATAGATACATGTCCCTATGTTTTGGAATAACATTGCAAATGCAAAAGTAATTACTAAAGCATCTATCACTGAACAGAAGATGTTAACACAAGCAGAAAGTACCCATTAGTTGTGAGTGATCCTCTCATACCCTCATTCTTTTCCCTTGGATCTGAAAATATTCAGACAGGAAGGGCAACATAACACAACAGTAAACTTGTATGTGATGCATGTAAACATCAAGGTATTGAATTTTCAACAGTACTTTGTAGCTATCATGTTTTCTTACATAATGCTTTGAGGCACCTTTAAATGATGTTCTACTACTCCTCAATTTTATATTTCACAATAAAAGAAATATCCAACTTAGTATAGTTACGGAATTTGTGATACTATGCAAGATTAGTATAAAGTCACATCATCTTTCATAAAAATTCATTTACATCTACAAAATGCATGTCCGAGTACCACACTACTACCTACATCATGCAATCCAAACTTTAGCCCCAAAAGGATTGATATTTGAATATAATTAATACCATATTCTAGATAACACAAAGATTAGCATATAGAAGTAACACTGATGAACAACAGGAAATCAATCGCATCACATCTACTTTAAAATCATCCTTGATTGTAGAATGGATTCATGACACCTCTACAAAACTCATCCAGAGCAAATTGTAGCACCATTCACTAAGAACTACTTAAGACTTCAAAACAAGCATCACAGACGATGCAGTATCAGTCACACCCACCACCGGATGAATAAGTGTTTAGTGCCCTGAATCAACAGGACCAATTGAGGAAAAATGACGAATTTACACTTGGGAGATAGCCAGACCCCATGTTACACATACCTTCAAAGTCAGGATTACTGTTGAGAGAGTCCAGAAAACCAGAACCCTATTCAAAGAATTAAAAAATGAGCGTGATTTTAACAACAGTTACTCTTGAATTGATGAAATAAAACACCAGAAAGTAAAAGAGAAAGAAGGAAGACACACATTAGTGTTGCTGTTGCTTGAGCAGGCCAGTCGAGAAAGGTTGTGATTCAATGGGGAACACTTCAATTTCCGCAGGTGAAAGTGAGTAGAAACGTTAACGCAAGGAAGCTCATGGAAACCCTGAGAAGCAAAAATCGGGGGTTGGTCCATGAAAATGAAATGAAACAAAAAGATTGAAATGCAAAAAAGAATCAAGAAGAGAAGCTAATTACCAGGCGATGCAAGATGGGTTTTAGGGAGGTAGACATGTGTAGTGTAGACTGTACTGTAGAGAGGGAAGAGCAGGCACTAACAGTAACAAGATGATGAATCTAGAAAGGCGGGTAACGAACAGTTCTGGAAAAGAAGAAGGTACTGCACTGTACAACCGTTACCCAGTACCAGTAGGCGCAACGCAACGAACAGTTCTGGAATTAAAAAGTAAACCGTAATTGATAGATTATTGTCATCTCCTAAGTTTAAAAATCGGTCCAATCTCATATAAGTAGGAGATGATAATAATCATTTGTTTTTTTGTGTTTTTACGTCTTACTAATAATCATAAGTAGGAGAAATTAGAGTTATAAGATACTCCCTATTATTCTATCAGTTGCTCAAAGAGGCTTGCTGATCATGGGTTAGGAGACGATTTTGATTTGCAAGATTTTGTGGATCTGTCGCTAAGTGAAACCTTTATTGCATAGGGATTGAGAGGGTTGCGTTTTAGATAAATGGTTGTTTGATATTTACTCAAAAGCTATTCATATCACCTACTCATATCAAAATCAGAATTAAAGGTATAGTATGGGATGAAGGATTAGGAGGGGAAGGAAAGGTAGGAGAAGGAAATTTTTAGGGCGCGTTTACTTCGAAGAATTTTGTTTGAAAATCTGCAGATTTTCTAAAATTAGAGAATTTTCTTTTCCAATAGAAAACTGGAAAACGTGTTTTCTTCGTGCTATTTTCCTGATGTGGAAAACTGAAAAATTGGAAAACCTGTTTACTTAGCACTATTTTCCTGATGTGGAAAACTGAAAAACGTGTTTACTTAGCACTATTTTCCAAATTTTTGAAAACCAAAAAATATTTTTGTTCCAACATTATTTTTTTAATGAAAACATAATGTTATTATTTTCTTCGGTTAGTGAAGATTAATAAACTAATAAATATTTTCCTTGGGAAAAATTTACATTTATTATGATTAAAAAAACTAAAATATATCATTAATCTATTAGGGCCCGTTTACCTGGGAGAATTTTCAATTTTTAATTTGCTGTTTATTTTCATTCTGAAAACTGAAAAACGCGTTTACATCACGCTTGTTTCCTGATCAGAAAAACTGGAGAACGCGTTTACTTCGCACTGAATGTAAGAATTTCCTGATCTGAAAACTAGAAAACGTGTTTACTTCGCGTGTTTTCATTTTTTGTGGAAAACCGAAAATATTTGTAATGAAAAGAAGAAATCATTTGAAAATTATTTTAATAATACTAATTGTTTATTTTAATATATTCAATATGAAATAAATATGGAAAAAAGTTTTATTAATTTAGAAACTTAAAATAAAAATAGTCATTTTAAAAAGAGAAAACTTATTAAATATAACATCAATCTTCTAATATTGCATTTAAATATTGTAATTCATATTCCTACATGAAAAATTATGAAGTGCGCAACAAACTATAGGTATCAATTTTGGACGTCGAAGTGGATAATTCGGAATAGACTTTAATATAGGAAATCTAGCTTTGAGAATGCCAAAGGCCCTTTCAATAACATTTCGCAAAGATGAATGTTTGTAGTTAAATAATTAATATAAAAGTTTAAGTTATACGGAGTATTAATTATATACATCGAGGCACAAAGCATTATGGTATATTTTTATGTACCTTATTAAAATATATGTGCCACACACGTCTCAAAATCATGAGTTCGAATATTTTATAAAATAATTAAAAATTACTACAATAGGAAGATTTTGATTCCAAGATTTGAATTTTTTTAAGCAAGATGATTATAAATACAACTATATTAAAAACATTTATTTTTTAAAAGATATTCCATGTCAACATTAATCAACATTATTTTGGTTATTTTATAATTAAGGGATAATTGTTATGTTAGTGCCGTTAATATTTTTCTTATTAAAAATAAAAAAACTGGGCCTATTTTCTTATTGGGGTTAGCTAGTAAAAAAGGATGAGGTATTTTCCAGGCCGGAGATGTCAATCTGGAGAGCCCATTCAGGGTCTGTTTGGCAGTCCAGTTTAGTGGGGAAATGGTCAGTGGGGAAATGTTCAGTGGGGAAACAACATCTGGGAAACGGAGGGTGCTGTTTGGTAAAATAATTGTAAAAATTCAGTGGGAAAACAATATCTGGGAAACGGAGGGTGCTGTTTGGTAGTTCAGTTTTCCAAAACTATGATTTGGATGTAAAATGACCATAAAGGGCATAATTCATTTTAAGTGTTTAATTTTTTTTGTATTTTTTTATCTTTATATATATTTTTAATCAATTTATTTATAATCTAACATCTAATAAAATTGATCTATTATATACCATAAATAAGACATTGTGCCTTACACTTTGCATTGCTTAAAAACTAAATTAAAATAAAATGAAATTACGTATTAAGCATTAAGCTGTTAGCAATTGAGTTACGAATATCACTCATCGGCATACTTAGTATATATATAGATTATTTAAATGAATCTATTTCTTTAAACAAATAATTAACATTTTATTAAATAAAGTTAAATAGAGCACTATTATAAAATTTTACATATATAAAATCACAATTATCTATTTATCATTTTAAATGAATCTATTTTGTAAGCTAGCTAATAAATTATTTACTTAATTACATATTAATTAATTAGTAAGTTTATGTAATTAATTAGCTAATATATATATATATTGTGATAATTAATATGACTATATATACACACTTTCATTTAACAATGTTATATAAAACAACAAAAAATTGTTCGAAAATGGTAACCATCGTAGAAATGCTATTTTTTTAATTGGATTTTTAAAAAAAATATATAATTGTTTATTTTGAATAACAATGTTATATAAATTTGTTGATTTCTATTTAAAATATAATTGAAACTAAATATTCAAATAAAAATATTTTGTGAGCTATATAGAAATAATTTACTTAATTATATATTAATTAAGATTATAAATGTACTTTGTAATTAATATATATATACATTTTTTTTTACGGTAATTAATATTAATATATATATACATTTTGATTTAGCAACGTTTATACAATTGCCGCAAGTTTCATTCTGTTTCCTGCTGATATTCACATAGATATTGAAATTGAAACTTAGCAAAATAGAAATTGAAACTTAACAAAATAGGTACATCAGAGGCAGCAAATAAAAAACAATAAAGTTAGACAGGAGCATTTTATACAAAAGTCACGACATTTCTGAAATGGAATTTGCCTTTTTGGACCAAAGTTTCCAAAAAATAACATAAAAAGTATAACAGTTCATTTTGCATCTTATATTTATTTATCAAAAAAAATAATAACATTATAACTTATCCAAGAATTCTGATTGAAATATAGGTGATAGATACAAAACTGCTAATTAAGTAAATCTAATATTTCGTTGCGAAAAATCTTCAAGATTAAAAAAATAACGAACAAAATTATGATTCATGGTGTGGATCGTGCCACCCTATTGTTTCCATGCTTTCTTCCCTCGAAACTGTTTGCCATTGCGGTCCTTCTTTTTGTTTTTCAGTTGTCGATTCTTTGCTACCTTGGCTCTCTTTGCTGCAATAGGCATTGGTTTTTTGTGTTCCTTCTGTCTGTTGGTCAAACCCCCGTCTGCCACAACCCATTACAAGAAAAAAGTGGTCAGAATACAAATGGAAGACGACATTATTGGTATCGGTAGCCTAATGCTAATGACCTATAAAACGCAAGTCCCAAAAGATAAAAAAGCAGCATCTTCAGAGCAAAAGCCAAACACATGATCAACATTTACTAAGGCCCTATTACACGTCCACGTAGACGACAGAACTCAACCATCCATCACCGAAGTAAATGCCAAAGGCATGGCATGATGATGGGTTTTCCAGACTAGGACCAAATATCCAATGGCCAAGAACACTTGCGTTGTTGTAGTTATGGACAAGCAAGCAATGCAGAGAAGTAAATGAGCAATTCTTAAATCATCGCTTAAATTTGGATGAAGATCAATTCCATGCGCAGCCAGAACCTAGACTCAGGAAAGCAGGCATAAAAAACAAAAACATACCTTATTCTGTTTCATAGCGGTCCGAGATTGATACTTCCCTCTGTCCTCCCTTCCTGCTTTTACTAAAGCCAGTCTTTCATCTTTGCTCATCTTCTTCCGGACGTGAGCCTGTTGAGTGCAAGTACAAGTGGGTCAAACAAATGTGTAGCGCAGTTACCATAAAATTATATCTGAAAACCAAATTACAGGTCAGTGGTGAAAAATAGAAAACTTACTTCAAGCATAGCAGGATCTACCCGCTTAGACCTCAGCTGATCAGAACTTGGAACCTTAATTCCATGTCGACTCAAAGCAATTTTTGTCTCATTCTTAGCCTGATAATATACAAAACAAAAGAAACATGAACAGATGCACTTTAGTTTGGATCAGTACAGAAAGTGAACAAACTAGTATACCTTCAGTTCCTTGATCCTTTGGAAGTCCTCATTAGATAGAATCCCATCTACTGACTCTAATGATGTATGCATCATCTTTTCTTCTGCCAACTTCTTTAGAGCCCGCAGGCTTGTATCAGCAGCAATGAGTTGTCCATCAAAGTCAAACAACTTCCTTTTATTTGATTTGGACTTGCTAACCTCCTGCTCTTCCTCCTCCTCACCATCCCCCTCCTCTTCCTCCTCATTCACGTCCACGTCATCTTCCTCTTCCTCATCATCACCATCACTGATACTACCGTCGCTGTCATCAACAGTAATATTATCACCATCATTACAATTTTTCACAACTGAAGCAAACCTCCAACACAATCTATAAGAAGAGTGAAGAGAGGTAATATCCTTAATTCCACCAGCAGTAGAAACGTAAGATCGACATTTTGTATATCAAACATCATACAGAAATTGCACGCTAATTGAAATGAATAGGTAATCTATAGGACAAACTGACCTTATAAATAGCTGCTTTGTTTAGGGTAACTTGAGGGATTTTTTTATTTGTTTCATCTTCACTGCTTGATGCATCACTATCATCCTCATCTTCAATCTTCTCAAAATCCAGAAGAAATGACATTGCAGCAATCATGATCCTAACAAATTCAAACACCACAAAGCATTTTTTCATAAACCTTGTAATTTTTTTTTTATAAAAACACGGACACAAAAAAAACCAACTATATACCTTGATGATGAATGAAAGCATGCCGTACATATAGCATTGGCTGTTCTATCATCGAACCACACCTTCCTCCTATGAAACTCACATAAGGTGATGAGTGCTCTCTTCGCTGTTGTTTCATCCTCTTGCTTTCATATCCAAAAGATAAAGCCAAACTTGAGTAAAAACAACAGGAAAGCAAAAACAAAACAAAATCTGCATGTAATCCTATCAAAACCTAGAGTAGGAACTGAGTCACAAGGTGATGCATCACATCATAATTCTTCACCTCTGCCAATATTCTACTCTCCTGATGACAGGACTAAACTAAGATTCCTATAAATATAAGAAGTAAGGTCCATTGAAAATAAGAATTCAGTTGTTACATAATAATGGTCATGTACCTAAATATCAACAGAATCATTTCTAGTTCAAGTAATTAACCCTTTCCTTAGCCTCTTCAATGGATAGGATCATCTCAATAGCAACAACCTCAACACCTCGAATAAACATATGAAGAAAAAATCATAAATGAAAACCAAAAGAAACAACAACCACAAGGAATGAGAAATAATAGAAAGTAGGAAATGGATTTTTAACACAACCTATATTCCCCAATAATCATATAAAAATTGCCATTGAAAGATATACAAATGAAGAAAGAGAGACAATGATTTACCAGCCTCATTCAGCCGCTGTACACTCATTCGATCAAAGAACAACATCCGCTCGCAATACTGGTCATAAACAAGATCAAACCCACCCCACCATTGCCTTCCTTCAGCTTCAACATCCCTCCACTCAGTCGCAAATAGGGACAAATACATCAACACCAAGCACCAGAAACAAATAGGGAGTGACTGTACCAAGGGAAGAAGGAGATGACACAGAAATCAAGCCAAGATTCTGGACGAGGGTGTACCTTTCAAGGGAAGGAGAGCGTGCGCGATGGAGAAGGACAGCGTGCGCGATGGAGAAGAAGACGACTTGAAGAAACGGACCGCCTTTGAGAGAGGAACCCCGCCGTGAGGAAGAAGAAGAGAGGAGGAATGGTGGTGAGCGGCTTGCGTTCAAACCCTAGAATTTGAGAGAGGGAGAGAATGAGGGAAATGAGAAAAATAAACAACATTAAATATGTGGTATGGATCGTAAATATCAAAGAACCCTGAGGTTATTTTTGTCCAAATAATTTGAGACCTCCATCCCGCAAAATGGCCAAAATGATGATTTCCAGAATGGACCAATTCGGTCCATTCCCAAAACAGGCAAAATGCTGGGTTGGCCACCCAAAAATTGCCATTTTCAGTTGTTGAATGGTGTTTACCAAACACCATTCAACTCATTTCAGTTTGGGAATGCTGGGTTGGGTACCCAACCCAGACTCCCAAACAGAGCCTCAGTCTCAAAGGAGCCCATTGACGAGGAGTTTAACACTAGCAAAATTCATTCGAGTCGACAGGAAAAACAAAACAAAACATTTCTGAGAGGAAGTAAAAAAGAGCTTAATACTCAGTGCTGCTAGCAGCCATGCGTGAATATAAAAATAAACCAATATTCACATGCATATGGCGTCACTGAGAATACTGGCATATCATTCTTAAGTGTGACAGGAAATCCACAAAAGAGTAACTCCATTTTCGGACCAAGAGGTTGTGGCAAAAGATGACGAAAAAACTTCTACATATCCACTAGCGTTATACCCGAAACGGGGATGACATGACTTTGGCATGTAGTGACAATTCGGAACAATGAAACTCCAACTCAAGCAAATAACAATAAAATCTAACCCCTCAGAACCAGGCAGTGAAGCTGGAGAAAGGATGCTCACCATGCCAGCAAACATACAACCAAGACTCCACAAATCCAGAGAATAATCATAATCTTGAAGATCAACAAGAAGCTCAGGACCTTTAAAGTACCTGCAAATGAAAAGAAAAAACAAAATAGAAGACAGACATAAATTAGCATTAAGTTAAAATAAGTAAAATAAAGGAAGAATGAAAAAGCAATTGAAGAGCTTTTGGCTAAAGGCAGTGACCATGAGGAGGCAAATGCACGCATCATCAATCCAATATCAACCTCCAATTCCAAGTGCCAATAACCAAAAGATTGGAGCTCAAAAATCCATGAATTAGAATATCAGCATGCAAGATCATCACTAGAAACATCCAACCATCAGTAACAAAAATACGCCTTTGTTGCAGCATAGTAGTCAAGGTAATCAAGAGGCTCCTGACTTCCCATGACAGCCAACTTCCCACTGTCCTTGTTGCCGATTGAGCAACAAATCAAGTGGTAATTCGTCTCAAAACAGCACCAGTTCAAACAACAATTCAGCAGCATTTTAAGCAACATATCGACAGCATTTTGAGCATCATTTCGACAGCATTTTAGGCAACAATTCGGCAGCATTTTGACAGCAAATTAGGAAGCGTTTCAAGTAACAATTCGGCAGCATTTTGAGCAACATTTCAAGCAATAATTCGGCAGCAAATAGAGCAGCATTTCAAGCAACAAAAGGAAATTCCATGAAATAGTTGTTCAAGTTATCAACACTAAAACATGTTTAGCATTTTCAAATTAGAACTGCTTCTTCATTGAGCAGAATATGCAGCCTGTTTAATGAAACCTTTTCGATCCTTGCAAAGCTGAACTGCTTCTTCATCATCCAGTTGGATGTTGAACATCCCATTTCCTTTCTTCTTCTTTTTCAAAGTCTATCAAAACCAAAATCCAAATGGTATCCTTTCTTGTACTTCACCAAATTCATAAGGGGAGTTCTTTCTTTCTTTCTTTCTTACATGATATCTCTAGAAAAAAAAATCCCAAAGAGATGGAAGGGATTTTCCTAATAAGTGCAGGGAGAGAACAAATTCTAACGCCATGAATGATTAGGCTGTAAAATGGCATACCCTATTTATCATGTACATTGGGAAGTCAGCAGGTAGGTTCGGTAAAATGGAGAAAATAGCAGACATAAGCATACTCATATTATCTACAATATATTCCTAAGCACAAGAATAAATGGGGAAATGTTTCTTACACATTAATAAAGGACCAAAAGCAGTAATCCTAATAACACAAGCATTTAGAACGACTCTTTGCTTATAGAAGCCATCAATGACATGTTTCATTAGAGTAAGGAGTCTAATACTGACATTAAGTCAAGCAATGCACATTAATCCTAATACTCTTTAAGCCAATACTGACATTAACTCAAGCAATGCACATTGTTTCACAAGTGAAACACAGATTTCCACACTTTGGTTCAAGAAAAGCAGGAAAGAAGGACAAAGAAAAATGGCCATATGCCAATAAAACACTGGCCGATTACAAACAACTACTCTAGCCAGTGCTAATGAAATCACTGGCACTTTACAAATTGGTTTCAAGACAAGGACAACATTTCAAGCAAACTGACAGCAAATTGGCAGCAAATTGGTTTCAAGCAAAATGGCAGCAAATTGGTTTCAAGACCAGGACAGATATGAGTAAAACTTCATTCCTATCAATCAAAACTCCATTCCTAAAAATTAAAACGCATAGCACAGCATTTCCAAACCAAAAGGATCTAATTTCAGCCTAAAATTGATTCCCGTTGATGAAAAAAATGGGACGACCCACAAGTAGAAGTGATCTGGTGTACAAAGAGCACGTCCTCTGTCATACACGCATGGAAAAACTTTCTATCATGTTCTAATGAAACTTGTTAAACTACCATAAATATAATTGTCAAGATTGTCTGCCTAAAAAGAGAATTACACAACCTAGAGTACTCAAAAAGTCTTAAATCTTCATTGATTTCAAATATCCTAGGCGATATATCAAGGAAAGCAACAGCAAAAATTGTTGTTCAGGAGAGCAACGATTACCAGCCAAATTCAAACCCTATAGCACATCAATTAGAAATTAGAAGGTAAGAAGAAACAAACCTGGTCAGCAATGACGGAGCAGAGAAGGATAGTGTCCGGCGGCGGCGAAGAGAAGAACAGAAAACGGTGGTGATGGTGGGAGAAGGTTCTGGCCGAGGGAAATTGGCGATTGGCGACGGTGGTTATTTTGGGCAGAAAGGGAGAGTGAGATTGAGAGAGCGAAGAGAATAACAGACGACGGTGGTGGTGAGTCTGGTGGAAGAGACGGTGGCGATGAGAAGGGAAGGGAGTGACTGTGAGAGGCTGAGTGAGAAGTGAGAGCGTCGAGAGAGGAGAGAGTGAGGATTTAGGGTTGGGAGTGACGCGAAGAGGCAGAGATGAGGGTAGAGTTGGTATTATGAAAGTTTCATTTAATTTTGCAAATGGTGAGGTCCTTTTGTAAAATTTTGAAAACAGGTTTTCGGTGTTTTCAAAACTTACACATGAGTTTTCATTCCGAAAATTTTCATTTTCATTCCGAAATGAAAATAACGCGAGGTAAACACGTTTTCGAAAAAAAAAAATCCATTTCCCTGAGGTAAACAGGGCCTTAATGTTCCATCTATTCTCACCCGTTATCTCTTCTTAACTAATTTACTTAATAATGATTAATTTTATCACAAATTTAATCATTCTAATTAATATATATACTTTAAGTTTGTATATTATTATTATCATTATATCATATTTGTTCATTTTTGTGACTATGAATTATTATTCGTAAAGTTTTATTTATAGTTGAAACTCATAAGTTATGGTTTAATCACGAAACCTTACAAATTACTTACGAAACCTACGGTTTAGTCTAAGAACCTAAGAAAAATGTGTCAAATACAGGAGTGTTATTTGAAAATTTTACGAAACAATCAAAAAACCTATTAAACCAATAAAATACTCGATTATATATGGATGAGTATGTTATTTGAAAATTTTACTACACACAAGCCAAGCACAAGCCCACTTTCTCCTTCTTTTCTTCTTCCTGATGGGCCTCAGCCCATCTCCCAAACCCAAAACCCAACCTAGCTCTCATCTTCTTCTTCAAACTCCCGCAAGCAGAACAACAAGCATGGCGATGGAGCAACGGCAGCGGCGACGGAAGAGCAGCAGTCGAGCAGCGGCGGCGGCAGAGCAGTAAATCAAGCAGTTTTAACCAAATCATGCCCCAAGCAAACCCAAACCAACATTAAATTAATCAATTAATTAACCCAGCAACAAATTAATCAATCAAGCAATCCAAGCAAATTAATCAATTAACCCAGTAAATTAATCAATTAACTCAGTAAATTAATCAATTAACCCAACAATTTTAAATTTACAGCATCAAAACCCATCAATAACGAAACCAACCGTTTAAACCCGACAACACCCTCCTTCTTCCTCAACTGATGCCGCCACTGTCGCCGTCGCTGCACGAATACGGCGACCCAAACCGCGGCCAACCAGCAGCCGAATCAAACGCTTCGGGACTAAAGAGAAGGAGAACGTGAGAAGAGGGCTGTTCTAGGGTTTGAAGAGGAATGGGAACGAATTGGCTGAGAAATGGCCTAGGGGCAAAATGGTATTAAAAAAAAAATCATTTAAGTGGAAAACCGAGTTTTCCAATTTGCCTTGTCAATGATTGGAAAACTGGAGAACACATTTTTTTCGTTCTCCAAATTTGTTCATCGATTTTCCAACGGAGAATTTTCGTTTTCAAACAGAAAACGAAAACTATGTCAAGTAAACACGTTTTCTGGAAAATTAGAAAACTGGGAGAATTTCCTGGGTAAACACGCACTTAAACTTTCCCTTGTATGGGAAAAAATTACTCAAGGGAATCAAAGGGAAAAGAAGGGAATAGGGAGTAAATAAATTATAAAAACTTCCCTCCTGGTCCACAAAAAAGTTCCTTCCAAAAGTGGGAGGAAAAGGAGGGAAATTAAAAACTGAGCTTAAATTAGAAAAGAAAGTCATGGGTTTGGGTTTGGGCTTGGGCTTGGGTTATGAGATTTAAAGAAAATTTCCTTCCTTTTCCCTTGTGTATAAAAAATATAGCCATACAAAGGAATTTCTCTACAAGTTCCCTTTCTCTCCTCTCCTTTCCTTTCCCTAGTTAGACTTCCCCTCTTTTCCTTCGTGCACTTTAGTTCCCATACTAAGAAACTGCAGAGGGAGTAAAAACAGCCATTTTGGTTAAAGGCCGAGTTGTGATGGGCTTGGGCTTCTATTAAACAGCTCATTCACCATCAACACCCTCCCCTGCTTTAACCAACCTAATACTACTAATAACGTGGAAGAAATCGCATCCTCCTCAAAAGAGGAAGCGGCGTCGCGGGTAAAGCAAACTGCGTCCCTCTCAAGAACCCTAATACCATCTTCCCCTTCATAATCGAAATCTACTAAGCCGGAGCCAACCATCCACTCTTCTTCCTCGGACGTCGCTCCTTCTCTCTCCTCCCTGATAATTAGCTCAGGTAAATCATTGATGCTCCTGATTATGGTTTCGTTTGAGTGGTTTTTCGTGGTTTTTTACTCTCTTTTTTTGCATTATTTATTGTGTGACTATATGGCTTACTCGTTGTTGTCTACTTTCTCGTTTGCTTTACTGATGATGATTTGATCATATGGTGTATTTTCCTCTTTGTTTTGGTTCGTCGGGAGGATGGAGGGTACTCTCCAGCTGGTTCTCTCCTTCCTGTTTTGGATTTAAACTGGGTAGGTATGGTTTTATCAGATTGATTAGGTCTGACCCACCTACTATCTTATGATGGTGTGCAGTTGTTGTTATATAAAGCTAACTTTTTTTTTTGGTCTGAGCCTAGCTGTAGTGAGATTAGCTAATTTAATGAGCTGTAATTGTTAATCAAGTGTCAAAAATATTGAAAGGAGATTAATTTTTATTTGGCCAGACCTGTATATGGGTTTCTTTGTTGAATGGACGAAAGTCCAATTCTTTAACTCGCATAATCTAAAATGAAAAGAACTCAAAGTCACTGCTGCTGGATTGATATTGTCATCTCTGTGATTTTTCACTTCGCTAGCATCCCTCCTTACACTTTTTATTTTATTTTATTGTAGAGCTTGCTGCTTATTGCTTGAAATGCAATACTTTGATCACCAATAGATTGTTTTTTGGTTGTTTGATGTGTTGTTGCTTTCTAATCTAAAGCGGAACCCTACAATTACTCATGTTCTTTAATTTTTCTTGAAGTTTTCTGACTCTGATTTGCATCTTTGAGATTGTTATAACCTCTCTTTATTTTCAAACAGGGTAGTAGACCAAACTGAATCTGTTCTCTTAGGTTGACAGCTGCTCACTTGTTCTTGGTTTTTCCAAGATTTGCAAACATTATGGCTTTCCACACTAGTCTTCGGCTTATTTCCTATTCTCAAGAACTTGTTGGTGGACAGCCAATCTACATTTCTTCAAATTGCCTTCCTGTCAAAGCATCAAAATTTGAGCCTGCTGGGCATGCTTTCCACTCTGTTGCTTTAAAATTCTCTGGCTGGGAAGAGAAAGTTGCTGAGAGTGAAGATCAAAAAGTGTCAAGTGATAAGGAAAATGCGTATATTCCATCATCTGATTCTTATAGTAGTAGCAAAGGCAAAAAGAAGTCTGGTACTGGAGACCAGCAGCAAGATCATTATGCATTACTGGGCTTAAGCCACTTAAGATACCTTGCCACAGAAGAGCAGATAAGAAAAAGCTACCGTGAGGTGGCTTTGAAGTATCATCCTGACAAACAAGCTGCTATTCTTCTTGCTGAGAAGACTGAGGCTGCAAAAGAAGCAAAGAAGGAGGAAATAGAGAGCCACTTCAAAGCCATTCAAGAAGCATATGAAGCTTTGATGGACCCTGTGAAGAGAAGAATATATGACTCAACAGATGAATTTGATGATGAAATTCCCACTGATTGTGCTCCGCAGGACTTTTTCAGGGTATTTGGACCTGCTTTTATGAGGAATGGGCGGTGGTCTGTTACCCAACCACCCCCATCTTTTGGTGATGAGAATACACCCTTAAAAGAAGTTGACAACTTCTATAATTTTTGGTACGCCTTTAGAAGCTGGAGAGAATTCCCACATGCAGATGAGTATGATCTTGAGCAAGCTGAGTCCCGTGACCATAAGAGATGGATGGAGAGGCAAAATGCAAAACTGTCAGAAAAAGCAAGGAAGGAAGAATATGCAAGGGTACGAACTCTTGTTGACAATGCCTATAAAAGGGATCCCAGGATACAAAAGAGAAAAGAACAGGAAAAGGCTGAGAAGCAGAAGAAAAGGCAAGCTAAGTATTTGGCAAAGAGGTTGCAGGAGGAAGAAGCCGCACTGGCTGCTGAAGAAGAGAAACGCCAGAAAGAAGAGGAGGAAAAACGTGCTGCGGAAGCTGCTTCACAGCAGAAGAAGGTGAAGGAGAAAGAGAAGAAGCTTCTTCGCAAAGAACGGACTCGTCTTCGAACACTTTCAGCACCCATCTTGTCTCAGCACTTGCAAAATCTTTCTGAAAGTGATGTAGAAAACCTCTGTATGTCCCTGGACACACAGCAGCTGAGGGAGTTATGTGGCAAGATGGAGGGTAAAGAAATGCTGGAGCAAGCAAAATCTCTCCGAGAAGCCTGTGGGTATAAACAAGATTTTGAAAGCAGAAAAAGAGATGAACAGAAGACCTCACAACAGAATGGCTCAATGGCAACTAATGGAAGTGTTCTATTAAGCAGTTTCGAGAAGAAGGAGAAGCCTTGGGATAAAGAAGAAATTGAGCTGCTGAGAAAAGGAATGCAGAAATTTCCCAAAGGAACATCTCGGAGGTGGGAGGTTGTTTCAGAGTACATTGGCACGGGGCGATCTGTTGAAGAAATTCTAAAGGCAACCAAAAGTGTGCTCCTTCAGAAGCCTGATTCTGCTAAAGCTTTTGATTCATTCCTCGAGAAGAGGAAATCTGCTCAATCTATCGCTTCTCCATTGACAACTAGGTTGGAAACAGAAGGGATTTCAACTCCTCAGGTCTCAGAAGGTGGTGCTGAAAAAATGGCTGAGTCGGAGGAGTCTTCGAGTAAAAGTGCAGACAACCATAATGCAGATGATGCAGTTGCTGCAGGTGGAGTGTCTTCCAGTTTGGAACAAGATGTGTGGTCTGCTGTACAAGAAAGAGCACTGGTCCAGGCTCTAAAAACCTTCCCAAAGGAGACCAGCCAACGTTGGGAGCGAGTTGCAGCTGCTGTTCCTGGGAAGAATTTGAACCAATGCAAGAAGAAATTTGCTTCACTGAAGGAGAGTTTTAGGAACAAGAAAACTGCTGTTTAATTTGTTGTCTTCAAGGTTAGCATTGCCCTTATCAGGCATCCCTTTTATATTATTCCATTATTATTTTTGCTCTCAATACGGGTGGCAACAATGATGTGAGAGGAGTTATCTTTTCTCATCTTGTTGTACCATCCATGTTTGAAAATATGGCCTTCGCTGTCATGTCAGTGATTCGATGGTTAACAACTTCGCTGGGAGAGGCTTTAGATGGGAAATTTTGAGGTCTATTCATTAATAGTTGAAATTGTAGTGTTTATTAACTCTCTATATGAGGAAGATAGTATGTACCCTTTCTTTTGAGGTCTATTCATTAATAGTTGAAATTGTAGTGTTTATTAACGCTCTATATGAGGAAGATAGTATGTACCCTTTCTTTTTCTCTCATTTTTTTTCCTCGTGTTTTGTTACTTATGCCATCTCATTGTTCTACTGAGCAACAACTGATTGGAGCATATGCTACTTCTGGAAATTATACGAGATAAAGCGATGCTGGTTTTACTAACCACTGATCAAGAAGTGATTTTCATGGTGGATTTTCCTTTTCCGCCTGCTGTTCGTGTGATATTTACCTAGTACAGTAAATTGGATTGAGTAATTGATATTTACATGTTGCCCTAAAGCTAGACCTGTCAATCCGGGTCTGCGGGTCGGACCCGACCCGGGACCCGACAGACCCGGAAAAAATTGGGCCAGGACTGGTCCCGACCCGGGAAAAATACGGGACCAATTTTTGGTCCCGGTCCCGGCCCGAAAAAATGGCTCGGGTCCGGGACTGGACCCGACCCGGCCCGGTTTATTCAATTTCAATCCCAATTCGGCAATTCCCCTGCAATCTCAATCACCCAATTAATTCCAATTTCAATCCCAAACTCCAAACACCCAATTAATTCCAATTTCAATCCCAATTTCCTGCAAAAAAAAATCAATTCACCAAAACCAATCCTCCCCAAATCAAATCTCAGTAATTCTCCTGCAATCTCAATCACCCAGCCACGCCGCGACCACCACACTGCCACGCCACCGTCGCGACCACCACACCGCCCAGCCACGCGGTCACCACAGCCTCAATCGGCCATGCCGCACGCACCCGACCGCGCTACCTCCGTAGCCATGCCTCACGGTCACCATCTAATTCTCACCATCCATTCAAACCAGAGAAAGAAAAAAGAAAAGGAGAAGAAAAAAATAAAAAGAAAAGAGAAGATAGCAGAGCAGAGGAGGGAGTAAGAAAAGGAAAGGGAAGAAGAGAGAATGGGATCGGGAGAGAGAGAGAGAAAATGAAGGGAGAGTGTGCTTTTGGTATATTTATATATATTAAAATTGAATTTATTTATTTTTTAAAAACAAATCCGGGTCTCGGGTCTAGACCCGAGACCCGACGGGTCTGGCCCGGATGGACCCGGGATTCCCCGGGTCGGGACCAGACCCGGCCCAACTAAAAAATGGGACCAAAATTTGGACCCGGACCCGGCCCGTCGGGCCGGGACCGGGCCGGGTCCACGGGTCCTGGACTCGTTTTGACAGGTCTACCTAAAGCCTTGATTATCTGTGTTGTTGTTTTTGTAAAGGAGGCCAGAGGTTACTGATGTGGCCAGAATATGACCTAAGAAGCTCATCGAACGTTAATCCACATTCCGCTGCTCATTGAAAGTAATTCAGGAGCTCATTTTGGTATACCTTGTGATTTGGATCGGTAAGCAAAACGCTGCTGGTTCGATCCTTGTGATGGGAGTAACTCGGTTTGAACATAATTAATTCGGTTTGAACATAATTAGTGATGGTCTACTTTATCCTCAGAGATTATTGAAATTTTTTTATCTATTAATCTACTTTATCCGTTGAGAGCATAGTTTTAAAAACCAGACAGGCTGGTCTGGCCGGTTCAACCGTAAAATTTTAAGTTTTTGGTTTGATTCAGCTATTTGACTGGATTTGCACACTAATCCGAAAAAATTAGTCGACCTGGTCGGTTTTTATAAAATTGCCGACCCGGTCGACCCGCTATTGACCATGTTGGGTCAATGTCACTCAACCAAAACGACGTCGTTTTGAATTTTTTTTAAATTTTTAAATTTTTTTTTTTTTAATATGGAAAATTTGATGGGCTGGTCCATTATAAACATTGAACCAGCCTATTCAATTATTTAAGATTGAACGGTTCAAAACAATTTAATAGATCAATCCGATCAAACCCATTTGAACTATAAAATATTCGTTTCCGGTTCGGTTTTTAAAACACTGGTTGAGAGTACTCAAACATTCAGTTGAGAAAAGTCTAGTCGGAAAATCAGAGACGCTTCTGATATTATTCTTTTGAAAACATACGATATATTTGCTGTCCTTACCAATAATGAAAGATCCATTTTTTCCTCTAATAAAGTAGGCATTATCCTGAAAACATCATGTAAAATTAGTGTTGCACTGTTGGGAAAAAGACAAAAGTTGGCATCTCATCTGGTTAAAACCAAAAGAATCAAAAATGGATATTTCAAATGAGGAAAGAAAAGGATCACCGGCTAAGCCTTTTCGTAACGCAATTCCTTATATTAGTAATCCGATTTTTCTTAACATATATTCTCATTCGATAGTTTAGAGAGTTCAGAAATACTACGATACCTTTTATTCGGAAAAAAGAAGGGAAGTTGACGGATGCAATGTCTGTGACTACAACTGCAATTCCAGCAGTTAGGTAGCTGCATTTTGAATTTTTTGTTATTATTTTTCCTCATGTTAGGGTAGGACAAGGCATACTTCTTCATCAGATATTGTTCCACACAGAAAAAAACCAGACAGAAACCCTTTAGAAACAGCATTGTAAGTACCAATCGTGGACATAGGGTTTAACAATGACCTCCTTTATATACCCATATCTTCGATATCCGAATGTGCGCTCAGACTAACAACTCCCCTCGATCGATGCTTTGCTTGTATTAACCTACCTCTACATTCCTATGCTGCAGAAGCTTAGTCTAGTTTCCTGCATAACCTGCATAACCTGCAAAACTTGCAAACCGTGGATCAATTCTCTATAACTTCTCATTTCGTGTCCTTTTGATCCTCTTTTGGTCTGTTTTTTCCTGTCTTCAGGTTCTACTTCACTAGCTAGCTCTAACAAGGATAGGTTTCCCTCCTAAAGGTGACACCAAACTAACCTTAACTTGTCAGGTTTTGTTCCTGGTGCCTTCTAGAGAAGTTAGACTGCAAATACCTTAGCATCAACTATAAGCAATAGTCTAGAAAATAATTTAGTTCGAGCACTGCATTACCAGGTTTAGCTGCATATTCTGTTGTTTTATTTTAAGACAAACAACATATAACAAAAAAATTGTGGAGAACTCTCCAAGCAAAGGTAACCATGTCAGCGGAAACTCAACGAGTAATGGTGATCCAAGATGCATCGCGAGATGTTTGTCTGAGCGCAATCGATTGGGTCCTTCGCAGCCTTACACTTAAGCCAGGGGATATACTGGTGTTGTTGGGAGTTCTTCACCAGCTTAATAACCCTAGTACGTAGCCTCTCACTGCAGCTCAAAAACTAAGAGAATTTACGATTTGCTTTCTTTTCTTTTCATGCCAAAATAATGGCATTGAGTAAGTAATGGTATGATTAATTCTGCAGTAGGAAGATATATTCTGCAGAGAGTTTTCATTCTGCGGGAAGCTCTTCTATGTAACTTTAACTAATTCATTAATAAAACTTTCTCGTTTATATCAGAAAAAATGGTTTTGATTCATTTCAAAGTATAAAACTTTAATTTAAAAGGGTTGGGGTTACATAAATGTGCAGTGACCTTTTAGTATCTTGCAGTAGAAGCAACAGATATATATAATTATATATATCAGGAACAGTTCATGTTACTGACAGATTTTCTTGGCCTTTTTTCAAACCTAATTTTTCCTTCTCCCTTCCTGTCTATTCTTCTTTTTTATTATTAGTGGGATATAAGATCAAGGTGGACACAAGTTCAATATTTGGAGGGGCAAACCCTAAATTCATTGCAGAAGAAGTTTCCAGGAGAAGAGAACAGTACCATAACAATGAAGAAATCAAGGAAATTTCCAAAAAGTGCGAGATCGAACAGGTCAGATTACTTTGGCCAGTTTGATTTCTCTTGTTGTTTTATGTTTTTGTTATTGTTTCTTATTTTCAGTCAGTCAAGTTTCTGGAAAAAAAATGAACAATACCTTTTACCAGAAAAACCCTAGAAAGAACAGATTTAAGCTTCAGGAAAGTTTTGATCATACAATCTTTAGATATATATAGCACTAATCGTAGGCTGACTGCACATTCTTTTTCAACTTTCAATCCATGAAATTCCTCAGATTGAGTTCTGTATAGAGATTCTGGCTGGATCGACACCGAAAACGCTCGCTGTGAACGCTGCCAGAAGAATTCAGGCAACATGGGTGGTACTTGACAGGTCCTGCCTCAGTCTAAACTCTAAAGCTTTTACTTCTAACTTGATATCTTAGCATCATTATTCTAACTTAGTACTCAAGGATATAAGACTAAGGAGTTAATCTTGCAAGAGATAGTTGCAGACACATTCGGTATTATAAGTGATGAAACTAACATATGGTTTAACTTTGGAGTCCTTCAGCGCTCCCACCCTCGAGTAAGAGGTTGTTGGTTCGATCATTGTGCATGGAGTAATTTAAAGATAGCTCACATCAAGCCTTGAGAAAGGATGCGCCGCGCCGATTTTTCTTTGTAGGGTTAAGGTTTGCAGTTCAACTTTTGAAGGTTTTTACTTTGTATGATGCAGGGAGATGAAGAGAGACAAGAAACACCTACTGGACAAGCTCCCTTGTGGGATATCAAAGATTAAACGTGACAACACCATTCAGGAATTGAGAGGGCCTAAAAATAAACCAAAATCAAGAAAGGACAGAGAAGTAAATCAAGATAACGAAGTATGGTATGATGATATGATACCAGGGAGCCCGGAATATGGTAAGTTTTTCAGCTGTCATTCATCACATTTCCTTATTTAAAAATCAGTTGATAAGATCATGATGGCTATAACCTTAACTTCAATTGCAGATTTTCATCAAGCTTCAAGCTCCAATCTCGGCAAGGCGAAGAGCTTCTACATGAACCCTCAAGATGAAGAAAAAGAAACTACTATTATAGAAGCCGCAGAAGGGCTAACTCAACCTCTTCAACTATCCGACGCCGCGACATGTCATTCTGCCAGCCCAAATAATCATAAAGGGAAACAGAACAACTATGATGATTGGATGGGGGACATTTTAAGAGATGAGTTGTTCAAAAACTCCATCTGCTCAGTCTGCGAGAACAGACGACCGAAGATAGGGTGGAAGAGAGACTTTACCTATGCAGAGCTATTTGCTGCTACAGGAGGATTTTCTGATAAAAATTTCCTGTCAGAAGGTGGTTTCGGGGTTGTCTTCAAAGGCGAAATTAACGGGTTAAATATTGCTGTGAAGCAACATAAAAGTGCAAGTGTGCAAGGAGATACGGAATTCAAATCTGAAGTTCAAGTACTGAGCAAAGCCAGACATGAGAATTTGCTGATGCTGTTAGGATCCTGTACAGAAGGAAACCATAAGCTGCTCGTTTACGAGTATGTCTGTTATGGTTCATTGGACCAGCATCTGTCAAGTATGAACCCTACATTACCATACAAATTCCGTTATATTTTCATAGGAATGGCTCGACACAATCGCTATGGAAATTTAGTACATTTTGTTAGTATGCACATGTTGCTGATGACAATGATCTTTCTCACCGTTGCTAACTGTACATATCGATACCTAACCCCAATACTCATGTTTGTTGAATGATGCAGAACATAGCCGCCGAAATCTCAGTTGGGAGAGAAGGATGAAAATAGCATTGGGAGTTGCAAGAGGCTTACACTATCTGCATGAGAACAACATCATCCACAGAGATATGAGGCCAAGCAATATCCTCATAACTCATGACCACCAAGCACTGGTAATATCATAAAAAAGTTATCGAGATCGATGTTGAGATTCCAAAGTTTTCGTACAAAACCAAACTTTATGAATCTTTTACAAGCCAGCACAACAAGCACCTATAGTCATTAATCTTGTTTATGTAACTCATTTACGCCATTGTTCATTTGACATTTCCACTGTATTAGATAGGAGATTTTGGGCTCGCAAGAACTCACGAGGATTCGGACCACTCGCTGGAGACGAGGGTTGTAGGAACGCTGGGATACTTGGCACCAGAATATGCTGAAAGCGGGAAAGTGTCAAAGAAGATTGATGTTTATGCTTTTGGGGTAGTGCTATTGCAGCTGATTACTGGATTGAAGACTACTGACAAGAAACTTGGAGGCAGTAGCCTCGTCGGATGGGTAAATTACTTTGACATAAATACGATTTCACCATAAGAACCATCCATTTCTTGACCTAAAAGTAACAAATGTTATAAAAAACAAACATCATGGTCAATAAAAATCCTGAAGGGACTAGCAACTTGACTTTTTAGGGTTCTACTCATAAAAGTTCAAATCTTTTTTTCTTGCAGGCAAGGCCGCTATTGAAAGAGAGAAACTATCCTGATTTGATTGACGAGAGGCTCTGGGAATCTCACGATATCCATCAACTCTTTTGGATGGTTCGAGTGGCCGAACAGTGTCTCAGCAAGGATTCTCAGAAGCGTTTGAAAATGGATAAGGTAAAAATGTTTGTAAATTATGCAACCAATGTCAGAAAGCACAATACAGTCAACATGTTAATCAGTTTTGTTGAAGTAATTTGACTGCATTAACATGCTGAAAATGCGATGACTATACGATAAACTTTGTTCCTGGAAAGTGAAATCTTTGCATAAAATTACATGGCAATCAATTACTAAAATTTGTTGTTGATGAAATGATACTGATCTTTTTGGTGTTTGGAACTAAATCGGCAGGTGGTTTACGCCTTAAATTACTTAGTCGAGAGCCACACGAACAGTATCCTAGACTTTTCTCCAGCAGAATCGGATTCACCAAATAGTATCCATGAATCAGCCGGGTCAACAGTTGAAGATTATTCAAGCTTCGCTACAGATTCTCAACCTGTTTTATACCCTTGGGAACCTGCATTGTCCAGCAGCATGAGTAACCATGGATGTATAAAGCGTCCGCCATCTCCCCCGATGGCCTGTAACCCGCGTCATTACCAATACTAGCCATTTCTGAGACCGATTAGTCGAAAAAACTAGGCCGTATAACCCGCGCGCCATTATCAATACTCGCCATTTCTGAGACCGTTAGTCGAGAAAACTAGGCCGTTCAGGCGAGGGTTTCGACTTCTTTGAGAAAGAAAAATCCTATTAACCATATTGTAATTTTCTTTTTCTTCACCTTCCGCTTTCATGGTACTTAAAGTTAAACCAAGCGCTGTGTTTGTTTTCACAAGAAAATACCTAATATGCTTTTCTTTGACAAGAAAAAAAGCATGTGGAGTAAAAAAACATTTACATCTAAGGATTAATCCTTTTACATTCTGGAAATACAAATTGTGAAAGTACAAACTGTCAGTTTTGAATGTGCGCACTGCGCACCTAACTTGAATAAGGACAAGTCAGATACGGTGTGCTTGACTATTGACTGGTTAAGGTACGTTTACTGCAGAAAAAGCTGTCAGTTACATTTTGCAGTACAAACGTATAGACCAATCTACTGCATCCAATTAGGTCAGGTGACCGACCTTAAATCATACCAGAAAGAGCCATTTTGGAACAAAAATACCCTAAATAGGAGTAAAAGCTTCAGTTTCATGTTGCAAGAAAATACCCCAAATAACCAAAGATTAAATAAATATTCAGTGCTCTTTGATGGTAAACAACAATAGATTATCACAACAAAAACTGATAAAATCCATGGAAACCAATAAAATCCATCAAATTACCAAAAAAATCGGGTCAAAGTACATAGTTATTCTACAGGTTTAGCAAAAGCCATAATGCATTTGTATACCTCGTCTAGTTCAATATCGGCATACATGCATTCCCCTGATTCATCAAGAAACAAATGGAAAACAAATAGCCTTTGACTCAAAGATATTGAACCTTAAGTCTCTTACCCTAAATGAGCTTCATCAGTCCAATAGGTACGCAAGGCTCCGATGCCTAGACCTGACTACCCAAATTAACGAAATCAACAGGAACGAAGCAACAAAGGTTCATACAACTGGTATATAGCAGATTTCAAGGGAGTTCAGATAATTGACAGACAGCAGGCATGTTATTCCATGCACAAGAACCAAGTCCCCATCCTTGACTAGAAGTAGGAGTTCCAGCAGCCATCTGCTTATAATCATTGCTCAAGTCCTCACCAAGAAGGGATGCTATGGCATCAGACATGATCGCTTGGTCCTTAACGTAACCAGAACTCTGCCCAAGCCAATCAGAAGCGAGCAAAGCATCAGGGCGAGTCATATCCAATCTATTGGAGTTGGAGGTTTCTCTTTCTGTATCTGCGGTCCAAGAGTGATCAGGCTCTGATTTTATTTTGTGCGCTGCAAAACATCCAAATCTTGGTTTAGAAAAGGAACCCAAAATCAGTAGAGATTGGGAACTTCAGGAAATGATCCAATTCCAAGCAACTGGAAGATACCAGAATGAACTTGAAAATGAGAAACAAAAAGCAAAAAAACAAACAAGAATTCAGCTGAACTGGGTCTCACTAGGACTGTGAGGAACAAGCCAGATTCTCACTGATACATAGATACTCACCAATAATGTTCTCGGTAGGTGGTTGCTCATCCAAAGAACTCCCGCTGACGCTGATGGGAGTGCACTCATTGAAAAGAGAAGTTGCAGAGTGACCCAATGGAGACAGGGGGTCACCATAGTCATCCCATTCTGTCTCATCAATATTCATGGCAGAACTGTCAGCAATGTCGCCAGGAGTAACAGTTGATGAATTTGAACTCTTGTCTGAATAATTATTCTTTGCACTGCTGAGAGTCTTGGCCTCATGAAGCAAAGCATCCAACAGGCCACTATTGCGCGGGGAGGGACAATTTGACTCAAGCGTTACGGTAGGAGGGGACTGGATAAAAGTATCAACAGACTCAAGTAAAGGTAGGGGGGAACAGGAAGTCCCCCAGCTACCTAAATCAGTTTCAGGATATTGGAGTGAAGGGAGCTCCAACTTCACCGCCTCAGATGTAGGCTTAGAAGTAGAGAAATTGCCATTTGAAAGGGTATGGCAACCCTGATTATCACCAAACGACTGGGAGTTTTTGGCAGTAGAATCATGATCAAAAGAGAAAGGGAAACCAAAGGAATAGGCAACCCTGTCAGAATCATCATGGAACTGGTCAAACAGGGAGTACTCATTTTTTACACTGACGCTGTAACCAGTTAACAAGTTCGGTGATTCTCGAAGACGCTTTGGAGGATGTATTGTTGGTGACATGAAGCTACCATATTGAGCAGAGCCCAAACCTTTTATAAGCATGTTGCCAGTAGCAATGTCAGGAAGCTCAGGGACATAAGGTAAGATACCATGGTTGGACTTTAAGCTGTCAAACACGACATCAGGAATCTCACAACTGTTGTTCGACAAGAGATCATGGTGTCCATTATCCCCACCATCAATCCCATTAATGTGCAGGCCCCGTTGATGCTCTTGCATTGCTTGCAAAGAGACTTCAGGAGGATAAAGAGGCAATCCAGCCCGCTGTCGCCTTTTAATTCGTGTATTCCAGTAATTCTTTATCTCATTGTCTGTACGACCAGGTAACTGAGAGAACAAAAAACAGGCAAAATACCACAGGCTGATTCAGAACACAAGCTCAGAAAATGTAGAAATTGAATACAGTTATACAGATACAATGGTGCCACATGCAAAACATGCAGATTCTGAATACCCTTGCACTGATGTCACATGCAAAACATGCAGACATTGAATACCCATGCAGTGATGCCACATCCAAAACTAGACATGAATTTCATTGAGAAATATTACTTAATTAAGTTCACCCATGAGACCTTAGTGGTAAAGGTTTTTCATAAAAACAGCAGTTGCCGTAAAATCATGGGTGGTTAAGGCATCAGAAACACTCCCTCAAGAGACTAAGTTTCTACTTATTGCTTCCCATAGCCATTTGAATTCAATATTCTTCCAATAATATTGAATATAAAGAAAAAAGAGGAGCAGATATGCTACAAATGTTTTCATCGGAAAAGTGTAAAGACTTACATGTGCTGCCATGCGTGCCCATTTGTTTCCCATCTTGGCATGAAGTTCAATGATTAGCTGTTCTTCCTCTTGAGTAAATGCTCCTTTCTTCAAGTTAGGCCTGAGATGATTAGCCCATCGTAATCTGCAGCTCTTACCACAACGGAAAAGCCCTGAGTGCTTCTGAACAGCATTCCAATTCCCCTCCCCATGCTTCTTCACATATTCCATCAAAATTGCATCTTCAGCAGAAGTCCATGGCCCTTTCTTAAGCACAAGTCCCCCATTTGCAGTTCCACTGCAGTTATCATCAGTCAATGGCGACCCAGTGTGATCCTTGGAGAGCATCCCATCATCACTCTCATTCGTCGTGCGACTCATCTTCCAATCACACGCCCAATCCCTATTAAACAGCTCAGAACCATTCAATCAGCAGGATGAGAACCTGAACCAAAAAGCAGATAAGGAAAAAAAAATCAACACACAAATAATGAAAAAACAGTGTTAGTTTCCTCTCCACTTTTTCCAACTTGCACTCCATCTCCCATGCTTCAATTAATTTTTGTCCCAAATGTATACACAAGCACGTTATGGAACATGACAAATATCCCATATCCCAAGGAAAACTAAAGCACCTAGAAGTAAAATTAAGCCATAGAATTGGGAAAATTGCAGAGAACAACCGCAAAACTAGACAACGAGAGACCCATAGAAATAAAAAGAAGTTAGCTGAAGAACCCATGAACAGAAGCATTTCAGAATCTAGCACACGCAGACTCTTAAAAATACCTAAAAAGAGAACACAGATCTTTAAACCCAGTGGTGGAGACTAAAAACAGAATATTCCATCTGATTAGATAAAAACTTTCGCTCCCCTTGGAAGCCATTAAACACATAAAGCCTATTGAAGCCATTAAATAAAACAAACTCTTTTTTCTAAACCGAAGGGGGAAAAGAAGAGAAAACCCAATTTCTTAAAACGTCCAAAGTGCACATAAATCACTATATTGAAAATTCACTTTGTTCGCCAACTAAATTCCATAAATGGAAATCTTGTTATCATTTATTACAACACGCTTTACATTAATTACCATGATCTTAATAGAGCATTTAAAAAATAATAATGAACCCATCCTACATCCTACATTAATTAATGAAAATAATAGCTGAAACTTTGTGCCACAACCAACACAATCCAGCAAAAATGGAAAAGCTAGAGCAACAACAAAAATCTAATTAAAATAGTACCTGAATCAGACCAGGATGCCAAAACACAACGCTGAAAGCTTTCAATCACCAAAACTGGAGCACTTTGATTGCAAACAATTAAAATGTTTCACAAATAGCCCCTGAATGAGCTAAGAGCTGACAGGAGGGCGATAATGAAATACCTGCAATGAATAGCAGAACAAGAATTTAATTAATGCAACAATTAATTGACACACGGACATACATAACCAGTCAGCTCAATCAATAATAAAACACATTAATTGATCAATCCACCAAACCCTAATCTCCCACAGAAATCAAACCCAGATCCAAACCCCTAGCTCAGCTTTCCTAAACGAACAATGAAATCAAATAATTGAGGTGTCGGCACAGGAAAAGGACCAAAAAAGAGAGGAGAGGAGAGGAGAAATGAACCTTAATTTGTGAAAGAGTGAGAATAAGATCTGAGCATAGAATGAGCAGAACATTGAGAGAGAGAAGGGGGGGGGGGGGGTAGAGAGAGAATGGTATGAGGTATAAAAGAGAGGAAGAAATGAGAAAAAGAAAAGAAGAGAGAGGGAGATCTTTTAGAGAGAGAAAGTGAGTGAGAAATGGCAAATGGAGAGTGAAGTTAGGAGAGAGAAAAGAGGAGGAACCTCCACCTCTTTTTAATTAGCTTTCACTCACTACTTATTAGTAGTATTATTTATATTATGAGTAGTATTTTTCAATATCTTATCTTATTATTTTATTATTTTACTATTATTCTATTATACTACTATAATTCCTTTTCATCATTAATAATGGTTTTGATATCGTTCTTATATCGGGTCATTAGAATATCACGTTCGAGTCTTATTATTATTTAAAAAAATATATAGGTGATATTATTCTCACGCTCATACTTTTTAGGATTTTACTACACTACTTATCCTGATCTTTTAGCTAATTTTTTATTAAAAAAATATTTTAATTTTTATATTAAAAAAGTTATAGTACCAATTAATAAAAATTAATTAAATTTACTATCTAAAAAAAATTATCAAAATATTCTACTTTTGGTGGCTCCGTATTAGCTTAATTAATTTGGCAACCATGTTCTTTCATTGTTTCTTCTTAACATGATAGAGGTTTTTTTTTCTAATTGAAGCATTACATTGTACAAGGAATATTTTTGATTTTTGATTTTTTCAAACAAAGTCTAGTGTTTGTTTTTATTAAAATATTTTTTTCTTAATTTTTTAATTAATAGGTATTATAATTTTTTTGTTTAAGTATTAAAAAAAATTATTATCTATACAATATAACTAAAAAATAAGAATGACTAATAATCTAATATAGTAAAATATTAATAAAAATGTATGAAAAATAATAATTTGAGGTGTGAGAATAATACTATTCAAAGCATATATAATCATGATGGTGACGGTGTAGCCACCATTAATAGTTTGCATTAATAGTTTGTAGAAGCAATACTTAAAAAGAATGAGTTAACAAGTATTAGCATATACCACTTACTATTTATGATTAAAATTGCACACTTACACCAATAAGTATTTATAGAAACACTAATGTTTTGCCAAAAAAATCAATATGCTTTATACTTTATTAATTAAATGAAATTCCTAAAACTATATTGGCTAATAAATTTCTTTCAATAAAGTACAACAATAAAAATAATTTAGATTTGGTCAGATCAATTAAAAATATAGAAAATACAATCTGATTGAACGCTTAATTTGCGTTAATTCATTATATATTTTAACCTTTTTAGATGATAATACTGTCGATTTTTGGTATATTATGTTCTTTTTTGCAGAAATCACACTAAAAGATCTAAGAAGAAGAAGAAAAGGGACTTAATCACCAAGGAAATGGAGCAAAAATGGAGAAGTCGGCAAAATCGGGCATTAGGCTAGCACCTTAGCATCATGACGCTGGTCTCTATTTTCAGACGAGAAGAATAAAGGCTGCAGGCTTCAGGCTTCAGGCGTTGGCAAGGAGCACGTTTCTATACTTCTAGGACACTTATTCAAGTGTTTTAAATTTTGTAAATTTGAGGAGATCACTTTAGTTTAAATTTGAATTTTATTTAAATTTTATTTAGGAGTTTAAATTTGAATTTTATTTAGATTTTATTTATCTAGTTTAAGGAGGAGAGGGGTTTTTTTTTACTGGGTCATTTTGTTTCTTCCTCTTCCGTTTTTGGCAGTGAACATTTCCATTTTGGTGCAATTCAATTATTCAATTTCTTTTCATTGCATGTTTAATTTCTTATTGAATTCAATTATATTGTGTTCTAACTAAATCATTCATTCCTAATAAAAAAATTAGAATCATGATTCCATTGTTGTGAGGTCTAGTTGCTTTTAATTAATTCTGAATTTTACATTTCTTCTCTTTTTAATTTACTGTCAATTTATTTTTATTTTAATTAAGCTTGATCATTTTGATTTTAAATAGAAATAATTACAGTTTTTCTTAGAAACTTTGGATGCTACATTGTTAATAGGAATTCGTAAGCAACTAATTGATTTGCGAGTAAATTAGAAAAAGAGAAGAATTAAACTTATAGGGGCAAATGAACTGATCTCTAGGTTTAGAGAAGGTCTCTCCCCGTTTTTAATTCACCACTTAGTTAAATCCTATAAGTGAACCTTAGAACTATTAGGGAGGATTAGGGGTACCTAATAGAGTGTCTCTTTAGGTCACTTGAGTAGGAGAAGAGTAGAAAGTCTAAGTGAACCTGATTTCTATAGCCTTTCTGTAAATTTCAGTTTTAAACATTATTGCATCAGTGATCAACATATGAGAATCATAACTTAGGTTGAGTCTTTATTAGGAATTTTTCATCCATTGATTTCATTCATCACTATCTTATTTACTATTTTCGTTACTTTTTATTTTGTTAGTTAATTGCAACAAAACTCCCCCTTTTTTATTGGTTACTACTACTGTCACAATTGGTCATATTAAAAAATTAAAATTGTTCTTAAATCCTGTGGAATGATTCTTTTGTCACTTACTACAATTTTATTCTATTATTGTGTGATAAGTTGTATTAAATTATTTTTTACGAAATCGACAACCATCATAATCACAATGAAATGGATGTAATTCTAAGAATGCAAGTTTTAGTTTATAATGTAGGGGAAAGAAAGAACTTTCACTTCATCAAGAAAAAAAATGAAAATGAAAATAGTAAAACAACCTAAGTCAAGACTTTCTCCTCTTTATTATTCATTTATTTATTTCTAATTAGAGAAAGATTGATTGATGGTATTAATGAAATTTAATTTTTGATGAGGAGGGGATAAATGTAGTAGGTGGTAATAATGGTAAAAAAAAAGGAATAAAGGTTTTTTTTCTATAAAAATAAATAAATTAAACTAAGAGGGACAAAAGAGAGGAATCAAATGAGAATATCTTTGATAGTTATTGATGAGCCATTTGATTGTGAAATATCGAAGGGAGATGTGGGGCTCCACCACTAGAGAGGATCGCGTGTGTACTTTTGATGGTAGGGTATTGGCGCGTGTAGCGCACGCGAGTATTGGGGGGAGTGTGTGTGGTGAGTTGCATTGCATGTAGTGATTTTGATTGATTTTGATCTTGCCATATTATAATACGGGAGGAAGAAAGCGCAGCGCACACATGGATAATGAATGAACATATATTTAGTGATTTTTGTATGGAGGCGTGTGATGAGAGTGCGACCCACCTTCTTATTTCGTGTGATGAGGAGGATTTTATATCGTACATAATTAGTTATAATTTAATAAATTTAAAAATATATATACGTTAAATTTAAAATTATATCATGGACGATATTAGTAAATTGTAATTTTGGTAAGAAATTATTATATACAATGGGTAAATATGTTATTGATTCGTCTACATGTATTTTTTAGAGCAATTAAAATACATGAACTCATTCTCAATTTTTCGTTTATCAAATCCCTTATTTATCTTTAGTCGTAATAAAAAAATGTGAGGTTTATAGCTAGCAGCTACCAGTGATTTATTGCTTGAATGGTTACAAAAGAGCCATTGGCCATATTGATGTGTCCAATTCTTGCAAGAAAGGTATAGATAGGTATAGCTCAATTCTTGCAAAATGAAGGGCTTTAATTAATTAATTAAGGAGTTTAACTTGCAGGATCTAAGGAAAGAGGAGAAGAAAAACAACATGTCCATCTCCATGAGCGAAAATAAGGAAAGCAATTCTTAAGAAATCAAAAGATTAAAATTTGTTTTATTTTAATACTTATTTTGTGCATTGTTTTAAGAAAATGATTTTGATAGCAAACACCAAAAAATATATGGGATGGTCCAATTAAACAGTGAGATTTATACGTTTTCCCTCCATAAAATGCTCCTCTTTTTTCTATCACAAATATGTGACCCAATCAAATTGTTGATATATATATTTAATGAATTGATCTAATACTCTTAATACATATCTTAAATCATAATTTCAACTCAAGATATTGATTAGTACAGACAAATCTCTTATTACGGTTAGTTGATCTTTTTGTATATTTTTGTATGGTCAAGACTACCTGAAATCCGACCACCACATTAAATACCAACAATTTCGTATATATATGAATTGGGTAGGACCTCGAATGACAACAAAACTCTTACTTGCAATTTTTAATATAGTTGCATACTCAAAGTTTAAACCCGATCATCTTTATATGTATTTTAATAATGAATTAGTTTTAATGATACGTAAAATTATAATTCAAATAATTAGTTTATGTCTTTTTTTTAACGTAAGTTATGAGTTCATGTTGTCAATCGTTTTATTATCTACGCACATTTAACACGATTTTAACTTTTTAATAAATTAAAAATGTTAAAAATGATATTTTTTAATAAAAACAATTGTCAGAAAATCTGTCATTTATTTGAGATTGATGGGATTGTAATAATAATTAATAATAATATAATTAAAGCTATAACGAAAAAGAAAGTGTCAAATGTCATTTCCTCCTGAACTTTCTTGCACCGTCTTTTTGGGGATGAGCATCAGTTTATTCTTGCATGTGGGCTAAAGTATATTACTAACTAAACTTAAAGTTACATATTTGGGCCCACTATATTCCCAAGTGTCCCACCTTTATATCCATAACTTTTTTAATACTTGGAAAAACAATCACGAAGCCCCATGTCTAGTTGGTGCTGGGTCTCGGGCCCTATGGCCCACACAAATGACGTCAATAGCATTTAATCATTCATGGCTTCTTTCTTTTCTTTCTCACCCAATATTTTTTTAGAAGTTAGACACTTTGTGACCTAATTTTAAAAGTGGATTAAATTAACATCCAATTTTAAAAATTATCATTTATATATATTAATTAAAAGTAAAAGAATAAGAAACTGGGAAAGGAGCGGATAAGGAAGGAAAGGGCAGTGAATTTTTTTCTTATATAACTATCATGTTTGACTTTTTACACGTATTAAAAAGGTGATATGATAGTATATTTTTGATTAATCTTTTAAAAATAATTTATTGTAGTTAACGGAAAAATTAATGGTGTTAGGCTGTAAATATGATGTTGGGATTTTGGGTAACAGAGGAGTTCGGGACAGATATATGGAGTAAAGGAGACGTATATAGTCAGAGGATGTATTTGGGATTAGCAATACTTGGAGGATGAGTTTGGGATTTCTTGATTACTTGGAGGACTATAAATGATATTTTTGGCTAGAAAGAAATTTGTACTAGTGAAATAAAGCATGAAAACGCGCATGTCAAAGAGATGATTTCATAATACTAGTGATCTCATTATGTGGAAGAGAAAATGATGTTTGCATGCATAATTACAGTTGCCCTTGGACTTTTCCAACAGGAGATAGCTTACCAACAACAAAACCAACAACTGGTTAAGTTTTATACACGGACATTAATAATAAGTTCGTCAAAGAAATCGATAAGGAAAAACGAAGGAAAGAAATTGAAGTAAGCTAGACCATTCACGTTAATTAGAAAACACTAGATATATACATGCATGTCACAAATTGGAAAGATGCAATTTCCTCCAACGTCAACCATGCTCTCGATCGATATTGATTAGTCTCTTAATTAAAAGAATTGTATAGTGACTATAGTCTACGTCATATAGACAAAAAAAAATTAAAAGAAATGTTCAATCTTGAAAGATGTTCTCTAGCTTTTAGACAAAGAAACTAATTAATTTTTCTCGAACATTAATATCACGTTTCAAAAGCGATGACTCGTACAAAGTCTTATGAAATATTCTAGGTTAAGGCCTTACCGCGTCCAATATATCAGGCGATATCTTATATTATATTACTTAATTATTAAGTATATATATATATAATACACGAAAAAAATTGGGATAAATACGCAAGCTTCTCGTGATGAAAGTCCATACGTTTTGTTATCTTTTGCTTCTCAAATGGATTGCTTTTTGTCACCGTCCGAATCAAGTTGTGAGAGGAATATGTAAGCAATGTTAGAATTTACATACTCCTAATTAAATAAGCAGCAAGGGATATTGTCTCAAAAGACATTATTATATGCTTTTTGCGTACAGTCGCTACCTTCATTCATATTTATGACATATATATACGTTCCATAATTGTTTTCTGAATTATTTTTTTCGGTATTTAGGTGCATGCATTATGTTCATGTATATAGGAAGTAATTAATACGATTGGTATGTATCTGGCCAGTAGTAAGGATTGAACAAGTAGAGATGACCACGGCATCATCAGTTTAATTAGTTGCATGGGAAAAAGTGGACGTGATCCACCTAGCTACAAGGAGTCAAGTCAATAAGTTTTTTATTTGAGGGGAAATTGTTTTTTTTTTTTAATAAGCTGAGATTTTATTGATAGAAGAGGTCATGAAGAACATGACAGATATAGTATTGTTATTACCAAAGCTCGATTATTTTTTTAATAGTAAATGTACAATTATAAAAATAAAAGTCCATAATCTTTCTATATGGAATAACACTTTCCCTGTTTTGGATCTGAACTCGCACAATTTCTCCAAAATGTATTATTTAAGTAGAAGATGAACTTTTCTTATATTTACTTTTTACTCCCTCCAGAACTTATTAAGTGTCCCTCGCGCATATCGATGAAATCGGATGACGCACTATTTGACCCCAAAAAATTTCGTATTTTTTTTCGAACACACGTGAGTACTTTTTAGGAAAAGTAATAAGAAAAGTTCAAATACATCATTTAGGTATTGAGTTGTTCCCGATTAAGTGTTCATCCTATCAAACTTAACTTCTAAAATCCCTTAGGTTTTCTATTTGTATCAATCTGGTCATATTACTAATATTGACTCACTTTTTCATTAAATTTCAAGTGCTTGAGTGATCCATTTCGCAGTATAAATAATTATTGATGTCATTTTTATTCTAGGGTAAGATTTTTTTTTCACATTTCCTTTTTTTATAGGCACATTTCCCTTTCTTTAATTACTTCTTTCATATTTTATAATAATTATTTTTAATGATAAAATAATGCTATTAAATTGTAGTGAATATTTATGTCACCAATCATTATTAACTATGGTATAAATTGGGTCATTCAATTACGTAAAATTTAACGGCAAAATGAATTAGTATTAATAGTAGGACAAAATTGGTACAATTGAAAACCTAAGAACATGGATATCATTACCGTTCTTCAAAGTCCTGCCGAATTCGAACCTGGAATAGTCGGCATCGAATATGAATCATATGATGTCTCGATTACTGAATAGTCTCGATAAAAAAACCCTAAGAGATTGTAGAATTTTTGATAGAATAAAAACAAAATTAAGAACAACTTCATATTAAAGAATGAATTTAAATTTTCTTATTTTTTATTTCTCTAATCTTTAACGAGAAGATTCGGCTTAATTCTAAACTTGGAAATTGGAATTGACAATTTATGACAGGGAACTGAATCATCCAAAGCTGAAAACGACCGAGAGACCTTGATTTTCTATTATAGCGCAGACAATTCCTAGCGTGCCATCTTTCACTTGCTTTTTCTTCCTAGTTTCTTGTTTATTTCAAATCAAAGGGTATTTAATCCTAATTTCTTTTATGGTTTGAAATTAAATTAAACATTGAGTTATATTACGTTTATGAAATATTAAATTAGTCTTAAATTTATATTTGTTCAACCGGTTTTAAAATTATAGAGAATGATTTACATTTTCAATAATTTTTTAATAAAATATATAAAGTCTATATTTTTTAACAAATTTTTATAAATGCAAAAGTATTTAATAATTACTTAGTTTCTAAAAATTTTAAGAATCTTGTAAATTTTCCCTGATAAAAAATTCGAGTAATTCTTTTGGGAATAATTTTTTTAATGATAAAACAGAAAATTACCATTTTTTGAAAGCGCGCGATAGAGATTTGTCTCAGTTTAAAAGATATTCGAAAAATGGGAAAAAAATGAGAGCAAATTTTTTCCTAATTACCATCAGAAACATTATATTCCATTCAATGAAGGCATTTTTTCAGATTGATTTTTTTTTTCTTCTTTCCAGATTGAATTCGTGACAAATTTTGACAACAATCTTTTTGGTGGGTGTTTTGGAAAGGTGGGCTGTGAGGTTTCTTCTCCTTGGGCCTCTTACGATTTTAGTTAGCTTTTAAATTGTGTGTGGACTTGGATCAAGCATATTGGGCCAGCCAAGCCTATGGCAAAAGCAAGATGTACCGTTCATATGTAGTTTGAGAAATATAACGGCTAGTATCATTTTCACACCTGAAAATTTTCCTCTATTAAATTCTTATATCTAAGAAAAAACTTTAATTTATCCTTACATTTTTCTCCTAATTATTGTGAAAGTGAAGATTATTATAGTAGTGGTATACTAACATTTTAGAGTATAACTTCACTTTCTTAGAGTGTTGGTGTGTTCATTTTATGATAATAAGAGGATTAGTAGGGAAGGGTGGAGAGATGGTAAAATTATCATTTGTGGTTTTACGGTATTTGAATTTAATTTTTAATTGATTTTACAGATTTTTTTCTTGTGTCATAATTAGTAGAAATCTCCAGAAATGGTTGTTTACTTATTACGGGGTGGAAAAAGCGGTAACAAAAATCAACACGCCAACTAAAAAACAGCCACATTCCTCCGCTCAGTACCACTCACCACCAACCAAAGAAACCAAAATAAAAAAAGGGAAAAACAAAAAAAGAAAAAAAGGAAAAGGAAAAAGAAAAACCGCAAAAGCAACAAAACCAAAAACCAACACACCAACACTCTCTATGCTCCCCTCCATCGGAGTCTCCTCTCTCCACCACTCCTATCAAGAAACCTGACCACAGTAATCAAGAAGCAATCGCATTTCCTCCCTTCGACGCTCTCTATTCTCTCCCCTTAGATCTCAGATCCACTCCATCCTCATTCCACCGATCATCGTCATCTTCAGCGCCATCATCGTCATCGTCGCCATAATTTTGTTTCGGTTCGTTTCGGTTTCATTTCGTTTCCGTTTTGGTTCTGTCCTGTGATCGTTTGGTTGGTTGATGATATGGAGAGTTTAGCGCAACTGGAAGCGCTGTGCGAGCGGTTATACAACTCTCAAGATTCCGCCGAGCGAGCTCATGCTGAGAACACTTTGAAATGTTTCTCAGTCAATACCGAGTACATTGCTCAGTGCCAGTTCATCCTCGATAATGCTTTAACTCCTTATGCACTCATGCTTGCCAGTTCTAGCTTGCTCAAACAAGTCACTGACCATAGTCTCTCGTTGCAACTCCGCCTGGATATCAGTAACGATCATGGCATTTGATTGAGTTTTTTTTCCCTTTTATACTTCTTTCTTGTTGGCTCTTTATTTTTTTATTTCTGTTGGATTTGTAGGGACGTATTTGGTGAATTATTTGTTCAAGAGAGGGACCGAGTTGCAGCCGTTTGTTACTGCCTCGTTGATCCAGTTGTTGTGCCGTGTGACCAAGTTTGGTTGGTTTGATGATGACAGGTTCAAGGAAGTGGTTACAGAGGCCACCAATTTCTTGAGCCAGGTGCTCTTTGTGTATATGTTTATTTTTGATCATGCGTTACTCACCATTGAGCATGTGCGAAAGCATTTTGATTTTGTTTGTTAAGTTTTCTATGTTCGTGCCCTCGTTTGAATGTTTTTTCTTATATACTTGCACTGAATAACCAGCATTACAGCATTATGCGCGCGCTCATGTTTGCGCGCGCAAATTCGTTCAAATCTTTACTATTTATGTGTGGGATTAAATGCTTTCAAGGGCAATTATGTTAATGTTTGGGATGATATCTATAACGGTTTTTTGTTTCCTGGATAGTATTGGTGTTATAAATGGTAGTTGAGCTGTTATGGGGTTGGATTTGATTTCCTGCTGGATCATGACGTGTATTTTGCTGTCTTTGTGGTATTTAAATGGAAAATTATCTGCCCTGGTTTAAATGGAAGGTATTTTTGTGTTAATTTCACGTGGTGCTCTTACCAGTAATGGCTTTACTCTTTACCTCTAGCTATGATACACGCTTCATTTTCTTGCCTATCATTTTGTAGCTTATAGGTCTTGCAAATTTCAATTAATTGATTGGATTGAAGTATTAAAGCCCTGTTATTATTTTTTTCTCCCTTCCTAGTTGAGAATCTATCCTCATCACTTGAAAGATTTTACTTCGAACAGTTACTCCACTTTTTGAGGTTGCCTTGAAATCCGACTCATTCTTTTTGTGGGGATGTAATCAATGCAATTGACTGTAAATAAATTGATTGATACTGTTAAGAGCCTAGAGTGAAGATATGTGTTGAAAATTGAAATATCATGGAAGAAAAAAAAAGGATTATGTGTAGCATCTTTGGCTGATGGGAGACCAGCATGAACTGGGATCTCTTGATAATAGACATTAATAAATGTAACTAACCTAATGAATAACTTTTTACTGGGATAGAAACGAATTGAATTATGCACCAGAAAAAAGAATAAAAAAGAATTGAATACTCTAGCTTGATTCATGCAGTGTGTTCTTTGTACAGGGTCTCTTCCCGACATTGTGCATTTGTCTGCATGCCTTGCTTTTGTAATAGATGCTTTGAGATCAGCATGAATAGTCGATGTGCAAGTTTGGGGGTGCTGTGCTTTTAGTTTTTGTTTTCTGAGTTTTATGGTGCAGTTGTGCATTTGCTTAATACTGAGGTTTAAAAGGTTACTTAACTGTAGCAGGAACTAGCTGTGTAAAGTTTTGCACCTAATTTTAACCATTTAATTGTTTCCAGATCTGCAGTCTCATAAAACTTATGCCATTTATTTGATTGTATATGACGAATAATTCCAAAGATGCCATATCCTCACTAATAACTTTTACTAACTCACATGGCAGCTTGTGATAGGTATAATGAGAGTTATTTGATCCCAACTATGGTGTGTGTGTTTAGTTCAATCAAATCAATAGTTGGCGAGTGATTTTATGGGATATATATAGCTAGTTGGAAGGTTGGTCTCTAGCACTATTCTGATGATATTGCCTAGAAAATTCTCTTGCATATATATAATTGGTTTTAGCATGTGCTTTCATCACTTTACCCAAATATGGTAACTTATAAAAGGTTACTTTGTGCTCCTTATGAAGCTTTCAAATATTGTTGACCATCACTAAATCCTGACTTAAAAAGTAGAAATTGAAGAACATTGGGACTTACTCTGGCAGAGCGGGAATATTCCAAATGAAGCAGAATAACTATGTGAAACTATTGTTGCTTTCATTTTGTCAATCTAATGTGTGATTTTGATACTACAATGGACTTTATGCCAAATACTTGCTTATCAAAAAATGCAAAGTCATTTGATAAATATATAAAGATCAGACCCGGCATGTGCCTAAACTAGTAAGTGTAACTCCCTGTTCAATGGTAAGCTGCTAGCCTTTTATGACTACAGTTGACCTAGATATACATAAGTATTACTTCCATATCTGCTGGGTTGAATGGTCCCTAAGAAAGTTATTGCTTCGAATTTTACTATCAAAATTGACCCTATGGGATGGTTGTTTTTAAATCAAGGACGCTTGGGATTTCCCTCCCTATGTGATCACCACAAATGAGCTTTATTCCTGATTAATTAAGGTGGGCAATGTGCATTCTTCACTATCAAGTCGTCTAAGGTCATAATATTGTTCAAGTTGAAGAAAAAAAGAGGACAGTTTACCTTTAAATGAGTAGTACTGCTAATGGCATTTCTTTTGTCTAGAGCTTAACTTGGTCTATTCTCTGCATTTGACAATAGTTGCTTATCGGTGCACATAATTATACCATATTTGTTGTCTTGTACAATTTTATCACCTTAACCTACTAATGGTGCTACCTTTTTCTTTTTACGATGACATTATTCCTGTTCTTTTATTTTCTAGCCAGTATTCTAAATCATGCGTTCTTGACTATGCACACTTCAAATTCCCAATTGATCATCATACACTACAAATTTGTTTTCCTTATATTTTCTGGACTTCTGCCTCTAATTTCTTGCAATCACTGAATTGTGATTTGGTAGTATAAATTCTTGCAGCGAGTGATGCTGATCATCATATTTTCCCTGCTCTGATTATAATCTTTTGCCTTACATTTGAACAGGCATCACCTGGTCACTTTGCAATTGGTTTGAAGATACTAAATCAACTTGTATCTGAGATGAATCAGGTTAGTAGTTTTTCGTTATTTTTCTCACAGTGTGGTTATTAGTTGCTCTTTATTTTTTACATTTGTTTAGATACGTTGTAATAGCTGAGGCATGATATGGCAGGACTCAAATAATGTTAGCAATAACTAAATGTCTTGAATATGTGGAGACTGCCAATGGTTTGACCATGTTTCAAGTTGACTGAGGCTTAGGGCAGAGGCATAGTGGCTCTCTGCACCCTGTACTAACTTAAAAGTAAATTTATCAGGTCTTACAGATATACTATCATCAGAAGACATTGAATTGTTACTATTTTCCCTTTCAGAGATTTAGAAGTAAAAACATAACTTATTGCATGCTACTACCACCAACATTTTGAAAGTTGTCCAAAAAGGTCAAACTGTGATTTCCTCTATTTTAGGGGCACAATCTATTTCCTGGACCATTTAAAAGTATATAATATATTTCCCTTATTTTTATACGTTCTGTTATTGTTTGAGTAAAAAATTTATACAAGGGAGAAAAAAAAACATCAAAGATTTTTTAGAAAGGGAAACTCGTAGTCAGGGACGTTTAACTGGTTTTTTCCTTCATCAATTTAAATATGACTCTAACCCAATACGTGCTGGTATGGGATGGAGGAGGCTAATTGTGGGCACACTCTTCCTTGCTCTGTTGTGTCCATAAACTTGTTCTATTTTGCATGCTTTTATGTTCAAATTGACTCTTGTTTGGCCTATTTGTATATCCTATAAGTTCATATAGTGATGCTTCTTTCATGAAAATCGGAAAGAGTTAAAAAATGCCTCTCTTTATTATTGTCAATGTTCTTGCATGATGAAAAGGACTTATATGTGTCATTTTGATTGGCTTTTTGGTTCAAGTACTACTCATGTTTAACTCTGTACTCAAATGTAGATCTCCATTTCGTGTATTATGCTTCTTTCATGAAAATCGGAAAGAGTTAAAAAATGCCTCTCTTTATTATTGTCAATGTTCTTGCATGATGAAAAGGACTTATATGTGTCATTTTGATTGGCTTTTTGGTTCAAGTACTACTCATGTTTAACTCTGTACTCTAATGTAGATCTCCATTTTGTGTAGATGAATAGATTTGCTCAACATACTCCAGGATTGCTAGAGTTTTGTTGGACTCTTTTATCTTCTGTAGTTTTATTTAACTGTTTATAACACCCTACCTGATTGATAATTGCAAGTTCAACTCCAGCATATGTTACTTGGTTGCCTTTATGGATTTAATTTTATCACTACAGGAGTAAATGTTCCTATTTTGTAATTGAGTGTAAATATTTTTCTTTTTGTTCTCTTTATTGCACTATTATGATGAGTATTATTTTGTTTTCTTACTGACATTTACATATACAACTTTTGACACTTGAACTGTTAGTCCAATACTGGCCTGCCATCAACACATCATAGGAGGGTAGCCTGTTCTTTCAGAGACCAGTCACTTTTTCAAGTATTCCAAATATCTATATCATCATTGAGCCAACTAAAAAACGATGGTAATTGGTTAACATCCTTGGTTTTCGGCTTTCTTCTTGTGCCCCTTTGTATACCATTTCCCTTATTTTATTCCCTATGCTGCTCTTTGGTGATGGTAATTGGTAACCGTGTGATATGCAGTTGTGAGTCGATTGCAAGAGTTGGCACTCTCCCTTTCTCTAAAATGTTTATCTTTTGATTTTGCTGGGACGTTGATTGATGAAAGTTCAGAAGAGTTTGGTACTGTTCAGGTATCAATTATTCGTTTACTGTGATATTGGTTGTAACCTTGTTATCTGAGGAAGTTCAAGTTTTCTGACGGGTTGGATTGCTAAACAACAGTATACTGATGATTTAACAGATCCCATCATCTTGGCGTCCAGTTATAGAGGATCCGCCAACTTTGCAGATATTTTTTGATTACTATGCTATAACAACACCGCCTCTTTCTAAAGAGGTTAGTTGATGTGACATTTATTTTCTTGTGGTCCATGGTTACAGATTTTTTTATCTTTTTCTTTTTCTTCTCTTTTTGAGCATTTTTATCTTTTCTCAAGTGTACAGTGATCATCTTTCAATTATTTTTCTATGGCTTACCTGTGTGTAATGTAGATACACATCAGTGGAGCTGGGATTTTCTTGGCTAATAGAATTGTAGGATTTTTCTGGAAGTTCGACAGTTATAATATTGTCTAATTGCTTTTAAACAAGGATTTCTCTACAGATTTTATGGTTCTTACTTTTATGTTTTCCAGGCATTGGAGTGTTTGGTACGACTGGCATCTATACGACGTTCTTTGTTTACGAGTGAGGCTACCCGCTCTAAGTTTTTGGCACATTTAATGACAGGAACCAAAGAAATTCTGCAAACAGGACAAGGTACTGTTCACGTTTTTTCCACCTTCACTTATTTCTAATTTGTAATCTGTTCCCTCCCCCCCTATTTTTAATTTCTTCTTTTGTTTTCTGACTCTTTCTTCAACAGAGTAATTTTCTGTCCGGTCAATTTGTAAATTGTAGAGTGACTTACCGTCCTAATTAAAGCTTGGAGCAACTTACCTTCCTAAATATGTGCATTTAAGCTTGTTTGTTGCTTGATGTACTTGAGATTTTTGGCTATCCTTCTGTCTTTATTTGATATTGTTTTTACTGTGCTTGAGCACCTTGTTAGGATACTTAATTATTTGTCCTGACTCCTGATCCCCTTTCAAAAAATAAGAAAATTTTGGCTTGACCCGTATTGTTTGAATTGTTTGATTCTCTCTTGATACTCAATTTGAAGGAATGCTATAGAGTTTCTAACTAAAGTATCCAACAAAATAGTTACCTTAGTGTTCTTTACTTTGTCGTGCTGATTCCTTGACGTGTCTAGATTTTTGTGCCGCTGCTTTGAGTACTACCCTGATTGAAAATTGCTTTACATTCTTCTATAATTTTGGTTTTGTTTTTACTGCTACACTTCCTTGTCATTGTTTTATTGGTTGAGTCTCTCTCTTTTGCATCTTGGTTGCTAATTTTCTACGAACTGGAATCAGGTCTCGCTGATCATGATAATTACCATGAATATTGTCGTCTTCTTGGACGTTTTAGAGTGAATTATCAGGTAATTTACTGGTGATTGTATTCCCGCTCTGTTTCTGAAATTTCTATCACAAGTGATCTATTTTTGTTTAATTTTGGTAAAACTACAAAGTTAACCCTTTACTTTGATGCTGTTCTGTACGTATGCTTTGAAGTCTTTTTTGGGGACTTATTTTGTGCCTTAAGTTTTTATCTAAACTAGTGCCCTTTTAGTATAGTCTGTTGAGCTTGAAGGCCAAGGTTAAAGCATGTGATCCTGAATGTTTTCTGAATGTATCCACTGTACTGGTAGATAGCAAGTGTCTTGAGCTTTGTGCTTAAAAAATAGCAAGGTTGTAAACCCCAAACCGTGTGTCGACTCAGTAACGGAAGCGGGTCACGGGTTTGAGGTTCGACCAGGCTCGAAGCAGGGTTGTATTGGGATTTTAATAAATATAAGCTAAATATTTATATAAATTATGAACAAATTTACATTGTTTTGATGTGGAATGGAAAATTTGAAATAATAATGTTTGAATTTTGATTAGTTATCATCTTTTTATAAGTTATGAAAAAACTATAAACAATTATGGTGTAAATGAAATAGCATTTTGAATTTGACAAAATGTTTTACAAAGAAGAAAGAGGATTAAAGTGAATATAGGTCAAGAAGTTTAAGCGGGTTTTCAACCATTTTTTAGCTGATTTTCTCTGGTTATTACTGGGTTTGGCCAAGACAGGTTTTGGAGGTTAATTGAACTGGGTTGGTGCCCAGTTCCCAGTCCGACTTGTCGGATTGAGCCAGGTCTTGCAACGTAGTAAAATAGTAGTTAGGAGATGGGAGACGGGAGTAAGAAAGTAAGGTAGTAACCTATCTCTCTTTGGATATTTATGCCTGCTTTTTCCCCCGGATTTGATCTTATCTCAGTCTGCTTAGGATTTGTATGTGAGATCCCATGCTTTTGTCATATAAACCTGTTATTTGGATTCTTTTGTTTGTTGATTGTGTTACTTCCTTCATTCATTTGCTGCTTTGCATATTTCTGTGGTTTCTGTTATTGTTATGTATTCATAATTTGAGGCACTTCATGCATTCCCATGACGCATTATGCCTGACTCGTGCTTACAATTTGTGAAATGAAATTGCAGCTGTCAGAGCTTGTGAATGTGGAGGGCTACGGTGACTGGATCCAATTGGTCGCAGAATTCACTTTAAAATCTTTGCAGTCCTGGCAGGTGGACCATTGTTTACGATTTAATTAAGTTATCGGTTATCCTGAAATCTCTATAGATACTGAAGTCTAGCATTTGTTAATTTGTAAATATATATTACTCAAGTGACTGGAATTCTCTGAAACCTCAATTCCTTGCTTTTGTTGTGACCTGAACTATAGTTTTCTTTCCTTCCCTCTTGTAGATATTTTTCACCTGACTTATTGCCACTTATGTTGATTGTCTCTTACCAGTGGGCCAGCAGCAGTGTATACTATCTTTTGGGACTCTGGTCAAGATTGGTGACATCTGTACCATACCTGAAGAGTGATGCGCCAAGCTTGCTTGATGAATATGTGCCAAAGATTACAGAAGGATTTATTACCTCAAGATTTAACTCTGTGCAGGTATTCCTTAGCATGATTCTTCCTTAGGAATTATATTAAAATTTAAAAATTCTTCCCTTACTTATTTACATGGTGTAGGCTGGATTCCTTGATGACCTTTCTGACAATCCCTTAGACAACGTAGATCTTCTTCAGGATCAGCTTGATTGCTTTCCATATCTTTGCCGATTCCAGGTTCAGTTACCATATACATATATATCTCTGTTTGTTACTCGGCTTCTGCTTTGTTTGCTGAACTGGATACTTATGTAGCTTTTGACCTTTACTACTGCATGAAAGTTTGTAGTTAGTTAACTTGATTGGTTTTTATATACTTTTTTTCTCTCCTTTTGGGCAGTATGAAAGCAGTGGTTTCTATATAATAAAGATAATGGAGCCTATTTTGCAGTCATATACGGTAATGATTTTTTTGCAATGGCTGTTAAGCATCTGCAGACTACTCTGCTAGACAGTTTAATCTTAAGTATTATTCATTTTGCGGTATACACAGGCAAGAGCACAAGTACAGGCCAGTGATAACAATGAACTTGCTGTTATTGAGGCAAAACTTGCCTGGATTGTCCATATTATTGCTGCTATTCTAAAAACAAAGCAATGCACTGGCTGCAGGTAATCTTGTTTTTCATTTTTTAGTCCTTATCTTGTGGTAGAAAGGGATTCGTGTCTGCTTTTGTAATTATTGATATATTTTTGTTACACAGTGCGGAGTCCCAGGAAGTTCTTGATGCAGAATTATCTGCTCGTGTTTTGAAATTAATAAGCATCACTGACAGTGGGATACATAGTCAGGTATGTCAGCACAAAGAACCTGTTTGTTTATAATGGAATATGGCTGCACAATTCCATACCATCTTCTTGCTGCTTGTTTTCTTTTGAATAAAGGTGTGATATAGTGGCTTATTATGGGATCAAATATACAAACTTCGAAAACGTGACTGTGGATGTTCTCTCACCTTGTTGATATAACTATTTTCAACGCTTGCCGGTTTACCAATTTCCCTCATTAATTTTTGTTCTTCAGTTATAGCGATCACATGGTTTGTAATATGAATGTCGGTTCATTTAGATATTTACCAACTTGCCACGCTAACTACAGTTGTTAAATTTGTAGTGATTTTTAGATTGTAACAATTGTGATGACCTGTGGGAGGGTAGGGTTTTCTGATATAACTCCTTCAAGAGCTGTTATCTCCTCCATGTTTCATAGTGCTACGATTTGCATTTTCTTTAATGGAAGGTTGTCTTGTGGAATCTTCACCTTAAATGAGAGGAATGAGAATTTGCTCAGTCCCACTGACTCTCAATTCTCGTCATTTGGCTTCAAGACAAACGTTCATGTGTCTTTTGTGAAAAAAAGAAAAGAAAAGAAAGTTCAGCGTGTCTAGGGAGGGCAGGGGTACTCTTGCAAAAATCCTTCATGTGCACTTGGATTCTAAATACATCATGTTTCCCATTGACAAATTATTTGGAAAGCTAAGGTGCCATTTAAGATTTGAAATTTTGTTTAGATGGTGGCTTAACAAGATAAACACTAATGATCTGCTACAGGCAAGGAGGGTCTGCTAGGCGTACTACTCAGTGTGTGTTTGATGTATTCAACGAGAGTGGAGACAAACAATCTCATCTTTTCCACTTTGTCCAGTTTCATGGGGTTAGTGGAATAGTTTCTTCTTGATAGGAGGCATACCTTTCAGTGTGTGTTTGATGTATTCAACGAGAGTGGAAACAAACAATCTCATCTTTTCCACTTTGTCCAGTTGCATGGGGTTTGTGGAATAGTCTCTTCTTGATAGGAGGTGAGGATTGGGTGTGTCCAAATAAAGTGGAGGGCTTACCTCAAATCTACATTGTGGGTTTGGACTGAAGGAGAAACAAATAGACTGCATTGGATCTTATGCAATTTGATGGGCATGTGATGTTGTGGAGTGAACTGAATGCAATAGTCAAACAGAGCCATTTTGTTTCTGTGCATGTATTATGAAGACATGGTGTTTTCTTAGTCTGATTTTCATGCTATGCCTCGGAGGGTTTTACAGCCGGACTCGTTATTTTATATCCACAGGGATTGGAAGTCCTTACTTTGTTGCCTAATAGTTCTCTTTTTTCTCTTTTCTTGTTTGGGTAACCTAGACCTGTTTGGAAAATCTCTCATTCACCACTTGATAATTTTGTAAACTGGAAAAGGACATTCTTGGATTGGTATTATTGTTGTTTTTTTGAAGTCGTGAAGATGCATCTTTGGATTGGTGCTGAACCAAATATTTTGCCTTTGTTGATTCCACTATAAATAAAATGTATGCCGCCTAGCTCTTAGAGACAACTTTGGGATGCATTTTTACTATGATCTTTGTATCACATCCCAGAGGTACAAAGAGTTGAGCAAGCAAAGACTTGATCGGGCAATTCTCACCTTCTTTCAGCACTTCCGTAAATCTTATGTGGGTGATCAGGCTGTTCACTCGTCAAAGGTATGTGGTTCTTCTATGTGTTGTATTTTTAAACTTTAGATGCCTTTTATAGGTTAAGATGTCTGTAGAATCACCAAGCAACTATACCAAATGAGAGAAAAGATTAGAATGGTCATCTTAATATTGACGATGAATAGAGTTGGCTGATCCTTGGTAGATACTTAATTTACTGGTTGGACATGTTGCTATCTGCATAATCTTTTCAGTCTTTGATTCCAATTGAAATAGAACAGACTAAGCTTGAATAATGTCAACAGCAGCATCTTCATCCATACTTAAATTTGACTGTTATGAGGTATCTGTCATTTCTTATGTATTTTCCTCTCAAAATGCAGCAGTTGTATGCTCGATTATCTGAACTTCTTGGGCTTCATGATCATCTCATTCTGATGAATGTGATTGTTGGGAAGATTGCTACAAATCTTAAGTGTTATACTGAGGTGAATGAGTCATTCTTGAATTTTTTGCTTCTCTTGCTTTCTGTGTGTCGTTTTGGAGGTTTTAATATAGTCTTGTTTCTTATTTCAGTGTGGGGAGGTCATTGATCAGACTTTAGTTTTGTTCTTGGAGATGGCTTCTGGGTTAGTTACTTAGTTCCCTACCTCAGTATTTGGTAATTGTTTATTAGTTGGTGTTCTATCCGTGTCCGTTGCTTCTTTCATCACTCAGTACTTGTTCATGCTGTCACAGATATATGACTGGAAAGTTGCTTCTGAAGTTGGATACCATGAAATTTATAGTCTCCAACCATGTAACTATCGCTATGTCTTCCTTGTTTATCATTCTTCTTTAAATTTATTTGAGTTAATAAGGTTCTCTAACTGAAGATCCATTTTTTTTGTCTTCTGTAGAGGGACCATTTTCCTTTTCTAGAAGAACACAGATGCTCTCGTAGCAGAACAACGTTTTATTATACTATTGGCTGGTTGATATTCATGGAAGACAGCCCAGTGAAATTTAAGTCTTCAATGGACCCACTTTTACAAGTATGGTCTCTCTCTCAGAAACTTATGAATGTGTGCCTTTCTCACTTACCCTGATTTTGATGAGTAATAACCACCTCATTATCATAGAAACTGCTGCTGTTCCACAAAAAAACCCCTTTTTCTATTGCTGAGTTTTTGGTTGCAACTGAAGATCTATTTAGATTACATTCATCTCGTTGGCTTGTGCACTCATAAATGTCTTCACAAAGCATTAACATGAGATCCGTTCACACTGTTGCAATCATTGTGTATTCTGAACTTTTGTTTTGTGACTCGCATTTTCCTCTTATTTTTTATCTTTTTGGTTTACGATGATTTGAACCCATGACCTCTTAAAGGTCTCCCTAACCCTCACCACTAGACCAACCTCAATAGCTCGATTGATCTTTTTTCTATATTAATCCTTCATTGATTTTCTAACCATCAAATCTTTGTTGTTCCTTAGGTTTTTATCAGACTGGAATCAACACCTGATTCAATGTTTCGAACTGATGCAGTGAAGTATGCTCTCATGGGTTTAATGAGAGACCTTAGGGGAATTGCAATGGCTACAAACAGGTTTGTATATTTATGATATATGAGTGATTTGTGATTAGGGCCAAGTTTCATGTCCTTTTTCTCGTATTTGCAGTCGTAGAACTTATGGGCTTCTATTTGATTGGCTCTATCCTGCTCACATGCCAGTTCTATTGAAAGGCATCTCTCATTGGACAGACACTCCTGCGGTATGAAGAGTTGTTTATCTTTGACATCTCAATACTTGCACCTTATTTAAGACTAAAGTAAAAAAAAGATCATAGAATTTATTCCACATTTTTTGTATGCTTTCTTATCCCTTTGTGTTTTTTTTGATAATGTTGTTCCTCAGCCATTGCCTAAACATGTTATATTACTCCCTCCATTTCATAATAGGTGACCTTTTAGCCACTTAATTTTATTTCAAAATAAGTGACCTTTTGAGTTGGTCAAGATACAAGTTTTAGTACTTTACTAGTTTAACCCTCCTTTAATTGTCATCCCCAATTTCCTAAACAAAGATTACTTATTTAGTAGGAGTCAGAAAAGGGTAATGTTGTAATCAACAACCTAAAAAGTAGAATGTTAAATAGTTCATAGGTATGTGAAAAAAAACTTTAGAGGTAACTTATTTTGAAACACAGGGAGTATCTTGTTTGCTTCGGGAGCAGAGTCTGCACTTGCTAGGCTAGCATATGATCTTTGTGCCAAATTAAATAAGTATATTTAGCTCAACCATACTAGGTAGAACTAACTTGAGTAGGCTAGAAATGCAGAAAGAGTTTAGATTTGCATGGGTAACCAATTGCATTCACATTACCCTGAAATATAAGGGCCAATCTTATTTGGGTGATAAATTAGTTTTTGTGTTGTGCTTCGAGTCAGATGATTTTTTTTCTATGCATAGACTTAGGTCCTATTGGAGTAGAACATCTGCTGATATATTAATTTACAAGAATGCCTTCCAGGTTTTTTATTTTATTTCATGTTACCGGATTTTTTTGCTACTCTGGTATTACTATTTTAGTGGAACACTTTGTTTTGATATGCGTTGAGCATGATATGTGAATCCTGTTTGATTGATGTCATTCGGCGTTTCTGTTTCTGTTTTGTTTTATGTATTTTATATATTTTACTTTTCAGGGACTTGACTGTTTGGTCCCATGCTACAGGTTACCACCCCATTATTAAAGTTCATGGCTGAGTTTGTTTTAAACAAAGCACAACGCTTAACTTTTGATTCATCATCTCCTAATGGTATCCTGCTTTTCCGGGAAGTCAGCAAATTGATTGTAACCTATGGCACAAGAATTTTATCTCTTCCAAATGCTGCTGACATTTATGCCTACAAATACAAGGGAATATGGATTTGTCTGACCATTCTCACAAGAGGTAAGGATGTAAAACTCCTTTTTGTTGTTGTAAATTGGTACTTCTGGGAGTTTTTTGAGGCTTGAATTTTATTCTCTTTTTTTCTTTGGATCTTATTGTTTGTGCTTCCAGTTTGTGTTTTTGTAACTTGATTCTTGAGCACTTGTTAGCTGTACTGTTCTGAAGAACCTGATGCGAATAACAAAAGAATAGACCTATACTGTACATGCCTATACTGTGAATAGGGCTGGTGCATTTTTTTGATATGTGCTAAAATAATTCCCCCCAAAGTATGAAAGCCACAGCATATGCATTTGCCCTGAAAATCTACTGTCTTTGTCAGGGGTGTTGTTTTTGTATTCCACTTTAGTTATTTCTCATGATCTTGTAATTTATGTTCTCCTTCAATATGGTTTTGTTGTTACTTGGAGTAGTGGGGAATTTAACAATTCAAATTTCTATGTTTCTTTCCAATATTGGTTGAATAGTCACTGCTATACTGCTCTTTATGAAATGTAGGGGGCTATAACTGATGTATTTTCCTTTGACTCGTATTGGCAGCTCTTGCTGGGAACTATGCAAACTTTGGTGTCTTTGAGCTGTATGGTGATAGAGCACTAGCTGATGCACTTGATATTACTCTAAAGATGTCACTGTCAATTCCTTTGTCCGATATCTTGGCATACCGGAAGGTTTGTTGGACTTCCTTATGCAAGTTGGGATATTCCTTGGATATTTTACTGTTATTTCTGTTTTCGTATCTTTATTGACTTTTGGTTTGCTTCTACACAATACAATGCCCATTTGTTTCTTATCTGGTTGATTACAATTAATTGGCATAAATATAGTGGCACACCGTTGTGTTTTAAAGTCCTGTGTAATTAAGGTTATTCACTGCAGCATGGCATTGGCAGAGTATTATTCCACTTTCCTCTTCATTTTCCTGATTCTTCTTTTATGGAAGAAACTGTTCAAGGGCCAGCATATAAATTTGTCCTTTTAATTGTAATTTATTTACTTGAGGAGCATGCCTTGTCGTAATTGTTGCAATTTCCTTTTATGTAATGTTTGGAATAACTAGCTTGGTTTCCAGCTTCAGATTACATTATATGCTTGATTGGCACCAGTTCAGCTTGTCAACTTTGTTTCTCTGCAACATGGGCATATTAGATTCTACAACCAGTAAAGGCATATCTCATGTATTTGGTTGCTTCTTTGCAGCTAACAAGGGCTTACTTTGCATTCTTGGAGGTCCTGTTCAATGGTCACATTAATTTCATATTGAATATGGATACGAACACTTTCACACACATAGTTGGCTCTCTTGAATCGGGTCTTAAAGGTCTGGATACGGGTATTTCAACACAGGTGTGCCATTTCCCCTTTTCTATCTGAATATGACCACATCCTTTTTTGAAGAAAAAGAATCCTGTCATTTGAGGAGTTATTTTTTTTGAACTTCATCCCAGTGTGCATCTGCTGTTGATAACTTGGCTGCCTTCTATTTCAACAACATCACAATGGGGGAGGCGCCTGCTCCGCCAGCTGCAATTAATCTTTCTCGACATATTGCAGACTGCCCAAATTTGTTTCCAGAGGTATGTTAAGCAATTCTTTTTATGCATGTTGCTCCAGTATTCATGCACCTTAATCAAATATTCTATGCTGCTGAAGTAATAATAATATCACTTGAAGGAACACTACTGGAAAAAGGTTGCATAAGGTTATTTAGTTACTGTTTTATTTGCTGTATCAACTCTCTCAGGAATGTCTAATTTTTGTAAAGTAGGATGCCATGCAAGTGCGGTGGCCAATTTGCATATTTTTTCTTCCTCTGGGAAAAAATGTCTTCTTTTGACATCATATGTTGAATGTGGATTGTCATTTGTAGCTTGTTTTGGTTTTCCTTTATTCTGTATACTTTCATCTTTTCACTTTTCTACACTCTCTTTTTGAGTGTGATGGGGTGTATGAAGCATTTTCATGACTTGACTATTTTTCACAGATACTGAAGACTCTATTTGAGATTGTCTTGTTTGAGGACTGTGGTAACCAATGGAGTCTCAGCAGACCTATGCTGAGTTTAATTCTTATAAGTGAGCAGGTATTAGCTTGTTCATTTGAAGCTCATGGTTTTCTGCTTCATTTGTCTCATTTTTTTTAAGTTCTTCCCTGTAAATGTTTTACCTGCTTAAAAGTATGAAGCAAATCTGGGCAAGCCACTTCATGTACTTCTGATCTTCACTGGAGATCATTCATGCCTCGAAAAATCTGACCAAATGGTGTGTTGTTCATCTTTCAACAGTGGAAAGGATGTTTTTAATTAGTTTCCCAGTTGTTTAGGAAAAGCATAATTTCCATGTCATTACACCTTGATTATTGTCTAAGGGTGATAGATTGGAACTTTTTGAATCTTCCCAGCAAGGAGCTTGTATTTTTCAGTGAACTTTTTATGCCCTTCATTACAAGAACACATCTTTGGTTATCCTTTATGGACTTTGGAAGTATTGGATTTTAGAGTTCAAGGTTGAGCTGCACTACTTCTTTGCTCAATAAAAGGTGAAAACCATAGTTGAAAACAAGCATTTCTCCGCATGTCCTTTTTTTCTTTCTTCTGAATAAATCTTCTTTGAAGTTTCTGGCCTGATGATATTATCGTCTCATTTCTACTTATTGTAGAATAGAAAATGTTTAGGTTCTCCATTGTTTTAGGCTTCCCCACACCCACAGCACATTGTGTGCATTGTTTTCTCCCAAGCTTCCTTGCTAATGTTTTTAGTATGATATGGACAGCCCTGTATTCTTTTTTGAGCTGCTTCTGTTATATTTGACTGAGTTGACTTGACTTGCAGATATTCTCTGATCTGAAATCTCATATTTTGGCTTCACAGGTAAAGTATCTTCTACCTTCATTGTCATGGTGAATTCCTCGCATAAATAGAACGGAGGCTAGTGGGTTGTTGAGACTCTTTGTGCCTGTGCCTTAGATTGAGACAACCTTAGGCTTTTAGATGAACACGAGTTAACAGTCAGCAAACGAGTCTAAGTGATGTATGCATGTTCTGTTCTTTTTGCTTGATGCATGCGCGTGAATACACATTCCAAGCTGTCTGAATTGAGCTATAAACCTTATAAACGCTTAATGTTAATATTCGCTTGTGCTGAGAACCTTATCCTCACTTGGTAACCCTAGCAAAGAAATTGTTAGGATACAAGTGCTAGCCTCCAGAGTTGTCTCGATTCTCTTGGATTTATTAGAACTGCCACGCACCATGAATTGGCATTGCTAGTGTTTTGTTGAAATGGGAGATTCTTCAGAATCACTATGGTTGTTTGTGATTACACCCATGATTGAGAAGTAGATAACTTTTAGATCATTTCAGGTTCCCAGAAGTAGAGCAGACTATTAATATAATGTCACTTGATAATAAACTTAGTTGTTACGTATTGCACTTGTTTAAGTAGAGGTAGTGTGATATACATTTGTAATCGATCAAGCTTCTGGTGACAAATTTCTTTGCATCTTTGCAGTCCGCGGATCAACATCAGCGGCTTTCACTTTGTTTTGATAAACTGATGGCAGATGTCAATCGTAGCTTGGATTCAAAGAACCGGGACAAGTTTACTCAGAACCTGACTGTTTTCAGGCACGAATTTCGTGTCAAATAACCTCTCCCGAGTGCACTGATTGTTGTTTTGGGACTGCATAATTTGCAGAGCAAGTCCATCCGAAGCTTCTCAGTTGCACACTTGAATTAGAGTTGTCGCATGTGGATTTCTTGCTCATGGGACCTGTCGTTTGTTGTGCAAAATAGTTGCAGGACTGTGTTGTATGATTGTTTCTTTTTTGGGTTTTGGTAGTGTACAGACTACAGATTTTACTACTCCCTCTAATTCCATTTTGTGGTGGGGAAGTCCTTAAAAAGAGGGATAACACAGCAGAACTTTAGATAGTAATATGTCACTAATATCATCATCCCCAGCTAGGTTTGGGAATCAGGAATCTCGCAGAAGGCAGCGAGCGGTTGCTCGAAATTTCAGATTTTAGGGTATTAAATTCTTTTCAGAACTAAAGAAAGGAAAGTTGTAGCTGATTAAGGAGGTTATATGTGGTTTAGAGGTGGGCCATTTTTGGTGGCAGATTTGTTTGTACATTAATCTCTGAACATTCTTTGTATTTTGGTGACATTAGAAAGAAAAAAAGAGAGGAAACGGATGACTTGTTTAGTACCATTTCTTATTTCTCTCTTGGCTTTGGTAGTTTTTCGTTGGATTTCTCTTTGTTCCCCATGGAAAGGAAAGATACACTCTCTCATTTAAGTAGTGCGCTGCTGAACTAATTTAAGATTTCTTTTTGGCAATTTTTAAGCCGAAATGTTATATAGTTAAGTTGTTCAGCTGGTAAATGTCTACTTCTTGGTTTTGAATTTTGTATAGTATTGTAATTTTTTTTAGCTCAAGTATAATCTAATTGGTGAATATAAAGGAAAATAAAAAATCGGATGATCAGTAACTTTGAGCGCAACGTCTAAGTTGGAAAGGAATAAAATCCGACTACCGTTCACCAATCATTATAGTGGCGGGAGCAGAATCAAAATTTGAGGAAAGGAGAAAGTCTGCTGAGCTCTTCACTAAAGTTCCCCTTCACATGGAAATAAATAAAGCAAAAGTTTTACAGGTGCTGCAGAAGAATATTGCGAGCATACAGAAGGTTGATTCATAACACTTCGATATCAAGTGCCACTTATCTTGCCATGGATAAAACATCCGTCACAGACAATAATACCAGGGTAGAAAGTACCAGGTGAGAAGTAAAGCATATCTCCAATAATACAGCACACAGGGCAGCCATGTCTGCATACTCCAGCTCTGCGTGTGTTTCATTCACCATCCGCTGAAAGCCTTGGAACTTCTAGAGATTCTCTCTACTCAACTGTTCTTATTGCAGGCTAAAGTTAACTGTGTATATATACATGAAGAAAATTGAATGTTCCTTCACCGGGAGGAGAGCTTGATTTCAATCCAAACTATTTTGCGCCAATTTGATTGTTAAGGAATTCCAGGACTGAAACGCGCTGCAGTAGGAAAACAGGATGTCATTCACTTTGGTAGGATTCGCAACTACAGCAGAACAAGTAGAGAATATTATTTACCCGTTGCTCAAGGCTAGCTTCTTCAGGTTTTAACTTCAAAGATTCCAACAACTTAATGGCTTCCTGAAATCTATCAAGTGCTGCGTCCTCATTACCAATACTCTTGTCTGCATCAGCAACTTTTGCAAGGGAAACAGCCACATCTACCGTCTGTAATGACACAAAGATGCAATCTCATGTCTTGTCAAACCAGGAAAGTGGAGTTTTCAGACTACAGTGTAAGAAACTTCAAACATGTGCAATATCTTATCTCTGTCAAATAACTCAGGAACCAGTTAAACGCCATAAGATAAGAGTGGTCTGAAATGGTTAGTTTCCATTCACCAGGGTTCCATCTGGCTCAGATATAAATTCACTATAGTGGTTATCATCCTCACGAATAAAGGGAAATGAATGTTGGGGTCATAAATAAGCTTTTAGACCAGAAGACCATGTGCGCATCAAAAGGGATTTTTGTATTATTAACATACAGCAAGAGCAACGTAAAAATTCAAACACACTAGTATAATATACGTTATTCCTAACATGCTTTACAAAAACCATCGTATTCATGTCATGCAGAGTCGCATCATTATGTTATTACTAGCATGGCCCATGCAGACTTTCTTACAAGTCATAGTACATCAAACAAACTACATTAGCAATGGTAACTAGTAGGAGCAAATTGATAAGTACATAAAAAGCTGCTGACCTGGGATGTACCATTAGGATGGCTATTTATCGCATTGCGGCGTACATCCAGAGAACGAATGTAATATGATCTTGCAGATTCTAGATCACCATCATAGTATTTAAGATCACCAATTTTATTAAGTGAAACAGAAAGAGTATGCGTAATCTGTAAAGAAAGAGTTTCCCAAGAGTTAGGTTTGGGATAAAAAAGTACTTATAAACCAACGACAGATGGTAAAAGGTTGTGAAGATAAAACCTCCAGATCATCTGTAGGCAATTTTGAGAGGAATTCCACGCTCTCTTCAAAATAAGTAACTGCACCACCAGAATCTCCTATTGCCCGACTACAACAAAATATCATAAGTTTAGATTCATTCGCTTGACACAATCAAGACCAATATCCATTACATCTAACAATGTCTAGCGAGCCCAAGAAGATGTTTTAACCAAGTCAATAAAAATATTGGGTTTTTGACATGTCATTTTCAGCATCTAGGTAGTGCATTCAACATTGGAAAGCCATCTTATGATGATATAAAAATCAGTTCTGAAAATGTTCTAACTCTCCAGCCCCAAGTTAGGTATATCTCAGGAAACCAGGACCCGATGTGATTCGCTCCAATCAACAATGATCCAATTGAAAAATTAGTTGGTGATCACTAATGTTAAAAGCATGAGCTTGCCTAGTTCTTTACAACTGAAAATCAATTCCATGGATGGAGTATACGAAACAGCTGAAACAGCTTGCTCCACCAGATAGGCTCAAAGAACACACACGCAACACACAAGTAAAAACTTTAGGAAAATGCTTTACTTACAAACAAATCTTACAAACTTTTCACACTAACTGGGAATGAATTTTATTTTGCAAAACTTAATCAAGTTAGTTTCACACAATTGGAAGCCTTTTTTCATCATTTTACACTCTAAGCTCAAATTATCCTGCTATAATTCTTTTGGGGTAGATAATACAATCCTTAAGCTTACTCTACAAGGATTGAGATCACATCACATCACAATGGATGAAATCACACACAATTATAACATTCTAATGACAATTTAAAAAACAAATATCAATGAGACAACAAATCATTGTCAAGATGGTACAAGATAAAGAGAAAAACTTACCAGCAATCACCTAGCATTCCCAAGACTGCTCCAAGCTGGGAGCACAGCTCAGACGTGCTGCCTGTTGATTCTATCTGTCCTCTGACATCTTCAGCACAGAGAATGAGTCTTGATTTGGCACTTTCCAAATTACGAGCACGTAATGCCTACACACAGAAGGAAGTGGTTTATAACACAAAAGAGGAATGAACTAAGTTGGAGTGATAGACATAAGTTTGCACGTTAAAAGATTGAACAAAACTTGAAGCCAGTAAAAGCTAAGATGGAAGATAGATGCAGCAAATGCGTGCCCACGTCAATGGCATACCTTAGTAATTTCTAAAGCTAACCATGACTCCATGATAAAGGAGCTATATCCGTAAAAGAGCTTGGTTGATCTTTTCACTCCAACAGATATTATCAAGAAGCTTACTAATGTCATGGATAAATTGATTTCTGTTCTTAGAAAAAAAAGGTAAGCAACGGGATTAAAACAAACCAACACTCACCCTCATGGCTTGTTGTATCAAGAAAGCGCCCCTCTCCAAAGAGACATCCTCGTAAATTACTTTTTTGCTCTCACCTACTTCTTCCTTTTTGTCCATGTTAAGGTGAGATCTCTTGATCCTAGCGTGGCCATCAATGAACCGATCAACCATAGCCTGAAGATTATCATCAGCTTCAACCTTCTCTATATCAGCTCCACACAATGGACAGTCCTTGAACTGTGTAATACAGGCTCTGCAACAAAAATAAGTTACAGTTTGTAAACAAAAAGTAGTGGACAAGAAAGAACAAGCACGTCATGAAATTGGGACTATCCACTTACTTGCAATATACATGAGAACAAGGCACACATTTGCTACACTGAAACAGTAGTGCTTGGCAAATCATACAACTAAGAGGTCCCAACTTAAATGTTTGAGAATCATATCCAAAGGGACATTTTGGAGAAACAATGCCTGAGTCACCACCGGACTCTTTCTTCCCCTTTCCCTCTGGCTCTACTCCATGTTTAACGGGACTTTCGCCTTGTTTCTTTGATGAAGAATCATCTGGACGTGCAGCTTTGACAAATGGACAAACCGGTGTCATCTTCAACAACAACAGCAGTAGCAATTCTGCATCAAAAGACACATTTATCTTTCATTCGCAAATACAAACGTCTAAGAAATTCTAAAAGAACCCGCATTTACAGTAAAATAGATCATTCCCAAAAGCGCAAATAATAAACATTGCGAGAACGCAGTAGATACCCATATCGCATTCACAGAAAAACCAAGAATTTCAACAAAAGAAAACCTGGGTCATTATTTTCTAACTATACTATGTCTATTTCAACGATTGAAGAAATCTTAGTGAAAGAACTACACAGATAATTTACTAACCACGTACAGTGAAAGACTAGAACGCAACCTTTCCTAATTTAAACGGGAAACATTACGAGTTGTAAGCAATCAACAGAGAGAGGTAAGGAAAGAGAGCGAGAAATACCCAAATTGGAAATCAGGGAGTATTGAAGTTGGTGTTGAGAAGGGTTACGGGTTCAGGTTGGTTGCTTTGATTGTTTCTTGGGATTGATTTGGTGCTTTCTTCTGTTCTTTTGTTGGTCTACCCACCAGGAAAATCCGATCGTCTTGAAATAGCAATAGCAAGCGGTGCTTCATCATTCATTTTTCATTTTCTTTTGTTTTATGGATTTTCTTTCTTCCAAATATTTTTTAAGAAAAAGAAAATACTACTCTTTAAATAATTTGAATGATCTTTAAATATGTAATTTGTAAACGAAGTCACGTAATGTCTCGTGTACGAGTCTTAAAAATAAAAAATAAAAAATAAAAAAAATCACCATCTTTTAAAGCTCTAACTGTACATAAATTTAATTAATCTTCGTTGAAAAGACACGAAAGAATAAAAAAGTTCTTTTTTTTTTGCAATAACCTACTGATTTAATTAGTTCAAAATATAAGTCAAGGGGGAGGTTAGGTTAGGTTGGACCTTTTATTTTTCCTTTTTGTTTATGAATAATGATGTAATACTAATTATTTTACTTATAAAATTGTAATAACTAATGTGTTAAAATATAATTGAGGTTTATTTTTTTCTAATTAGGTTATATTTTTATTTTTATGTAAATAAATAATTATCAAGTGAATCTAAAGGTGATACGTATATTTTTAATATAATAAATTAGTAAAAGTGTTAGTATCTCTAACACTATTTTTTATTTATTACTCTCTCCGTCCTTTCTTATTTGACGCGGGCCCACTATTCACGCATTTTAAGAGAATGTGGACCCGCGTCAGAAAATAATATTATTAAAAAAAAATCAGCTTTTATCAGGTGGGTTGTGTCAGAAATAAGATTAAAAATAAAAAAATAATAATAATTTTGAGGTGGGATCGCGTCAAAAAATAATATTTTAAAAAAAAATGTCTTTTAATACTATTCATGCGTCATAAAACAATATTAAAAAAAGAAAAGTCAACTTTTTCAAGGTGAGTCCGTATCAAAAATAATATTAAAAAAATGAAAATTGCACAAATAACGAAGGCGTCAATTATAAAAGGACGAAGGGAGTACTAAAGTAGTAAAACCAGAACTGATCATAAACTCGGTCATGAGAAAAAGTTAAAGGTCTGAGTTTTAACCGAAATCGAATCGAATCGACCTGTAATTTTAATAAATTACTATATTAAATTAAATTTAATATTTATGTAAAGTATAATAAAAATTTAAAATAGTAAAATGTCTCAACTAAGACAAGAATGATACAACACTGAAGCAAAGATTGTAACCTTAAATAGAGAAATGAAAGTGAAAGACAGAGGGGAAGCTTCCTAAAAAAATACCATATCGAATTAAATTTCAATACCGTATCAAAATACTAAAATTTATTTGGTACGATATTTCAATATATCAAAATATCGAAATACCGTTCTTAATTAAGCAAGGCTGTCAAAATCTCTAAATTTTCCAGGATACTCACCTGGGCCACCTAGCAGGTGAACTCACCATACAAAAATAAAATTGCCTCCATCACAGACAAAACAAAAATCCATATATCAAATAATTAGTAACAGTGTAAATATTGGTACTTAAATTCCAACAGTAACAAAAACACAAATATTGGTACTTCAATTTCAACAGTAACAATAAGATCTAAAATGAGAATAATTTTTTCATAACACAGAAATCAAATCGCATGAAACATCACTTCCTAGAAGTTCTTGCTGGTTCCAGTAGACCCTCTCGTCTCGTGGGAACTATTTTTCCAGAAAAGAGAAACAAATATATTACTTAGTAGACCCTCTCGTGGCTGATATGGTGGCTCATATTTACAAGCCTCTGTTTCATAAGAGCAACCACCTGTAGTAGCCAGATAAGTAAATAGCACAATGATATGGCATTTGCGTTCATGCTCTTCCGTCTACCTCATTGTTTAATAGAGCTGGTACGGAAAATTGTCAGTTACCTTCAAGAAAACATAAATCAGTTGATAGAGGGGGTTGTTCTAGCCTCTCAAATTTTAAAAGAATCGATTTGGTGTTTGATTCTTAATCTTTTCAGATCTTATCGATCACATTGGACTTAGGTGACAATAGTTAGATCCGCGTCTTAGAATTAATTTCATATTACAATTTACAATCCCTAAACAAAAAAATCACATTACAAAGATGAAGCCTATCACAAAGATGGAAAAAAAGGGTAATAAAAAAACAATCCTATAGGGAAAAAATTATTTTGGCATCCAATGGAAAATCTAAATGGTATGCATTGAGTGATGGGTCTCTCAAATTTTATGTAGAGCTTAATATGGTTTTCAAACGTCATTAAGGGCCAAAAAAAATTATAACTCACGGATCTACGAGTGAGTTATTTAAAGGGTTATTCTTATATAGGGACCAAATAGATTTTTTGTTTCGTTTTTGAGGGAAAATATTGAAGGTCATTACATAGTAACATGAGAATTTGGGGGCATACTTTTTAAAAATATAAAAATTTAAAGGACTAATACTATATTTTTTTTTTGAGGTGGGGTCGTCTGTGTAGGGAGGCTTCCCACTGCATATTCAAATTAAGCTTGAACAGAACATAAATCATATTAAATTCGTTTTATATATTTAAAGTTTGATTCATCAAAATTTCTACGAAATAAGCACGACATAAATTAGGCATAACTTGTTTATAACTTTAATGATAGTCATATAGATACCTCTAGAGACATGCTAGAAGAGTCGAACAACAAGTGATGAGGTAACATCCCCTTTCAAAATACATTTGGTTTGGTAAGTGATTGAATGTTGAATTTCCAAATTGAGCAAAATTTAGGGAAAAGGCACTTGGGAGTCTCCACGGTTATTATTTTCATTTTAGTTGATCTCCAAAACGGTTTTTGGTTCCCACGGGTCCCTGGCGTTAAGGCCGTTAGTCACCACAGGTCCCCGTCGTCAAATTCGACCCTAACGGACACTAACGGCCGTTAACTCTGAATTTTTTATTATTATTTCAAAAAAACACTGACATTGGACCCCACTTACCAGAATTTTCAGATTTATTATTTTCTTAATATCTAAATATATTAGTTTTATTAGTTAATTTATTTTAAAAAAAATAAAATAAAACTTAAGTTAAAAAAACAAAAAGAATATATTTTCAGTATATATTCAGTATTTTCATTTTTCATTTGCTTATTATTTAACTTTTTTTTCATTCTTTCTTTTTCTTTTTCATTTTTTGTACTTAATTTAAAAAATCCAAAAAAAAAAATATAATTAATATAATCGCACTGTTAATGTTATACAACTCAAAATACATGGATAAAATTTGACTGATGGGATCGGTACAGCCTGTCATACTTTTTTTCATTCCTAATCAAATTCCATACTCCCTCCGTCCCATATTAACTGTCACTTTACTATTTGTGCACGTATTTCGAGAAAGTCGAATGATTCACTATTTGACCCAAAAAAAATTCGTACTTTTTTTCGAACATACGTTAATCCTTAACCTACGTTCGAGAAAAAATTCGAAAGTTTTTTAGATTAAATAGTGCGTCATCCGACCTCCTCGAATGCGTGCATGAATAGTGGCCAGTGACAATTAATATGGAACGGAGGGAGTATATAATAAACACAATATTAATTTAATAATTTTCCACTTCTACTCCACCAATCACATTTCAAAAATATTAATTTCCCACCGGAAACCGGCTACAGCAGGTTGACGAGGATTGCACTCAGTATAAGTACACACCACAGGTTGTGAAGGGGAGACCAGACCGCTACTTCTTCTACTACTTCCTCCTTCTCAGTGCAAAAACCAACCTCCCCCGCCCGATCAAAAACATGCCGATCAGAAACATCGCACTGGGCAAGCCCGAAGAGGCATATCACCCAGATGCCTTGAGAGCCGGCTTGGCCGAGTTCATCTCCACCTTGATTTTCGTCTTCGCCGGCTCAGGCTCCGGCATGGCTTTCAACAAGCTCACCAAAGATGGCGTCACCACCCCCGCGGGCCTCATCTCCGCTTCCGTCGCCCAGTGCGATTATATTAATTATATTATTTTTTTTAGATTTTTTAAATTAAGTACAAAAAATGAAAAAGAAAAAGAAAGAATGAAAAAAAAGTTAAATAATAAGTACATAAAAAATGAAAATACTGAATATATACTGAAAATATATTCTTTTTGTTTTTTTAACTTAAGTTTTATTTTATTTTTTTAAAAATAAATTAACTAATAAAACTAATATATTTAGATATTAAGAAAATAATAAATCTGAAAAATCTGGTAAGTGGGGTCCAATGTCAGTATTTTTTTTGAAATAATAATAAAAAATTCAGAGTTAACGGCCGTTAGTGTCCGTTAGGGTCGAATTTGACGGCGGGGACCTGTGGTGACTAACGGCCTTAAGGACAGGGACCCGTGGGAACCAAAAACCGTTTTGGGGACCAACTAAAATGAAAATAATAACAGTGGGGACTCCCGGGTGCCTTTTCCCGCAAAATCTACCCACTTTCTTCCTTTTCTTGGGCTCCAATCCAACCAAAGGCCCCAAAACGCCAAGTAAAAAGGCAAATTGGGCAACAAAATATATGCCAGATATTTTCAAAGATTCACATGATGAGCTGGGTCATTACTCAAAATAAAGATAAAAAAATGAGTTGGGTCTTTATTGGGATTGCGCACCCGGAGGTCCCTCCACTTATTATTTTCATTTTAGTCAGTCCCTAACGTTTGTTTTTGTTCGATTTGGTCCCACACGTTACCTCCGTTAGACCCGCGGAGTCCCTCCTCCCTTAACGGTGACAAACGGCCGTTAGTTTCTATTATTTTATTATTAAAACTGAAAAAGGTGCTGCAAGCGAGTCCCACGTGTCGGAAAATTAATTTAAAATTTAAAAATATTGGAAAAATACGGAAAAATTAGAAAAATTAAAAGAAAAATATTATAAAAATTATAAAATTAATATTATTAATTTAAAAAATACAGAATATTTAGAATATTTAATTTTAAAATTAAAAAATATTAGAAAAATTCGGAAAAATTAGAAAAATTAAAAGAAAAATATTAGAAAAATTAAAAGGAAAATAATATTATTAATTTCAAAAATACAAAATATTTAGAATATTTAATTTTAAAAAAAAAAAATCAAAAAAGTAATTATTTAATTTTTTTCTTTTTTTCTCTTTCTTTCCTTTTTATTTAATTTTGAGAGAAAAGAGTAAGAAAGAAAGAAATTAAGAAAAAAAGGAAAGAAAGAGAAAAAAGAAAGAAATTAAATAATTAATTTTTTGAATTTTAAAATTATTTATTTATTTTTTTGAATTTTAAGAAACGGGAAATATCATTTTTTTCTTTTCTTCTCCGTTTTTCTCATTTTTCTTTTCTCTTTCTTTCCTAATTTATTTAAATTAACAAAATTAAAAATGAAATAAATGAAAAATGAAATTAAAAATCTAAATCAATTTGAATTTTAATTCCAAAATTTCGTTTCCTATATCTCTTCCTCCTCTCTCTCCTCCATTTCTCTTCCAATCCTCCACTGCATATATCACTCTTTCTTCCAACCACCATACAGCCACACCATCTCTCTCCATTTTTCTTCCAATAATAATATATCAAAAGGGAGAGAAAAACGGGAGAAAATAATTAATTAATTTTAAAATTCAAAAAAATAATTATTTAATTTCTTTCTTTTTTTTCTCTTTCTTTTCATTTTTTTCTTAATTTATTTCTTTCTTACTCTTTTTTCTTAAAATTAAATAATAAGGAAAGAAAGAGAAAAAAAGAAAGAAATTAAATAAATATTTTTTTGAATTTTAAAATTAAATATTCTAAATATTCTGTATTTTTAAAATTAATAAAATTATTTTAATTTTAATTTTTCTAATTTTTATGTATTTTTCTAATATTTTTCTTTTAATTTTTCTAATTTTCCGTATTTTTTAATATCTTTTAATTTTAAAATTAAATATTCTAAATATTCTTTATTTTTGAAATGAATAATATTATTTTTATTTTTATTTTTCTAATTTTTCTGTATTTTTCTAATATTTTTCTTTTAATTTTTTTAATTTTTTCGTATTTTTTTAATATTTTAAAATTTTAAATTAATTTTCCGACACATGGGACCCGTTTGCAGCACCTTTTTCAGTTTTAATAATAAAATAATAGAAACTAACGGCCGTTTGTCACCAAATCGAACAAAAACAAACATTAAGGACAAACTAAAATGAAAATAATAAGTGGAGGGACCTCCGGGTGCGCAATCCCGGTCTTTATTACCATGCCATCTGTCAGTGTGACAGACAGTTCATAGCTCCTGTTTCCACCAAAAACAAATCAAATCATTTTCTTTAAGCATATAACACCAAAAAGCTAATAATAATAATAAAGATTATAGTGGAATGCATAGCATTAATTACAAAATTAGTGGGTTCTAATTAAAGACTAAGGTGGTGCTAATTATTTTTTTGTTGTTTTTCTCCTTTTAGTTTTCTTTTCTACGAAACGAAAAATTACATTGTTAAACGATTTATTTGGATTTTACTCATATTATTTTGTGGGAAAAGGTACCCCGGGTCCCTGTGGTTATTATTTTCATTTTAGTGAGTCTCACTTTTTGAATTTGGTTCAATTGGGTCCTAACCGTTAGCTCCGTTATACACCCCAAGTCCCGCCGTCTAAATCGACGCTAACGGTCACTAACGGCCGTTAAATACCATTATTTTATTATTTAATTAATTAAAAAATTCAGAAAAAATATAATATAAACCCTCATTATATCCCCTCCATCTTACACGATCTCTTAAGCCACTCTTGTCTTCTCCTTCTCCTCCCTTTCCCTCCACTTTCTCATCTTTTCTTCTTTTCCCTTCCAAAATCCAAAAGAATGGGGAAATTCTCGAAAGAAATTGAAGAACTCATTCCAGAATGGAAGGAAGCCTTCATTGCTTACTCGAATCTCAAGAAACAAGTTAAGGAGGATGGTGAAAATGATCTTGTTCAACTTTTCAGAGAGGAGGATGAGGTATATGTTAAGTAATCCATCGTCATCATTTAATTCCTATTCGGGCCGAATGTACATTTAGATATGTAAATATTTCGTTGGAGTCCATCTTAATGCTTAATATTATTATTATATTTTGTGTTGTGGAAGGTGGTTACACTAATGGATGATGTGGAGTCCATCTTTACAAAGCAGTTCGCCAACAATGACAGGAAAAAGGCTATGAAATTTCTCAAACCCCAACAACAGAAGGAGTCTCACATGGACATGGTCACTTTCTTTATTGGTAATTCAATTTAATTTTGAATTGGATGGGAAATCTTTATAGGCCACTAAACATAAAAATAAAAATTCTAGTTGAAGAAAAATAGCTTAATATTATTATTTTATTTTTATTTTTTCAGGATTCTTAACCGGGGCTTTTGTATCACTGTTCAGTGTATACCCATTCTTGGCACACTCGGCTGGTATTTTCAAGCCAAATTCTGAAAAATTCTACGTTGAAACAATATACTCTGTTTTCAGGTGCTTTTCACCCTTAATCAGTTATTTGGGCCCATTTTATATACGGGCCTGTGGGTCTTGTCTGTTGGGCTTTCAATGTCTTAATTTCTGATTTTTTTGTTGCTGTGTTTTTGGGTTGTTAAGCTTGCACTTGCTCACGTAATGGATGCAACCTATTCATGTGGAAGAATACAAGAATCAACTACAACTACATCTTTGGATTCTTTGGAAGTTATTCGACGCGGGCACTCGAATTTCTACAGGTACAGTTTCTATTTCAGGAAACCAAAACAATAAACGTTACTACTTTAGTTGTACTAATTTGACTAATTTCTTGTATGTCAGGTTGGAAAATGAGCATCTAAAGAATGTTGGTAAATTCAGAGCAGTGAAGGCAGTTCCTTTACCGTTCCCTAGATAGATTTTTATTGTAGTGGACGAAAGAAAGGTTGAACCAAATTTGCAATATTATCGAGAAAGGTTGAACCAACATATGGAAATATTTTTATTGTAGTTGACAAACGAAAGGTTGAACCAAATTTGTAATATTATCGAGAAAGGTTGAACCAACATATGGAAATATTTTTATTGTAGTTGACAAAAGAAAAGAATTGGAACAAAAATTCTCTTATAAATATTGCCTTCTTGGTTGATAACAATAATTTAGGGCTGCCCATTCGAGTATATATATTTTTATAAATTCATGCATTGTGTCACAGTGTCACTTGGCCCAATACAGTCGTTGCCCTGCCCATATGTGAGTTTAACTAACTTTTGGGCCTCTCACTGCTATTTGGGTTGCCCATACAAATCGGTTTCGGGTCATATGAGCCCAAAATTCACGATGTAATCAATTTTGGAGGTAATAACAAAAACAACACATTATTTGCTGATAAGAAATTCTTCCTTGTCGTCTTTATAGATAGAAAATTAATCCCATTCAAGTATTGTCGAACTTTAAAAAAAAAAGATAATTTTGCTAATAAGAACCATGATTAAACATGTGACATAATTTCACCATAAGTCTATTCAAGACTAGCTAGTCTATGAGAAAGATGAATGAAGATGCCTCAGTTCCCGGAAAGCTGGGCATGTACTCCGCAATTATAATGTTGACAGATTGAAGAAGAAAGAAAATGGAAAGAGCAAAGCGAGAGAGAACAATTAAAGAAAATAAAGAATGAGAAAAATAGGTCATAGCACATGGCCAAGAAAATTGTGTTTATTCCCCTCCCCTTTACCTAAAGAGATGTTTACTTGCATTCTACGTCTATTGATTCACTTTTTTTTAGTAAAAAAATAAGATTATATTATTAATTATTATTACAATACCAATAGTCAAATTCATAACATACATTATAAATACAGCACTGGCTAACTTTTTTTTTAATGTACTTGGAGTTCTTACTTACTTACTTATTATATATACTTTAATGAATAATAAACTGATTGTGTTCGAATAAGATTAGTCTTAATTCAATAATTTCAAATTTTGGATTCCCGAATAAGATTAGTCTTAATTAAATGGTTAACGTAGGTTAGAAAACAAAACTTTTGTTGCATATATTGAAATCACATAATGTAACCTTATCATTGAGAGTAAAAATCCAATGGCCTACCAATTACCAATTTCCAATTGAAACTTTATGAATTGGTTTTATATATATACTTACATATAGATGCAAATATACATATCCTTCTAAATTACTAAAAGATATATATAAAATAAGAACAATAAGAACAATTAATATTACAAAGAAAACCCATATATTAAAAAAATAAATTAAACCAAAAAAGAGCAATCAAAACTAAGATACTTTTGTTCATGCCACCACAAGCTTCCTCTAGTGAGAAAAAGCTAGCTCTCACATTCTTCCATTTGTTTCTGTCATAGTCCTACACAAATGGTTGGTTGCACAATCCACTCCTTTCATCTTTTCCATCTTCCATGGCGCCTTCTCTTCTTCACCTTCTATCTTTGCTCTGCCTCCTCCTCCTCCTCCTCCTCCTCCTCCTCCTCCTCTGTTCTTCCACTTCATCAAACCCAGTCCCCAAGGTAATTAATTAATTAACATCCTATTTCTTTTTTAATTACTACTAGTCTTCTAATTCTTGAATTTCTTGTTTAGCAACGATATGTTGTTTATATGGGAAGTTCATCAGATGGGATTGGAGGAGTTCTTGATGATCAATATGAGTCACAACATTTGCAGATGTTGTCCTCAATCATACCAAGGTATGTTGTTAATTATCATAATTAATAACTAATCACTATATTCTGACAATTAATTAAGTTTAATTATCTTTTAATTTTGGCAGTGATGAAAGTGGAAGAGTATCTCTAATCCATCATTATAATCATGCTTTCAAAGGATTCTCTGCATTGCTAACAGAGAATGAGGCCTCTGTTTTATCAGGTGATGATTCCTCTGTACTCTTTTTTTATGTTTAACTATTTATATAGTTAATCTTTTAATCTTCTGCTTCTACAATAATGATATGGAAGAAAATTACATTTTCTGGATTAATTAGGCAGTGAGCTTTGAAGCATAGCTGTTTATTTATTCGTTTGAGAGTCCCTGGGATTGTTTTTGTTGTTTCATTTCGAGTTACGGTCTATATATGTCTTTACATGCTTACTCGATCAGAACTAATTTTACCGATAGATGTTAAAAAAAATATTAAATAATTGATATTTTGTTTTTTTTATGGAACAGGCAAGGATGGTGTAGTATCTGTCTTTCAAGATCAGATGCTGAAACTCCACACCACATGTTCTTGGGATTTTTTGGATTCAAAATCTGGGATGAAATCTAGCCATTGGTATGATCATCATCATGGATGAAGTGATGTGATAATTGGCATGATAGACACAGGTAATTATTTCCCAATTTTTTTTTAAAGTTTTTCATTTCCATCATAGTACTGTACATATTGTTTGTTTCTTGAGATCCCACGAGTCAACAAGATAGTAACCACATGACAATGCAACCCAGCTAGAGATAATCCATGTGCACCATTCTCATGCATCGTTGTCTGTTCTCTCTCTTTTAATTTCTATTTTTTTAGTCCCTCCGAGTTTTTTTTAATAATCTTTTTAATTATAACCTCACGTATTAAGATTTCAGTTTGCGTAGAATTTTTGACAGTCATTTTCCTAAATTTATTAACGATTATCTTTATAGCATCATGCATTTAAGAGTTGTAATTAAGCCTAGACTTAAGCCGAGAATTAGGAGTAAGAGAATAAAACCATTAGATTAAAAATGACTTCTAACTACAAGAAAACGAAGGGAATGCTTAAATCTCAATTATAACCATTGATTTCACTCAAATAAAAGTGCATTTTGCTGTATTCACACTCTTCCTCTAATGGTCCACTTAAGCAAAATGATTATTTATAAGTGGATATGTTTTTTACTTGAATAGAAGTTTGTTACGTGACTGAAAAATAAAATAAACTATGTTGAAGGAGTTATAGTTTTTCGACATTTGATAATAATCGAGTAAAATTAGTCTTTACACACTCAGTTTTAATATCTTGGATATTTTTTTCTCCATCGTTAAAAATGATCTTGTCTGCATTGCTGTTATACTGATGGTTGCTAGTAATAGAATTAGGTAAAGCATCACCTTCAATATATTAGTTATGAGAATCACATGCAATTTGTTTGGTCTAGGGATATGGCCAGAATCTCCAAGTTTCAATGACCAGGGAATTGGGGAAATCCCTTCAAGATGGAAAGGAATTTGCATGGAAGGATCTGCTTTCAAAAAATCCAATTGCAATAGGTGAACACGTATACACTTTTTTTCTTCTAAAATTTGACTTACTGTTCAGTTTCGAATTTGAAACCCGTGATCGGTATGAAAAAAGAACTTGAAACTGAGTTGGGCCAAAAAAGCCTAGCTCAAATGGAACTGTTTATTTAGTTGACTGGGTTCAATAATGGGTTAGAATAAATGTTACATTTCCTTTTCATTTCAGGAAATTGATAGGAGCAAGGTGCTATGTTATGGTGACCCATAACACAAACCAATATTCTAATAAGACAAGTGTGGCCAAACCAGTAGGGTCACCAAGGGACAATGTTGGGCATGGAACTCACACCACATCCATAGCAGCTGGTGCTCATGTTGCCAACGTTAGCTATCATGGGCTAGCCGGTGGAACAGCGAGAGGCGGCTCGCCGTCATCAAGACTAGCAATCTACAAAGCTTGCACATCAGATGGATGCTCTGGCTTCACCATCTTGAAGGCAATAGATGATGCAATCAAAGATGGAGTTGACATCATTTCAATTTCTATTGGGATGTCATCAGTTTTCCAGTCTGATTACCTTAATGACCCTATAGCAATTGGTGCATTTCATGCACAAGAGAAGGGTGTTTTGGTAGTTTGCTCTGCAGGAAATGATGGTCCTGATCCTTACTCCATTGTCAATTCTGCTCCTTGGATCTTTACCGTCGCGGCTTCTAATATTGATAGAGATTTCCAATCTACTGTCATTCTTGGAAATGGAAAAACCTTCCAAGTAAGATTGCTTTTTTATTGGACTGATTTATGTTTTGCATATCATATAGAAAGTGATCTCTAACCTTTTTCATTTTTTTGTCCTGATAGGGGTCTGCCATTAATTTCTCAAACCTCACAAGCAAAAGGACTTACCCTCTTGCATTTGGGGAGGATGCTGCTACTAATTTTACTCCCGTACCGGAGGCGAGGTACTCGTTAGAATTAGGCCCTGGATATTGAAAATGCTTGTACTTCTAGTGCTGATGATGATGCTTGGAATTTATGAAAATAATGCAGGAATTGTTATCCAGGATCAATAGATAGACAAAAAGTTGAAGGCAAGATAGTCGTGTGCATCGATGACTTAAGTATACCGCGACAAATCAAGAAATTAGTGGTGGAAGATGCTCGAGCAAAGGGGATGATCTTGATCAACCAGGAACAGAAAGGTGTTCCTTTTGATTCAGGGTCATTTCCATTTTCAGAAGTTGGATATAATGCAGGGAATCAAATTCTTAGATACATCAATTCTACTAAGTAAGAACCCTGACAATTTAAAAAAAAAATCCAGCAGTTTCTTTGATTCTAGTTGAAGGTTTGAATTCAATCATTTCTTTTGATCTGGCAGAAATCTGACCGCAACGATCCTTCCAGCTGTGGACATTAATCAGTTCAGGCCAGCACCATCCGTTGCGTATTTCACTTCGCGGGGGCCTGGAGTCTACACAGAAAACATCCTCAAGGTCGGTCTTTATTATCACATTCGTGCACGAAAATGAGCGAAACAAGTCAAGCTTTTAACATTGAATAGTCTCTCAATTTCAGCCAGATATAATGGCACCAGGAGTTGCCGTATTAGCAGCCATGATTCCGAAAAATGAAGCGGGAGCCGTAAAGGAACCCTCCGGATATGCCTTAAAGTCAGGAACATCAATGGCTTGCCCACATGTGGCAGGAGCTGCTGCATTCGTTAAATCCGTGCACCGCGGATGGACTAGTTCCATGATCAAGTCTGCTCTTATGACAACGGGTACATTATTAGTAGGAATAAGGTTTAATTGGGTATTAATTGTTTCTTGCACTCATGTCTTTGCTTGCCTACATGTCATTTTGCAGCATCCATTAACAACAACATGGGAAAACCTTTAACAAACAGTTCGAATCAGCTAGCGAATCCACACGAGTTTGGTGTAGGAGAGATTGATCCAATCAAAGCACTTAATCCAGGATTAGTGTTTGAAACAACAACAGAGGACTATCTGCAATTCCTCTGTCATTATGGCTATTTGGAGAAGTACATAAGATCCATGTCTAAAGCAAACAACTTTAAATGCCCAAAAGTCTGTCTAGAAGAATTCATATCAAACATTAACTACCCGTCGATTTCAATTAGCAAGCTCGATCGACACAAGCCTCCCCCAATCATGAAAAGAACTGTAACCAATGTAGGATCTACAAATGCGACATACATTGCTAGTGTTCATGCTCCTGTAGGATTAGTTGTGGAGGTTTTACATTGTAATTAAATATAATTTAAAATCAAGTTCCGCGATTTGACGATCACCTGTTACAGTTGGATTTCTTGAAGTCAGGTCCTTCCATACAAGTTCCTTTCCATCTTGAAGGGATTTTCCCAATTCCCTGGTCGCTGAAACTTGGAGACTCCGGCCATATCCCTACACCAAACAATTGAATAGTGATTCTGATAGCCCAGGCCCAGGACCAAGCCCAAGCCCAAGCCCAAGCCCAAGCCCAAGATTGGGAATTAATTAAATTAATTAATTACCTGAGTCTATTATCCCAATTATGACATCACTTGATGGGTGTTGATGATAAAAATGGCTGGTCTTGATGTTAGATTTGGAATCCAAAAAATCCCAAGAACATGTTGTATGGAGTTCCAGCATTGGATCTTCAAAGACAGATACTACACCAGCATAGCCTATTCTCGCAAAGAAAAAGAAAATGTAATTTTTTTTCTCCATATCATGATTCATGATTATAGAAGCAGATAAAAAAACTCAACAACTAATTAAAATGGAAGCTTAATTATCTCTTAAAAACTAATTAAATCAGAAAACAAATGAATAAAATAGAGGAAGAACCAGATAAAACAGAGGCCTCATCCTCTGTTAGCAATGCACAGAAGCCTTTGAAAGCATTTTTATAATGATGGATTAGAGATACTCTTCCACTCTCATCACTGCCGACGCAAACACAAAAAGTTCAATTATGAATATCAAACTCAACAATTAATTTATCATTGTATTTCTGGACTGCTGGATGAAAATATGTTACTACTCGCTCCGTTTAGAAATAGTTATCTTCACAAATTGACTAAATAAAATTAATAGGACTCCTAAAAATGTCACCTATGAGTTATATAATTAAGAGTGGAATATTTTAGAATAAAATAAGTTATTGGTTAAGAAAAATAGTGTTAGAGTACCTATGAGTAATAAATTAATATAAACGGCCAAAGAACATGCAGCTCATTAGTTGTTTGACTGCTGATAAGAGATTCAAAATCCAGGTTTGAATTTCACCTACGACTATAAAAATAATAATATAAACTACGGTCACGATTAATATATTTGACGACATTGAAATAACAATAAGGAATACAATTACGTTGGTATGACTGAGGATAACACCTCCAAATGTTGTGTGCGTAGAGATTGATCGTCAACTCCTACAAACTCATTTGATGAACTTCCCATATAAACAACATGTGGCTGCCAATAAGCTCAAGAATTAGCACATTCCCCAATATAAAAATGAAATTAGAAAAATAGGAAAACGTATATAAAAATGTATATACTTACCTTGGGGATTTGGTTTGATGAAACGGAAGAACATAGGAGGAGGCAGAAAAATATAAAAGCGAGAAGCTGAAGAGGAGTGGCCATGGAATTGATGGAAAAAGAGATGAAAGGATTAGATTATGCTACCATCCATTTATAGAATGGAAGCATATTCGACTCCTCTAATATTAATTAAAATATGACCTATCATGTTAGGTTAATTTCATCCATTAATTACAAATAGATGATTGAGATTTAATTTAATTTATTTAAAATTTAATAATTTTCAAGTAATTAAATTAATTCATTTTTTTTCACATACATAAAAAAAGAAAATATATACTCCCTCTGTCCCACAAAAGATGTCGTTTTAGCATTTGCTTTTACTGTTTCGAAACGTATCATAAGACGGCTGGAACAGTCACTATTTGAGACAATTTTGCCCCGAATTTTTTCTCAGAAGTACGTTAAAGATTAACGTACGTTAGAAAAAAAGTACGAAATTTTTTGGGGTCAAATAGTACCTCATCCGTCATCCTCGATATGCGTTTCCTACTGAATATTGGGATGCGAGGAAGACATCCTTTGTGGGACGGAGGGAGTACTATTTACCTTGAGAAAAAAACTATCACCTTTTAAGGGACAAAAAAAAAAACGTTAAATCCCAGCATTACAAAAAAAAAATACCACCCCATTATATTTTTTGACAAAAATATTGCCATTTATCTTTTCGGTAGAAACTTCATCGTCGTCACTCGTATATAAAGCACACAGTACAAGCCCTTGAATTAAACTATTTTAATGCGGTATAAACTAAAAAAATATAAACTATTTTAACTCAAACTTGACTATAATTGATATTTTTTCCATTGGATCGCAATTTTTGTTTTAAAGTTTTCTGGAAATATTGAGATATTTTAATGATATTGAATATAGTTTATATATTACATTATCTCCAATAAAATAATCGTATATTTATATTATTTTTAGTACAAAGATGGTAGGAACTTAATAGTTATCATTAGAATTTAATAGATTTGATATATAACGGAGTCCAAAAATAGAAAGTAACTTAATTTCTGCTGCTTATTAAGATTTAAGAAAACACAATTAAATTTCAACCATTTATTTGTAATCAATAGATGAGATTGACCTAATATGATAGATCATATTTTAATCAACATTAGATGAGCCGGATCAGATGGAAGCATACAGTTTTGGATTTTTACTTCTTTTTCCAAGTCTACGCTGGTCAAGCACATTTAGATGGGCAAGAATAATTTCCAGATCAGTTCTCACTTCAAGACAATCAGCTTGAGTTAGGAAAGGGGTAGAGTGCTTTGTATTTTTTGTGGCCATGGAATTGATGGAAAAAGAGATGAAAGGATTAGATTATGCTCCACCCATGATCACCACGGACATGACAAAGTGGAGGAATGATGAGAGTCATAGCTGGAAAGAAAAAAGGAAAGGAGAAGGTGTAGTGTGCCCACACACACATATACAGACAACACTTACAGACAACATGTTTAACACACCACACACATAGCTTTATATTTTTATTGTATTATTGGAGTATGAAGCAATAGTGCATACTTCATCAGGAAAGGATAAGATTTATCCGACTCTCAAGCAAGCCACTTTGATGTCTATTTCACATTCACTGCAAACCATAGACGAACAGAATGTCTACCATCAACCCATGTCACATACCCAAAACTGTAACCTTCAGGAGCATTCTTCCCACTAAACGCAACTTTAAAAGAAACCCTTGTCAAATCTTTGGAGAAGACAATCTTTCTTGGTAAAACCTCCACTGCCAATCCTACAGGAGCATGAACACTAGCAATGTATGTCGCATTCGTAGATCCTATGTTGGTTACGGTTCTTTTGATGAATTTGGGAGGTTTGTTTCTATCAAGCTTGCCAATGGATATTGATGGATAGTTAATGTTCGATATTAATCCTTGTCGACGGATTTTTGGGCACTTAAAGCTGTTTGCTTTGGACATGGATATTATTTTCTTCTCTGGATACCCAAAATGACAGAGGAATTGCAGATAATCATCTGTTGTTGTTTCAAACACTAATCCTGGATTAAGGGCTTTGATTGGATCAATCTCTCCTACACCAAACTCGTGCGGATTCGATAACTGATGTGAACTGTTTGTAAAAGGTTTTTCCATGTTGTTGCTAATGGATGCTGCAAAATGACATTGTAGGGAAACAAAGAAATATGAGTACAAGAAAGAAAAAAATTATAAAAGAAGAACTAATACTGATTAATTAAACCTAATTCCTACAGATGTACCTGTTGTCATGAGAGCAGACTTGATCATAGAACTAGTCCACCCAAGGCGCGTAGATTTAATGAATGCAACAGCTCCTGACACATGAGGGCAAGCCATTGATGTTCCTGACATTAAGGCATATCCTGAGGGACGTCCCTCTCCCTCTGGAATCATGGCTGCTAATATGGCAACTCCTGGTGCCATTATATCTGGCTATAATTGCAGATAAAGACTGTTTATGATTGAATGCCACATTCGAAAAAAAACTTCAAATCTTTTGAATTGCCCGACCTTAACCTATGTAATTTCAGTCAGGACTAACCTTGAGGATGTTTTCTGTAAAAATTCCAGGGCCGCGCGAAGAGAAATAAGCAACAGATGGTGCGGGCTTGAATTGATTGATGGTCACAGCTGGAAGGATCCTTGCAGTTGGCTCTCTGCAAGACCAATATTTATTGAAATGATGGAATGCAAAGTAATTGAAGTAATTAGCTAATCAATGATGCTTACTTGGTAGAATTCATATATTTAAGAGCTTGAATTCCTGCCTCATGTCCAATTTCTGAAAACGGGAATGCTCCTGAATCGAAAGGATCTCCTGTCGGTTCCTTCCGGATAAAAATCATTCCCTTGGCTCCGGCTTCCACCAACAATTTCAAATCAACTTCGCTGTTATTGTACACAACAATCTTGCCAGCAACTTTCCGCCTATCTATTGATTCCTCCCCAAAAACAAGAGGGTAAGTTCTTGTGCTGGTATGTTTTGGGAAATTAATGGCAGACCCCTATCAGGAAAAAAGAAAAGAGTTAGAAATCACTTTCTATTTGAGTCTTGATGGCAGACAGCCAATGAGCTACAACTTAATGCATAATAGTTAAAAATCTAACTTTGAAGGTCTTTCCATTTCCAAGAATGACAGTAGATTGGAAATCTCTATCGATACTAGAAGCCGCGACGGTGAAGATCCAAGGAGCAGAATTGGTAACAGAGGAAGGAACAGGACCATCATTTCCTGCAGAACAAACCACCAAAACACCCTTCTCTTCCGCATGAAATGCACCGATCGCTATAGGATCGCTAAGGTAATCAGTCCGGGAATCTATTGGGAAGCCAATAGAAATGGAGAGAATGTCAACTCCATCTGCAACAGCATCATCTATTGCCTTCAGTAGGGCGCAGCTATCGCAACGATTTGATGATGAGCATACTTTGTAGATTGCTAGTCTAGATGAAGGTGAGCCACCTCTTGCTGTTCCTAGAGCTAGCCCATGATAGCTAACATTGCGGACCAGAGCGCCAGCTGCTGTGGACGCGGTGTGAGTTCCATGGCCATCTTTGTCCCTTGGCGACCGAATCGGTCCCGACACAATTGTCCCATTAGAAAGGATCGTATTCTCGGTCACTGTATGGTAGTACTTTGCTCCTATCAATTTCCTGAAATCAAAGGTTGTATTTTTAATTCAGCTTAACATTACTCCGTAGATATTTTGATTCGAGTGTATACATTCTTATATTATATGTTAAAAGAAGAAGAAAATTATAACAATTTCTTTTGTACTTAAATATAATTTAAAATCAAGTTCCGCGATTTGACGATCACCTGTTACAGTTGGATTTCTTGAAGTCAGGTCCTTCCATACAAGTTCCTTTCCATCTTGAAGGGATTTTCCCAATTCCCTGGTCGCTGAAACTTGGAGACTCCGGCCATATCCCTACACCAAACAGTTGAATAGTGATTCTGGTAGCTCAAGCCCAAGTCCAGGCCCAGGCCCAAGCCCAAGCCCAAGATTGGGAATTAATTAAATTAATTAATTACCTGAGTCTATTACCCCAATTATGACATCACTTGATGGGTGTTGATGATAAAAATGGCTGGTCTTGATGTTAGATTTGGAATCCAAAAAATCCCAAGAACGTGTTGTATGGAGTTCCAGCATTGGATCTTCAAAGACAGATACTACACCAGCATAGCCTGTTTTTCACTTAAAATAAGTTAAATAAATAATTACAATGCTTTCATTAGACAAGAAAACAATACTAATATTATTAGTTTGCCAAAAAGCAGATTAAAAATGTAATATTTTTTCTCCATATCATGATTATAGGAGCAGATAAAAAAACTCAACAACTAATTAAAATGGAAGCTTAATTATCTCTTAAAAAACTAATTAAATCAGAAAACAAATGAATAAAATAGAGGAAGCACCAGATAAAACAGAGGCCTCATCCTCTGTTAGCAATGCACAGAAGCCTTTGAAAGCATTCTTATAATGATGGATTAGAGATACTCTTCCACTCTCATCACTGCCGACACAAACACAAAAAGTTCAATTATGTAATAATCAATCACTTATGGCACCGTTTAGAAATAGTTGTCTTCACAAATTGACTAAATAAAATTGGGGTAACAATAGTTTAAGGTTTTATTTAACTCCTAAAAATGACAATTAATTTTAACAAATTAATAGGACTCCTAAAAATGTCAGCTAGGAGTTATAATTAAGAGTGAAATATTTTAGAATAAAATAAGTTATTGGTTAAGAAAAATAGTGTTAGAGTAGCTAGACTAATAAATTAATATAAACGGCCAAAAAACATGCAGCTCATTAGTTGTTTGACTGCTGATAAGACATTCAAAACCCAGGTTTGAATTTCACCTAGACTATAAAAAATAATAATATAAACTACGGTCACGATTCATATATTTGAGGACATTGAAATAACAATAAGGAATACAATTACGTTGGTATGACTGAGGATAACATCTCCAAATGTTGTGTGCGTAGAGATTGATCGTCAACTCCTACAAACTCATTTGATGAACTTCCCATATAAACAACATGTGGCTGCCAATAAACTCAAGAATTAGCACATTCCCCAATATAAAAATGAAATTAGCATTTTATATGTATAAAAATGTGAAAAAAATAGGAAAATGTATATAAAAAATAGGAAAACGTATATAAAAATGTATATACTTACCTTGGGGATTTGGTTTGATGAAACGGAAGAACATAGGAGGAGGCAGAAAAATATAAAAGCGAGAAGTTGAAGAAGAGTGGCCATGGAATTGATGGGAAAAGAGATGAAAGGATTAGATTATGCTACCATCCATTTATACAATGGATTTATACCTCTAATGTTAATTAAAATATGACCTACCATGTTAGGTTAATTTCATCCATTCATTACAAATATATGGTTGAGATTTAATTAAATTTATTTAAAATTTAATAATTGTCAAGTAATTAAATTAATTCTTTTTTTTCACATACATAAAAAAAGGAAAATATATATTACTTACCTTGAGAAAAAGTTATCACTCTTTAAGGGACAAAAAAAACGTTAAATCCCAGCATTATAAAAAAAATACCACTCCATTATATTTTTTGACAAAAAAATATTGTCATTTATCTTTTCGGTAGAAACTTCATTGTCGTCACTCGTATATAATCATAACACACACAGTACAAGCCCTTGAATCAAATTATTTTAATACGGTATAAACCAAAAAAATGTAAACTATTTTAACTCAAACTTGACTATAATTGATATTTTTTCCATTGGATCGCAATTTTTATTTTAAAGTTTTCTGGAAATATTGAGATATTTTAATGATATTGAATATAGTTTATATATTACATTATCTCCAATAGAATAATCGTATATTTATACTATTTTTAGTACAAAGATGGTAAGAACTTAATAGTTATCATTAGAATTTAATAAATTTGATATATAACGGAGTTCAAAAATAGAAAGTAACTTAATTTCTGCTGGCTATTAAGATTTAAGAAAACACAATTAAATCCCATCCATTGATCTAAACAATTTATTTGTAATCAATGGATGAGATTGACTTAACATCATAGGTCATGTTTTAATCAACATTAGAGGAGCCAGATCAGATGGAAGCATACAGTTTTGGATTTTTACTTCTTTTTCTAAGTCTACGCTGGTCAATCACATTTAGATGGGCAAGAATAATTTCCACATCAGTTCTCACTTCAAGACAATCAGCTTGAGTTAGGAAAGGGGTAGAGTGCTTTGTATTTTTTGTGGCCATGGAATTGATGGAAAAAGAGATGAAAGGATTAGATTATGCTACCATCCATTTATAGAATGGAAGCTTACAGTTTTGTATTTTTACTTCTTTTTCCAAGTCTACGCTGGTCAAGCACATGGACAAGAGTAATTTCCAGATCAGTTTTCACTTCAAGACGAGCTTGAGTTAGGAAAGGGGTAGAGTGATTTGTATTTTTTGTGGCCATGGAATTGATGGAAAAAGAGATGAAAGGATTAGATTATGCTACTATTGATTCAACTTAATTTGTGGTAGTTTTATCACCTGTTTTTATGCATCTTGAATGATAATTCTATTGATTTCAGTATGATTTTCATGTTTTTTTACAGAAAATAGTCATGAAGAGCAAATGAATAAAAATGAACAGAAAAAAATCATTTCTAGGCATAATGGAACAAGCATCTCTCTTAACCACTCTCTCAACCAAGAGGAGCCATCTGGGCTGGTAGAAGAATTCAGCCTTTCCGAGTGATACTTGCAGAAGAGGTCTACAACGATTACAATTGTTGATTATACTCACAGAAGAGTTGACTGTAGTCTCACGTTAGTTATTACTACAAAGATGACTATAATTACCTAGGTTCAATTATTAGTTGGCTAGACCTCTAATCGTTCCTAGGTAAATTGACAAGAAAGTGATAAACGAACAAATACAAACTTGAGAATTTATTAAACTCAATTCGACCTCACAACCGTCCTAGCATCCTTCGATGATCCTTACTAAGAACAAAGAATTTAGCTACTCATACTAGAGATTAAATAAACAAAGTAATTAAATTGCATAAAAGAGAAGAGACGAAAATACTGAAAAATACTAATTAATACCAGCCAGAGCTAAAGTTCCGGTTTATTACAAAGCTAGAAAAAGTCTAAGCTGCCTCCCAAAAGAGGAGGAGAGGAAGAAGAGAGAAGAAGATCTAAAAGTGGAAGTCTCCCTAAACCCTAACTTGCTAAAGTTCTTATAGTAGAAATACAGAAAAGAAAATCCTAAAAATAGAAAATATAGAAAAGAAAAATCCCAAGTCTAAGGGAACTAGAATGAAAATAAACCTTCCGCTGAGCTGGGGGAATCGCGGGAGTAAATAACTGAATCCACTAGACTTCTTCTTTTGAGAGTTTCCTTTTCCGTGTCGGTCTCCTCAGCTCTTGCAAACATCCAACTGCAAGGCCTCAATGCTCGTCATCCGTCAGAAACTGGCCGAAAGTGTGTATTTCTGTGATTTTCCTTCTCTAAGTCCCGATCTGCAAAAAGTAGAGAAACAGAGGCAAATCAATAGCATCCAAATCGAAAGTGGACTAGAAAATGAGATAAAAATATGTATAAAATACACATTATCAATATACATACACATAACACACACAGGCGACCGGATGGTAGAAATCATGGGCTCCGCAACGTCTAGAGAAGGCGGTTGCTCCTTCCATTGATGGATAGAAGTGAGTTCTGGTTTGAGTTGAATGTGATGAGGAAAGGTTTGATTTAATTTATGATTGTGAGATTTAGGGAGAGGCTACTGCTCCCATATTTTTCTCTAATTATTTTGTATTTTTCTCAATTTTCTTATTAATTTTTAAAAAAATTCATTTTTCTTTTTATGATTTTTTTATTTAACCTGTAATAACAAGTCAAACAAAGATTTTTTTAGGATGTAACCTGAAATAGCAGTATTGCTACATGATTTTTTTGATTTTTCGTCACGATTTTTTCACATTTTTTATCGTTAATTTTCGAAAATCGTATTTCTTCTTATTTTCGTACATCTGTTGTTTATTTTTCTACCTCACATCATTTAAATTTTATTCCGTACTTTTCCTAGTGTTATCAGAACCGGACAGAACCGGCCAATCCGGCCAGTTCAACCGCGAAATTTTAGGTTTCCAGTTCGATTCAGCTATCTGACCGGATATGCATGAGAACCGGATTCAACCATTCGAACCGGCCGATTTTTACACAACCGGTGACCCTGATTGAACCGGCTAGTTCAATGTTTCTTCTCCAAAATGATGTCGTTATGGTATATTTTTTTTTATTTTTTTATTTTTTGAAATTTTGATGGGCCGGCCCATTACAGACATTGACCCAGCCGGATCAATTCGTTTCAATTATCTAAGATTGAATGGTTCAAAATGGTTCAACATCTACAATTCGGTTAAACCCGGTTGAACCAGAAAATTTTCGTTTCCGGTTTGTTGTCCGGTCCGGTTCTGATAACTATGCTTTTTTCACATTTTTATCGTTTTTTCCGTTCGACCTCATTTCGGTTCCGAGTAAAATTTCTCCAAACTAATGATCGAACATTTTCGTTTATTAGCCGTTTATTTTTTATTATTATTTTATTTCGCGTCATTTCGTTTAATTTATATTTTAACAATTTTCACGTTCGGACTTTTATCGCTTACGAGCGAATTTTTATCGAACTATATTACATTCTTTTCGTCGCTTACTGCGTACTAATTATTTTGTCTTATTTTATTCTACGCTTTAGCGATTTTGGTTCGAGTTTTTATTTATTTTTAGGCAAGATTGCTCGTACCATCGGCCCGAACCGAATAATCAAAGGGAGGAGTCAAGGTTCATCTCAACCGTTGATCTGGTTGAGCAAGAAAATCAACCAAGATCAAATGGCTCTCCTAATTACCTTGTCATTTCCCTCCTACCACCTTTGGTTCTTGCACAGAGGCAGGAACCAGACGGCTCGTCCTCATCTCTTCACGATCACGTCTGCCTCGACCGTCACTCCAACGCGACCATCCTCTCCCATCGTCACCACTGTTCTTCCTCACGCTCCCTTGCCCTCCAAGCTTGCGCCGACCACGCGCAGCTCTCCTCAAACTCACTCGCGAAAGTTGGCTATAAATAGCGAGCAACCAACACCATTTCTTCTTGCCAATTCATGAACAAAGCTCTCTCAAATCTCTCTAGTTCTGCTCTTTCTCAACAGCTGCTTACTTCAACCAAGGTTCAAGTTATTCTCCAGTTCTAAGTTTCATTTTTTAAGCGTTTTTATGCAATTCTTTTCCAAGAATTAATTGTTCGTGTTTTGATGAAAACAATGGCCTTTTTGCTTCCAAATAATTTCTTTTTCATCTCTAGATTAATTAAATTGCTTCGCTTCAACGAATTGCTAGACAATTCTGGCGAATTAACTTTTCTTTAATTAATTTAATTAACATTTTTGATTTAATTAAGCATTGTTTTGGTTGAATCAAACTTCCGTGCTTGCATGTTTAAGTTGCTACTGTTGTGGGGAATTTTTCTGGCCAAATTAGGGTTGTGGTTATGGCCATTTTATCCTTGGTCGTCGGCAAGTTGAAGACGACACTGTTTGGAGGGGAGAGAGTCGTCTGGCTTGTTTTAAATTTTTGGGTCTGGTTTGGTCTTAGGTTGGCATTGTGAGCCAAGCCCAAGCGAGGGAGAAGAGCTGGGCCGCGTGTCTGGCCCAGCTGGAGGAGAGAAGGAAAGTACAACCCATCTTCTGGGCTGGTCAGTTTTGGGCCTGCTGTGGGACCAGTTTCTCGGCCTGGTAGGTCGAGTCCATTTTCGGCCCATCGCGTTAATTTTTCGTGCCAATTTGTCGCATATTCATATTGTTTAATTAATTATTTTTTGCATACTTTCGAATGTTTAAATAATTATTCTACTTGTGTTTAATCGTTAAAATTAATTATTTTTCTCGCATGCCATAAATTGTTAAATATCTATCTGTTTATCGATTATCATTTTTTCGTACTAATATTCTCAGCTTTGTAGGGTAAATCAACCAGTATCCCTTCAACAAGTACACCTTTCTCACCCTTTTATTTATTTCAACGCTTTTTCGCATATACGCTCGTATACATGATTATTTAGAAATGTTAGAATTTAATTCGCGTAATTCACTTAATCACTAAATTAGAATTTTTATGTGTATCAAAGCATGATTTCAAACACCTCTTTTATCCGGTAATCTTTTTGGATGAGACTCGGGTGCCTAACACCTTCCCGAGTCCATAAATCGACCCCGAACCATTATTCTCAAATTTAGACCATTTTTGCCTTAGCTTTTTTATTTTATTTTCTGCCATGTTATCAGACTTTAGGTTTCCCTAAACCTTAGAAATAAATAAAGTGGCGACTTCATTGCATCATATGAAATGAGTCCGATTTTGTCTCACATCCGTTCGAACCTCGTTGCGTAAAAAATTTGAGAAGAGGTGCGACAAATAGGTCAAACAACAAGTTTATGTTAGATTTAACGGAAGAGAACAATTTGCTTGGAAAATGTAGTGCAGGGGAGGCGTAATGGACATTTTGAATGTCAAGGGAGGTTTCTAATTTTCGCGGTTAATACAGGGTTTTTTTAAAAACTATTACCCCTTACACTAATGCAATATACGTAGGTAGATAGATATTGATTAACAAACTTTGTTATTCTTGAAATTATTCTTTTCCTAAAAAAATTCCTCTCACAACTAAAGTGGATATCACCAAAGTTGAAAGCTAATATGAGCCTGAGATTTTTGTGGAATTTTCTATGTTTATACCATCAAAATTGGATGAGTTTGTATAAATTTATGTTTTTTTGTGGGATTTTTTTTATATATTTGGTTTTTATTAAAAGTTTAAAGGTATTCACTTCCTTTTACTCTACTTATAGAAGACTAATTATACTAAAAAAAAATATTAAATTTCAAAAAGGATAACTCTCATAATATAATTTTCTTCATTTCTCTCACCCAAATTAAAGACTAATAGAAATATATTTACTTTCTAATAGTAAAACTTTTGTTAATGGATGTAATAATTGTGGTTGAATCGTTGCTTACTAGCTAGTTTTATATCTTGTTTCTATTTGATCAATAAGAACCTAGAAATGAAATTGAATACATAAGCTTATATCAACTTTGGTTGTAATAGAGCGATAAGTGATTTTTTCAACATAAATATTAATTTAGGTGGAACAATATATAATATATGTATTTGAAGGAATATAGAAAAAAGAGCTTTTAATTTTTAACCGTTAAAAAGAGATAATTAATATGTACCTACTAAAAAGAGAATTACTTAATGTAACTATTGTTTATGGAAGCGTACCATAAGCAATATACCAAGTTAAAAAAATTATAAATCGGACCAAACATTTTGATTTTAATAATTATGGACATAATATGTATTATTGTGAGCTAAGTATAGACAAATTGAAAGACAATATACAAGACAAGAAACAGAGATCATGAAGAAAACACAAAAGTCACGGTTTGCATAGGGTGTCAAACGGGTCGACCCGACCCGACGACCATTTAGCTGTGACCCGATCCGTTCTGACCCGCAGGGTAACGGGTCGGCCCGACCCGACTCATCTGACCCATTAAGTAAAACGACGTCGTTTTGATTCGTCAAAAACGACGTCGTTTTGGCGTGTTTTGTCTTTATGAAGACAAAATTTCAGAGGGTCAAACGGGTCGTAAACGGGTCAGCATGACCCGCACGAGACCCGTTGACGACCCATGAACAGTACAAAACAGATTAATTTTAGATTTTTTTAAATTTTTTAAATTTTTTTTGACATTGGTTTTTGTTTTTAAAAGCAATGGTGCATTTAAAATATCAATTTTCTTTACGAAAAATTTTAAAATAAATATTTTATAAAAACAAGTTATTAATCTGATTTTTCAGTTAACAAGTTTTATACTATATATTTTATGCATTTAAATTTCTAAACAAATACTACAATGAAATAAACGGATTTAAAAATGAAATTCTAGCATAAACATTAACACAAATTACATTTGTACTAATTCTTACATTAAAATTGCATGTACTTAAACGAAAACTAGCCATCTGAAGTAAAATTAATTCTATACATGCAATTTAGATTCTTAGAATAAAATTAATCTTTTGCTACCCCAATTCCATCTGTTGTCTATCTTTCCCTTTGCTTCATGCGAAACAAACAATAAGCGCCAGATAATAATTGCAGGAATTAAAGATTTCAGAGAGATACAATATATTTGCATGTCACAGACTATTTAGTGTGTTCTTTCAGGTGGAAAGAACCAAAATTAAAAAGATTCATACACAAATGAAAAACAATAAACAGAATAGAATCCAAGATGGAAAAAAAATGATTTGATTCCAATAAGATGCTTTTCAGAGAGTTTAATGGCACTTTACAATGTCAAACAAACTAACAGAATAGTAATCTTGCTTTTTGGGGGGGGGGGGGTTATGAAGCCTTAACTCAAGGTGATCTCTCTTATAATAGGTATGGAATATTGACATACTACAACTCGACCTTCAGCTAAAAAGATGAGACAAAGATCCATGAATACTTAACGCAAATCAGCAACTTCCAAGAAAGAGAAGAAACTGCCCCCCTTTAGTTAGGATCTAAAACTAAGTCGAAATTAATATGATGCATAGGGTACTAACTAGTCATGATATATATCTTTCAAGCAGAATGCTCCAAAAAATGCCAATATCCAATGGTACGTCTATGTTCAAACAAAAGTGAAGAAAATGTTAATGAAGACATCATACAATTTGTGTGTCCCCCTCTGTCACCACTCCCAAGCAGGCATCAGAACAAGTACTAGTCATAAAGACAATTTTAGCCAAGCTAATAAGATATCTAAAATGGAAAAGATATGCATAACGAAAGCAAGCTTAATGGTATGTTCTAGATGAAATGCCGTGCTTTGGGAAAGACCAATGCAGTTTGCAGTAGGGTATGTTGTACATAAGTAAACAATACGTGAGATTAGGCTAAGCCAGATATCTTTGGATCATCATTTACAACATTCCAGAATGCAAGCATATCACCCTACTAACCAAAAGGTAGTTCTGGAGGTTTATGTGAATTGGGCATTGAATGGACTCTGAAAACCCAAATCTGAAAAACATGAAGATCAAACAAAAGAAGGATCATTCCTACTAAATCTAAGCTTATTGGGACAACGCACTGTCTCCAGTAATCCTATGTTACGCCTATCATCCGTATGCCTTATCACGCTGAAAATAAAAGGGGCTGAAATCAAATCTATAGCCAGTATTATTCAGTCACCCTAGTTACTACAAATAAGTTACTTAGTCAAAGGTTGACAGAATGAACACCATGAATATGCGCTCTGATGTTGAAAAACAAATCCAACAAACTCTTCAACAAAAAGAACAAAAAAACTATTCAACCATCAGAACAATCAAATAAAGAAATCGACGCACCATGTAATTCGTCAAAGCAGACTTCCCAGCATTGGGAGCGCCAATTACTCCAACAGAGAGCGACTTCTGGTCCTCCTCCTTCACTTCCTCTTCATCCTCTTCATCCGGATTCTCCAGAGCAGCCTCCAGCAACGCCTTGGCCAGCAATCTCCTGCGTTGCTCGTCCTGCTGTTCCTTCAATATCTTGCGTACCCCATTTTGGGTTTCTTTGTTGAACACTACCTTGTCAGCTCGCTCTCTGTATTTCTCATCCCTAGTAGGTTCTTGGGCGGCAGTTGCGGCGGTATCATCAGCAGTGGAGACTGCGTAGTGGCTGCTGTCAAAGACAGAATCATTAGGTTCGTTCTCGCTCTCACTTTGCTGGGGCTCGGCCGATGCTCCAAGAGGAACTAGAACAAAACATTTCGAATTGCCCAATCCAAACAACAAAACGCAAGACCCAACCCCCAGATTATGAAAATAATTCAAAAAATACATAAAATCGTTGAGAGTGTACCAGACACATTTGTAGGGAGGCGAGTGCAGGCGAGTGCCGAAGAGGTTTGATTTTCTCTCGATCGTTTTGTATTAGTCTCGCCGTCGCGGAGGTTTTGTTGTTGCTGCTGCTGTAACGCGGTGAATTGTTGTTGCCGCTCGCGGCGTTTGGAAGCAGGAACCCAGGTGCTTTTGACATGGGTTTGGCAATCGAATCCGCGGCTTTTGCAGCAAGTCCTACACCGCATGTGGGAGCAGTCCATGGCTTTGTCTTTTTTATGGTTTTAGGGGTTTGCACAGGGACAGCAGTGTGAATCGCGCCTTCAATTCCTTGCCATAGTTTTGATTTTCACAGCGTTGGATCTGTGAGGAAGAGAGGACATGAAGAAGAAAAGAAGAAGCAGAAGGATCAGCAAACATGTCATCGCGTTCAAATTTAAACGGGTCAGACGCGACCCGTAGGGTCAACCCGTTACTGACCCGTTATTTAACGAGTCAAAAAATGATAACCCGATGAGTCGAAATGAGGGTCGGGTACGGATCGACCCGTCGGGTCGAACCCGTTTTGACACCCCTAGGTTTGCACTAAATTAAAGCATGAAGATTGAAGACAAGGGTGGTTATTTGCATTTGATAAATATGCATATGGCTTAGCTATATAATAATATAATATCGATCCTTTTATCAAGTTGAGGTCAAAATTAGCTTAGCTATTTAACTATATAAAAAATTAAATGATTTTATTTGTTTTAAGACACGTCGCCGTTTAAAATTAGAAACTGAAACCTGAATTCTGTTCATGTTTTTCACACCCTATATATATATAATAACAACATTATTGATCATATGTTTGTTTATTAATTAATATTACAAGGTAATTAGGATTTTTATTAATTAATTAATCATATGTTTGTTTACCGTATAATAAAATATATATATTCAAACTAAATGCTGCATGTATTTAATTGAAATAAAAATTATTCACGTAAATATTAGATATATTGGTCCTAATACGAGTTAAATAGGAGATTAATCTCGTCAACCGTAAAATAAAAAACAGACTCTATATATATATTCGATTTTAATTTTGCTCATTCAACACGGTTATTTGACGTTTTCATCTTTCAAACTATGCATATGTTGTCTATATGTGAATTCTATGCAAGCATCTCGTAAACTAAAAATCTCTACCATATATTAATACTAACATTAATTATACCCAACACATACACGAGTTGATCAAAAATTCTTTCGTCTCCCACATCCAAAATGCATTGGTTGTCCTAATTTGACACGCATTTAGATTACAGCAGCAATTTTTACTTAGGCATTTTAAAACACCATTTCCCCAAACAACACAGTTTTCATTATATACTACTACTCCTTAGCATATTTGCAGAAAAATATTAATTATTAAAAATAAACCAATAATTTTTTTTTATTAATTAACATTTCAAATAAGTTAATAAATATAAAATATTATATTTTATTAATTGTACTTTTCTCTTGAAAATACAAAAGTTACAACGCAAACTTTTTTTGTGAGAGGAAGTATCTATAAATTCAGTATCCTAATTTGAGGCGCACACATTTTGATTTTTTACAAACGGGATGAGATTCCAATAGTTAACACAATTAGATTATATCATGAAATTTTAAAATAATTACTGATGCATTTTGAATTTTTCTAGCGGAATCAACTATACTTGTAGAATTATTTAAAAAAAAGAGAGACTATACTTGTAGAATTTATATATTATTATATTATGGACGAATGATATTTGACGTTTGAGCTACAAGTTTCCTCCGCAATGCAAATTGTCAGCACCGAACAAATGAAGTAGTAGTAGATTGTTTTAGTATGGCAGATGAACAGTGTAGTCTCCTCTTGTATAAATGCGTATTCCTTATTCCATTAACAGTCAAATCGTAAAAAATGGGCGCCATAAATGACAACATTCTCTATCTCTTGTTGCTGATCTTAGTTTGGATCTTCTCATGCTCTCTCTTCCGCCATATCTTCAAGAAACCGACCCATCTCCGCCGCCTCCCACCGAGCCCACCGTCCCTCCCTCTCATCGGCCACATCCACCACCTCTCCTCCCTACCCCACAAATGCTTCCACGCCCTCTCCTCCAAATACGGCCCCCTCCTCTCCCTCCGGCTCGGCACCTACCCTTTCGTCCTCGTCTCGTCCTCTTCAATCGTCGCCGAAATCTTCAAAACCCAAGATCTCAATTTCTCCTCAAAACCAAAACCCGTACTTGAGGACAGGATCCTGTTCGGGAGTTCGAGTTTCTCCTTCTCTCCCTACGGAGACTACTGGAAGTTCATGAAAAGGCTCTGCGTCACAAAACTGCTCAGCCCGCGACAAATCGAGCGGTCAAGAACCATCAGGAGCGAAGAGATCATGCTATTTTTGAATAAAATGGTGGAAAAAGGTCTTAAGAATGAAATTGTTGACATGGGTAGCGAGATAACGAGGCTAACAAACAACATTACTTGCAGGATGGCGATGAGCACCAAGTGTTCTGCGGAATGCGCCAATGAAGCGGAAAAGTGTAAGGAATTGGTCTCCAAGGCTTTCGGAGTATGTATGAAGATGACCGTGGCACACTTTTGTGGGCCGTTGAGGAAGTTGGCGATGTGGGTTTTTCGGAAGGAGGCGGTGGAGGTGGTGACGGAGTTTGATCAGCTGCTGGAGAATCTATTGGTTGAGCATGAAGAGAGGAGGAGGAAGAGAGAGATGGACGGTGGAGATGGAAGCGATGAAGGTCAAGATTTGATGGATATTCTGTTACAACTGCATCAAGATAAGTCCGCGGAAATTAGTATCAGCAGAGATAACATGAAGGCCTTTCTAGTGGTAATCTAGTAATTTATTATTCTTTCCTCTTCTCTTTAATTTTTTTTAAAGGTAAACTATAACTTTAAAAAAAAAAAATTTAACTTTATAGTTTTAAAACTTATGATATATACCTTATAATTTTCTAAAAATTATAATATTAATTTTTCTAATATTTTGAAACATTCAAAAAAAAGTTATAAAAGTTGCAAAACAATTAATAATTGAAGAAATTGATGAGAATTATTATTTTAATTATTTTAAATTATTTTTTATAATATTAAAATTGCAACAATTAGAAAACTATATAAGATTCATATTGCAAGTTCATAATTTTTTTATATACTTATTTACTTATTTTTATACCTCAACAACTTTTATTGTTATTATTATTATTGCTAACGTCACTTTTTGGAATTCAATTCGAGCATGAAGCATTTTTTAAGCTATAAACAGAAAAAGAGTATAGTATAAGGTTGTAAAGTTGTCAAACTTGGTGATTCTCTGAATGATTCTTTGAAACATTCAATTATCTAATTATTAAATACAAATAGCGCGAAATAATTACATTTTTTCGAACGATTTTTTAACTTAGTAGTATTTTAAAAGTACTACTGAGTTAAAAAATCGTTCTAAAAAAATGTTCTTTGCATAAAAATTAAAAGGAATAAATATCATATTCGAATCTTTTAAATTTATTTTTATTTATATTCCAGTTATATTATTGATCCACGTGTCATAACGTTATTTGTGTAATAAAAAAATACATATTATTCGAGGTTCATGTTAATGTCAAACATGCACGTATCATAAGTTTTTTTTTCTTCCCTTTTTCATATTACTGACGCGTTTCCATTTGCCGGTTTTTGTCAAATATTAGGATATATTCATTGGAGGAACAAGTACGTCAGCAGATGCAATGCAATGGGCCATGGCCGAACTCATGAACCATCCAAAAATATTCAAAAAAGTTAGAGAAGAGATAGATTTATTTGCCGGTGATAGATTAGTGATGGAGACAGACATCCCAAATCTCCATTACTTGCAAGCTGTTGTGAAAGAAATTCTAAGATTATACCCACCAGCGCCTATAATACCAAGAACATGTACTGAAGATTGCAAGATTGGAGGGTTTGATATTCCCGGCGATACGCCGATATTGATAAATGCATACGCAGTAATGAGAGATCCAGAGTTATGGGAGCATCCTGACGAGTTCCGACCAGAGAGGTTCTTGAATTACGATAACGAAACGACGGCGCAGATGGCTAAAAGGCAAAACTATGGTCATATCCCATTTGGTGCAGGGAGGAGGATGTGCCCTGGTTCAAATCTGGCTTTTGTTATGATTCATACTGCTTTGGCATCTATGGTTCAATGCTTTGATTGGAAGAATATTAGTGGTGATGGAAAGGTTAGTATGGAAGCTAAACCCGGTCCAACTATAAGTATGGCTCAACCCTTTATGTGTCTCCCTATGATTCACTTCAACCCATTTACCACTTTGTAATATATATAAACCATCTCTGTATTGTAATTTGTATCCCCTTAAGGGCAAATTTCATGCATATAATATCTAATTTACTATTCTTTTCTTTTCTTGGTTTTTTTTTATTATCACGTATTTAAATATACTATTTCATGGTATATCACGAATATTTATTAATCTTATGATTCAACTATTATATTTATGAGATATTAGATATATTGAGATTTATATAATTAGGTTCTAATTCTTGTTATTTTTATTTAGTTCAATCTCTTGTAATTTTTACTTGTAGCTTCACGAAAATGAAAGCTTTCATTATTTATTTTTTAAATTTGCATTTTAAAATCTAATTTAAAAGAAAGAAAAAAAGAGCTTTTCGAAAGGAAAAAGAAGAGAAAGAGGTTGTGTATGTTGTTTAAGACTTTTTAAGAAAATCTCATCAGCCCATCACCCGAACCTTATGGGCTCACAAAAGACTTGGGCTTGTAAACTTATCATAAATGGCCCCTTGTTACTAGTCATTATCAGATAAACTAAACTTGTAATTGTCATTTACATGAAAGTGAAAATGAGAGTAGATTAATATCAATGGGCAGATTATCAATCCTCTCATGCAATGAAGGTTTTTGGCCTGAATGATTTTACACTTTAATCTTTAAACTAAAAATTGTTGGTTCGATTTTTGTAATTAAAATTGAGCACTTTATTATTTAGTGGCTAACTCGATACGAATAAAATTAATTTTAATAGATTTAAGAATACATATAATTCAAGACAGAAAAAAAAGAGAGAAACTAGGTACCACATAGATGCATCATTTATTAGAATTATTTAAAAGAAAAAATAAATAATTAGAGTAAATTTAGTTGATTTTCAAGTATAACTAATCCACTGTCATTAGTTGTTTTATTAGCCGTAAAAATACTGATAGAGAATCGAATTCAACATCGTTTATAAAAAAAATCGTGTGTCATCCTTATAAGTTACACCCTCCAGAATTTTTTAACTTATCATTTTATTTTTTTCGAAATATATATTTTATACAAATGACAATTTTTTTTTAATGTATCAACTAAATTTAATGATAGTGTGTATTAATTTGAGTAGAAATTAAGAATTAACCGTGGAATAAAATAAAATAAAAATTTATTGTTTTAAATTTAGTACTATTTCAAAATCGCATTAAAAAGTTGAGGAGTACAATATATCAAGCCACAACTTTTTTTTCTTTGTTTTTTGGTCGGATCAAGCCACAACCAGGTATACGAAATCAAACGTGCATCGTCTACACTTGAGAGAGTGGTTAAAAAATGTCTAGTTTCGCATCTTAACACGTGTCAAGGCCAAAGGCCAGTAGTACGAAATTAAACATGCATCCACTTGACATGAGAGGTATAAGTGCAAGATGAGGGTTTTTTTTTTTTTTAAATGACTTTTTTTTTATCAGATCTTAGACAAAAACACTGAGAGTGTTTAGGACAAAGAAAGAGCCTTTCTGCTGCTCCTCTTCTCCCTCGCACGCTCTCTGCTAATCTCAGCAAAGAACGTCAGCTACCAGCTAATCTGCATCTGCAAGAGGTAAGCAAGCTAACATCTTTTCAGCTTTTCATCTGTTCTTTGGTATTTTTCCAGTTGGCTGTCTGAATCTTAGGTTTTCAGTATTTTTTCAGAAACTTAAGTTGTCTGAATCTTTGGTTATCAGTCCAGGAATTGTCAGATCTTGCATACCTTGATTTTGAGCTTTCAATCTCCAACCTTTTTTAATGTCAAAAGCATGCAGCTAATCCCCTTGTCTTTTTTACTGTATTCATGCAGGAATAAAGGATGTTCTATATAAAATGAAGTGTTAATTAGTGAGATTAAGAGTGGGTTATCTTTAGGGTTTAGAGTTAAAGTTGGTAATAGTTGTTGCTGTTGCTGCTGCTGTTGTGTGATTATTGTTTTTTATCTCTAGTATTGTAAAGGAAAAGAAAAAAAAATGGAAGGAGGAGAGTCAGGTGCTAATTCTGTGCCCTCGACATCTGGTATTGATAAATCTAAAGTCTTGGATGTGAAACCACTTCGAACCTTAGCTCCCGTGTTCCCAAACCGCTCTGAAGCTCCACCGTTTGTGTGTGCTCCTCCTTTTGGGCCATACCCACCTGGGTTTGCACCTTTTTATCCCTTCAGCGGACCACAGGGTTCTGAAACAGCACCTGACCTTAACCAACAGACCCCACACACTACTCCAGCAGCTCCCCTCCGGTCATTCAGAGCTCCAGACTCAAATGGGGATGCCATGAATGGAGTAGCTGGCTCTTCTGGAGGTAGCAAGCGGTCAGCTTCACGCACACCCAAGTCATCTACTCAGAAACGGCCGAAGAAGGTACGCGATCTGGATTTCTCATTGTCAGTTGATGACAATAATTTCGTTGTAGGGGTTACTTTGCCTGAAAAGGATGATGGCAATAGGGAAGTTGTTCATAGTATATTGTCAAGGTTTGATGCACTTAGGAGAAGACTTAGTCAATTAGAAGATGCGAAGGAATCCCCTACGGGGATTATTAGACGAGCAGATTTAAAATCAGCAAATGTTTTGCTGACCAAAGGAGTGAGGACAAATATGAGGAAGAGAATTGGACTGGTTCCGGGAATAGAGATTGGGGATATTTTCTATTTTCGTATGGAGTTGTGTTTGCTGGGGTTGCATGCCCCATCCATGGCTGGGATAGATTACATGTCTGTAAAGAACGGCACAGAAGAAGAGCCACTCGCGGTGAGCATTGTTTCATCTGGTGGATATGATGATGATGCAGAAGATCAGGATGTTATTATATATACTGGACAGGGAGGGAATGCAGCAGCGGATCAGAAACTCGAAAGGGGTAACCTTGCACTGGAGAGGAGCTTTAGACGGGGCAATGAGGTGAGAGTCATTCGAGGTATGAAAGATCCTTATAGTGTAGCGGGAAAGGTATATGTGTATGATGGACTGTATGGGATCCAGGAATCATGGGTGGAGAAGAGTAAATCTGGAAGTAACATGTTCAAGTACAAATTGGTCAGATTGCCTGGGCAGCAATCTGCTTATATTGTTTGGAAATCAGTTGAGAAGTGGAGGGAAGGAGTTGCTTCTAGGGCTGGACTAATTCTTCCAGACCTCACTTCAGGGGCTGAAGGTTTACCAGTTTCACTTGTAAATGAAGTTGATGAAGAGAAGGGACCTGCTTACTTCACATATTTCCCCAGTGTTAAGTATTCTAAATCGTTCAAGTTATCGCATCCTTCTCATGGCTGCAACTGCCGCAGTGCATGCCAACCAGGCAACCTGAACTGCTCTTGCATTAGGAAAAATGATGGTAATTTCCCATATACTTCCAGTGGGGTTCTTGTGAGCCGTCAGCCATTGATATATGAATGTGGTCCCTCGTGTCCATGTGCTCCTAACTGCAAAAATCGTGTGTCTCAGAGTGGTTTAAGAGTTCGCTTCGAAGTATTCAAAACAAAGGACAAAGGTTGGGGACTGCGATCATGGGATCCTATTCGTGCTGGTTCTTTTATCGGCGAGTATGCAGGTGAAGTAATAGAAAAGCCTAAAGACAAGCAGGGTGGTGAAGATACTGAAAATGATGAGTATGTTTTCGATACATCCCGTGTGTATCAGTCATTCAAGTGGAATTGTGAACCTGGTTTGGTAGAAGAGGACAGTTCCATCGACAGTACAGAGGATTACAGTATCCCAGCTCCCCTGGTCATCAGTGCCAAAAACATTGGAAATGTTTCTCGCTTTATGAACCACAGCTGTTACCCGAACGTTTTCTGGCAGCCAATTGTTTACGAGAACAACAATGAATCCCATCTCCATATTGCCTTTTTTGCAACGAGACACATTCCTCCAATGACAGAGTTGACTTATGATTACGGGATTTCCCGTTCCAGTGAGGTTGGCAACGCACCACGAGGTAAAAAGAGATGCTTATGTGGATCTACTGAATGTCGGGATCAATTTGGTTGAATATTGAGTTATGTAACTATGAGAATCATGACCGAAAGGTTTGTACCGTTCATTTGTTAGATTATTTCTGAGTACTTTTAGTTTGCTGTTTTCTGATTTTTACAACTGTGTGATTTTCTTGGCTTGTTGTTCATGATAAGTACAGTATGCACATTTAAGAACCGGTCGTTTCGCCCAACTTGCAGGTGGTTTAAGATTAATAAATGTATTGTCTTGAAGAATTTAGACTATAAAAACGTTAAACCTAATGCCTGTCACCAAATATTATGTTTTTTCCCCATGAATTGGTAGCTTGAGAATTGTTATGCATGTCGACACGGGTAGAGGGGTTGACAACCCTCTTTTAACACACTGGGTTTGGGAATGTTTGAAAGGAGATTTGATTAAAGGCAAGAGAGTTTTGGGTCGTTTCCTTTTTAGTTCCAAGTTGAAACATCTCCCACTTGTAGCATGTCTTTAGAAGAAATTGTTAAGGGCAAGACTGCCATATTCCATAACTCCACATACCCAACTTGATGTTGATCATGGATGATTCATGATTTGATAAACAGGAATTGCGAGTTGGAAGACTTGAACTGGAGAAGAAGCTCCTCATTTCTTTGCAAAAAGCCACAGCGAGCTATTAGCTCATCATTTGTAAAAATCCTACTATGATTAATCGGTCCGGTGCAAGTTAGGAGACTCGAAATTTCCTGTTTTTTTTGTTTTGAATAAGGCAAGTAGCTTTTGCCAAAATATTCATAATGGTGAAGATGAACAAATGCGTCGTCAACTACACTACCAGCAATACAATACATTGAGAAAAAAAGATCGAATTAAGCAAAAACGTAGACAACAGTGTGATAACTTTTGGTGGGCCATCCACAACACAGGGATAGAAATTTAACAACCCCACCCACAAAATTGCATAGATAATTAAACATAACTAGTCGGCAGGTAATTTTGTAGAAACAAGTGTGCCTACTTCTGTATCTAATCATTCTAAACAACAAAGCACCCTTTACAATGTGTCAATGTCTATTCTTGGATTCCATTAATTTCTTGTTTTTGGTCAAGGGATTCTAGTAACTAATAGACCTTATTAGGTTTTCTTCTCTGAACAAATTATGTGATTGAACCGTTGTTTTAGAAAAACCAAATTGGGAGGTTGAACTGATATTATTGCCTAATCCGAACAATTGATATTTGCTCAATTTCATTAGAAATTTTCCCACAAAATTTAACATTGATTAAACAATTAAAAAAAAAAGTAAAAATTTGAATCTTATCTCTACTTATTAAAAAAATAAATCATAATAGATAAAATATTACCGACGAATCATTATATATCACCATCCTATTAGCTTAGTTAAAAAGCAATTCCTTTGAAATATTAAAAACGATATGACAAGTAACATAAAAATAGTTCTCAAGTCTTTGTGGTTTTTTCCCCAAGATACAAATGGACAATAAAAGTGCTTAATTTGTGTACAAACTACAAAGGCATAATTGTCAAACATTGTCGGAAGAAATTGTAATTTTTTATTTATTTTTGGAGTCCAGCTGTTAATTTTTCTCGCAGGTTTTTCCTCAAGATTTTTCCAGATGGCGCCTTTGGAATGGCTTCTATAAAATATACACGTCCTATTCTCTTGTAAAATATCACCTGCATACGACAACAACCATCATCATGTCAGAATTGTAACATACTTCAAATACTAATTACTCGATTAATTCTAATTTTTTTCACGTCAGCTTATCAAGATAGAGTGTTGTCTGCAGGAAAAACTTACTTGTTTTGAAATATACTGCTTAATTTCATCCTCAGTGACTTGAGGTTGATCCGATCTTACAACAAATGCAACTGGGATTTCTCCAGCAGCTTCGTCCTTCAACCTGGAAAAAAATAGATTTTTTTTAAAAAAAAAGTTATAGTTTAGTCCCTAATTTGAGACAAGAGTGTGTGGTTAATAAATAAACTCTGTACTCAAAAGAATATACTAGTAAGGACTTGGGAGTACTACTGACCCTACGACAGCAGCATCAGAGATCTGAGGGTGGGCAAGCAACAAGGCTTCAAGCTCAGCTGGAGCAACCTGGAACCCTTTGTACTTGATCAATTCCTTCAATCTATCAACGATGAATAGCTCATCATCATCATCAATGTACCCAATGTCTCCTGTGTGTAACCATCCTCCCTTGTCTATTGTCCTTGATGTTGCCTCTGGATCATTCAGATATCCTGCAATTTTTAATTGGATGACATTGATTGGTTAATACTTTAATTATAATTCCAATCGTAGTTATGAGAATCAGAATCCGATTAGCTGAGATTAGTGAATCAACCAATGTAAGTAGTACTAAATTTGATTGGTAGAAATTCGAGTTCGTTGTTTGTGGTAGATTGAACCTTGAATATTATTTGATTAAAAAAAGATTAGTATATGACGCACCTTTCATGATTTGGTCTCCACGGATGCAGATCTCGCCGGGCTGGTTCCGAGGCAAAGAGGCGCCGGTTTCAGGATCAACGATCTTCATCTGAGCATTCCTTACGCAAGTCCCACATGCACCTGATTTGATCTCGAAAGGCTCTTTTGCAAATGCCAAACACATCGATAGCACTGGCCCAGCCTCTGTCATCCCGTATCCCTGCAACATTTATTATTGTTTAATTATCACAATAATACTACTAATAATAATTCATTCATATTGGACCTAGTCTTGATGACATGGGATCTCTAGGTGAGGTGTGGGGTAAACAAGGCATGTGAAAACTTGGACCGTCATCAGAAGTTTATATTCCAAAAATTGTGTCATGCTTACGTATTGCTTGCGCAGAGAAGAGAAAAAAGTAAAGGAGAAACAAGTTTATATAATTATTATTTGAAAAATGTAAATTTAACATTTTTTTGAAGACCGTAAATATTTTGGAGTACTAATTTAGTATTAGAATGTAATTAGCATGTTAAAATGTAAATACTAGTACTAATACAAAACAAAAGACTACTACTAAAAGGGTATTTAATGTCCTAATGATAGATTATAAATGTTCCGACAAGCATTGCTTTATTGCTTATTATTAGAAATAAATTGTTCACGCTTTTAATATTTTTAAAATTGGAATTCCGTCCAATATTAGGTGACCACGTGCAGTTCACCAAAAAAAAAAACTTGAGATAAAAATTGTTAGTATACGCGTGCACGACTTATCATTTATACTATAAAGAAAGAAAAAAAAAGACAGGCCGGCCATCTAACATTTGACCCTAATCACTACTCATTCTCAATACGTTACAAAGACAAAGTGTTCTTTCTCATTTTACGTTTTTTGACAGAGAAATGAGTACAGAATCCAAACGCAAACAAGCATCGGAATCTTTTTTATTTCTTACCGGAATCTTATATTAACTATAAAAACACAAAATGTAAGTACAGGATTTTTCCGTTCCAATGTGCATTCAAGGAATGTACCGCTCTCAGGTCTCAAACAAATCGAGTAACTGCTGGTTGCCCTTTCTTTTTTCTTGCACAAATATAACAACATACCACCCCTCTTCTATCTTCTTTTCAAACCTAACTTCAATTGACTCTGCCTTTTTCTTACACGGGGAGATTTAGATTCGTATCGAGTTCTTACTGGCACTTTATCACTAGTTAATGATTATAAGACTGTAGGTTCGGTGACAATTTTATTACTAATAGTAAACTAATTTGGTATGAAAAGAATTACAACTAACTTAATGAGTTAAAAAATATAACTAAGGTAGTTAATTTAAGTATGAATTAAAGAATACGAATCCTCCCACGTAATTAGTTATAATTCAATAAGTTAAGTATTAACTAATTCAGTAAAGAAATAGTAACGGAAACGCGTGTGCGAACTATTGCAGTTTAAACTTTATCAACATGATAATCAAAGGTAAATTAGAAACAAAAATTGTATTTAGAGTGAAATTAAAATAAGGAAAATAGAAACCTAGAAAAGGAATGGTGTGGAAAATACCTGACCAAGCTTAGCCTGAGGGAACTTCGCACGCACTGTATCTTCAAGTTCTTTTCCTAAAGGAGCCCCGCCAGACTTGAGCATTCTGACCGATGACAGGTCGTGCTTGTCGAGATCCGGCGACTTCGCGATCGCCAGCATGACCGGCGGGACCACCGGCATAATCGACACTTTATGTTTCTCAATTAAACCCAAAAGAGCCCCGATTTCAAATTTGGGCATTATCAGGATCGCCGCTCCAGCTCTCAATCCGCACAACATTATGGAATTGAGCGCGTAGATATGGAACATGGGCAAGACGCAGAGGATCACATCTTCCTCGTGAAAATACAAATTCGGGTTCTCTCCGTCCACTTGCTGCGCCACGCTCGTGATCAGCCCCTTGTGCGTCAGCATCACTCCTTTCGGCAGACCCGTCGTTCCGGATGAGTACGGGAGCGCAACGACGTCTTCCGACTTGATCTCCACCTCCGGAAGGTCGTTTTCGTCGGCGCCGGAAATTTCTGAGTAATGCCGGCAGCCGTCCACGGCGGCGTCTATGGTCATGACGGTGACACCGCCGTTTTCTCCTTCTGCGAATTCCTTGGCTTTTCCTGCGTGGCTTGCTTGGGTGATGATGAGCTTGGCCTTGGAGGCTTTGGCCTGTTTGGCGACCTCGGGGGCGGTGAAGAAGGAGTTGGCGGCAGTGACGATGGCACCGAGGTGGGAGGCGGCGAGGAAGGAGAGGACGAACTCGGGGCAGTTAGGGAGGAGGAGCATGATTACGTCGCCTTGCTTGATGCCGAGGTTGTGGAGGCCGGCGGCGACTCGGCGGGAGGCGAGGTGGACGTCGGCGTAGGTGAGGACATCGCCAGTGACGCCGTTGATGAGGCAAGGGCGGGAGGCGAAGCGGGGGATGTTGTCTTGGAAAATGTAAGTGTGGAGAGGGAGATGGTTCGGGATGTTGGGTAAGTCGGGGAGTTTTGAGCGGAAGATGAACTGATCTTCTTGTTCTTGGGTTGTTGTTGGTGGTGGCGGCGGCGCAACTCCATTGATGATGAGAGATTCCATAATTTTGTTGTTGTTGGAGGACTAAATGGTAGGTGAGGGGAAACTAAGGGACTGGTTTGGATATAGGTGAGGATTAGTTGGGGTCCTGAGGAGGGGGGAGGAGGGGGGAGAAGGGATATATGGTAGGGGGATGGTGGGTGGCTCAGTTGGTGGTGGACGGGGTTGGTGAGAGGGCATGATGGAAATTGGGAGTTGTTGGATGGGTAGAATGGGGAGAGACTAAATTTGTTGAGGGAGACTGGATTATATTTTATTGTTTTTGGTCGAAAGACTGGATTATATGGATAGGTGGGGTTTGGTGAGGTTTTGTGGAGTTTTTTGAGTTGGTGAGATGGGTAAAAGGGTCCAATTTGAAAGATTTAAGAAAATACAAAAAAAAGAAAAAAGAAAAGAAAATGGGATGTTGAGTGTTGACTTTGGTAGTGTTGTTGTTTCATGATGTATGGGAGAGTTGTCATTTTACCTACCACCGGTGTCCATTTCTTGTGGGAAAGATTTGAATCTTAACTCGAGCTTTTACGGGTATCTTTATCATCAATAAAATAATTAATAATATTTTTAGTTTAATTATGTATAAGGTAAATAATTTTGGTAAAAAGTCGCGTGATTTTGTATATTTATTTCTCCATTAGGTACATGAATCTATATATAATATAAAGTCGATATGCACTTATCATATTTGATGGTTAATATAAAATTGATATATGACATTTGAAATTAATAACCGATAAATTTATAAATTATTAACATGTTAATTTAATCAACAAATTCATTAATACAATAAAATAAAAATACTTAAATGTTACATTTATCATTATTCAATATTTATTATATTTATTTGTATATTTATAATCTTATACTATTTTAATAAAATAAATAAATACTAATAATTTTTTTATTAATAAAATAATAATATATCCACGAACGGTGCGAGCATAAAACTGGTTTATATATGAAAGATAGAATTTATTTTTAAGTATAATTATTCAGTACTAACTTGATCTGAAATAATCTATGAACAACGTTCGACAATGATTTGAAAGCTTTTATGGATGATTACAAAGAAAAAAATTTAGATTTTTAGAAAACCCTAAAATTTTCTAGGTGATTTACTCTTACGTCGTTAAGCAAGTATACATGGAGGACTGTTGCTAGTGCCCTTCACCTACTGCCCGCCTGCCACAAACGAAAGGCAAAATGGTGGGCAATTACTCTTTTGTTGTTTGTTGAAAGCCCAAAAAAGTCAAACCCATTTGTTTAGGGACCAATTCAAATCTTAATTTGCTCAAAATAAATAAATAAATAATGAGATTAGATGAAGTTGGGCCTCCGTTGGTTAGGCCCGGGTTTGGATTTGAAAATTTTAAGTGAAGTTGGGCCTCTAGTCCACCCATTAAGCAACGGACTAGAGTTTCCATTTTCTTTGCACAACCAACAATACATGGCAATATAACATTTGAAGTATAATTGTTTTTTTCTTTTGTTGTAACAGCACTGAGATTTGAATCCCACCACCTGAATAAGCTAAGGGTAGCATGGACGACGAATTTATTGGTATAATACCTCTTATCTCAACGAATTCGTCACCTTAGATCAACCATGATTGACAAATCATCAACGTAGAACCATCACGGTGATAACTTGTCGATATAGGTGCATTTAGGGCTGTTCATCGGAATTTTCCGAAATTCCGAAGTTCCGAACTTCGGAATTTCGGAATTCCGAAATTTCTAAAATTCATTCCGTTCCGTTCCGTAATTTTTAAATTCCGAAATTCCGATTCCGAAATTATTATGGAACGGAATTTCGGAATTCCGAACTTCCAAACTTTTGTTTCAAAAAAATTAAATTAAATTAAAAACTTCCAAATCAGTTATTATATCTCGTAATAATATTTAGTAATAAAAAATTGAAAATGATCCATACGGTTTTTTATTACTAAATATTTAAGCTTCATTTTTTTACAAACATTTAGAAAGATATAATATTAAATTTTTAAAAAAGAAAAAGGAAAGGGTATGAACGGCGTCGTAAGAAAAAGGAAAGGGTATGAACGGCGTCGTGTTTGGAACTATGAACCCACATTATGAACACTTTTCTTTTAAATATCACATTCTCAAAATTCCATATTTAGTAATAAAAAATTGAAAATGATCCATTCCAAAAGGCTAAACAATCTAACTTTCTCAAATCTTAAAATTAATATAGAATATTAGCTAGAAATAGTTAATAAGTCGAAATCTATTATCACAAAGGATTGAAGCTTGTATGAGGGAAATGCTAAGTGCGTGAACCTGAAGCACCCGTGGTACATTATGATTTCGGTAACGATATCTAAATTTTCGAGCCATTGAGTTTTGTTCATTATTATTTTATCTTGTTCGTGGAGTATGTATGTCTCCGAACCACATGAAATTGTGTCTTTTCTCTTTTATTTTTTCTTTGCATGTTTTATGTTATCGTATATTAATTTAACAACTATATAATACGATCTTTGTTAATAAATACTTCGTGGAGTTGAACTTGCAAGTTGCCTTATTGGATTAAAAACAAAAATTAAAAATACTTACATATAATAATTAATATGTCATATATTAATATATATATATATATAATAAAATTTCGGAATTTCGGAAAGTTCGGAAGATTCATTCCGTTCCGTTCCGAAATAAATTTCAGAACGGAAATTCCGATTCCGAATTCCGAAATTCTGAAATTTTTTGTTCCAAACTTTATTATGGAACGGAATGGAATTTCGGAATTCCATTCCAAAATTCCGATGAACACCCCTAGGTGCATTCGAGTCTCACCCGGCACAAAGAAGAAGATTTATTACAAATGTGCACAGAAATACTCAAACATGGTACTTATGTGCCTAAAACATACAACAACAGTTTACATTCTATTACAAATTTGATGCTCCTCCGCTTCATCTCTCAGAGATTTAAACTTCCCACACAATTTCCCGGATTGAGTTGAGCTAGTGCAAGTTGGTGCTGGTCACTACAGGATCACCTCTTTCTGCAGCAACTTCTTCCTTTTCCTTCAATCTGCACAATTTCCCAGTTCGAGTTGACCGATAGACAGTGTACCAGCTGCTACTGGACCCTCCTGGTCATCATCTGTTTCAGCAACAATTTCTTCCTTTTCTTTCCCTTCTTCTTTTTGGATTGTGCGGTTTGTTCCTTGTTGCCCTGTGTATTTAAAGGAATTCTTCTTGACAACTGCGCCGTTTCGTACCCATCCTCTCCCTCATTCTGTGTACTCACAGAATCCTCTTCCTTTTCTGCGCTTGCTTCAAGAGTACTCATCATTTGATCCTTAAAAAATTGCTCCTGACAATTCATCTTAGGACCCCAAAAACAACAGTCAGTAGAGTATGGAAATGCCAAAGTCATAAATATGAAAAAAAGGTGCTACCAACGAGTAATTACTATCGAATCGAACAAAGACAAGCCCTTGTTTAAGAGTTAGCAGACATTTCAAACTAACTAAGCATATATTATTAATCACCATTTGTCAAGAACTACCTCTTCCAAATGCTGCTCATGTTGCAGGTTGATTCTGTCTCTCAAAACATGATTCTCCTTCACTGCCCGGTTGAGCTTTTCCCTTATGGCCTCAAACGATTCCTCAGCGTCTTTAGGATGCATTTGTTTCCCGGCAACCCTGTTCTTGAGCCACAGAAGTTGGTGGTTGTCATCATACAGTTTCCGGATTCCCTTCACAACCATCTCTCGATACGATCTCATAGAGTATTTCAGCTTGGAACTCCCTAATCAAAATACAGGGTAAGTCAAAATATCAATGTCTTATTAGCACAAGTCAATTAAGGGAATCATAGAGAATTCGTTTCAAGAAAGCTAAACCTTTTGATTGGTTGACCAAATCCACATCTTCTTTGTCAGCCAAGTAGCCATAGAGTTGGTGCTTCCCATCTGACGACAAGAAGGATGGAGAATGATTCCAAGCATTTCTATCAGTCCCTTGATCAGCGAGATGCTTATGCAAGCGTTCTGCCTCTAAACAACCCCTCGCAGAGCCCTCAAAAATCAGAACACTCATCCCACGATGGCCCTGCGAATCATGGGCATGATGAGCCTTTGCAATGCAATCGTACGCACTGAATAAGTCAAGCAGCTCTTGACTGGTCATACCAACCCACTGAAATCGAGTTCAATAAAAGGAAAAGTCAATTTGATGACCATAATATGTTTCTTGACTTGTTGGACTACTTTAGTTATAACATGTAATTAACTACAACTTCTGTAATGTCAACGAAAAATAATGAATGTACCTTACGATTCTCATTTTTTGTAGGGCACGTGTTTCTAATGACAACCATCGGAGGCCACACTATCTCATGATCTTGGTTCTCCTGTTTCAGTCCTTTCCATTTACCTAGCGTTTCAGCTCTGCATTTATCTTTCCTTTCGGAAGCCTTCGACTCACCATCAATGTCTTCAGAATTGAGACCAACAATGTCTCTTTTTCTCTGCTCAGTGTTCACCTGGACTTGTGGGTTGTTAGTGGCAGTGGAGGACTTGGCACTGTAATTTCCGGAATCTGAGTGGATAGACAATCTTTTGCTGCAGTATTCTTCTTTTGATAGTTCAATAGTTTTGCTGTACCATTATTTCAAAACAAATCAAGAAATATTTAGGAGTTGATGAATCATGAACCAAATTGATGGTATGAAAGAATAGCACACAAAGATCAAACCAGTTCTATATGACCCCAACAAGGATTGCAGGTAAAAATTGCAACAACAATATTCAATTTCTAGTGCTAAATTGAAATCAGCCCAAACCAGAAACACGATCAATTCGCTCATATATCACAAGTCCACCAAATGAAATCATAGAATAGAAAAGTGTTCATGCTAGTTTTTTATTTCAGTAAGTAATCACCTGCAATCGGAGCAGAATGCCCGAACACAGCCATCAATGTTGACGAACCGATCACCTTCCAACCTTTCCAGGCAAGTTTCACAGAAACTCAGAGATGATCCACCTTTCTCTTTCACATTGCTGTGCGCCGGAAATGGAAGTTCTCCCTTCGTCACCAACGAAGATGACGATGACACATTGCTCGACATTTCATAAACGATCAAAGAAGCCTTCAAAGCCTCCTGGGACTGCAACTTCTCTGCAAAAGATGGGAAGTGTCCATCTTCTCCATAGGAAACAAGATCACCCAAACAAGTTGGTTCGGTTGCCATATCAGTATTTACTATCTTGAGCTAGTTAGCCTCTATGTTTATGTTCGTACCTCTGCAAATGGTTCTGTGTGTATTTAAATGGTTTTTTCAAGCTTCACTTGGAAGTAGAGAACAACAGACTACTTCGTGGAGCGGAAGGGATTAGCAGCTCATCTAAACTAACTAACTTTTCCTCCAATTGACTTGCAATGATTTGGGTTTGATTTTTTTTCTTTAGTTGAATAATAATAATAATAAAGGAAAAGCAAAAGGAAACAGGAGAAATGCACAGAAAAGGCTAGTGATTGGTTCATCTATGAAGTTTTGTAAATTACCTTTTTTTTTTTTTTTCCTCATAAAACTTTCATATCCTTGTCCTCTAAGCAAAGTTATAGTAAACGAACCATCTTGGTACACCTCCCACTATCCGGATTCCCGAATGTGAATAAATTCAAATTGTTCAGAAAGAAAAGAAAACTTAGGAAGCCTTAATGTGGAAGTTCCTTCCTAGCCTTCCACCAAAGATCTGTTACATGTGCTTGAAATTGGTACCTCCCCCGTCGATGGGAGAATCAATGCCATGAACGGTACTAGAAGGCTGCACGAATGCATCTGTGCGAAGCCTATTCCAGTCCTAAGGAAGTATTGAATTGAATAGAATTCTACAGCGGCGGTTATATAACTTGTGTAAGTATTGAAATGTACCGCATCAATTATTTTGTAGAAATTTTTTAAAATTTGTTAATATGTAAAGCATTTCACTTTTTAATATAAATAACTAAAAATTATATAGTATATTTAGCAAGAAAGACGTCTTGAAGCCCAGCCAAAATTTCCTGGGCCATTAAGATGTGTGTTGCATTATGAATATGGACTACCTCAAACTTAGCCCAGCCACAATTACAAGACCCGACTACTCAATTAGGGTTTTTATTTTACATTACACCTCTATATAAATGTCACATCCTTCATCCCTTTCCTCAGCGCAGTCCCAATTAGGGTTTTCCACTGTAAGTGCTTTCTTCATCATTGTTTCATCATCGGTTTGTTTTCCGCGTAAAATTACAAAAATGTAAAACTTGGATCTAATTAATTAGTATATAGATTATTTTCTTTATTTTATTTTTGGTACATGCACTGACATTTTAATTTTTAACATGCATTTTATCTTGTATCTAATTAATAAACGGTGTACGATATGTTTAACAACTAAACTGCGTTGTTTTAAAAAATAAAAACTAGAAACTGAACCGTCTAGCCATACTAGAACCGAAAATTCCGGTTCGGTCCGGTTCTGGCACCACTAGAATCGGAATTTTCCGGTTTGGTCCGATTCTAGCCCAAAAACCGGACCGAACCGGCTCGTTTTCACCTCTAAAGATTTTCATGCTTTTGCAGAAAGCAACGCAGGCTGGCAGAAGAATTCAGCCTTTTCGAGTGATACTTGCGAAGAAGTCTACCGCGATTACAATTGCTCATCTTACCCGCAAAAAATTTGGAGTGACATCCTTCCCGTGATTAGATATGAGAAAAGAGTCATCCCTTTTCTTTGTTTTTTTACTTCTATTCTCGTATTTGAAACCTTGTTCCTTCAAAAGATTTTTATATTCTAATACATCTTTTGTTTTCTTTCAATATGAGTATGAGTTGCTAAATAAGTTGTTCTTAATAAAAGCTTTAAAGCATGAGTTTACATAAGACCTAATTATTTTTTATTAATCTTTAAATCTGCATTTAACCGATCTAATCACAATATTTAAATCTTCAAATCTTTAAATTTGCACAACCAACAATACATGGCAATATAACATTTGAAGTATAATTGTTTTTTTGTTGTTGTAACGGCACTGAGATTTGAATCCCACCACCTGAATAAGCTAAGGGTAGCATGGACGACGAATTTATTGGTATAATACCTCTTATATCGACGAATTTATTGGTATAATACCTCTTATATCAACGAATTCGTCACCCTAGATCGACCATGACAAATCATCAACGTAGAACCATCACGGTGATAACTTCGTCGACATAGATGCATTCAAGTCTCACCCGGCACAAAGAAGAAGATTTATTACAAATCTTCACAGAAATACTCAAACATGGTACTTATGTGCCTAAAACATACAACAATAGTTTACATTCTATTACAAATTTGATGCTCCTCCACTTGATCTCTCAGGAACTTAAACTTCCGACACAATTTCCCGGATCGAGTTGAGCTAGTGCAAGTTGGTGCTGGTCACTACTGGATCAGACAGTGTACCAGCTGCTACTGGACCCTCCTGGTTCATCATCTGTTTCAGCAACAATTTCTTCCTTTTCTTTCCCGTTGTTCTTTGTGGATTGTGCGGTTTGTTCCTTGTTGCCCTGTGTATTTAAAGGAATTCTTCTTGACAACTTTGCAGTTTCGTACCCATCCTCTCCCTCATTCTGTGTACTCACAGAATCCTCTTCCTTTTCTGCCCTTGCTTCAAGAGTACTCATCATTTGATCCTTAAAAAATTGCTCCTGACAATTCATCTTAGGACCCCAAAAACAACAGTCAGTAAAGTATGGAAATGTCAAATCACAAACATGAAAAAAAGGTGCTTCCAACAAGTAATTACTATCGAATCGAACAAAGACAAGCCCTTGTTTAAGAGTTAGCAGACATTTCAAACTAACTAAGCATATATTATTAATCACCATTTGTCAAGAACTACCTCTTCCAAATGCTGCTCATGTTGCAGGTTGATTCTGTCTCTCAAAACATGATTCTCCTTCACTGCCCGGTTGAGCTTTTCCCTTATGGCCTCAAACTGGGCAACCCTGTCCTTGAGCCACAGAAGTTGGTGGTTGTCATCATAAAGTTTTCTGATTCCCTTCACAACCATCTCTCGATACGATCTCATCGAGTATTTCAGCTTGGAACTCCCTAATCAAAATACAGGGTAAGTCAAAATATCAATGTCTTATTAGCACAAGTCAATTAAGGGAATCAGAAAGAATTCGTTTCAAGAAAGCTAAACCTTTTGAAGATTGGTTGACCAAATCCACATCTTCTTTGACAGCCAAGTAGCCATAGAGTTGGTGCTTCCCATCTGGCGACAAGAAGGATGGAGAATGATTCCAAGCATTTCTATCAGTCCCTTGATCAGCGAGATGCTTATGCAAGCGTTCTGCCTCTAAATAACCCCTTGCAGAGCCCTCAAAAATCAGAACACTCATCCCACGATGCCCCTGCGAATCATGGGCATGATGAGCCTTTGCAATGCAATCGTATGCACTGAATAAGTCAAGCAGCTCTTGACTGGTCATACCAACCCACTGAAATCGAGTTCAATAAAAGGAAAAGTCAATTTGATGATCATAATATGTTTCTTGACTTGTTGGACTACTTTAGTTATAACATGTAAGTAACTACCAACTTCTGTAATGTGAACGAAAAATAATGAATGTACCTTACTATTCTCATTTTTTGTAGCGCACGTGTTTCTAATGACAACCATCGGAGGCCACACTATCTCATGATCTTGGTTCTCCTGTTTCAGTCCTTTCCATTTACCTAGCGTTTCAACTCTGCATTTATCTTTCCTTTCGGAAGCCTTCGACTCACCATCAATGTCCGCAGAATTGAGACCAACAATGTCCCTTTTTCTCTGCTCAGTGTTCACCTGGACTTGTGGGTTGTTAGTGGCAGTGGAGGACTTGGCACTGTAATTTCCGGAATCCAAGTGGATAGACAATCTTTTGCTGCAGTATTCTTCTTTTGATGGTTGAATAGTTTTGCTGTACCATTATTTCAAAACAAATCAAGAAATATTTAGGAGTTGATGAATCATGAACCAAATGGATGGTATGAAAGAATAGCACACAAAGATCAAACCAGTTCTATATGACCCCAACAAGGATTGTAGGTAAAAATTGCAGCAACAATATTCAATTTGTAGTGCTAAATTGAAATCAGCCCAAACCAGAAACACGATCAATACGCTCATATATCACAAGTCCACCAAATGAAATCACAGAATAGAAAAGTGTTCATGCTAATTTTTATCTCAGTAAGTAATCACCTGCAATTGGAGCAGAATGCCCGAACACAGCCATCAATGTTGACGAACCGATCACCTTCCAACCTTTCCAGGAAAATTTTACAGAAACTCAGAAATGATCCACCTTTCTCTTTCACATTGCTGTGCGCCGGAAATGGAAGTTCTCCCATCGTCACCAACGAAGGTGATGATGGCACATTGCTTGACATTTCAGAAACGATCAAAGAAACTTTCAAAGCCTCCTGGAAATGATTCTGTGTGTATTTAAATGGTTTTTTCAAGTTTCACTTAGAAGTAGGGAACAACAGACTACTTCGTGGAGCAGGAGGGATTAGCAGCTCATATTCTTTTTTTTTATCATAAAACTTTCATATCCTTGTCCTCTAAGCAAAGTTATAGTAAACCGGATTCCCGAGTGTGAATAAATTCAAATTGTTCAGCATAATCATATATCAATATTAAAAAAATAAAAATTTAAATCTGGAAAGACAGAAACAAAATGTGTAGAAAGGTCATCGTTTTGGTATTATTTTTTATTCACAAAAGAAAAGAATTTTTTTTTCTGACTTGGTTTTAACTTTTTTCTTCACAGTAACTAATGTGGAATATAAAATCCTGAAAACTTAGGAAGCCTTAATGTGGAAGTTGCTTCCTAGCCTTCCACCAAAAATCTGTTACATGTGCTTGAAATTGGTACCTCTCCCGTCGATGGGAGAATCAATGCCATGAACGGTACAAGAAGGCTGTGCGAAGCTTATTCCAGTCCTAAGGAAGCAGACACCACAGTTTGGAACTGGATGTTGTTGAAGAACAAGCCACTGGTTTGTTTTCAATGTCAGTATATTTCTAGCTTTCCAGAATACTCAAAGAAGTTAAAAAAGCAGCAGCATATGAGCACTAACATAGCCGACGCATGCTCCATTGTTCAAAATCAAGGTATACTTGCAGAAACAGGGGATGGTGACGGCTCATATAAATCCCGACCTGAATGTCATGATGTAGCAGCAGTAAATTAACTCTTGCGGACAGAACATTCTCCCAAGCTCATCACAGAAACTTCTTTAACAGCTACAAGTACAATTCTAATCTGCCTATTTTCTGTGCCTGAATATTAAAGTATAATTGCATACTTGCTCCTAGTGTGGAAGAGCACAAATTATGAATCTTGAGAAGAATTTCATGATATTCACTGAAACCTGACATGTCTTGCTCATATCACTTTGATGACATCTTTGGAACTGGAACCAATCAAATCAATGCCCCAAGTTACGCTTCTCTGGTTCCGATCATTTGCTGTTGCTAAATACCCTCAATTCCTCATACTTCACAATTCCATTAGTTCAAACAGCAACGCCACAATCCCACACCATTAAGTTGGAATCCTCAATCCTTATAAAACTGATCTCCATCAACCAATTAATAAACCCAAATTAGAATTCGAGCTTATTTGCACACCTATAAACAGACACTAATCCCTATCACATGAGATTGTTTCAATTTGGTCATAGAACTCCTTCAACTTCTCATCCATGACTAAACCCCTACCATAAGGTACAACTTCTGCTACTGGATGAAACAGCACAAGATCAGAAAACACTAAACACAAACCCTCTTCGGCTAAACTACTAACTTGTAGATTATCGGTCTATATCTATATCTCCCTCTCGCCAACCTTTCTTTCTTAAATCATGGAAACTGAACCAACAAAAACAGAAAAAAGGGTAATCTGCATATTTCCTATGCTGCAACTGCAATATTGAAGTATGAGTGCAAAGCTGCACCATTTAGTCACTTAATTGTGCTAGTAACGACCATGATTATTTTCCTAGTGTGGAAGAGCACAAATCACCAAATAATCATAGATCTTGAAAAGAATTTGATGCTACTAACCCAAACCTGACTTATCTCGCTCGCTATAGACACTTCTTTGCAAGCAGATATAATCCGTGTCCAAACTAGAAGTTTAGCTTCTCTGATTCTTATCATTTGCTTCACAATTCCATGAGTTCAACCAACAATGCCACAATCCCGCACCATCAAGGTGGATTCCTCAATCCCTGTTAAATTAATCTTCATTAGCAATTTAACCAAATTTAGAATTCCAGCTTATTGCCACACCGATAAACAAGCACTAATTGCTATCATCACTCAAGATTGTTTCAACATTCTGATCATAAAACTCCTTCAACTTCTCATCCATAACTAAACCCCTATCCTCAATCTCCTCCACAACCAACTTAGCTTCCTCAAATCTCTTTAACTTTATCAACTTATGAGCCAAAACCCCAAAAATCACCTTGTCCCGTTCTTCCTTTCTCCCTCCATAAATGAGCACAAACTTCAGAGCCTGATCATAATATTCCATCTCCACCAACCCATTCACCACATGGGTAAAGGTTGCATACATAACTGGCACACTATCCTCCTCCATCTTCCTCAACAACACCAACGCGCCCTCCACCTTCCCCGCTCTGCACGCGCCCAACACCAGAGCATCATATGTCCTCGAATCAACCTCCAACCCCTCCTCCTCCGTAATCCTATTCATCAATTGAGTCGCTGCCGTGAAATCCCCCGCGTAACAAAGTGACTTTAACAGATAATTATACGCCGTCATATTAGGCGGCAGACAATGGCTCTTCATCAGATCCACCACGCGCCAGGCGCCCTCTATGTCCTTCTTCCGCGCAAGGCATTTAAGTATGGGGTAAAAAGAGGATACGGTTAGCTCATACCTCTCGCGAGTCATGACATCCACAACACGCAAGGCCTCATCTTCGCGGTCGAGCTTACAGAGGCGATTGATGAGTGATTCGAAAGCGGTCTTGCGAGGGTGGCCGGGGTTGAGACGGGCGAGGGTTTGGACGAGGTCGTCGAGTACGGAGAGGGAAGTGGCGGTGTTGGAGATGAAATTGAAGGTTTCGGTGGTGTTAAAGCAGAAGTCTTTGACGCGCTTGTTGAGCAGATTGTGGAGAGTGTCGAAGTCTCTTTGGCGGCCGGCGGCTTTGACGAGGTTGTCGTAGTAGGCGACGGTGGGCTTCAAAGGGGAAATGGTAAGGTGAGGGGTTGAGGTGGCGAAGAAGCGAGTGGTGAGGGATAGGATAGATCGGCGAATCGAGGATTTGTAAGGGAGTATGGTGGAAAATGAAAGAGCCATTGTTTTGTAGGGTTTAAGGGGTTCAAGGGAGGGAGATGAGTGAGTACTGAGTACTAGTAGTATTATTTAACCAAAGGGGTTTTAAAAGAAAACACTGCTAGATAGATTAGCACCTTCAGATTTTTTATTAGGGTTGAACTTGCCGTTTGAACGAAATTAGTTCTTTTTATGAATAGCAAAATGGGTACTCGAGTTATTAATTTTAAAATTTGATAACATTAAAATAAAATTAATTTTTTTTATAAAAAAATAGAGAAAATATTCGAGATATCTATTTTAAAGTCCGATCATGTTTAAATAATTTTTTTTTTTTTTGGTAACATCTCTAACTTTTTAGTGAACTGTGATTTCAAGTTTCAACCAAAGAAAAACAGTTGCTATGACTTCAAAAAAAAAATACAAGGAATTAACACACCACACCAGTCATTTCAGTTTGCAACTTAATGAACAAAAAAATCTTTGGGAAACAACCCTATTTTTACCATTAACAGTATATTATATATATATGCTCTGTTCACAAGCACTGGTGTATTCAACAACTTTCCTTTTCCTTTCCTTTTTTCTTCATGGGTTGTGAAGTGTCCTGTTTCTTGTCCTGTGCATTTGAAGGATCTTTTCTAGACTGCTGTGTGCATTCATGCCCGTCCTCTTCTCGGTCCTCCTCGCGTTCCTTCATTTCATTCAAAGAATCCTCTTCCTTTTCCATTCTTGTTTCAACAGGATCATTCATCTGGTCCCTCAAAAGTTGCTCTTGGAAATCCCTCTGTATCCCCAAACAGATAAAAAGCAGTGATCTAATGGAAATGTACAGTTTAGCAGACATGTTTTCAACTAACTAGCATAAATTTATCACTACGTGACGTGCATTACCAACTCCAATTCCATCGAAGAATTCTAGTTTGATGATCAGAATAGCTTCCTTGATGTTCGATAAGCCGTTAGCTAAGAGTATGCAGCAAAACTGAATATGTACAGCAGTCACCAATGACTAATTGAAGTGAATGAAAAGTAGCCTATATAACCGTATTGCTCTCACCTGGGTTTGTGGGTTGCTAGAGGAACTGCCAGTAAGAGGCTTTGCACTGTAATTTCCCGAACTTGGCCTGTTCGACAATTCTTCACTGTACAATTCTTCTTTTGATAGTTCAATCGTTTTGCTGTACCAATATTGTAGATAAAAATCAATAAACATTTAGCATTTAAGAGCTGATGAAACAAAATGTAAATAATGCGGAAATGACAAGCTTTCTAGTTTATGGAACAAACATACAAACTTAAAGATTTGAGTTGTTGGTAATTGATGAAATTGCAACAGTAGTGCTAAATTTGAATTACCCCTAATGAAGGATCTTTGCCCTAAATCTTCAACAACAAAATCACTAGCAGTAAAGTTTTTGTATGTTTTCTTTTTTTTAACTCTAGCTAGTAGTTACCTGCAGGCCAAGCAGATTGCTTGAACACAGCTCTCATTTTCCACCAACTGACAATCCTTCTTCTTTTCCAGGCAAATTCCACAGGAACTCTCATATGGTTCACCAGCTTTCACATACAGTGAAGGCTGATCGGTAAAGTACACTGGAAAAGGAATCCCGTTCGTCATAACTGATGAAGAAGATGATGACAACGACATGGTTCTTGACATATCCAAATTGCTCAAAGAATCCATCAAAACCTCCTGGAATTGCATCCGCGCAGCAAGATCAACATCCGATGAAACCAGTAAAACCTCTTCGTCATCGTGTCTGACAGTTAAGAAACTTGGGAAGTGCTCATCATCACCAAAGTCAAAAAGATCAAACGAGAAATCAGGTTCGGTCGCCATAGTATTTACTAGGTACTACACAATCTTGTCTATCCTTAGCTACCTTGAATGCTCTTCTCCCTGCAAATTGTACAAATATATGCATATAAGAACAAGTAATTAAATTTTAAAGTTGGAACTTGGAAGTTGAGAGGAAGGAACCTGGGAAACTTCGTGTAGGTTTGTAGCTTCAGTTGACTTGCTGGCCATGGTTTTTTCTTGGTAAATGGTAATGCAGTGCAGGGTCAAGTCACCAACGTGTTTAGGCCCTTGACTAGTCTTTCTAATTGGAGTAACCCCTACTCTTCTTCTTCTTCTTTCTTTCTTTCTTTTTTTCAATAAACATCCCAAAAAAATCGTGATTTGCTCATTAATTTCCTTTAACTTGCTTAGCAATTTCTGACAAAAGGTTAATCAGTTTTTAATTAGCCTTTAACATAAACAATTAAAAAGTAACGACCTTTATTTGATACTGTAATTCTTTATTTCCTACTTGAAGAAAAGTAACATAAAGTAGTGAAAGTTTTAAACGCCAGTTTGACATGGAGAAGGAAGCTTAAAAGCATGATACTCCTCGGACAAAGACTTGTAGTTCTCTCCTTACAAATCTGATAAAACTTGTGACGAAGGTCATCGAGCTAATTGAAGAATCATGTTTTGCCCACATGAACATTGCCCGTCTCCAACGACTCCAAATAAACCACAAACCAGCAAGACATTCTTCCACACATTCAGTAAATGGGAAAGAAAATATAGATCTTTGTTTCAGAAAACAAAGCAGAATCCAAATTATTTCCCCAATCTTTGTACTTAGCCAGCTAAAAAATATCAGCATGGAATTGATGATATTCCTTGAGATATGGAGAGATGGCTAAAAGAGCTACTATTTGTGCTGACAGACCAAACAAAAGAATCTGAGTTGTTACTAGGAGGCAAGCAACTGTAAAGACCACTTGGATGCTAACACCATCTCAGTCTGAAATTATAACATACCTAGAGTGAGATGGCTACTTCATATAGTAGTCTTCCACTGGTAAGCTGCATCAATTTAGGTTGTCAGTTAACTGCAAGAAGGTGGGTGCAGTTTCCCACTCCTGATGTTCATAAGCTCCTCTTCCCAATTTCTCACACTTCAAACTTTCATTAGTTCAAACCACAATCCAACAACTCAATCATCGTAAGACCATCTTGCCTATTAACCCAAATTGGAATCTCAGGTCACAGTTCTACAGAGCAAACACGACTCATTGTTATTGGAGATTCCTTTAACATTCTTGCTTTAATAATCCTTCCATTCCTCAGCCATCGCTAAATCCCTTTCTCCATTTTGAGCACAACCAGCTTTGCTTCCTCGAACTTCTTTAACTTCATCAACAACTTATTAGGCAAGAACCTAAAATTCCCATAGTGAAACCCTTTTTCTCTCCCTCCATAGATAATCACGTATTTAACAGCTTGCATATAATAACTCAAAAGCTAGAACCAAACAGTTCTAGGCTGCTTTTGCCTAATATAGATATTCTCATGCTCAACTCACGGAAGAGACCGAACAAAAGAATCAACTGCGGGTGTCAACTATTCCATCATAGGATGGTGGGTGGCATTTGCAACACTCCTAATCTTCAAAAACTTTTTTCATGCTCCCAAATCTTCATTCTACAAACTTCCATCTGTTCAAGCAAATATGCCAGAAAGCAGAGGATTCATAAATCATTGCAAAAGTAACTGTCTTGTCTTGTCGATGACTCCAAATTTGAATCCTGGCACACCTATAAACAAGCACTAATCATGGTTACTGGAGATACTTCTAACATTCTTGTGATAATACTCCCTTAACTGCTCACCCATAACCAAACCTCTGTTCTCCATTTCCTCCAAAACCAATTTAACTTCCTCAAACCTCTTTAACCTCATCAATTTATTAGCCAAGACCCCAAAATTCTCCTTGTCAAGCCCTTCCTCTCTCCCTCCATACATAATCACAAGTTTAACAGCTTGAATATAATAACCCAACCTGAGCAGCCCATTGATGACATGGATAGGTGTTGAATACAGCAGGGTCACTCCTTCATCCTCCATCATCCTCAGCAACACCAATGCTCCCTCCACATTGCCAGTCCTACACGCGCCCAGGACCAGCGCGTCATAAGTCCTCGAATCTGCATCCAATGCATCCTGATTAATCTTCTCCATCACCTCATTTGCCGCCATCAAATCTCCAACAAAACAATAAGCAGTTAACAAATAATTATAGGCCGTTATATCAGGTGACACGCCGCATGTCTTCATCAACTCCACCACCCGCCAGGCATCCTCCATCTCCTTCTTCTTGGTCAGACGCAGAAGTATAGGGTGAAATGTGGACGCGCAGAGGCCGTACTCCTCACGCGCCATGACATCCACAATGCGGAAGGCCTTATCTACATGGTCAAGCTTGCAGAGACGGGCGATTAGGGCTTCGAACGCACTTTTGCGGGTGTAGCCGGGGTCGAGGCCGCCGAGGGTTTTGATGAGGTCGTCGAGAACGGAGAGGGAAGCGGCGGTGTTGGTGATGAAGCTGAAGGTGGCGGTGGTGTTGCAGCAAGAGTCTCTAATGCGCTTATTGAGAAGGTAGCGAAGACCCCGGAAGTCTCCTTCTTGGCCGGCGGCTTTGACGAGGTCGTCGTAGTAGGCGACAGTGGGGCGGTGAGGGGAAATGTGAAGATTGGCGTTTAAGGAGGCGTAGAAGCGAGTGGTGAGGGAGAGGATGGATCGGCGATTTGAAGATGAGTAAGGAAGAATGTAGGGAAATGAGAGGAGAGACATTGTTATGTGTGTAGGGTTTAAGGGAGGAAGATGATGGAGGAGAAGAGATGAGAGGTGACTAAACAGTAAACAGAGTTTATTATACTCCTGGCAAATTAAATATTAACTAAATCATTATAAATGAAAAAAAAATGATCTTTAGGAAAATTTCAAAATAATTATAAAACCATCCTAATTGATTGGAAACAGTCAATTCTCAGAAGTTTCTGGAATTTTATTCAACTTCTTCTATTATAAGCTTATTAGTTTTTATTCATTTATTTATTTATTTTCCCTCTGGAAAAATAGAATTTTATTTATTTATTTAAATCGACTAAAAGACCTGCACCTGGGCGACCTCAAAAATTGAGTTATTTGTTTATTTTCTATACGGTTAAAAGTCTCGCACAAGCTGTTGCAATTCCATTGAAGAAATAGTTGGTACACAAGCAGAAATAGGTAGAGATGATGAGATCATGTTCTCTTTCCCTAACCTAGACTCCTTAAACTTTTATAAGCTTCCAAAATTCAAAAGACTTTTTATCATGTCAGTCTTCGCGAGGGTTGGATATAGAGAAATGTTCTGAGCTAAATTCATTTTATCACTGATTGTTCAAATCCAGCAGCTGGTCTAGATATGCAAACTCATCGTCAATTCTCTTTCCACGAAAATGTGAGTTTTCTTCTTTCCTTCCTTTTTTCTCTTTCTTTTTTCTATGTAATTTAGTTGATTCAATTATGTAATAAATACGCTGTGTTGTTGCAGATTGTATTTGCTAACTTGGAGAGACCATATATTAGTGATATGCAACGACTGAAGATAATTTGGGGAAACCAACTCTTCGGAAATATCCAGCTCTAATAAGTATTTTCCCAACATCTATCGCTCTAGCCCTTCAACTACTTGAAAAGCTTGATATAAGTGAATCTGAAAGCACGAAGGACATTGTTTCAAAGGAGGAAAAGAACGAGGAAGAAGAAGATGGCGCACTTATATATAGGTAGGACCAAATTGTACAAAAAGAAAATTTAAGGGACTATAGAGTTAATTTTGATAGGATAAAAACTATAATAAATCAATACATAAGGATGAATTTAAACTTTGTTGATAAAAATATTTGTTGCTGAGCTAATTCACCAATCTCAAAAATCATGTAATTAATTAATATGAAATTGATGAATTACTCAATATTTGCTACAACTAAGAGAATTAATGAGAATTGTATGTGGCAATTGAGTAGAAGAAAAGACTTTGGTTCAAAGAATTAAAAGAAGGGGTAATAGAATTAAACAACCGCTCTTTGATTAAAATATGATCTATCATGCTGGTCAATCTCATCCATTTATTACAAATAAATGGTTGAGATTTAATTGTGTTTTCTTAAATTTTAATAGGCATTAAGTTGTTTTCTGTTTTTAGACTCTCTCATATATCATATCTGTTAAATTCTAATGATAACTATTAAGTTTATATTATCTTTGTACTAAAAATTGTAAAAATATATGATTATTCTATTGGAGATGTAATATATAAACAGTATCATTAAAATATCTCAATATTTCCAGAAAATGTTAAAATAAAAATTGTGAACCAAGGGCTTGTGATGTGTGTTATGATTATATATGAGTGACGGTGGTGAAGTTTCTACCGAAAACATAAATGGCAATATTTTTTATCAAAAAATATAATAAAAAATATAACGGGGTGGCATTTTTTTTGTAATGCTGAAATTTAACGGTTTTTCTTCTCTTAAAAAGTGATAGCCTTTTTTTAAGGTATATATATATATATTATGTATGTGAAAAAAAAAGTAATTTAATTATTTGAAAATTATTAAATTTTAAATAAATTTAATTAAATCTCAGTTATCTATTTGTAATGAAAGGATGAGATTGACCTAATATGATATGTCATGTTTTAATCAACGTGATATCTTTTTAGGTACACTAAATTATTCTAAAAATCAAGAACTCTCTTTAATTTAGACGTCATGGCTTGCATTGCATGTGACCATTATATATTATTTAAGGTATTTTTAGCTTTAAACAAATATAATTCATAAATAAATATTTTAAAAATAATAAAAATACTTTTTTTGAAAGGAAATAATAAAGGTACTTTTGGTTTTAAAACTGAAAATTAATTAATAAATTTAGCAAAATAATTTTTTTAGTTTCATAATTATCGATTCATTAAGAAGTTTATTAAATTATCACATGCGAAGATAATAGCTAAATATTTTTTATATTATCTAATAATAATGCTCTAGTACTCCAAATCAAAGTAAAAAAAAAAGCAAAAGAGTAAAGGAAAAGATTGAATCAATTTGGGTTGTATTGATGAGGGTGCATGATTTTATGGCTGTAGTCCTCTTTTAGATTCCAGTGAGAGCTTATATTCACCTTCAAACTTGCCTCTCTTTGATGCATTTGCAGACAATTATTTCCAGCTCGAAAGACTGCACTCTTTATACAAATATATGGAGTGTGAGATACGCAAGGTTGTCTGGTGTACTAAAAGTTGATGGGCTTGAATATTCACCGGTTTCTCCAATCGCTCTCCTTCAAATATTCCAAGAATTGGAGTTGGTGTAAATTTCAAGTTTTTCTTTAGAGCAACTATTCCCATGTGAACCTGATCTGGGTGATGATGATATCGATAATCAGGCAATGGCAAAGAGATATGCACGCACAAATCACTTATCACTGATTGCAAATTCCAGCTTCTGCTCCTCAACTAATTGCAAATTCCAGTTCCCATCTCCAAGGGAGCCTTGAGCACACCAAGGCTAAGGAGGGTTCGGGTAGACAGTTTCAATGAAGAGGAAGGCCATTGGGAGGGCGACCTTAACTCTACGGTACAGTTGTACACACAAAGAAATGGTTCGTATTCATTCTCCTTTACAAGTAGTATATTTTAGGCCTGCACTTACATACATCTTGCTGGAAATTTGATTAGTTTACTGTATGAAAACTACCTACTATATATATACAGGCTACCACCAAGGGTACGTTATTGACAAAAAATGATACAGCTAACGCGTGCCATTCCTTCACTGAAATTAATAGGAAAATAATGAGGACGAGGACTAGGTGGGTCTAGTTTATCCGATTCTCACCGGCTCCATTTGCTGATTAGAATTTTATTATTATTAGTAGTAGTAATAACAGTACAATTGATTATCTGATGCTTTATGAATATTTGCAGAACTATACTGATGAACATTTTTAAGCTTAATGACGAAAAGAGCTGATGTACCTAAGTTTTTTCTGTAAAGTGGTATAGCCAAATTGGTCATATTTAGCAACAAGAATCGCCCAATTAGAGAAAGTGATTCATAAGAACAGACAATACTGACCTGCAAGTCATGTGAGGGCAACCTGCAGTTCTTTCCACATAATATTTGCATTGAGGGCATCTACCCCATTTTTGGTTCTGAGCAAGTTCTCTAAGAAGAAGATCTTCCCTCCCCCTCTCATCTTCATTCAACCTCTGGAACTCAGCACAAACAATCCCAGGATGCCATGGGACATAGCACTGAGCACAGAACAATCTGTGACAAAAAGGGCACTCAGATTGAGTAATCACCTCTCCTCCTCCTCCTCCTTCACCACCAGCATCCACCAATAATAATTCTGAACAGTCCTTAAATGGACAGTAAAACCTCTGAATACCCCTAATCACCTCCTCACACAATGCCTCCTCCCAAATATCAATCACTGCCCTACCCAAAATGGGCCTACAAGCATCCAATTCAAGGACAGCCCAACATTTGGGCATGAGGCATGTCACAACAGTACTACTGCTACTCTCAATTCTTGATGACACATGTTTGCTTATGCAATCACAGCAAAAAGAATGAACACAACCCCCAATTTTAAACATCTCTTCAAACCCTTTCCTCTCATCACAAATCTCACAATAACTCGAAGACGACTCACCGGATTTGACAATTTGGGTAGACCCAGATGGATTCTCGAAGACTGAAATTGGAGTTGTCTCCACAATCATCAAAGATGATGATGCGATATTGTTCTTGTTCATCTGAGAAACAATGACAGAACCCATTAAAGCCTCCTGGAATTGCAACTCCCCTGCATATTTCTCATCGGAAACTTGAAACTCCTCTCCTTCTTCTGGTGGTTGGTCTTGCGCCTTCTCTTGAGCTTCTTCCCCATAGAGTGCAGAGAAGTAAAGCTCGTCAACAAAATCCAGACTTTCTTGTGCTGTCGCCATGCTCACTAGTCACTCACTACACTTCTGCTTCGCTCTGTTTATTACGATTGTGGGTTTGTATATAAATTTGAAAGGAAGTGGCTTTCAGTAACAAGTGACTTCGCTCAGAAGTAGGGGTGGCAATTTTCGCCGCGGTGCGGGTGAATATTACCCTCGTGGGTATTTTGCGAGTATGAATTTACCCGCACCCGCAAAATGCGGGTATGGATGCGGGTATGGATAGTGCTTACCCGCTCTAATACCCGCACTAAATACCCACAAAATACGGGTATGAATACCCGCAAAATATATAGTAAGTAAATAAAAATGGGTTGGAGCATTTTATTCTTTTTATGGTACAAAATTGTACTGATGATGATGTTGTTGAGCCAACCAGCAACCAACTAGCCAACCAGCAACCAACTAGCCAACCAGCAAGGATGATAGGCCATAATCTCAGATTTGTATGTATTAGGAGACATGAGATTTAAACTAAGAAATTTGCAGGTATTCGCGGGTATAATTTACCTTCTCTTACCCGCTCCGCTCGAGTGCGGGTATGGATTATCCGCAAATTTGCGGGTGCGGGTATGGATAGTACCTTACCCGCTCCATTGCCAACCCTACTCAGAAGTTGTTGACGATCATTGGTTTGGAGGAAAAGACTACTTCATCCGAGGGATTTAATGACTAAATAAATATGTTGACTTTTTATTTAAAAAATGGCTTTATATATTAGACATTTGCCATATTTTTCATTTTTATCATTTACTTATTTCCTTGATTTACTCAGGTGACACCTCACCGTATACCGTACACTCATATGGTTCAGGTAGTTGACACGTGCGGTGCATGCGGCTGTATTGCCCGATTGACCGATTGACCTCCTAATCGTATCTCTCCAAATTACCCACGTGCTGATCCAAATATAACCCACGTGTGCATCCAACGGCTCAGAATGAAAAGAAAACCAGATAAGTTGAACCTTTCACCAACCGCAAATGTCAAGCTTATCCCTTTGCCGTGTTTACCTGACAAAAAGACAAAATCGTTAAAAAATGACAAGCAGTTCGCTAGTTTAAGGCAAGCACTGTTCTAAATGCGCCACCCCCATTCGACAGTGATTCTCACACCTACCAAGGCGCGTGAGGAGGGTGGACAATCTATGGGTGTTTGCAGAGAGATCCAATGGTGACTAATTAGGCGCGTCGATGATTGCAAAAATGAAAAGGCACATGAAATAGTACTCCCTCCGGTTCCTAATAAACGTCGTCCAGCCGTCGGGCACGTGGCTTAAGAAAATGATTGGTGGGGAGAAAATGAGGCATTTTTTGACCAAACTACCCCTACCTGCCCTTCCTATTTACTCCTGGACTGTGGCTTCTTTCTGCCCTTGCTGGCTTGTAGCCGGGCTTGGCAATTTGGGCCAAGTGCTTCTCGGCTGGGTTGGCTTTGCTTTTGCCAGAAACGACTGCGTCTTGAGGGAAATAGGTGAGCCATCGGCTCCAAATATCCAAGCTCCCCCTATTTCCAATCTTCCCCAAATTGTGAAATGCTGTAAAAGTTTAAACCATTCCCGCACAATATGCTTGCAAAATTTGGGCAAAATTTGAATTGGGCGCCATTTTGAAAGCAAATTTTGTTTAATCTTGTAAAGCCGAGATGCCTACCTCTGTTTGCCCTCCCTCCCTACCTCTGTTTGCCCTCCCAAACCCTAAAAAACCTCTCTTCAAACAAATATGCATGAATCAATGGAGATTGGGGATTTTAACCCTTTCGCTGACCCTCGCGGAGACCCAAACATCCCTGCTTATGTAGGACACTTACTCTAATGCGGCGAGAACCAAGCTTTCTCAGATGACGGAGAGGAGGAGTTCGTGGATCCCAGAAATGACGAGGGCGGAGATGACGAGGACATTCCAGACTTAAACTTGGAGCCTCAACCGGAAAGTGAAGATGAAGGTCATCCATATTTAAGTTGATAACTATTTTCGTGTATGAGCATAGATAAATTCTGTTTTCATTTTCCTAAGTCTGTTTGTGTGTGTGACAGGACAACATTTAGGCAAGCCCCGGCGCAGAGAAATCGGCGACGATGACAGGGTTGCGGCATATGAGATGCTGTTGCGGAAGAGTGAGGTGATACGATCCTAGCCCCATGGCTAACCCCAGTGAGGTTAATGCAACCCCTAGACATGGAGACAAGGCAGGAGACGCTGATTGATAAAGCTTTCAGGCAAAGGATGACATGGAAGGTGGCTTGGAGGTGCAGACACAATAGGCAACTTCGTCGGAATGTATCCGGAGCTGTACATGTTGGAATCATGCGATCGACCTCTCGTTGGAAACTTCAGGATGCTAGCTTTCATTTGGGACAAGATTAAGCTCATTTGGCTCAGTGGTTTAAAAGTTATGGATGTCGACATTATGGCGTGCAGTCTGTACGCGAGACAACATACAACTTGAAGTTTCGGCCCAAACCTTGGCCCGATGATGGAGAACTCGACATGGGCTGCTGGAATGTATTTAAATATATTCATATTTACTGTAATTAGTTAATTAGTTAATTAGTTAATTGATTAATTAGTTAAGTGTTTTACTTTAATTAATATTCCTATTTTGGAATTAGGGTTTGCTTGTAACCTATATAAGGAGCCACTTGGCCTCCTTAGAAACTTGGCTGTTATTTGATAAATTGAGATATTCTCTTTCAATCTCCGCCCCTTGTTCAAGTTGGTTGAACCTTGTTCTTCTTGAGTCCGCAATACTTGAGTCGTATACAAGTAAATCTTGGAATTGCATTATTGTGTCGTTTATCTTAGTGTGATTCTCACATTGTTGAGTCTAGTCCTAAGAATCCGATTCAAGACCCTTGACTTGAAATCGATTAGGGTCCTTAGCACAGGTTAGCTAAGTGGTCTAAGCTCGTACTTGTCGAGTTATTTACTTCCGCAGGAAATCCGTCTTTGAACAAAGATCAAAATTGGTGCTACGCATCCTAAGGAACCAGGATCGTATCAGTTGGTAGCGGAGCTTAAGGCGTTCAAAGATTGGTAAGTATCTTTATTTGTTTCAAGTTTTCATCGTTGAAATCGGTAATTCTTTCTACTCCATTCAAAACCGATTTCTTTGCTGTGCTTGGTTCGTTATATGTGCAAATTTCTGGCAGTGTCGAAATTGTATTCGTATATATAGTTATTGAAATCTGAATTTGGTGAGAAAGGTCTCGTTGGAAAGCTGCACCTGTTAGCTTTCCGAATAAAAAAGAATCAAGTGATTCGGATACCGGAGTCAAAAGTTATAGCCGATTTACTAAATTGTGTTTCTGCCAAATCCTGCACAATTTTCAGTTGTCGAAATTAATTTTTAATATATAGCTACTGAAGTCCGTTTTGAGTGAAAAAGGATCCGTTGGAAAGCTGTGTTCGTTGGGCTTCCGAATAAAAAAGAATCAGTCGATTCAGAGTTAAGAGTAAAACGTTGTGATCAAAACACTAAACTGTGTTCATAGTCAAAAAAATAAAAAAAGAACTGAAATTGAACTTGTTTGAGTCCTTTCGAGTCAATTTGAGATTTCTTTGATTCCTTGAAATTGCCTTCTACTCTACTTGCTATTTGTTTGATTGGTTGTTCTTGCAATTACTCAAATATCAAGTGTCACAATTCTTTTCAGTGCTAGTTTTCTTTGAGAGTCTTCTTGGAAGCTTTTCTTGAACTCTTGAGTCTTATTAACACTTGAACAATTGCAGGGATTATTTGAGTGAATTTTGTGAGAGCATTAGAGAGTTCAAACACGAGAGTAAACACGTGAGGGAGTGCTAGGATTAGTGCAATTTTATGCTTCTTTTCGTGTTGTGAATTTACAGGAATTACAGTATGTCTTACACGCAATGGTCTAAGAGGCGAGATTATGAGGATGATGTCCGTACTCACTTCAGACGTGAGCATCTCCGAAAGTTGGAGACCTTGACACAAGGAAATAAGAGTGTTGAAGAGTACTTTAATGAGATGGAGATTGCTTTGAAGAGAGCACAAGTCAAGGAGACCAAAAGGGAGACGATGACAAGATTCTTCGGAGGTCTCAACCAAGAGATAATTGCTCCACTGCATTACACTGAGTTCTTCTCCTTAGAGGGTATGTTCCAAGTGGCGATCACCATCGAGAAACTCAATGAGAGGTGTGATGAAATTGTGCGAGAATACCAAGCCAGGGAGAAGCACTTTAGAGAACGAATCGAGAGGATTCTTGGCGGTGCCCCACGGCTAGAGGATGTCAAGAATACTACAACGCTTGCTGTTGAGCATGACTTGAGTGTCCAAGGGAAAGAAGAAGTGAGTGAGCGAGAAAAAGAAGAGGGCTTAAAAGAACCCAAAGTCTTAAAGAAGACTAATCAAAACAGCCCCCATGAAAAGAGTGAGCATGGGTTAACTAATTCTTCTTCTTCTTATTTATTCTCTTCAGGGCTTCAAAATCAAGATGTTTTGAAGGAGAAGGAGTTGTCTAAGTTGCAACAATTAGAGTTGGATGCCTTGGGTAATCCCTTTCCTTCATGTGTTTCCTTTGTTGATTCTAATAGAATTGTTGTCTTAAAAGAATCAGATTCGAGGGCGAATCTTTTCGAAGGGGAAGGGAATGATACGATCCTAGCCCCATGGCTAACCCCAGTGAGGTTAATGCAACCCCTAGACATGGAGACAAGGCAGGAGACGCTGATTGATAAAGCTTTCAGGCAAAGGATGACATGGAAGGTGGCTTGGAGGTGCAGACACAATAGGCAACTTCGTCGGAATGTATCCGGAGCTGTACATGTTGGAATCATGCGATCGACCTCTCGTTGGAAACTTCAGGATGTTAGCTTTCATTTGGGACAAGATTAAGCTCATTTGGCTCAGTGGTTTAAAAGTTATGGACGTCGACATTATGGCGTGCAGTCTGTACGCGAGACAACATACAACTTGAAGTTTCGGCCCAAACCTTGGCCCGATGATGGAGAACTCGACATGGGCTGCTGGAATGTATTTAAATATATTCATATTTACTGTAATTAGTTAATTAGTTAATTAGTTAATTGATTAATTAGTTAAGTGTTTTACTTTAATTAATATTCCTATTTTGGAATTAGGGTTTGCTTGTAACCTATATAAGGAGCCGCTTGGCCTCCTTAGAAACTTGGCTGTTATTTGATAAATTGAGATATTCTCTTACCGCAATACTTGAGTCGTATACAAGTAAATCTTGGAATTGCATTATTGTGTCGTTTATCTTAGTGTGATTCTCACATTGTTGAGTCTAGTCCTAAGAATCCGATTCAAGACCCTTGACTTGAAATCGATTAGGGTCCTTAGCACAGGTTAGCTAAGTGGTCTAAGCTCGTACTTGTCGAGTTATCTACTTCCGCAGGAAATCCGTCTTTGAACAAAGATCAAAATTGGTGCTACGCATCCTAAGGAACCAGGATCGTATCATGAGGGCAAGCTTGGGCGACTAGCAACAACTGAGGTCGCTGCAGCCTTCAACATTTCAATTCGATCTGTCCAGAGGCTATGGAAACGGGGCCGAGAGTCTATGAATCACAATGTCAGCCGCCTCAGAGTGAAGAATACTGGGAGGAAAAGGGTAGACTTTGATTGGCAGCAAATCCGGGAGATTCCTCTGAGGAAGAGGACCACTATGAGGAATCTATCCAAAGCACTGAAGGTGTCCAGGAAACGTTTGTCATATGCCATGAAGAGTGGAGAGGTCAGGCGGCATTCAAATGCCATCAAGCCTATTTTGACTGAGGCTAATCGAAAAAGACGGATTGAGTTCTGCCTCTCAATGCTGGATCCACATTCACCTCCTGCTGAACAGAGCTTCCAAGATATGGGTAATGTGGTGCACATCGACGAGAAGTGGTTTCACATGACAAAGAAGACACAAACATACTACTTGTTGGCAGACGAGGATGATCCAGTAAGGAAACTTAAATCCACTAATTTCATTCCAAAAATTATGTTTCTTTGCGCTGTAGCTAGGCCTAGGTATGCGCCTGATGGTACATGCACTTTTGATGGAAAATTAGGTATATTTCCCTTGGTAGAAGAAGTGTGTGCTGTTAGGTCTAGTGTAAACAGACAGGCAGGGTCAATGGAATTGAAGCCAATTCAAAAGATAGGTAGGGATGTCATTAGGAATTTCATGATTGATAAGGTTTTACCTTCAATTAGGGCTAAGTGGCCTGTAGAGAACATTGGAGATCCAATCATTATCCAACAGGATAATGCCAAGACTCACATCCTGCCTCATGATGAAGAATTCTTTTCAGCTGCTACCTCTCTGGGATTGAATGTTATACTGTCATGTCAACCCCCTAACTCCCCTGATCTTAATGTCCTTGATCTTGGGTTCTTTAGGGCTATACAATCTCTCCAAGAACAGGAATGTGCTACGTCTGTGGCAGAATTGGTTGTAGCCGTACATAAGAGTTTTATTGAGTTTCCTGATATCAAGTGTAACTATATTTTTCTCACTCTTTGGTCCTGTATTGTTGAAATTCTGAAACTTTTGGGGGATAACACCTATAAAATCCCTCACATGAGTAAGGAGTCCTTGGAAAGGCAAGGGCTGCTCCCTCTAGTCCTGTCATGTGACTCCTTAATCATTGCAAATGCAAGGGGTCATCTACTCCCATAGCCTGTAAGTAATCTACTATAATCATTGCTTGCAGGAATACATGAGGATTTCAATCGTAGTTTGTGGTAGACAGTGGAAAGGGATTTTTGGTTGTGCATTAGAAGTAATGATGTTGATCACAGTATCCATCAATCTTACTGTTTGCATTTGCAGTCAACAGGAAATAGCAACTTTTTGTGCAGTATATAATTGATCCATATTTTGGGTAATGATATTGATCACAGTATCCATCAATCTTACTGTTTGCATTTGCAGTCAGCAGGAAATAACAACTTTTTGTGCAGTATATAGGTTGTACAGGTCGTATACCATGATGCAATGATCAGTATAGATCATTTACTTGGGCAGTAGTTGATGTATAGGTGAACACTGTCATAGTTTAGACCTGTATCATGGCTTTTGTTAACTGGAAATACTACTATGATGCATTTTCTGGGTTTACAATGCATTTTCTGGGCAGTTGTTAAATGGATAATTTATGCATTGTATGATGATGATCATGATGATTATATAGACCAAATTCTACGACGATAATGTATGCAATTTTTATTGTTATATGATGATGTTGATGATGACGATGATGATCATGTTGCTCAATTTCCTTGCAGAGTCCACCCCAATGAAACCAGCGTAAAAGGCAAGAGGCTAATGATCGTCTACTTCATGCCCAGGTTGTGAGTGAGCACAACCTGTTGCCGAGTTTTACCCCATTTCGTAGATTTGTCCATGTTGTGGTTGGATATTTATTTGCCTTGTGTGATGTATTGTTATCTTACTGAGGTAGGCCATGAGCTTGGCCTACCTCTGTCGCTTAAACGATAATTCAGGGCTTGACCCCGAGCTTGGCCTAGGGCTTGGCCAACACTGAAGCTCCCAATCGAATAAGTAAACAATCTTTACTTTAATTTCATTAAATAAAATTAAAGATTAACGGATCAATTCTCGGTGGAAACGTCTCACCCTTTCAATTTCAAATTGAGGTGTTTGCTTCCCAATACACCACAGAGAATCATAAGTCACAATTGCCATATCTGTCTCCCATAAAATGCGTCTGACTTCTAACGGTCATTAGGCAATTGGGATTTCCTTGTTATTTAAACCGTATACTTCCCCTTTACCGGTGCATCCAGCATATCAACCTTTCCCATTATCTTTCCGCCTTTCTTCTTCATTTTCTCTTTTCTTCAGGCTGTTACGTTTCTTGTCGCCGCCTATCAACAATGAATCGTCAAGACAAAAGAACGATTTTAGAATCATACGGCGTCACCAGCAGAACCCTCTAACGTGACACTGGGTTGTTGGACACCAATATCACCTCCACGGAGACCGAACTTGAGCGGATTGAGGACATGATTGAGGATCTCAAACATCGCAAGGATCAAATCTTCGCGGACAACTACATGGTGTTCGAGACTGTGAATGCAATGTCTGACTGCATTACTCATCTCTCTCATGCTGCTACAAAGCTGGAGCAGAAGCTCTCTGGACTGCGTATTGCGCGAGATACTGTGGGAGAGGCCAGGACTGAGATGAATAGGTTTGCCAATGGCGTGCTTGTGATCACCACTAATGAGAAGATTGTGTTCCTTTAAAACTCCTAAATTGTTGTCTTCTCTATTAATCTTCAATCCAGTGTACTTTAACTTTTTAATGTGCAATTTATTTTTCGCAAATTAATGGGTTTATTCCTTGTCCGGATGTTACTCTTTCCATGTGTTAAAAAGATGAACTTGTCTAGGCCTAGCCAGTGGCCTAGACAGATGCTTGACCCCAAACATACACACGGTAACAGAAATGCGCATAAAATATTTATGAACACAACATGTCCAGAATAATCAGGTCATCATTAGCAATAAATAAAAGACAAAGTCATTCGAAATATTACAAAACTTCCCGGTTTAGCTTTCCTTATCAAGGGGGGGGGGGGGGGGGGGGGGGGGGGGGGTGGTGGGACTGATGAAGTTGGAGCTGTCTTATTAGTGGGGGGCTTGAGGGCTGATGAAGTGGGAGCTGGCCGTCCAGGGGGGGTTGGGACTGATGAGGTGGATTTGAGATCATTCAACAAATGCCCAAGGATTCCTGAAACCACTTTGTCAAGGCTTTTGATACTGTCAGTGATATTCCACAAGCACGCGACTGCTTTTTTATAGCTTTCGGCTAGCTTTGCGGTGTCATCATTTAAGGCTGAGATAAGTTGATGTTGCTGCGAGAGCTGGTCCTGGTAGTCGGTGATGATCTTCTGCATGTTTAGCTGGCTTTCCATGATGCTGCGTGCCCAGGATGGTGGGGAGCTTGAGGAGGAGGGTTGCTCAGTCCTACCGGCTTGACCTTTGGAAGCATCTTGGGCTCTCCCTGCGGCTTGGCCGATCCCAACTTCTGGTATTTCATCATTAACGATTGATCTCACGAAGAATCTTCCATCATACTTCTTCCCCCAAAGGTGTTCCTCCACATCTGTGAATCCAACATTGTAATAAACATAACCATCTACCAAATGGAAGTACCCCATTTGGTCGAAGGCTCTCATATCTAGTACTTTAACATCACAGAATTTATGGAGATCAGTAGGATGAAGCTGTAAGCTTGTAGTAGTGACAGCTAGCTTGGTGATCAAGGATCCCAGAATCATCTTACCCCCCTGATGGTATGCATGCAGTTGCCTGCCTAGCCAATATGCTAGGTTCACCCTCTTCTTATGCACCATGCACCACAACAAGAACAACTCAAGTCTAGACAAATTCCCAGACACAGTTGTTTTCCCAGCGAGGTTAAAGGCCAATGCTCTGTGGATCATCCTAAGGGCTGGGTCTCTAATTTGGTGTGCCTTCGAGTGTTTGTCGAATGAAGCCGTAGGGTCTCCAGTCAACTCTTGATATGCGGCCGCAAAATTAAAATCTTTGGGAAAATCAGACAATGCATTCAAATGATCAGGGGATAGCAATTCATCCGCATTCACACATCCAAGCATCAAATTGAACTCATTTATTGACTTATGGTTCCAAACACCACACAACTGGAAGTTAACAACGTCAGGAGCATCAAAATCCAGTCTATTTCTTCCCCTAATGGATAGACTCTTATGGTCGAACCAAAATGTAGTATGGAATTCTAAACAAAGTTCAGAATAAGCAGCATCCAACACCAGCAGTAGGCATTCCCAACCAATATTTTGCATATAAGTTTTAATTCTGTCACCAACTCCTAAGGGGTCTAGAGATTCAAAATCAAACGTTGCATACGGAGTGATATCACATCTAAGTTTTTCCACTAGTTTGGCTTTGAGGTCTAAAGTATCAAACCTCAACCAACCTCTCAAATATTCAAGTGGGGGTACCTTGGTGGGCTTGGGCGTCAGATTGGCTAAGACTTCATCCTCTGCATCCTCAGTCAAATCTTCAATGTCAGCATCGGGGGCTACCTCTTTTCCCTTTAGTGACCGGTCTCCTTGTGATTTTGTGGAGGCATTAGAGGTTTGCCATTTCTTCATATGAACCTGCTTTTTCCCAGAGGGGTGCGTATTTGGAGGACTTCCGGTGGGTACGCCTTGTGATTTGGTGGAGGCTTTAGAGCTTTGCCGTGTCGTGCGTTTATGGACCGCCCCTGCTGCCTCCTCAATATCCGTCTCCGTCACAAGCTTCCTAGGGTTTGGCCTGATGACTTTCTTGATAGCAACCTGCTTCGTCCGGGGGCGCTTGAATGCAGAACGAAAGGCTACATTGCCATTGCAACTTGAGGACATTTTTCTTCTGGTCCTCCTCTCTGTTCTCCCATCAACTTCTGGTACTGGTCTCTTCACTTTCGTTTTGCTCCCCTCACCCGCGTCTGTGTCACTAAACTCAATCGCCCTGCCTTTCCCCTTCACGCTCTCCTCTGACCCAGAGTTTTCCTCTCCTGCACACTCATCCTTATTGAAGCTGGCCGCCTGTTCAGCATCTATTTCTCTGACGACTGCATCAATCATTTGTTTTACCCGTCCTTGTGCTGACGGCCCTGCCGAAACTGGTTCAGTCGCAGACGGCGGGGTGTCATGAGGGTCGATTGACTTGCTTGCCATGGGATCAGGTTTTTTTTTGAAAAGTGAGAGGTAAAAGTGGAAGTAATGGGAAGTTGGTGCGTTTCCAAGTGGGTTTGTTTAATGAAGAAGATGAAGTGGGTATTGGCCCTTATGGGAGTAGAATTTGCGCAAACATAATTTACTTGAATTACAAATTAAGAAAAAACAACTAAAACTGGGTCGCTTCTGGCTAGGCCACCGGCTCGGCCTACCAATTACCATAATTTCCCCCTATGAATAATTCCACAAAATGATTAATCCATATGGCCATCTTCTTCACTGGCAGTGGATGGTTGGTCATTTTACTTCTGTGATTGATGTTGCATTTTAAAAATTCTTTTGCTTAAATGCTTCCCTAGATAATGACCATCTTAGATGAGCGTTACTCTGTTTTAATGATAATTGTTTCAATTCTTTGTACTTATTGGTCGTTGGTGTTTTAGTTACACTGGACTTCTATAATGCTGGCCAGATAATGCACTGGAAATTATACACACACAGAAGTGAGGAAATATGTGACATGAAAAAGAGACGGTGCTTTTATTTATTTATAACAACCCAAGGACATACCACTAGGGTGGATTACAGACACATGGACTACTCAGACCCAGATTCATCATCGATGGTTGGGATGCCTGGAATGGCATTAGCAAATAGATTCAATTGAGCAAGAGCAAGCCTTGTACTATTAAGAGCCAGGTTGAGCCCCTCTCTCTTTTGGTTGGCGTGAGCAATGGAGAGGTTAAGATGGTTGATAGCCTCACTGTATGACTTGATTGCAGTCAGTGCCAGCCCCTCATACTCAGCATCTTCGTATACCTCATCCTTCCTAGCCTTCAAGTCCTCCAGCAACTCATTATACTCTTCCATGTCCTGGTTGGTCTGAAGAATCCTGTTCTCCAGCTGCACGATGTCCATGTCCAGATGACCTGAGTAGATGCCTGTAGCATTGTGGATCTCTACCTTCCTCTTACGATCCATTATTCTCAACCTGCACAGAGAAAACTTAAAACAGCAAAGGAGATAAGCAGCAAACAACAGAAGGAGAGGCAGTTTAGGGATGAAGCATATTAGGTTAAGGGATGGTGGTATTTATAGGAGCCTCAGTAGGGTTACCTGAGGTTATGTGATAAGGTGCATTAAAGGAAAGGAGCCTGTCAACCAAACAGTAGATATGGTAAAACTGTCACGCAACACACAAACTAAACCATTGCATCCAACCCAAACCAGTTATGAAAGATACACACATCCTGCACTATACCATTACTCTAAACATTGCATCACTTTGACAATGTTAAAGGATGACTCCAGTAGTAATTGGGAATCCAACTACAAGTCTACAATGTGCAGAGTTGGGGAACTGTTATCTAGGCTAATCCCCATCCCTAGCTCAGGTATAGATCATTGAATGGTCCAATCGGAAACAAGGTCTTGGGGAACTGTTATCGAAAATACATCAATTCCCAACAATTATTTCCAAGTTGACCTTGCATCAATATGCATTCATAATTATCAATCCAGGTGCCTCTATTTGCAGCATCCAAGCAATCAAAGCACAGAAGAAGAAGGTTTATGAACAAGGAATAACAAGTATTGCAAACAAGTCATGCACCTCAGAGCAAATGAAACAGAGCCCGTACTCAATGTAGTTGCTTCTGCTCATGCAATTCCATATGCAAACCAACCCAACAATTCAGAACTCATAAAACTGGAACAAGTTAAAAGTACAGGGCAGCTGTTGCAACTGGATGCAACAGCCTAAAATAGGAAAAATTGAAGAAAAACATACACTTTCACCATTGAAGAAAAACATCAGATGCCCTTAATGGGAACACAATGAGATAGCCAATATCAATTCATTAACCAGAGGACTAATATACATCATCAGTTGGACAGTATTCCTAAAATGGATCACAACGGTTGGGCATCCTAAATCCACCATCCTACTACTACCATAAACACCCTACTACATTGCAGAAACTGGCCATCCAAACAAAAAATAGCATTTTGTCTACCAGGAACACTAATATAGCAAAAACAGGCCATCCAAAAGTCAACACACTTATGTCTACAACCAACATCCTAATATATTCAGTAGTAATCAGGGAGAAGAATACGCAACATTGTGATGAAGCTCTCTTCGTCGAAAGGGTGCTCATCTTTAGGGCGAAACATACCTCGGATTGGAAACTTATTGAGATCGAAATCCATATCCACCTTCACTTCAGATGTATGCATTAAATCCTCAGTGGCAGGTAGATTTAAATCGGGAATTTTATACTTCTTTGGACGGCTATGATTACTGCCGAGATGCCCATCTTCTTCACTGGCAAGAGAGCACGAAACCTCATCCGCTTCCAAAACACTCACACGGGCGGCCATTTCTTCCTCGGACACAGCCAGCATCTCTTCAAACACGACGTCGTCTTGAGAGTAGGTATTTGGCACAATCACATCCATTTCACAGATTGCATCCGCCGCAACTGCCACCGGCCAGACATCATCTCCAACCCCCGCCTCCGCGACTGCATCACCATCGACCTCCGCCACCGCGGCGACATCATCCTCAACCCCAGGGACTCCAATTGAATCTGGAACGAACATACCCATAACCGGATCAAATTGCATACAACTATCATCCTGGGAATCATCCCAGAAATCAACACCATCCATTTGGAAAATTAAAAATTAAAAGTAGAAATTAAAACTACAGATTTGCAGAGAAATAAAAACTGAAATTGAGGATGGAATTTTGGGATTCTGCCCTTCTTCAACGAAATAGGGAAAAGTTTCAGTTCCCCCCAAAATTTGAGATTCAAACTGAAAATTGAGGGATAAGGAGTCAGTAGTCGAAGCCGAAGCCGACCTCCGAGCCGTCGTCGTCGTCACCAGCAGCGGCAAGGGGCACCCTCGTCTTCTCCAGCCTGGGGAGTCGCCCACGACATTTGTTGGGGACATACTTTTGGGGCGTAGAACGACTTTTGTTCCGCCCCAGAGGGAGTATAAAATACCACCTCTTACAAAAGAAATATTTGAAAAATACTAGCAAAATGGGTCCTAATAAAAGTAAACATTGTAATCCTCCATGTAAATTGACATCTGGCTGGTTAATACAGCTGCTACGTATTCCCTCCGTCCACGAATAATTATCATTTTTCTACTAAAAGTTATTGTACATTTTATTTGACTTTTTATTATTTATTTTACTGAAAATTACTATTTCAGAAAAACAGTTATTTATGAATAGAGGGATTACTACATTGCTAATTGCACCAATATAAAACTCGAAGGTGCTATTAAAATCAAATTATTTTATTTTATTTTATTTTATTAGCTTAACAGTTAAATGTTGATATTTGGGTTTATCATGAAATTCCCTCCCAATTTAAATAAAAACCAGATTAATGTTTTGCATAGTAATTAAGAAATGATTACACACAGTTTTTAAGTTTATTTTCGACTCTAATCTCTTAACTAATTTAGATGTATTTACGAAATAATTAATGATTTTAATTAATATAATAATTAGGAGTAATTTTGAAAAATGCCTACATAAAGCCCAGAGAGTAGTGAACTTCAACCCCAATCCGACTTTTCTGTTTTAGAATCAAAAGGAGTATATGTTTAATGGTTTGTTTGAGATTGTGTTCTGTGTTTTCTCTGATATCACTTTCAGCATATAATTTTTTTGACTATTATATGTAGTAGGAAAAGTAAAACGGAATCCTAAATAGACATAACTCATTTTAGCCTTAATTTAAACTTCTTTTCTTTTAGAGTCCATCTATTATACGATCTTTAAGCATATAATTTCAATAACTACTGTGAGTTTTTGTTAAAAAAAATATAAGTAAAGGTCTGAGTTTAACTACTAAAATTCAAGTTCATACATCTCTATAAAACTTAAGAGAAAAAGTTTTGATACTTTTTAGGATCTTGTTTTAAGTACGGATTAATTAACATCCAATATGATGATTGAAACTCGAATGATCATGACCGAAAAAGAAGTACAACCAACCGAAGCACCTTTACCCCAATAAGGGTGTGGAGTGAAAAGTTGGAAAGTATGGGGACTAACAACGAAGTTAAGCAAATATTAAAATGGATTTTGCAAAGATGAGACATAAATGGAAAAGGAAAAAGGTTTCAAAACCAAAACGCAACGTGGCAGCATTCCTATTTTGGCTCCTGTCGGGTCACACACATTACACATTACACATTAACACACAGTCACACCGCTCCATGTACCCTTTTTCTCATTTCTCTCTTATAAAATGCACAAACCATAGAAGCTCACTCTCTCTCTCCTCTGTAACATTAACACAAACACAAGATGGCCATTCCTGAAATTGGGGTTAGCGGTGGTTTTCCTGGAAGTGGTTTCACCACTTGCGGCGGAGGCGGTGGTGGCTGTTCTAGCGACCGCCCTTCTCCATCTTCTCCCCAAAATATCCTCCCATCAAACCACCTAGAAAATGAACAAGCAGAATCAAGATATGTGATCAAAGAAGAGAACGATACAGCTGCAGAGTGTGTCGGCGAGCCGGCGTCATCTTCATCCTCAATGATTGAACCGGTGACGGCTAAAGTAGAAGCAGAGGAAGGATTTGAGGATGAAGTGGAGGAGCAGGATACAGCCGGGGAAATCAATGGCGCGGCGGTGTTGATGATGGTAATAATGTCCATGATAGTAATGGTAATGATACTGGGAATAGTGGGTCGCCATCTTCTTGCTCATCAGTGGTGTTGCCGAAGCCGATGGAGGGGTTACACGATGCCGGTCCTCCGCCGTTTCTGAGGAAGACATTTGAGATGGTGGAGGATCCGGAGAGTGATTGGGTTGTGTCATGGAGCTAGAATGGTGATAGCTTTGTGGTATGGGATTCTCATGAATTCTCCAAGAATTTGCTCCCTAGGTACTTCAAGCATAGTAATTTCTCCAGCTTCATTCGCCAGCTTAATACCTATGTAAGTTACTATCTTATACTCCCTCTGTCCTTAATGCTTGTCTTCCTCGCATCCCAATATTCAGTAGGGAACGCATATCGAGGAGATCGGATGAGGTACTATTTGACTAAAAAAATCTGAAATTTTGTGTGAACGTACGTTAATCCTTAACGTACTTCCTAGAAAAAATTAGGGGCAAAATTGTCTCAAATAGTGAGTCTACCGGCCGTTCTAAGATACGTGTCGAAACAGTAAAAGCAAAAACTAAAACGACAAACATTGAAGTACGGAGGGAGTATTTATTGATTGATAATTTTATTTCAACCCAAAACACTTTTTTAATTTATTATTATTGTTTGCTTTCATCGAAATATTTTTCCTTTGCACTTTCTATTAATTAAAGTTTATTTGTTTGTGTTTCTTATAGATTGTGGCTTAGGATTATGTTTTAATTTATTCATCCTGTTGACCCATCTCATTATGGATAATGCTAAAAATCTGAATCTCTGATCTTAGAATGAGAACCCATGTTTTAAATATTAGACTTGAATTCTATAGGATTATTGGATTAATACTTGTTTATATATGCAAACATGGGTTTCATAGATAAGCTCCTTTTTTAATTATGGTGCGTGGGACATTTGCATTTTGGCTATTTCTCTGTGTTTGTGGTGTTTCTCATGAGAGTGCAAAATGGTGGCAGGGTTTTAGGAAGATCAATCGGGATATGTGGAAATTTGCAAACGAAGGGTTTCAAAGGAGGGAAGAAACATTGCTTAAGATCATTGTTTCTCAGATGAACAAGAAGAATATCGCATCATCATCTTTGATGATTGTGGAGACAACTCCAATTTCAGTCTCCCAGAATCCATCTGGGTCTACCCAAATTGTCAAATCCGGTGAGTCATCTTCGAGTTATTGTGAGATTTGTGATGAGAGGGAAGGGTTTGAAGAGATGTTTAAAATTGAGGGTTGTGTTCATTCTTTTTGCTGTGATTGCATGAGCAAACATGTGTCATCAAGAATTGAGAGTAGCAGTAGTACTGTTGTGACATGCCTCATGCCCAAATGTAGGGCTGTCCTTGAATAGGATGCTTGTAGGCCCATTTTGGGTAGAGCAGTGATTGGTATTTGGGAGGAGGCACTGTGTGAGGAGGTGATTAGGGGGTATTCAGAGGTTTTACTGTCCATTTAAAGACTGTTCAGCATTATTTGAATCCACCGGATTTCTTCTTTTGAAAATTTCCTTTTTTTTTTTTTTTTTTGTTGCTGGCTCCTCAGCATTGAACAGTGAGGTCTTGATGCTCGAAATCCTTCGAAATCCAACAGATAACGTAATTTCCTCTACTAAAGTCCGAATCTAGAAAAGTAAAGAAATAAAGGTAAATCAGTAGCATTAAAATTTAAAATGTATTAGAACACAAAATACATTATATTACTCCTCCCATAATATCTCTAAAAAGAAAATAAAAGAATAAAATTCTATTAAAATTCTAATTGTATCTAAAAGAATACACTATAACACAACCTTTATTTGATACATTTGAAAGATGAGTTATTCTTTAATATGTCATGCGATTCTTTATTTCCTACTTGAAGAAAAGTAACATTTTCAAAAAATAAAATAAAATAGAAAAGTAACATAAAGTAGTGAAAATTTTAAACGCCAGTTTGACATAAAAGGAAGCTTAAAAGCATGATACTCCTCGGACAAAGACTTGTAGTTCTCTCCTTACAAATCTGATAAAACTTGTGACGAAGGTCATCGAGCTAATTGAAGAATCATGCTTTGCCCACGTGAACATTGCCCGTCTCCAACGACTCCAAATAAACCACAAACCAGCAAGACATTCTTCCACACATTCAGTAAATGGGAAAAAATATATATATCCTTGTTTCAGAAAACAAAGCAGAATCCAAATTCTTTCCCCGATCTTTGTACTTAGCCAGCCAAAAAATATCAGCAAGGAATTGATGATATTCCTTGAGATATGGAGAGATGGCTAAAGGAGCTACTATTTGTGCTGACAGACCAAACAAAAGAATCTGAGTTGTTACTAGGAGGCAAGCAACTATAAAGACCACTTGGATGCTAACACCATCTCAGTCTGAAATATAGCATACCTAGAGTGAGATGGCTACTTCATATAGTAAGCTGCATCAATTTAGGTTGTCAGTTAACTGCAAGATGGTGGGTACAGTTTCCCCAAGCAATACCCCTCTCCTGATGTCATAAGCTCCTCTTCCCAATTCCTCATACTTCAAACTTTCATTAGTTCAAACCACAATCCAACAACTCAATCATCGTAAGACCATCTTGCCTATTAACCCAAATTGGAATCTCAGGTCACAGTTCTACAGAGCAAACACGACTCATTGTTACTGGAGATTCCTTTAACATTCTTGCTTTAATAATCCTTCCATTCCTCAGCCATCGCTAAACCCCTTTTCTCCATTCGAGCACAACCAGCTTTGCTTCCTCGAACTTCTTTAACTTCAACAACTTATTAGGCAAGAACCTAAAATTCCCATAGTGAAACCCTTTTTCTCTCCCTCCATAAATAATCACGTATTTAACAGCTTGCATATAATAACTCAAAAGCTAGAACCAAACAGTTCTAGGCTGCTTTTGCCTAATATAGATATTCTCATGCTCAACTCACGGAAGAGACCGAACAAAAGAATCAACTGCGGGTGTCAACTATTCCATCATAGGATGGTGGGTGGCATTTGCAACACTCCTAATCTTCAAAAACTTTTTTCATGCTCCCCAATCTTCATTCTACAAACTTCCATCTGTTCAAGCAAATATGCCAGAAAGCAGAGGATTCATAAATCATTGCAAAAGTAACTGTCTTGTCTTGTCAATGGCTCCAAATTTGAATCCTGGCACACCTATAAACAAGCACTAATCATGGTTACTGGAGATACTTCTAACATTCTTGTTATAATACTCCCTTAACTGCTCACCCATAACCAAATCTCTGTTCTCCATTTCCTCCAAAACCAATTTAACTTCCTCAAACCTCTTTAACCTCATCAATTTATTAGCCAAGACCCCAAAATTCTCCTTGTCAAGCCCTTCCTCTCTCCCTCCATACATAATCACAAGTTTAACAGCTTGAATATAATAACCCAACCTGAGCAGCCCATTGATGACATGGATAGGTGTTGAATACAGCAGGGTCACTCCTTCATCCTCCATCATCCTCAGCAACACCAATGCTCCCTCCACATTGCCAGTCCTACACGCGCCCAGGACCAGCGCTTCATAAGTCCTCGAATCTGCATCCAATCCATCCTGATTAATCTTCTCCATCACCTCATTTGCCGCCATCAAATCTCCAACAAAACAATAAGCAGTTAACAAATAATTATAGGCCGTTATATCAGGTGACACGCCGCATGTCTTCATCAACTCCACCACCAGCCAGGCATCCTCCATCTCCTTCTTCTTGGTCAGACGCAGAAGTATAGGGTGAAATGTGGACGCGCAGAGGCCATCCTCCTCACGCGCCATGACATCCACAATGCGGAAGGCCTTATGTACACGGTCAAGCTTGCAGAGACGGGCGATTAGGGCTTCGAACGCACTTTTGCGGGTAGCCGGGGTCGAGGCCGCCGAGGGTTTTGATGAGGTCGTCGAGAACGGAGAGGGAAGCGGCGGTGTTGGTGATGAAGCTGAAGGTGGCGGTGGTGTTGCAGCAAGAGTCTCTAATGCGCTTATTGAGGAGGTAGCGAAGACCCCAGAAGTCTCCTTCTTGGGCGGCGGCTTTGACGAGATCGTCGTAGTAGGCGACAGTGGGGCGGTGAGGGGAAATGTGAAGATTGGCATTTAAGGAGGCGTAGAAGCGAGTGGTGAGGGAGAGGATGGATCGGCGATTTGAAGATGAGTAAGGAAGAATGTAGGGAAATGAGAGGAGAGCATTGTTATGTGTGTAGGGTTTAAGGGATGAAGATGATGGAGGAGATCAAAGGTGCGATTTTTATCTGTTAATATTAACTAAATCATTATAATTGAAAAAAAGCTTCAAAATAGTTATAAAAGCATCCTAATTTCAATAAATTGATTTAAGTTCGTAAGCACAATTTTAAAAGATTTAAGATTCAATCAATCAGTTAAGATGTAAGCACAATTTTAATTTGTCGTTTTACTGAATAATAATGACAAAACAAAATATAAAAAACCAAAGGGGTATTCCAATTTCCAATTGGAAACATAACAGGTCAGAAATCAATTCTCACCTCAGGACAAGCATGGGCCGCGAGGCCCATTAGGCAAACTAGTTAAGACACGTAGCCCAAAGTCTTGTAGCAAGCCTATTGGCTGGTAAAATCGACCATTTGAAAATAATGTCATTAATCATTATCGTGTTTTTTAACTAAGGCAAAATAAAAAATATGAATACATTGATTGCTAAATAAATTAGGACCAATGGGAAAACACCTGGAGTATTATTTACTTGTTTTTCTAAACAAAGTCAATCAAGTTAATCAAGAACTAAACCAAAATATTGTCGCTTCTCATTAGTTAATCAAGAACTAAACCAAAATATAGCGTCGAGATTTGAGATTTGAGATTTGAGATTTTAAAAGTCTTTTCATCAATTACAGTGAGCAAAGCATTTCTTGTCCTGCTGTTTCCTTTGTTATCTTCTTTTGATCTCCGTGCTTCAATCCGGTTTTCTTCACTTTTAGTTTCCAAAAAAGAAGAAAAAGAGATGGTTCTCTGCTCGATTATTGATTTTGTTAAGAAAATCGCAGACAAATGCGTTGACCCCATTGTTGGGTATGTTACAGCAGAGGTTGGTTATCTGATCAACTACAAGGCTAACATTGAGAATCTGAGAGGCGAAGCTCAGAATCTGAAGGATGCAACAAAATCTTTGGAGGTTCGAATCGAAGGTGCTCGAAACAGATCTGGGGCAACACTAGTGGATCCTGTTGCTCAGACGTCGTTGGATAGGATGACCGCTCTCAACAAGGAAGCATCCAGAATCATCCGGGACGAAGAGCGAGAAACCGAGTGGTGTCTCATGGGTTTGCGCCCCAATGTGTGGGCCTGCTACCTGGCAAGCAAATCGGCCAGGAAAGTGATGGACGATGCCGAGGAGCTGAAGAAGGCTGGAGAAAGTATCACAACGGTTGCCCATGTTGATTACTCCCAGTGCGGCGTGGTGGAACCGTGGAAGGCTGAGAACGATGAGTGTGAGAGCGATGAGATGAGAATGAGATGCGATGCGATGGCCCAAAATCCCTTTAGGTTTTTTTTTATAATTTAGCAGGGTCCAGACCCGAGACCCGTCGGGTCCAGACCCGGCAGACCCGAATATTTTCGGGTCGGGACCAGTCCCGGTCCCGAAATAAAACGGGACCAAAAATTAGTCCCAGACCCGACCCGAGACCCCGAGTTCGGGACGGGTCTACGGGACTGGTCCCATATTGACACTCCTAGTGGTTGCCAAAGAAACTAGGAGTTGGATCAAATCAAGCATATACTATCTATTTCATTCAACTATGTTTTCTAAAGTCAAGAAACATCGTGGAGTCCGCATTTTGTATTTATGAAGTTTTTCATGTTCTTTTAGAAATAATTTTATTTATTTATAGTGGATTACATAGTTTTATTTAAACTAACGGATATCCATTAACCATGCATAATTAGTGGTATGGATATCCATTAACCATGAAGTGGATATGGATATCCATTAACCATGAAGTGGATCATGATTATTATTTTTCTAAATAAACATCACTATTGTTTTATTTTTTCTAAAACACCGTAGCATTGACGAAAAGTTAATTAATGTCATTGTCATCTCATACAAAAAATATTACTTCCTTTGTCCTCTAAAAAATAATCCTCAAATCACTTTCACAGGGATTAAAAATATGACCGATGCATAGTTACATTCAGTAAATGTAGTAAATACTCTATCTGTCACTAATAAAATAACTTTCTAGCCGAAAGACGTTATCACTAATAAAATGTCGCTATCACCTTTTAGCCGAAAGAATAATCATCCATGGTTTGAGGCCCGAGTACAGAGGGTTTGTCGCTGCAGTACAGGGATGGCTGACCCAACCATCACTTGTTGAGTTCGAGAATTTGCTAACTAGTCAAGAAGCATTAGCTAAGCAGATTGATGGATTTTCGCTAAAAGGTGAAGAGGAAACACTCTACACTAACAAGAATTGGCAAAATTTCAAGCAACGGAAAGTTGCTGGATCAAAAAGAAATATTGATAAGGCTGCAAGCAGTCATGGTGAAGGAAGCGCTCGCGCAGGGGGAGCTCATGGCAAAAGTAAGAGGTTCGAAGGGAAGTGCTACAACTGCGGAAAGATGGGACACAAAGCAGAATCCTGTTGGTCAAAGAAAAAGACCATGGGCAGCAACGCCGCTACTTCTAACTATGAAGAAGAGTGGGATATTGAGGCGGACTTTATTGGAGAAGAAAGTGCCATTACTTCTAACTATGAAGAAGAATGGGATATGGAAGCGGACTTTATTGCGGAAGAAAGTGCCGCTACTTCTAAATATGAAGAAGAGTGGGATATAGAGACGAACTTTGCTGTAGAAGATGAGGAAAGTACTTTTACAACAATAACATCCAATGGAATCGACGATTGGATTGTTGATTCGGGTTGCTCAAATCATATGACAGAAGATAAGGAAAGATGGAGCACTGTTACATTACATTTCAACGATGAGTTTGATTTAGTGCTTATGGAGGAGGATTTAGCTTCAGTTGAGAGCTTGGAGACGACAGTAATCCAGCCTATCTTACAGGGCACTGCAGACATAGATGTCCAAAGAGAAGATAGCAAGGAAAGCATCGAAGAGGTGAAGCATAATCCAACCGACTCATTGTTTCACAGAGAAGATGCAGCAATCATCATCCAATCGGCTTTTAGGAATTTTCTGGCTACACGCAGAAGTAAAGATGTCCTTCTGAAGGATAGTAAGCTAGAGCAGGGTCCTCGAACGGAGAGTTCAGTTCCCGACCATATTTTAGAAACTAAAAACACAAGTAGAGACTCCAAAGACACATCAGTTGAGGTACAAATTGGAGATTCTACAGGAGTTCTCTTTATCAGAGAAGAAGGTGTAGTCATTCGTCACCATATGCAAAAGAAAGCCAGAGCTAAGTTAAAGAAAAATTGGGATGATGGGACAATGAGTAGCAGCATGTCAAAGTTGAGGGTTAGGAACAGGCAAGATGCAATAATTCATCATGAGAGGGCACTAGCGTATGCTTTCTTACAACAGCTACGAATCTGTTTGAAGAAAAAGCAAATCAAATCATATGGCATATAGACAAGCATGAGTTGGAGATGGCCAGTATGGTGGAAAATGAAAGTTGGTGTTGAGGGGGAGTGTTAAGAAATCAACACCATCCTTTCATATCACCGAAAGAAAAGAAAAGAAAAGAAAGTGGCAGAAGGTTCCGGAAGGATCAAGAAGAGCCTAGCGCATTGTGGAGACATGTGTGGAACTTTCTGGAAGAGCCTAGAGAAGTCTAGGTATTATGGGGAACAACCTAGAAGACTCCGGGAGGGTCAAGAGAATTCTAGCCCAAGTGGAGAATGGCCTAGAGAGTTCCCGAAATAAGAAGAAGTGTGTAGAAAGGAAGTGTCTAGAAAGAAGGTTGTAGAAGAGTGGTGCACCGAAAAGTGATGACCAAAAGAAAAGAGAATGAGTGTGAAAGGGTCCAGCTCAAAGGTGAAGAAAAGAACAAGCTTGAAGGTTATAGAGGGATCCAGAAGCTTCTAGAAGAGTCTAGCATATTATGGAGATGTGAAGAATCTAGAGAGATCCGGAAGCTTCTAGAGGAGTCTAGCACATTATGGAGATTTGTGTGGAACCTTCCGAAAGAATTCTAGATACGGCATGACATAAGTCATGACACAGGAATGACGCAATGTATGATGTAAGTGATGATGTAAGGCGAGGAGTGATGTAAGCAATGACGTCATCCAAGGAGCTTTCTAGAATGTGCTAGATGTGTAGAGTACTCTAGAGAATTCTAGATACTCAATCTCTACCATTGATTGGGAGTAGGTGGGAAACGATCCTAACCGTCCTTTGAGGAGGTGATTACCTATAAATAGGCATGCATGCTTACAAGGTAGTAGAAGGCACACAAAGAAAGATTGAAGAGTGCAAAGAAATAAAAAGAGGAGGGAGTGGAAATAACAAAGGAGTGGTGTGAGGAAAAGAGTGAAGAGAGGCATGAGTGAGTAGAAATAAAGTGTTTGAGAAAGTGAGTATTATATGCCTATTAAAGGCAATAAATATTGTATCTCCCTTGTAATTTTTTACTTCCATTTAAATTAAAAGTTCAGCTTTTGTAGCTCGTATCTCCACCCAATTGATTATTAACTTTGTAAATTCGCACCACCTTTGTTCAACACAGGCATCCTCCATCTCCTTCTTCTTGGTCAGACGCAGAAGTATAGGGTGAAATGTGGACGCACAGAGGCCGTACTCCTCACGCGCCATGACATCCACAATGCGGAAGGCCTTATCTACATGGTCAAGCTTGCAGAGACGGGCAATTAGGGCTTCGAACGCACTTTTGCGGGTGTAGCCGGGGTCGAGGCCGCCGAGGGTTTTGATGAGGTCGTCGAGAACGGAGAGGGAAGCTGCGGTGTTGGTGATGAAGCTGAAGGTGGCGGTGGTGTTGCAGCAAGAGTCTCTAATGCGCTTATTGAGGAGGTAGTGAAGACCCTAGAAGTCTCCTTCTTGGGCGGCGGCTTTGACGAGGTCGTCGTAATAGGTGACAGTGGGGCGGTGTGGGGAAATGTGAAGATTGGCGTTTAAGGTACGAGTGGTGAGGGAGAGGATGGATCGGCGATTTGAAGACGAGTAAGGAAGAATGTAGGGAAATGAGAGGAGAGGCATTGTTATATGTGTAGGGTTTAAGGGAGGAAGATGATGGAGGAGATCAAAGTGCGATTTTTATCTGTTAATGTTAACTAAATCATTATAAGTGAAAAAAAGCTTCAAAATAGTTATAAAAGATTTAAGATTCATTAATTGCTAAATAAATTAGGACCAATGGGAAAACACCTGGAAGCAGCAAATTTTTGTTCTTACTAGTTTTTCTAAACAAAGTCTGTTGACTGACAGCTAATTATTGTCGCTCCTCATTAGTTAATCAAGAACTAAACCAAAATATAGCGTCGAAATTTGAGATTTTAAAAGTCTTTTCATCAAATAAAGTGAGCAGCTGCTTGTTTGTGCAAAGCAATTAGCAAAGCATTTCTTGTCCTGCTGTTTCCTTTGTTATCTTCTTTTGATCTCAGTGCTTGAATCCCTTCTGTTTCTTCTGTTTTTTCTTTCATTTGTCGAAAACCAAAGAAAGAGAGCAGGTACAGTACTCTACAGTCTCTACATATGGATATATCCACTTGTTCTTTCCTTGTTCGATTCAGTTTGTATTCTCTTTTATTATATATCCTTACTGTTACTTGTTTTTCGCCTTTTTGTTTTTGTTTTGTGATGCAGGTCTGAAGCAAGGAAAATGGTTCTTGGCTGTGTTATTGACATCGCTAAAAAGAGATGCGTTGACCCGATTGTTGGGTATATTGGGACAGAGGTTGGGCATCTATGTAACTACAGCGCCAACCTTGAGAAGCTGATAGAAGAAGTTAACAATCTGAATGATGCAAAAGAACGTATGGAAGTTCGAATCGAAGACGCTGGACACAGATCAGGGGAAACACAGGTATATGATGGTGTTGACAGGTGGTTGACAAACATGGCTCGTCTCATTGAAGAGGCATCCAGAATCATCGAAGAGGAAGACAAAGAAACAGGGAGGTGCCTGATGGGATTGCGCCCCAATCTGTGGGCGTGCTACCTGGCAAGCAAATCGGCGAAGAAGGTGATGGATGCTGCTGATGAACTGAAGAAGGCTGGAGAAAGTATCGAAACGGTTGCCCATGTTGATTACTCCCCGTCCTTGAGGTACGCAATCAATCCTGACTTCGAGGAATTTGAATCAAGAAAGGAAGCTTCAGAACAGATCGTGGACTTCCTGAAAGATCCGAGCGTGAAGATGGTAGGGATGTACGGGATGCCGGGAAAACCACTCTTGCGGAAAAGATCGGTGAGAAGCTCTTGAAAGACGGTATATTCAGAGATGTGGTGAAGACAAATGTATCCAACAACCAAAAAACAGATCTGAAGGATATTCAGAAAGAGATCGCGGATGTGCTCAAGATCTGCTTGGGAGAAAAAGACAGCCTCACGGCTCGAGCTAATCAGCTAAGAGAGCAACTGGTGAAAAAGGACAAACTACTCATCATTCTGGATGATGTTTGGTTCAGTTTTAAGCTGACAGATGTAGGAATTCCCGTTGACCGGGAATTGAAAATTCTGATCACGTCCAGAAACTTAGACGTGATGAACGACATGGATTCAGAACACAACGTCCAACTCGACAGCTTATCCCCTGATGATGCCTGGAAGCTGTTCGACAAAATGGCGGGTGGTGTTGCTCCACATTCTGACGGCGGCTCTACTGCTCGGGCTGTGGTCGAGCAATGCGGAGGTATCGTAATTTACAACTAATTAATTAATTGTTTCTTTTTTAGAAAAAAAATTCACTGAATAAGTATTTAATTATATAAACAAAAGGGCAAAAGACAGATTGGCACCCAGGAGATACTCCGGTGGACAATCGGACCACCAGACTATCGCCGTGACCAATCGGACCACCAAGAAATCTCCGTTAGACAAAATTGCACACAGCATTTCCTCCGTTAGACAGTCAAACCACCGCGACCGTTAAATTTGACTAACGGTGTTAAATAATTGACACGTGGCCGTTATCTGCTGACGTGTGCCACGTCAGCATTTTAAAAAATATAAAAAATGTAAAAATAGGGAGAAAATATTTAAAAAATCCAGAAAAATATAAAAAAAGTTCAGAAATAATGTAAAAACTTTTTAAAAAAATCATAAAATATATAAAAAATCCAGAAAATATAAAACATTTCAAAAAAATATAAAAAATATATGTTTTTTAAAAATTATAAATAAAAAATAGGAAACACAAACCAATAGAATTTTTTTAAAAAAAATTAGACACTCCGTATAGTGTAAAAATAAATTATTTCTAAATATTTTATTATAATTTTTATTTTAAAATAAAATACTTTAAAAATAGAAAAATATAATAATAAAAAAAAGAAAGAAAAAAAAAACGCACTCGATGCTAGAAATGCTAACTTCACCCCTCCACACCATTTTTTTAGTTTCTCTTTTAGGATAGTGAGTTTGTTGAAGGGATTGAAGAAGAAAGTGATAAGGATTTTGTCCATTTTTTAAAAAATCCTATTGGTTTGAATTTTCTATATTTTTTTACATGATAATTTTTCCTCTTTTTATCTTTTCCATATTTTCTGGTTTTTTTATATTTTTTGAATTTTTTTATATTTTTCTGAATTTTTTAATATTTTTTAAAGATTTTCTTCCTATTTTTACAATTTTTATATTTTTTTAAAATGCTGATGTGTCATGCCACGTCAGCAGATAACGACCACGTGTCAATTATTTAACACCGTTAGTCAAACTTAACGGTCACGGTGGCTTGACTGTCTAACGGAGGAAATGTTGGGTGCAATTTTGTCTAACGGAGATTTCTTGGTGGTCCGATTGGTCACGGCGATAGTCTGGTGGTCCGATTGTCCACCGGAGTATCTCTTGGGTGCCAATCTGTCGTTTTCCCTAAACAAAAATATTACTCCCTCCGGTCCCAAAACAATGTCATTTTAGCTTTTGCTTTTACTATTTCGGCACGTATCTTAAAACGGCCGGTAGACTTACTACTTGAGACAATTTTGCTCCTAATTTTTTAGTACATTAAGGATTAATGTACGTTCACAAAAAAATTTGGATTTTTTTGGGGCCAAATAGTGCCTAATCCGGCCTCCTCGATATGCGTTTCCTACTGAATATTGGGATGCGAGGAAGATATTCTTTTGAGACTGGAGGGAGTATGTTTTTGTTTTATACTCCAAACCGGTGAATTGCTAAGTCTGAATGGATTCAGATCAAGTCTACATACAAAGAATTCTTGTTATGTTTTATTTTACTAGTTTTTTACAAAATATAAACAATAATTCTTGGGAAAGATGAAGTTGGACTTTTGAATCTTGATAGACGAGGGAAGGGGAAGAGGTGGAGGAAGATGGTGATGTGTCAACAAATGTGCGGCCCACAGGTGATAATACGTCTACGTCAGCAATCCCACCTAAATATTTATTTACTGAATCTAATTTTTGAATTTTCATAAATTAAAAAAATATGTTATTTTGACCATAAAAACCTACTAGGGATTGCTGACGTAGGGTCAAGTTGAACAAACCTACTACGTAATTAAAAACACAAGGCCAAGTTTGACAAACATAAAAACTTTTTTTAAATTATAAAAAAATGAAAAATAAAATAAAACAATTGAAAATACAAAAAACCATTATAGAGTCCTGTTTTTTTTATATATATAAAAATAAATTATATTAACTAAAAGTAGCTAAAGAAGGTAATAAATTGTATGGATATTAATTTAGATAAAATTAATAACAAAAGTTGTTAATTCATATTTTTTTTGGTTTAATTAATGTATATTTTAGGCATCCCTGTTCTACTTGTGACAATTGCAAGATCATTGAGAACAAGGGATTTGGAGACTTGGAAGGAGGCCTTGACCCAGCTGGAAAAGTTTGACGGGGATAACTTTGTTGAAGATGCATACAAGAGGATAGAAGTGAGTTATCATTTTTTGAAAAACGATGAGATCAGGTCACTATTCTTACTTTGCGCACAGTTGGATCATCACTCCATCCCAATCGATGCCTTGTTGAAATATACAATGGGGTTGGGTTTGTTTCCAAGACGCAAGAAATTGGAAGAAGTAAGTCAAAGACTACACATGCACCTCGGTAACCTCAAAGGCTATTGCTTGTTGCAAGATGGCAACACGGAGGGAACAGTGAGAATGCATGATGTTGTCTATAAGTTTGCTGCATTTGTTGCCTTTAGAGATCACCATATGTTCACCGTAGGTGATGGTCAATTAGAAGAATGGCCTCCTAAGAATGAACTTGAACAATTCTCTGCAATCACCTTGCCATATGGTCATCTCCCTAATCATCCGTTTCCTAAAGCTTTTGATAGCTCAAAACTTGAGTCGTTTATCTTGCTTCAGAGCTGGGGGGATGACTCTCTAAACGTACCAGATAAGTTTTTCATAGGAATGAAAAAACTCAAACTCGTTGAGCTAACGAACGTGTCTCTTTCACCAGTACTGCCTTCATCGCTTAACGTTCTTGTAAAGCTGCGAACACTGTGACTTGATTATTGTAAATTGGATGACATAGCTATAATTGGAGAAATACCCATGTTACTGTTGGGTCCAGCTCATTTTTGCTGCCCAACTGTCGACTCCGTGTGGAGTCAAATAATAAATTGGATGCTGTAAAATTGGACTTGTGTTGTCCAAGTTTGAAAAAGGAAAACTGGAAGTATGTAGATTGGTACCGTAATTTCTACATTGCCACCGTCCAAGCCACAATTGATGACTTGGAATTACTGCACCGCCACAAATCTAATTTGTGGATTTCTCAAGACAAGCAATTAGTGCTTGTACTATTGCATGCATATATAATATGCAAGTTGGAAAGGAAAAGGTGGCAGCTGGAAAAGAAATGGAGTGCTCGCAGCAAAATTGGAAAGTTAATCCAATTTTGGACTTGGAAAAGCAAGCAGCAATTTTGGACTTGGAGTAAACCAAAATTGATTTTTGATGCAGCCGTTGATTTTGTTGATTGTGGGCTTTGACCTTTCACACATGGGCTGGTGCATCTATAAATAGATGCATTTGTAAATGGAGCATTTATTCGATTGCAACCAAGAGCAATTGGAAAGAGGGTGTGGGCAGAGAGAAAAGTGAGAATTGTGAGAGAAAAATAATTGGTGGATTGATTCCATATTTCGAGTGAGGGTATCCTAAATATTTGGGATTTGGGTTTGAGAGACAACCTATTGTATTATTTTTCTTCTTGGTTAATAAAATTCTCAGATCTGTCCGTGGTTTTTCCTCGTTTGAGGTTTTCCACGTAAATTCCCGGTGTCGTGTATTTGCTTTATTTTTCTATTCGATCCTAAGTGGGAGATTTTTCCCAACAGTTACAAGTTCTCAGTCTTATGGGTTCCATTGTCTCTCATGTTCCAAAAGAAATAGGGAGTTTGGGTAGCAGCTTGAAACTTCTGGATTTGCGTAATTGTGATAAGCTAGAAGTGATAGCGTCAGGCGTGTTTTCCAACTTGACCTTATTAGAGGACTTGCGTATTGGAAAGAGGAGCTTTAATAATTGGGAGCAGTTACAAGGCTGCAGCAGCAGTACTGACCATGAGACAACATCGACGACAACGAAGAAGTTAGCTAGCCTGAGGGAATTCAAGAATCTAGGGAACTTGATCAACTTAGAAATTCACATCCCTAATCCAAAGACGACGTTTCCGAAAGACTTGGTCTTTGAGAAGTTAGAAAGATTCACAATAATTTTTGGACAAGAAGTTTATTCGTTTGCTAAGGATTCAAGCTTAGGATCCTTGGACGTGAGTCACATATTCAGTTATACGAGGGGATTAAAATGTTGATGGGAAAAGCTAATAGTCTAAACTTGGAAGATGTAGAGGGTGTTACAAGTGTCTGTGAATTGGATCCGAAAGGCTTTCCTGAGTTGAAGCTTCCAGTGGGATCATTTCAGAACCTGACAACTATAAACGTGGAGAGTTGTAATGTATTAAAGTATCTTTTCTCATCTTACTACTTGGCAAGACTTCTTTTGTGCCTAAAAGAAATTAGGTTAGCGTATTGTGAGAGCATGAATGCCATTATTGTTGACGATGATAGGTACCAATTAGATGAAGAAGGAGAGATTGAATTTGCCCAGCTTCGAGCACTAGAACTACGTTCTCTACCTCGTCTCATTAGCTTCTACTCCAATACTCCCAATCCGATAATTTCCTCATCACAAGAAAGACAGGAGAAGGATCCTATGTTGTCATCCGACGAGGAAATTGTAGAGGACAATCAACGACTTCTCATTTCTCTTTTCAATAAAAAAGTATGGTCTCCTTCCCACTTCTCTTAAATAATTTTTTTTTATAAAAATAGCCTAAGTAACTTTCTTAAGACTAAAGTTTATAGTGATAGTTTTCAAAAAGTTTACTTTATTGTAATTCATGATATAATTTATAAAAGTGAGTATGCAATATGCACATGTGTTGCTTATCTATAAATAAATAAATAAAATCATATCAACCACACGAAAAAATTAAACAATATTTGATATTAAATCTAACATTGTAGTTTAATAGTAAAATTCTAGAAAATAAATAACAAGGTTAAAATAATAAATACAATATAATGCATCTAGAAATAAATTAATAAATTAGGTAACAATCGATCAATAATAATTTAAAAAATAATGTGTGTGCGTAGTACTACGTGTGCCCTATTAAACTAATTTCATATAAATGTGTACAATTATCAAGGTTGTAAAATTTAAACTAGGGATGGCCATTGATGGGAAGGGTTTGAGAATTTGTTAAAACTTAAAATATAGTTTAACCTGAAAACTAGTATATAATCTATATACTATATCTAAAAGTACAAACTCCTTATCATTTTCTTTTGATTTTTTTAGGGATAATGTGCAAATTTTATGGCCACCACTTTTTTTTATTTTTCTTTATTCATCAATTTTTTAAATGTTATATCTTATTTATTATATAATGCAATATGTAACCTTTTTTTACTTTAGTAAAATTTTAAAATTATTTAAAGTCTTGTTCCTTTAAGATGAAAAATGATTTGTTAATATTTCAGATGAAAAAGAAAACGTGATAGTAAATTTCAGATGAACTTTTCTTTCATCTAAATCCAATTAATAAATCTTTGCTTCCCACTTTTGACATTTTGGAAGACGGTTCATGATAAAAAAACTCAAATTCAATTTTCAATTTTCAATTACCCAATCACCAGTGCCACAAACATATATACATACACACACATATATATAAAAATTAAATAAATTTTTTGGTATTTTAATAGAAAATATTGTGAAATAATGTTGAATTTAGATTTAGTTATTTTATAAGTTAAAAGATTATATAACATTAAAAACGTAAATGAAATAAAAATTTAAATTGGACAGAAAATTGAATTTGTTAAAACTTAAAACATGATGTAATCAAGTTTGTATGTTTTTTTCCCAATTCTATACGGTTTAACCTGAAAACTAGTATAATAAATTAAAAACTAGTATAATAAGGTTTGTGTGTGCAGGTTGTGCTTCCGAAATTGAAAGAGTTGGAATTGCAGTGGATGGAAGTTGACCAGATATGGGACAACCAGCTTGCAATTGAAGCAGAAAGAATTAATTTTTGGCTTCAAAATTTGACTATCTTGAAAGTAATAGAATGCCACAATTTGAGTTATTTGTTTACTTTCTCTATGGTTAAAAGTCTTGCACAACTTAAAACACTTGAGGTAAGCCGTTGCGATTCTATTAAGGAAATAGTTGCAACAAAAAGAGAGATGTCGGAAGATGATGTGATGTTATCTTTCCCTGCGCTATACCGGCTAGACCTTGGTTCTCTTCCAAAATGCAAAAGATTCTGTTATGCCAGCTCGTCATCGACTTTGTTCCATAAAAATGTCAGTTCTCTTCTTTCTATTTTTTTTCTACCTTTTCCCTATGTAATAAGTTGATTTGATATAGTTTATACATTGTTGCAGGTTGAATTTCCTAATTTGGAGGTACTGGAAATTTATCGTTTACATCAAGTGAAGATGATTTGGGGACCAGAGAAGATTGTGAAAACTCAACTCCATTTAAATCTCCGGTCCGTGAGTGTTATCAATTGTGGAGGTCTAACCAGTATTTTCCCAGTATCTATCGCCCTCCTGGCCATTAAACAACTTGAAGATCTTTCGATAAAATATTGTCGAAACCTTAAGGAAATTGTTTCAAAGGAGGAAAAGAACGAGGATGAAGAAGAAGAAGATGGCGCACCTACATTTGTGTTTTCTAATTTGACCTCTCTATATCTTTTGGATTTACCAAAGCTTGAGAGATTTTATCCAGGACCTCAGAGCTTAGATTGGCCAAATTTGAAAACGTTAAACGTGTGTTACTGTGACAGATTAATGGACCCCTTGAATCTCAACATCCATAAATTAGGTGCATCATTTGCAAAGGTACGACCCCCTACCTATATACTATACTTTCTACTGTATATTCTATATACATATTTTCTATATGTTATTCTTATAAAATAAAATGCATAATCAATTTACTAAAATTAAAATCACAGTATATACTTCGTGGAAAAAATTAATCACTACTTTTCTTCTTTTGCTGGAAAAAAATATTGTTGATTTTTTCTTCGTATAAAAAAGACAGAATTTCCCTAAATTTTGACACTAAATTATTAAAATACGTGATTAGCGCATGAAGTGTGGCGCACATAACTGCCACTAAATACGCCAAGTTGGTAAATAATATCGTTTTATTTTTTTCCTTTATAATTTCATTATTTTCACTTATGATAATACATTAATTTATTTTTAACCCCAAATTAAATTATAAATCATTACATTAATATAGTTATTTATTTATTTTGTATATATTAATTTCAAGTAATTAACATACACTTACTTAACTATTGTTTTGTTATACTTAAATTACAAATCAATAAACTTAAATGTTGTACATAAGTAAGGGTATACACTATAATCCATATGTTGCATATATATATATTCACGTTCAAATTTGCCTCTTTGATGCATTTGCAGATTATTCCTATCTTGAAAGACTGCCATCTTAAAACAACAGACATTACTGTAAGATACCGAAGCTTGTCTGACTATATAATAGTTGATGGGCGTTACCAAAGCTCGTCTGGCTGTCTAGAAGTTGATGGGCGTGGACGTCCCAGGAATTTTCCAATTTCTCTCCTTCAAATATTCCAAAAATTGAAGGAGGTGGAAGTTTCAAATTTTTCTTTAGAACAACTATTCCCATGTGAACCTCATGATCTGGGTGATGATGATATCCATACTCAGGCACTTGCAAAGACACTCGCAGGCGCAAAACACTTAATACTGCATTATTTACCTGAGATGAAACATATTTGGAGTGAAGATTATGCTGATGATCAATTCGATGGGATTCCTCAAAATCTCAAAATTTTAGAAGTGCGGGCCTGTGATCGTTTGATGAGTTTAGCACCATCCACTAGTACTATATTGTTCCAAAATCTGACACATTTGATTGTGTGGGGATGCGATGGGCTGAAAAAGTTAGTAGCGTCCTCCACTACTGCAAAAAGCCTTGTGAACCTTACAGAGATGTGGGTAAGTGGATGTAATTCGTTGACAGAGATTGTAGCAATTGATGATGATCATGATCACGACACAATTGTTTTTGGCAAATTGAAAAGTCTAACACTATCATCTTTAACAAGCCTTGTAAGTTTCTGCTCCACAACTAATTGCAACTTCCAATTCCCATCTTTGGATGGAGTGATTGTGGTGAAATGTGCCAGTATGGAGTTTTTCTCCAAGGGAACCTTGAGCACACCAAAGCTAAGTTTGGTTAGGGTAAATCCAGCTGATAAAGATGAAGGGCGATGGGAGAGCGACCTTAACTCCACCATGAGACAGTTGTACAAGGAAATGGTTTGTATTCATCAATCCCTAACTTCTCCTTTTCTTCCCCTTCTCTTCCAACTTCATTCAACAAATACTCGCTTGTAACATGGGTCTAGTTTATCCAATTTTCACTGATGAATATTTGCAGAACTCTACTGATGAACATTTTGAAGCTGAATGACGAAAAAGAAGCTGCTTTGTGTCGAAGGGAGTGAATCACATTGATCAGGTAAAACGGAATGGATGTCAAGGAGCTTTGTGTTTTCTTATTTTCCCTTTCATTTGCTTTTAATGACATGCCATGGTCTGTTTTATGAGCAGTAAATCAAGAGGACGAGTTGCGCAATGAAGCAATTTACTGATGTTCAGTATTCTGCCTAAATCAACCAGCGGCAGAACCAAACGGAGGCAAGCGATGGCCGCGGCCCTCTCTCAGGAAAATGTACATTATTCGAATAGGAAATTCTACCATATATCTTTGTTTAAAATGCATTGAAGGAATCAAGATTGTGCAAATCAATCTCTTTAGAACTCCAATATTACGAAAAATCTTGCAACTCTGAAAGTAGAATTGGCATTGCAAGCACAGCAGCAAAGTATGTCAGCAATGCTCAAGTAGTTGTGGATTTCTTTACCCATAACCTATGTTTCATTAGGTATGCTTCTTCATGTTCATTTAGGTTGTTGTGCATTAAACATGTCATATTCAGCAACACCGTTTGCAGAAAACAAATAACCTCCTTCTCGTAACCTTCCCTGATTCAACAGGACAGGCAGCGCGGCAGATCCTTCAATGTTTTTAAAGGCTGACAGAACTTGAAAAATTGAAGAGGAGTTGATGGTTGCCGAACCCGTCAAAATAAAATAATACAATCTACCAATGCACACGTAGTTTTATAACAGTAGCAAACGGTAAAAGGTTCGGGATTCGGTGGCAATTAATATTCTTTATAAATGATTAGGAAAGTAACTGGTGGTAAATACCAATATTGAGTTGTTGTGAATAATTGCAAAATATAAGTAACAGAAAGTAATAAATGGATGTGGTGTGTGAAATCAGATGTGACAAATTCTCAGTGAGGATTCCGATGAGCTCATGCATTTAATTAATTGATCATCGATTCAAGTATTTTCAAAACCAACTTACAGGCGGCTATAGAGATCAGGTTCTCACCTAGATCTCCTACTCTCTACCTATTCGAGATTCTTAAGGGTTCTCACCTATTAAGGTCTTTGATATATCTTATGGCCTAAAAAAGTTATTCTATTAGGTCTAATAAGATAATCAAATAATTCTACCGTAAGAGACCTTCCCGAGTTCAGGAGAGAGAAGTGTCTACTCCTGTAAACTCGACCTTAATTGTTTTCCAATCTACAATCTGATTCGTCGATCAGTTGGTTGCCTTCGTATCACTTTCTACATTGTAGACTCTAAGGTATCAAGAGAAGACAGTAATCATGCAAATTCTAGTGTCGTTGATCAAGCTTCAAAAGAAGTATGCATAATTTGGCAATCAATTAAAACAATTAAAGATGCAAGATGGGATTTAATAATTGCATTTAGATCTCACAATCAATTAAGCATGACTGTTAATCCTCACAAGGAATAGATAGAATTTAGCCTATCATCATATGAAATACATAAACAAATAAGATGTAAGCATAAAAAGTAATTGAATTAATTAAAGAAAAGGGAATAAGCATCAGCTATTCAAGCTATTGCAATTCGGATTTGTTGTCTCTGCCAAGAAGAAAGAAATTTGCTGTTCTCAAAGATGAAGTATCTCCTGGAGGCGCAGCTCCCTTTTCCTTAAATAATAATCCCCAAAAATAATAAAAGGATAATATCTAAATTAATTAATTGTTCAAAATCCTAACAGAAATGTTGGAGTTTTCTGTGGCAGTAGGACTTCTAGCTGGAGTAGGAGATCAAAGGAAATCATTCTTCTAGAAGAATGAGACAGCTGGCTCGCCTGGAATCTCGGATCTCCTTGTCCCAGGCCTGGGGCAAGGAAGCTTTAGAGCAAAACAGCTCTAAACTTGGCGATTTCAGCTCCTAATGAATTGTTTTGCTTATCAGCAACATAATCTGTAAAAAGGAGTGGAAAGCCCAAGAATTAGCAATATCATTGTCCTAAAAAGGGAGAAAATGACGATGAAAATAAAACATTTAAGCGCTCTAATAGGAGTCGACCCACGGGTTGTGTGAAGGAACCTGTTATCGATTCCAATAACCAAAATTCTGTAAAGTTTGGCTTCCGAAACAGTTTTCTTGCCTAGTACTTCATCGTCAAAACAGCACTCGCTAAAGCCGAGAAACAGGCGGTAGGAACACCAACGCTTATAGATCATTGGTCTTCATGTAATTAAACTCTGCTTTGATATCAATCAATCTCTCGGAAACATAAAACCTAAAATCATAGACTCCATTAGCCCACGATCAGTCCACACTCAATTGGTCTAATATTTAAGGAGTGATCAATTTTTTTAGCACTCCTTATAATCAAAGCAAACCTGGAACATTTATTTTAAATATTACAGTAAAAATGTCCAACAATAAAAATGAAAAATAAATGATAAAAAGGGAAAATATGGCAACAGTAAAAAAAATGAGTCGCCATAAAAATGAAAAGAAAAGTAAAAAAAGAGTAGTAATATATTTATTTAGTCATTAAAGAAATGATAAGAACCCCTCCGATGAAGACTGAAGGAGTTTCTTCTCCAAATCAATGATCGTCAACAACTTCAGAGCGAAGTCACTTCTAAAGGTTTTTATTTTTTATTATTATTTTAATACAAATAAATAAATTGAATAATGGTAGAACTAAACAATTAAAAGGCCACGGATGCTCCATTAGTTTTATTTACTTATAGGTGAAGGTGGGTTTAAAATCCGAATCTGAATTTGAATCCTGTTGGTGATGGAGTCACCATCTGCTGCAGAATCAGCTAAATTCAGCAGCAACAACAAGAAAAACATTATATTCATTGTTTATCGTTGATTTTCCGGCTTAAACTCCTAAGAAAATAAGTGATCATGTTGGAATAATTTTTATTTTTATTTTTCTCCTCTCTGCTTTTCTCTTCCTCAAACAAGGAAGCCTACTGGACAAAACAAATATGCCTATTGCCTATTAATCACTTTGGGTGAAGCAAGTATACAAAATAAAAGAAATAATAGTGAAATGTTACATGTGAATGTAGTTTGTGATTTAAAAGCTAATAACTTAATAATAAATAAATAATTGTGATTTGTATATATAAAACTTTCAATAATTACTAAATATTTAATTTTTTTTTCTTCTAATGAAGTTTTAATTCTTGTTATAAATAAAATGTTAATTATTTACTTAAAAAAATAGATTAATTTAAATAATCTATATATATATATTAAAAAATATTAATTATAATGTTTAAAACCAATTGTGTTATGTATATTCATTTTACATTCCAACCATAATTTTAGCGACAGTTTTAAGTGTGAGAGAAAAAAAAAAATCTTCAAAAAAAAAAAAAAGTGTGAGAAAAAAAAATGCAAGTGAAGAACTCTGGTAGGCTTTGAGAAAGAAAAGAAAGACTTTTAGTAAAGCTTCAAAGAGAGAGAGGAGGCAAATTGATGGCAATTGATGATGATGGGATGGCCCCGCAAATGCAATTATGCAGAGGAGAAGAGAAAAAAAGTGGATTTGAGCAAAGATGAAAGTGAAAAGGACATAACTACCCTTAGATTTTTTTGAAATATTTCACTGGTTCTACCTGAGTTGGGAAAACTAATGTATAATTTCTTGATTTAAGATCATTTCAAAGACGGGAAAAAAAAGCATAAATCTTATAAATTTTGCACACACTTGACTGATTGATTACCCAGACCTATAAAATACGAATATTTATAGTAAAATGAAAAGTAAGAAACTAAAATATCCTCAGCTATGGCATGTAGTTTCCAAAATTACTCTCTTTATTAACACTCTACTGTTCTATGTATAATAATATATTTTATTTATTTATTTTTATTTCTAATATTTTTATTTTCTCTGTTAATTTTAAATAAGAGATTAATTATGCTCAAACAATTTTAGACCCACAAAAATATGACTTTTCCAATAGTACTTTGAAACTTTCAAATTTAACAATTTTGTTGTTGTGTGAGGTAGATGTAAATTATATTAAATTTTATGATTGCCTGCTCATGGATTCAGTTCATGATTCATGACTGGAAATACAGCATTATAAAAAAATTATTAATAAAAATAAGAATTAATACACCCAAATCTATTTTTCTTAGCTTCAATAATTGAGGTTTTGCAGCATTCTGAGATTAGCTTGCTCAATTTTACTTTTGTGTTTCTAATCTGTGTATAAAGCTGTCGGTGTTCGGTAAGCTAAAAATAGGAGAGAGTCACGGAGAGCTATCCTTCCTATTGCTCAATAATCCTATAAAAGTCAAGAAAGGCTGCTCGGGAAGAAATAAATTGAATAAATTCAAGAAAGAGTACAAGGTGTGATTATATACTAATTTATTAATATTTTGGCTGGTAGAGTAGTACTTAAAGCGACTGACTTAGACCATCCACAGCAGGGGATCAAATTTTAGGGTGTTATTCACTTTCTCTCACTGCCACATCAGCTTAGCACCCAATCAAAAAGCATTTAACACCCACGCGCTCACAGCAGGAGATTATTCAGAGTGTTAAAAACTTTCTCTCCCTTCCACATCATTTATCATATACCCCACCATATTTTTCATTTCTTTTCTTATTAAATTTATAATTACTATAATAATTACTTTTTAAAATATAATAAATAATAAATAATATTTTTTAATATAAATTAATTAAATTTCATAATTTCTTTTCAGATTTCAAAAAATCTATATTTTTTAATAAAATAAATAATATAATATTTTTTAAGAGTAACACACGATATTATTTATCACTCAGTAAATCAAACATCGACTTAGATTATTGCAAACGAACAAGATAAATCAAACAAACATAATATAAGATGCTACTGAAGGAATTGTTTGAGAACTAGTTTGTTATTGTATGTTTTACTTTCAAATTATGTGTTTTATTTTCGAACTGTGAGTTTTATTTTCAAATTGTGTGTTTTTATTTTCAAATATGTTTTACTTTTAAAATATTTTGAGTAATTATTATGAAAAAAATCATTTAAAAAAGAAGAAAATGAAAAAAAAGTGTAAAAAATTCTGATTTTTTTGGTGTCCAAATTTATAGATCTCAAAAAATTAAAAATAAGTGTAAAAATAATGGTATAAAATTATTTTGACTAATTATTATTAAAAGAAGCATTTAAAAAAGAAAAAAAATGTAAAAAACTCGAATTTTTTTTAGTGTCCAAATAATACAAACCTAGTCTCATTTTATAGATCTCAAAAAATTAAAAATAATGGTATATTTTTATAAAATTATTTTCAGTATTTATTAAAAAAAAATCGATTTAAAAGAGGAGTGGGGAAAAAAAACCAAAAAGAAACAGCGCGCTGCCATTGGTTGTTTCTTTTTTTTTATATAAAATGAAAATTTGGTCCCCGGACGAACTGAGCTGTCATTTGCTCAAATTTGATCCCCTGCTGCACTTGTTAATTCATTTTTAACACCCCATTTGCACCCAGCTGCGGGTGGTCTTAATAGCATACGGTTGTCCACTCACTTCATTCAAATTGACAAGACAGAAAAAGTATCCACCAGCTGGGTCAGGGTCAGGGTCAGGTTTGGGTCACCCTTCTTAAAGACTGGATCTATCAATACAAGGACACCTTTTTTTTTGTTGATAATAGGATATTTTATACTCCCTCTGGCACGAATTATATGACTTCCTCGCATCCCAATATTCAGTAGGGAACGCATATCGAGGAGGTCGGATGAGGCACTATTTGACCCCAAAAAATTCCGTACTTTTTTTCGAACGTACGTTAATCCTTAACGTACTTCCGAGAAAAAATTCGGGGCAAAATTGTCTCAAATAGTGACTGTTCCGGCCGTCTTAAGATACGTTCCGGAACAATAAAAACAAATGCTAAAACGTCATATAAAACGTACTGGAGGGAGTAACAAACAAACCGCCGTTACGGTATTACAAAAGACGTTTTCGTCTCGGGGCATTCCCCTACACAAATATTTCCTAAAAAGGAAATTTGACAGCCCAACTCTGGGGCAAGGAAACAAACCGCCATTACGGCAATACAAACCCATACCCATAAGGATAGGACAGAAAGTGGTAATATATACCACAGAATAAAATCCTGCATAAACAGGATGCAACAAATAAACAAAGATGCAGAGACGGCGTGTAAGAGGAGCAAGGTAGCACCAACGAAAAGGAAGAGGATCAAAGGCTCGGTGGCCGGATCATAGGAGGCGGCGCAGAGGCAGCTTGGGATCACCAACGTAGAGCCAACACTCAGATCTACAGATCCCTACCAAATTATTATGGATGCTTCCATCGCTCTTTATTAACGCAGATCTGCACAAAACACTACCACAACAATACAAATTCAACAGATCTAAGCACATTGATTAGATCTAATACTTAAATCTGAAGAAATAAAGTAAAAATAAAATAAAATTAAAATTAAAATTAAACAGAGGGTTGCCGCCGGCCCTAGAGACGATGCCGGCAGCCACCCCAGCTGAAAAGGAGAGGAACCAAAGACGGAATTGTTGTGCGGTTGGTCGTCGGCGAGGAGAGGATGAGAAGAACAACTATTTTTGTTCTGGTTTGAGGAGGAGGAGGAGGAGAAAGAGAGAGAGAGAAGAGAGAACACCTTGGTAGTAGTAAATTAGTAATAATTGCATTCTTTTCTTTTTCTATTTCATTTTCATTTTCTTTTCTGTTTTAATTATCTGACAAAAAGGAAACAAAGAGCTGACCACTTTGAATGAGGCAGGGATGGAAGTGTAATTTATGGGAACAATCAGGGTAGAATGAGAAGGGTAAGGGCATTCAAAGATGGGAAGTTGAGGATTAATGCAAGAGGATGGGCTCCTTGAGCATGATGATGAGAAAGGGATATACCCATTTCTGGTGATGTTAGGAATTGCTGGGCAGGATTCTCACTGCTACAGGCCCTCTTTATCAAAGAACATAATGCTGTCTGTCATATGCATCAAGTACTATTTGCTCGCCTCTTTGATCGATTAAAATAAATTTTAATAGCTTGTGTCTGTATTAATTCAAAAATAAAACAATTTATTTCAATCAATTATAAACAAACAAACGATATACTAACATATAATATCGTCTCCACACCAACTCCCTCATCATTTCTTCAAATATTTTCATTTATAGCATTATAACATGTGTTAGAAAAGTCTTCTCTGGAGACTGGAGACCTATAGAGCAAACTTCTCTGCAAAATGACTGAAAACAATAAAAACTGACATGCAATTTAATGTTTTTTTTAATTGATCAATGACTATTATCCAGTAGCAGAACTGTACAATCTGAAAACAAAATTGACGTTTTCTTTTTAATACTATCATAAATGCCTGCCCGACAAGTAACGTGAAAAAAAACAGAACAGCTGTCCACAATGCATACATTATCTTAGTTTAAAACGTGTCTCCTTCCGATTCTAATTAAACGACTTTTATTTTTGGGGCATGCATATCTAGTAAGTTTGATGACTCATTATTAATTCTTAACGTACGTTTGATAAAAAATTTAGGGCAAAATTATTTTAAATTGTAAATCATCCAGCTTCCTTAATATACGTATTTAAATAATAAAAGTTATTTAATAAAAAGCGAAGAGAGTAATTCATAATAATGCGGCGGTCCCAATCTTAATTCCTACCAACTACCCAGAATTATTTAATGCACAACGTTACTAGATTTACGGATTAAAAAAACAAATAAAATAAAATGCACTATAGTCTATACCACATTACGTCTGCAATTTCTTTTCTCATTCCCAATTTCTCTCTATATCTTTTTCTCTTTGTATTGTTCAAAATTACCCGGAATTCAACGGCGGGAAGCTGTACAGACATTAGGACTGGCAAATGAGCGAATTGCGGCGTATGAGTATTTAAAGGGGCATGGGTAGATAGGAGTAATATATCCATTTATTATTCATATAATTTTTTAAATGATTTAATTTATATTTACCTATTAACTCATTTAAATATTTTTTTTATTAATTAAAATTAAAATTACCATATTTGATTAAAAAAATGTAAATTTTGACTAAATTTAACTATGTAATTCGATGTTGACTATGTATATTGGTTTTATCGTTTAAGTTCAAATTTGACAATTTAAGCTCGACTTTTATCATATATATTAAATTTTCAACATTTAAACTAAAATTTGACAATTTAGGTTCGATTCTAACTATATTTTCATTGAAGAATTTTGTCCAATAAAAAATACCGCACTTTTCAATTTATAGGTCCTCTGCCTTCCGACGTGCATAAAAAACAGAACCAATTTATTAATAAGGTAAAAGAAAAAAGAGAGGAAGAAATAAATTATAATTTCAGATAAGTATTTATCCATTTTTAATCGATTTAAAAATTAAATAGATTCATTTAATATTCATATCTATTTAATTAATTGAGTATGAGTGTTATAATTGAGTATGAGTATATATTTGACACCCCTAATTATAACGAAAGACAACTCGTAAATTCAAGCCCGGTTTGTCAAGCTCGGGTCAATTATGCGGACGTGACATAACACGTCAATAAAATTAAACGTGCATCTGACGTGTTATGCCACATCGGACACTTAACGGAATGTGTTGGACGGTGTCAATATAAGGAACCAAATGTGGATAATTATTCAAATGAAAACATCAAATTAGACCGAAAATGAAATAAAATATCAAATGAATCTATACTATATAAAAAGCACGAAAGAGCTTATTTCCTTAAATTACTATTATACCCTTTAATTATTAAAAAACTTAAGGGTGTAATAGACTTTTAATTTTTATAAAATTACCTACAATATATCTATTATTCAATCACTTATTTAATTAATTAGCCTACCTATTATTAAAATTGAATAAATTTATTACTAAACCACTTATTTAATTAATTAACCTACTTATTAAATCCTAAAGTACAAAGCATGGCCGACAAAATTACAAAATTAATAACTCCACCGTCCCACATGAGATGGCACCTTCTGCCGCAAAAACCATGCACATGATCACCACAACACAACCAAACAGCTACTGATGATTCTTACTTGTCATATTTAAATAATTATCAGAACGGGACTTCATCTAAGTAATCAATCAATGTTTCCCTACCCAAGAAAAAATACAAAAGGGAATTGAACGTGACCAACAACTACCAGGTATTTTCAATTTCACTGCATTAATTATCGGTTTAATTATAGATTTTCGGATAGATTCACTACATCAATTTGTGAATCCAACTTTAGCCCAATAACAAAACAACAAAAAAAATATCAAAACATCCGACCCAACTATAGAATTAAAACAATTTTAGCTTAATTAAGTAAGTTAATTTTATAAATTATTTAAAAAATAACCACTAATAATTTTTTCTTTAAAGATTAAAACTTAATAAAAAATTAAGTTTAATATTTAATTAAAATTTTGTGTTTATTTCCTTTATATATTTTTGCGCTATTTCAACTTTTTGACATGTATTTATTTTTTTTAAAAATAAGAGGATAATACATAATCAATCATGTCATTTATTAATAAATCTATTAATAAAATTAAATTTATTTTAAAACAATTTAAGCTCACGTTATTGACAAGAACAAAAAAATTGGTTTATTTGATGACATGAATGACTTTGTTAGAATAGGAGACTAAAATTCTAAGAAAACAAGGAGATCATATTTATGCGAAAAATTGGAGGAAGAATAGAGAGGAATTAATCTAATTTAAAAAAAGGAGATCATATTTTGCGAAAAATTGGAGGAAGAATAGAGAGGAATTAATCTAATTTGTAATTAAATGTTTAGAATTTGTATCATAAATGTCTTAGTAAATTTTCTATATTTTTAATTGGTTTGAATTAACATCACCCTTAATAAATTAATTAGTATATTTTAACAAATTAAAATAATTGGTGATTGATAAAATAATTTAATAATTTAATAATTTAATAATATTTGTTACCAATTTTTAATTTTCTAACTATTAGAAAGACCAAAATTGCAACTCATTTGCATGCTTATATTGCAAATTTCAAGACTATTGGGTTCAAAGTGGGAGATTTTGTAAACTTTAGGGTTTCTTTATATAGTAAATAAAGAAATATATTTGGGAGATTTTCTTTATGTATACTTTTCAAAATTTAGACTACTATTCTACTACACTTCCTGCATCTGTTAATTTTACTACAAAAAGTTCTTGATAGCACACACAACAACTGCATAATTACACAATCATCATTTAGTTTGTTGTTTGACTTCCTGTTGTATGTTGAGGATGCCTCTTGCCAATAGTAAATTCTGAAGCTATTTGCTCTATTTTGTCTAATTCTAACCACATGGCGTCATAGTTACACACTAAAGATGTAAAGATCTTTTTACTTTTAACAAACAGCCACCAACTACATACATTTGGGATAACCATGTTTTCACTTTTTTTCCCCCTGGAATTACCTGCTGCTATTGGATCAAAAAACTTGGACCTCTGGCTCCTATTTGAATGATGAAGACAAATTTCAAGCAATTGAAATCCATGAACTAACATGGCCTACAGAAACAATAGTTGCAATAATCTTGGTCACAATGCTTCACAAGGAAAATAAAACAAGAGTGGTTCATCATCAAATAACAAAAAGGTGATTCAAGGACATTACTTGCAGGGTCTCAAAAGTATTATTTAATGTTTTAATCAATAAGCTTAATAAATTATTATTATTATTATATAGTAAATAAATATAATGTTACAAAATAAATATTTTGAGTATATTTTTAATAATTATGTAAATTGTATTTTTTTGAGATTTTTATATTGTTTTTAGATAAAAACTAGATGATTTTTTCAATTTCAAACTAAACAACAACAACACAAACTTTAAAATAAAAAAATATTATATATTTTCTATATGGTAAAAGTGGAAATAAAATCGAGTTTGCTGCATTCGTTAGTCTCTTAGAAAATCACATGGGAGTAGTTTATAATAATATTTTAAAATAACACTAATAATAGTAAATAAGAAAGTGAATAAACTTATAAATTAATTTTTCAATTAAGTAATGCACTTTTATTTTTCAATTAATAAAGTATTATTATATAAGTAACTTTTAGTAAGAATTTTAAATTAGTAAATAATTTATCATAGAAAAATAAACTTAGTATTGTGAGTTAAGAAAGTTAGCAAAAATAAATTATATTTGTATAAACTATATATTCTTTTTTAAAATGACTTAATATTAAAGTTATAAATAATGAGTGTATATTAAATTAATTCTTTAGACTTTAAATTTATATTAATTTTTTTATAGTATGAAAAATGAAAGAAGGTGATTTTCTATTATGAAATATTCACATCATAATATTAAATTATAATTAACAAAAATATTTAATTAAATAACTTAATTATTGAGATGCTAAAATGCAAAAGAGAGAGATAATTTATTGAATAACACAAATATGTTAAATACCGAAACTATCTTCTTATGAAATTATTTTTGTGAACTTTTACTTTTATATATTTTTAAAATTTATCATTCTTTGTGAAATTGGCATGAGAGATAAAAATATTTTCTTAGTTGATTACCAACAAGTTCCTCACTATATTCAAAGAGGTTGTGGGAGATCAATATATGTAATGTTCTGATGGGGCTACAATGTGAGAAATATCCTTAAAAGTATGGAATTGGAAAACAGTCACAATGAGTAAAATATAAGTTAATCTATTTGTAAATGTAAATTATATGTTAAATATAAAAAAAATATATCTTGATCTATTTTTAAATGTAAATTATTGTAAGTATTATTACATTATTTTAAAAATAATATTTTTTATTCGAGTTAATATTTTTTATTTTATTATTTTAATTTAGTAAAGAGATTGATTTTAAGAAAGTTAAAGAAATATAAACTATTGACAAATAAATGGAAGTATTTATATTTTTTCTAACATAAATTATATGGTAAAATATAGAACAATATTTATGAGAAAAATTGAGAAGTTATTTACAAGTATTGACAATATTATCCATATATTATCAAAATAATTTACATTTTTTATTTTTATGAAAGAAATATTATATATTGTACATAAAATATTTTCTACATGGGTTAATAGTATTTATTTTATTTTAATTATTTAACTATAATTTGAAGGTAGTACATGGTTTATTTTTTCAGGAAAAAAAGTTATTTTTAAAGTTAAGAAAATCATAAAATAACTATAAGTGACAAATAAAAAGAGAATTTATAACTTTTCCTAAAATTAATTCAATGAAAAAAGTTATTAATGAGTTTTTAACAATATAAAAGGATTAATATTTTATAATTTAATTATCAAATAGTTATGGTTATACATTTTTCTCCAATATTTATAAGTTTTTTTTCAACTTTTTACCATTTATTTTTATTTTTTAACCACGTGTAATGTTTATATTAAAACTTTTTAGGATATTATAGGTTTCTAATGTAAGTCTTAAAACTACTGTGTCTGAAGTGAAAGATTTTTAAAACTATAAAAAAATTATGTAGTTTACCCTAAAATATGTGCTAGGTAAAGTAATAAGATTTTTTTAAAAACAAAATTGGTTATATTATTAGTTATATCATGGATGGAACACATGATCTACGTCATCAAGATAACATATGATAGATACATAAAATATATTAAATAAATATTTATTGTAAAATTAAAGTCGTTAGAACGTTAAAGTTAAATTAACCTTGAGATAAGATATCATTACAATAAGTAACCTTTTGAATCTTTAAATTAAAAATAAAAATTAAATGACACAAGTCTGAATCCTACCTGTCTATCAAAAAAAATGTGCAACTTAATATGCATTAGTCATATATAAAAGTATGAAAAAATATTATCCTAATCTAATAAAAAATATTTTAAAATTAGAATAGTTTATTTATTTATAATAGTAATAATAGTTTCATGACTAATACTTATTACTACTATCATTATTCTAATCCAACAGATTAAGAAAGTATATTTGTTCCTTCAAAAGATAACAAAATATGATATTATTACGAAAAGAAAAAAAAACAAAGGACAAATACAGTAACAAAATTCTCCCTTTTATTAAATTATAATCACAATTTTTTTTAAACAATTTTTTTAATTATTATTATTCTTGTTGTTATTTTCTATTTCATGTATTGGCATTGTTAGAATTTGAACTAGAAAGAAAAAAATATGAGACAAAAAAAAAGTGCAAAGTGGTAATTCTTTTTAGTATAAAATAAAAAATCTATAAAAAATATGTAAAATAAACAAGAAATTATATTGCCTCAATAAAAAATAAAAAAAACAATGAAATCATTTTTATAACGTATTATTATTTAAAATATATATATATATATATATTAAATTATTTAAGTTTGATTTCGTAAAATTTGTAATGATAAGGAATTATTTTTCTTTAGCTAATTATGTGATTTTTTTTCATACATAAACATGAAGAAAAATAGCTTTTTCTTAATTCATAATTTTTAATTAAATATTAGACTTAATTTTTTTATTAAGTTTGAATTTTTAAAGAAAAATTCATTAGTGGTTGTTTTAAAATAATTACATAATTATTTACAATATTTGGAGAACTGAAATAAAAATAATATGAAATATCATTTTAAGCATTTAAATTTTAATTTATAAAAGCAATTTACTTAATTGAGTTAAAATTGTTTTAATTTTAAGAGTATAAAATTAATTATTTCAGAATTAACACTGAATTTTTCTGTCTACACCTATATTAGAACATCAATAACAATACTAATATATTGCCTACAATATAATTTAAGCACCATAGAAAAAATTTATGTTAATCATATTTTTGGAGACATTATTAAAAAAATTATATTATACCAAAAATAGTACACTTAAATGAGGTAGGTACCTCAAATATCTTTAAGCCTTATAATTGAGTATGACTATATAATACTCCTAACCACAATGAAAGACAAGTCGTGAAAGTATTTGCGGTGTGAGGCTAATTATTGTCGCTCCTCATTAGTTAATCAAGAACTAAACCAAAAAATATACTAGCAATTTTGGTAGTGTGATTAAATTAAGTTACTAGCGTCGAGATTTGAGATTTTAAAAGTCTTTTCATCAAATACAGTGAGCAGCTGCTTGTTTGTGCAAAGCAATTAGCGAAGCATTTCTTGCTGTTTCCTTTGTTATCTTCTTTTGATCTCAGTGCTTGAATCCCTTCTGTTTCTTCTGTTTTTTCTCTCATTTCCCTTCTGATTATATACCAATTTGCCGAAAACCGAAGAAAGAGAGCAGGTACAGTACTCTACAGTCTCTACGGATGGATATATCCATTTGTTCTTTCCTTGTTCGATTCAGTTTGTATTCTCTTTTATTTTATATCCTTACTATTATTTGTTTTCCCCCTTTTTGTTTCTGTTTTGTGAAGCAGGTCTGAAGCAAGGAAAATGGTTCTTGGCTGTGTTATTGACATCGCTAAAAAGATAGCAGACAGATGCGTTGGCCCGATTGTTGGGTATATTGGGACAGAGGTTGGGCATCTATGGAACTACAGCGCCAACCTTGAGAAGCTGATAGAAGAAGTTGGCAATCTGAGTGATGCAACCGAACGTATGGAAGATCAAATTAAATATGCTGGAAACGAATTAGGGCAAACAAAGGTGGATGCTATTGCTAAGCGATGGTTGACAAACATGGCTCGTCTCAAAGGCGAGGCATCCAAAATCATCGAAAAGGAAGAGAAAGAAACAGGGATGAGGTGTCTGATGGGATTGCGCCCCAATCTGTGGGCGTGCTACCTGGCAAGCAAATCGGCGAAGGAAGTGATGGATAATGTTGTTGAGCTGAAGAAGGCTGGAGAAAGTATCACAACGGTTGCCCATGTTGATTACTCTCCGTCCTTGGGGTACGCCATCAATCGTGAATTTGAGGATTTAGAATCAAGAAAGGAAGCTTCAGAACAGATCGTGGACTTCCTGAAAGATCCGAGCGTGAAGATGGTAGGGATGTACGGGATGGGTGGTGCCGGGAAGACCACTCTTGCGGAAAAGATCGGTGAGCAGCTCTTTAAAGACGGTATATTCAGATATGTGGTGAAGACAGATGTGTCCAACAATCAAAAAACAGATCTGATGGATATTCAGAAACAGATCGCGGATCTGCTCAAGATCAAATTGGAAGGAAAAGAGGGCGTCAAGGCTCGAGCTAATCAGCTAAGAGAGCAACTGGTGAAAAAGGACAAACTACTCATCATTCTGGATGATGTTTGGTGCAGTTTTAAGCTGACAGATGTGGGAATTCCCGTTGACCGGGAATTGAAAATTCTGATCACGTCCAGAAACTTAGACGTGATGAACGACATGGATTCAGAACACAACGTCCAACTCGACAGCTTATCCCCTGATGATGCCTGGAAGCTGTTCGACAAAATGGCGGGTGGTGTTGCTCCACATTCTGACCTCTATTCTACTGCTCGGGCTGTGGTCGACAAATGCGGAGGTATCGTAATTTACAACTAATTAATTAACTGTTTTTCTTTAGAAAAAAAATTCACTGAATAAGTATTCAATTATATAAACAAAAATACTATGTTTTTGTTTTTTTACTCCAAACCGGTGAATTGCTAAGTCTAAAATGGATTCAGATGAAGTATATATTGAAAAAAACTTATCTACATACAAATAATTGACATAGTGCTATTTTTTTTTTAACTATCCCTCCCTATTATTGTTATGTTTTACCCAGTGTTTTTTGGAAGCGGACCGGACCGGACAGTTCGGTCCGGTTCAACCGGATTTTTTGGGTTTCCGGTCTGATTCGGCCTATCGCACCGAAATGCATGTGACCCGGGTTGGACCTGCCGAACCGGCCGGTTTTTTGACAACCGGTGAACCGGCCGGTTCGATAGCAACCCGGCTGGTTCAATGTAAAACGACGCCGTTTTGAACCCAAAATCCAAAACGGCGTCGTTTTGATTTTTTAATATTTTTTTAATATTTTTTATTATTTTTTTATTATTATTTTTTTAAAAAAATGAAAATTTTATGTTACAAACCAAAACGGCGCGCAAAACAACGCCATTTTGGTTTTGGTTATTTTTTTTTTTTTTTTGAAAATTTGATGGGCCGGCCCATTACAGGGATGGGTCAGCCCATCAGAATTTAAAAACCAGCCGGTTCAATCCGGTTAAATTATCTAAGATTGAACGGTTCGATATATGTCCGGTTCAAAACAATCCAATGGTTCAATCCGGTTTTTTTCGGTTGAACCCGATCAAATCATGAAATTTTCATTTCCGGTTCGCTATCCGGTCCGGTTCCAAAAACACTGGTTTTACCCATTTGTTTTACTAGTTTTTTACAAAATATAAACAATAATTCTATTTTATAGCTAATTTTTTTTACAAAACTAGTTGTTTTACTAGTTTTTTTTTAACCATCCCTCCCAATTGCTAAGTCTTAATCGATTTCAGATCAAGTATATATTGAGAAAAATTTATGAACATCGGATACTTATCATTCGATATCTTCATATAAAAAATCGATATGTATGATAGGTGTTGAATTTACCAAAATTAAATATTTTCTACAACAAAAATTTAAATATGAAATAACAAATTAAAACAAAGTTGGAATAATCGATTGTTGATGAAAACAAAGAATAAAACGGTTAAAGAAACTCAATAACTTGTGTTTCCATTTCCGTTTTCCGATTTATATTCGGTTTCGTTTTTCCAAGTAATTAAAGATACAAAGATAACTTTCTTAATTTTCTTACAAATTGATTATGTTAACAATCTCTAACGTTTCCTTTATGAAAAGGGTTAATGAAAAATTTGACACCTGTACTCGAATTGAATGACTAATTTGGCACCTCTTCTTCTTTTCGCTCTTAAGTGGTACCTGTACTCAACATGAATGTCTCATTTGGTACTTGCCTCTAACACCGTCAACGAAGGGTCGTTAACCCGCCTACGTGGCATGCCACGGCATACGCTACGTCAGATACGGCTGACGTGGCATGCCACGCCATCCAAAATAAAAAAATCCAAAAAAATGTAAAAATTATAAAAAATTATAAAAATTCTCAGAAAAATGTAAAAATTCAAAATAAATATTTAATTAATCAAAAACATGTTAAAATTTTAAAAAAATAAAAAAATCCAAAAGAAGAAGAAAAAATGTAAAAAATCTATAAAAAATATTTAATCAATCTAAAAATCTATAAAAATTGTAAGAAATCCAAAAAATGTAAAAATACTTTTTTACATTTGTTTTGTGAATTTTTACATTTTTTTTAGATTTCTTACATTTTTTTAGAATTTTAACATTTTTCTGAATTTTTACATTAATTAAATATTTGTTTGGAATTTTTAGGTTAATTCAATTTTTTTATAGAATTGTTACAATTTTTTTATATTTTTTTAATTTTTTGAAATTTTAACATTTTTTCTGAATTTTTAGATTAATTAAATATTTATTTGGAATTTTTACATTTTTCTGGGAATTTTTATAATTTTTTATATAATTTTTTGGATTTTTTTATTTTGGATGCCACGTCAGCCGTATCTAACGTGGCGTATGACGTGGCATGCCACGTAGGCGGGTTAACGGCCCTTCGTTGACGGTGTTAGAGGCAGGTACCAAATGAGACATTCATGTTGAGTACAGGTACCACTTAAGAGCGAAAAAAAAGAGAGGTGCCAAATCAATCGTTCAATTCGAGTACAGGTGTCAAATTTTTCATTAACCCTTATGAAAACATAATTAGACTAAACTCTCTAACTAATTCCTATTAACAAAATAACCCTAAAGAACTACACAAACTCAGCTTATTTAAATTAGATCATCTAATTCCTTAACCGAATTATACATGTTCTATTTTTTTCTTATCACACGTGGGCCCTACGTTTGTTGACTCGTCACCATCTTTCTCCGCCCCTTCCCTTCCCTTCCCTCATCCACCCAAAGTCCAGCTTCATCTTTATCAAAAACACGTGGCCCTACGTTTGTTGACTCGTCACCACACCACCAAAAATCCAACACCACCCTTCTCTCCACTATCGCTCTCCCATTCTCCAACTCCATTACGAGCTTGGAATCAAATGAAAGGCACAAATATTTGGTAAAGAAAAAAAAATCAAATCAGCATATGCACACCAACTGTTCGATTAAAAAGTCTAACTGACTTCTTATAGATTTCCACAACGAGCTTGGAATCCCCTTCCTCACCGTTAGACAATTCCAAAATCGCTTTATCTTGATCAACCTTTCTCCTTCCCAACAACAATCCCTTATGATTTAAGCGTTGGGGAGTGTGTTTTTTGTTGCGGTTGTGCAGTTTGTATATTCTATGTCTTTGGGCATGTTTTTTAGCCTGGGACTGAACCAAGTTGAGCCGTAGGTGGCTATGGTGTTTTTGGGAAAGATGAAGTTGGACTTTTGATAGACGAGGGAGGGGGAAGAGGTGTTGGAAGATGGTGATGAGTCAACAAATGTATGGCCCACAAGTGATAAAAAAAATATTTTTATAATAATACGTCTACATCAGCAATCCCACCTAAATATTTATTTACGGAATCTAATTTTTGAATTTTCATAAATTAAGAAAATATGTAATTTTGACCATAAGAACCCCTAGGTGTAATTAAAAACAGAGACCCCTGAGTTTAAGTTTGACAAACATAAAGGACCTAGGGGTCATTAAGCCTTTTTTTAAATTATAAAAAATTGAAAAATAAAATAAAAAATTGAAAATACAAAAAACCATTATAGAGTCCTGTTTTTTTATATATATAAAAATAGATTATATAATGGTTTTTTCTATTTTTAATAAAGTATATAAACTAAGGTCTTTTGTGAAGAAAAAAAACGACACATCAAAGTAGCTAAAGAAGGTAATAAATTGTATGGATATTAATTTAGATAAAAATAATAACAAAAGTTGTTAATTCATAATTTTTTGGGTTTAATTAATGTATATTTTAGGCATCCCTGTTCTACTTGTGACAATTGCAAAATCATTGAGAAAAAGGGATTTGGAGACTTGGAAGGAGGCCTTGACCCAGCTGGAAAAGTTTGACGGGGATAACTTTGTTGAAGATGCATACAAGAGGATAGAAGTGAGTTATCATTTTTTGAAAAACGATGAGATCAGGTCACTATTCTTACTTTGCGCACAGTTGGATCATCACTCCATCCCAATCGATTACTTGTTGAAATATACAATGGGGTTGGGTTTGTTTCCAAGACGCAAGAAATTGAAAGAAGTAAGTCAGAGACTACACCTGCACCTTGGTGACCTCAAAGGCTATTGCTTGTTGCAAGATGGCGACACGGAGGGAACAGTGAGAATGCATGATGTTGTCTATAAGTTTGCTGCATTTGTTGCCTTTAGAGATCACCATATGTTCACCGCAGCTGATGGTCAATTAGAAGAATGGCCTCCTAAGGATGAACTTGAACAATTCTCTGCAATCACCATGCCATATTGTCATCTCCCTAATCATCAGTTTCCTAAAGCTTTTGACAGCTCAAAACTTAAGTCGTTTATCTTGCTTGAGAGCGGGGGGGATGCCTCTCTAAACGTACCAGTTAAGTTTTTCATAGGAATGAAAGAACTCAAACTCGTTCATCTAGTGAACGTGTCTCTTTCACCAATACTGCCTTCATCGCTTAACGATCTTGGAAAGCTGCGAACACTGTGTCTTGATTATTGTCGATTGGATGACATAGCTATAATTGGAGGGCTACCCATGTTACAAGTTCTCAGCCTTCAGGGTTCCAATGTCTCTCATGTTCCAAATGAAATAGGGAGTTTGGGTAGCAGCTTGAAACTTCTGGATTTGCGTTATTGTTTTCACCTAAAAGTGATAGCGTCAGGCGTGTTTTCCAACTTGACCTTATTAGAGGACTTGCGTATTGGAGGCAGCTTTAATAATTGGGAGCATTTACAAGGCAGCAGCAGCAGTACTGATCATGAGACAACATCGACGACAACGAAGAAGTTAGCTAGCCTGAGGGAATTCAAGAATCTAGGGAACTTGATCAACTTAGAAATTCACATCCCTGATCCAAAGACGACGTTTCCCAAAGACTTGGTCTTTGAGAAGTTAGAAAGATCCACAATATTTTTTGGACAATATCCTTATTGGTTTCTTAATTATTCAAGATTAGGATCCTTGGGCATGAATGGCGTTGAGGATATTCAGTTATATGAGGGAATTAAAACGTTGATGGGAAAAGCTAATAGTCTATACTTGCGAAGAGTAGAGGGTGTTACAAGTGTCTGTGAACTGGATCCGAAAGGCTTTCCTGAGTTGAAGCTTCTCAGTATCAAAGATGTAGTCGAAATTCAATTCATCGTAAAAAGGGGTTATAATAATTGTGCTGTTTTCCCAAAATTGGAGTATTTGAAGTTTAAGCGTATGAGAAAGTTGGAGAGGATTATTTGTGATGATCATGATTGCCTTTTTCCGGTGGGATCACTTCGAAACCTGACAACTATAGAGCTGAAGAGTTGTGGTGTGTTGAAGTATCTTTTCTTATCCCGGCACTTGCCAAGTCCCCTTTTGTGTCTAAAAGAAATTAGGGTAGAGGAATGTGAGAGCATGAAATTTATTATTGCTGACGACGACCGTTGCCAATTAGATGAAGAAGAAGGCGAGATCACTCACGAATTCACTCAGCTTCAAGTACTAACGCTAAAGTTTCTACCTAGTCTCATTAGCTTCTACTCCAATACTCCCAATCCGATAATTTCCTCATCACAAGAAAGACAAAAGAAAGATCCTATGTTGTCATCTAGCGATGAAATTGTAGAGGACAATCAACGGCTTCTCACTTCTCTTTTCGATAAAAAAGTATAGTCTCCTTCCCACTTCTCTTAAATAATTTATTTTCTTTAAAAATAGCCTAAATAACTTTCTTAAGACTAAAGTTTATATACTAAACTTTCCAAAGTCTAAAGTCTTATAAGCATAGTGATAGTTTTCAAAAAGTTTACTTTATTTTAATTCATGATATAATTTGTAAGATGAAAAATGATTTGTTAATATTTCAAGATGAAAAAGAAAACGTGATAGTAAATAAAATAAATAAATATATAGTTTAATTAAATAAATAACCTTAATTTCCAATGACTACTTGCAAATAAAATGAGGTATTTGTAAATATATAGAATTGGATTTAAATGGCTTTCAAAACTCATGAAACTCACTTTAGTCCTTATTGTAAAATACTTTTTATCCAATTTAAAAATAAAATCACTGTAGTTCTTAAGATTGAAATTGCAAATTTTAAGGACAACCAACTTGCAGGTTGCGCTTCCGAAATTGGAATCGTTGGAATTGGAGAGGATAAAAGTTGACGAGATATGGGACAACCAACTTTCAATTGAAGCAGAAAGAACTAATTGCTGGTTTCAACATTTGACTATCTTGGAAGTAAAACACTGCGACAATTTGAGTTATTTGTTTACTTCTTCTATGGTTAAAAGTCTTGCACAACTTAAAACACTTGACCTAAGCCATTGCAATTCCATTGAGGAAATAGTTGCAACAAAAGGAAAAATGACGGAAGATGATGTGGTGTTATCTTTCCCTGCGCTAGACAAACTAGTGCTGTTTTGGCTTTCTAAATTCAAAAGATTTTGTCATGCCAACTTACTTGAATGTCAATCTTTGCAAGAGTTGAAGATAGAGGGATGTGATTGGTGGTGGGAGTGGGACGAATTAATCACTAATAATGGTTCACGTCCTGCTTGTCTAGGTGCAAACTCATCATCGACTTTCTTCAATAAAAATGTCAGTTCTCTTCTTTCTATTTCTTTTTCTACTTTTTTCCTATGTAATAAGTTGATTTGATTATAGTTTATACATTGTTGTAGGTTGCATTCCCTAATTTGAAGGAACTGAGAATTGATGGTTTACATCAAGTGAAGATGATTTGGGGACCAGAGAAGATTATGAAAACTCAACTCTATTTAAATCTCCGGTCCGTGATTGTTGGCAATTGTTACTCTTTAACCAGTATTTTTCCAGCATCTATTGCCTCCCTGGCCTTTAAACAACTTGAAGTTCTTTCGGTAAGAGATTGTGTAAACCTTAAGGAAATTGTTTCAAAGGAGGAAAAGAAGGAGGATGAAGAAGAAGAAGATGGCGCACCTACATTTGTGTTTTCTAATTTGACCTCTCTATCTCTTTCGGGTTTACCAGAGCTTGAGAGATTTTATTCAGGACCTCATAGCTCAGATTGGCCAAATTTGGAAGAGTTAGCTGTCCTTAACTGTGACAGATTCATCGACCCTTTGAATCTCAACATCCATAAATTAGATGCATCATTTGCAAAGGTACGACCCCCACCTATATACTATACTTTCTACTGTATATTCTATATACATATTTTCTACCTGCTAAAAGTATTTATATGTTATTCTACATTAATACAATGTCGTAACATACCTAAGCTCGTTGGATTATCCAATGGGGTAGACTTTTTCTTCATATAGAAAAGATAGTTATTTGCAACCTGTTTTATAGGTAAATTTATGGTTTAATGACATAAAACAACCCTGAACTTTAAAAAATTAATTAATCGCAACCCTGAACTTATATTTTGTTTAATCACAACCCTGAACTTTCGATTTAATGATAAATTCCACCCCTGCCGTGACGGAGCGTTGACGTGGTCCGTTATGTGTCACGCGTACCGCCACGTGGCTGCCACGTCGGCCATCCACATATGCAGATGTCCATGTTACCATGCCACGTGTTTGTGGGACCCACAACCACGCGTGTTAGGAACCCCGTGTGGAGTGGGTCCCACCGCCGCGTGGCATGGTGACGTGGGCACCTGCATATGTGGATGGCCGACGTGGCAGCCACGTGGCGGTACGCGTGGCACATAACGGTATCGCCACTGCCATGTCATCGTTCCGTCACGGTAGGGGTGTAATTTATCATTAAATCGAAAGTTCAGGGTTGTGATTAAACAAAATATAAGTTCAGGGTTGCGATTAATTAATTTTTTAAAGTTCAGGGTTGTTTTATGTCATTAAGCCGTAAATTTACAGAATAATTGACCGCGCGTCGAACACGTCAAATATAGTAGTGAAATAGTTATGGAATTGGGGGTAGAAATACAACTTATCACTGTCTACAAGAGTTTGTAGATGATGGTAAGAGGATCGTCCACAGAGACCTCTAGGAGATGTAGTTCTTGAGTTGACTTCCTCGTCACTGAGTTTTGATTGGGTGTTATCTGAAACTAAAGACAAAACAGAAAGTAATGAAAACAGTTTAAAATATAAAATAGTATTGGCCGAAGTCTAGGCCAAGACTGCGGGCTAGATTGGTAATAAGTTTAGTGATACTGAATTCCAGGTAAGGGCGATGGGTGAGCTTGCGTTCTTATGCATCGATCATGGACTGAAGTATGTTCATCTCTTCTTCATAGTACTGCTATAGAGGGGAGGAACTCCTTTTCCCTCCTGTCTTCCCTCCTCTTCAAACTACCTGGCGGGTACTCCCTCTCCTGATAATCCTAGCCAAGGGACACCTTGCTGGTTAAAGGGTTTATCCGTTTGACTGCTGTCTTGAATGGTTGCTCACCTCTTCAATGGTGCAGGGGAAGACAGTACCTAGGTTAAGTTCCTAGGTTGTCAATCTGGTCTCTACCTAGATCACCTATTCTTCTAGTCTAGCTCGAGACTAGTCACCTACTTCGTCTAGCCGGCGGGTACTCCCTCTCCTTCTAGGCTGGTTACAACTCTTCTCTCCTAGAGAACAAGGATGATCAAACCTTGGCTCTAGTGAGTAAGCGATAGATTAAGTTCAAGAATAAATAAATATAAAGAAAGAGATTGTGAAGAACGGATGATGTCTCACGATTGCATTAAGAACTTCAGCTCGTCACCCTTACCAAGAATGGGTTTTTAGTTACTCATACTCATGGATAAAAGATAAAGAAATTAACTTGCATAAATATATTAAATCCGAAATAAATTCGGAGCAAAGTATTTGACAATGGTGAACTAAGGAAAGAAGAATTGCGTAGCTAACTGGGGAAATCCGATTAGGGACAGAGGTGAATAATGTTCAGCTAAAATAGCCATAAGAACCTCTGTCCCAATCAAACTAAAACTCCTAAAATATCCTAAAAGATTATTACAATTTAATTGTTTCTAAATCGGAAAGTAATTCGCAATTAATAAAAGAGGGAGATCCCTCGCGGGATTCTACTTCAGATAGTCTTCCTATCCCTCTACAATTGCTGGACAGCTGCTACGTGCCAGCTGTGAGAGTCCATCTCCAAAAATACTTCAATCGCTCCAAGCTGTAGTCTGATCGCAAAAGGAGTCTTGGCCGAAGTCTAGGCCAAGACGATTCTGGTAAGCGCACTGCGTCAGATATGAACATGTCTAGGCCAAGACTCAGGCCTAGACTCGAGTAATCAACTTCAGCTCTCTTCTTCACGAATTCCTCTTATGCTGCCTCCAAATCAGACCTGATTAAATGTGGGAAATTAAAGGGTACATCAGTAGATTTACTGTCCAAAATAACTAGAAAATGGACAATAAAACATGATGAAATGCAATGCAATCAAACTCCCCACACTTAAACAATGCTTGCCCCCAAGCATACAGACTCAAAGACTCAACAAAAATTGAAAACACATCAAAACAAAACAGACATCCTGAACCCCCTGGACTTCCTCATTTTTAGATTGCTTACCCCTCTACTGGAACTGCCAAGACACTGTACCAGAGTACCCAATGCAAGACTAACAAGGAATGATCAATACCCCGAACGTACACCTTCCATATGGTATCAAGACACCCTACTAGACTAGATGAATATGGTATAGGACAACAAGGTTCACCAAGGATTTAAGTCCCACCAAGTGTCGTCTATCAAAAAGTGCCTAAAGACTGGTGCCATTTAAATCACTTTGACAGAAATATTTCTTCTTTTATTTTCCTTTATGTCTTAGCAAAATTTTTTTTCTGACAAATCAAGTGTCTTTTCTATGTTAAATTTTTCTGTTTTATAGACACGGCATCACATAGACAGAGCTTGTCCTTTTCAGCGGGGACTTCCACCTTTGCTATGTCTGTCCTATGACATTCCAACACCTTATTTGTCTCACACTACAAACAAATAGATCGACACACTCAAATCCGGGCAGCAAACCCCATCATCCTAATAAGAATTAAGGTCCTAGCTAGGTGTCCTTACGACCATATGGATGGCTAACGTTCGGGAAACAACAGATTAAATGCCCCTTAGGCATTGATCATTTAGGCTCATGTGCATCCCTGTTACTAAAGCATTGTATTCCCTAGCAAGTGTCTAAATGCAATCCCACCAAAAGACTAAACAATCTAAGCAAGAAAACAGGGATTCAGATGTCACAACAAAACAGACTCAAAACATGCATAAAAATACAAATAAAAATCATGCAAATGACTGACTCTAAACTGGACAAATGACATAAAAATAAAAATTAAAACACATTAATTTGACTCACAAAAACAGATGCAAAACACACAAACTAACATTCAATATTCACAAAAACACAAGACATATTTAACACCCTCCCCACACTTAAAAGACACAATGTCCTCATTGTGTGGAGAGACAAAAATAAATGACAAAACATAAAAGATAAAAGAAAAGAAAAATACGACCTGGGGGCAGAAGCAACTTATGTTGCTGGGGTCTGGGGATCTTGGCCAGAGGCTTGGCCTAGATCAGGGGCAGGAGAGTCCTTCGGCTTTGGATCTCTCGGGGCAGGAGGGCGCATTGACGGATGTGGTGTCTTTGCGGGCTGTGCTGATGGCTGGGGTTCATCCTCCTCATCAGAAGATTCGGAGTCGCTGTCGGAGCTCAGGTTGGCATAAAGGGCCTTGAGGATTTTGTAGTGGGCCTGGAGATGTTGGTAAACGTGGAGGACATTTGTCCTCGTGAGCTTCATCTGCTCAAGGAGGACGTCCTGCCTATCATTGAGGCATTGGGCCCACTGAGGTGCCACTTCTTCACTGCTGGATGGGGGAGGTTGGTCTTGACCTTTGTCTTGGCCTAGACGGTCCAGGATTATCTTCTGCTGCTCAAGGATGAGCAGCTGGCGTGCTTGGAATTCCCTGGCCCATGCTGGAGGCTCACTGGTGGTACTGGCAGGAGGATCTTGAGGGGCGTCTTGTCCTAGATCGACTGCAGCATCAGGAATCGGAGTGTCTTGGCCAGCGTCTTGGCCTAGATCCTGGGCAAGATTGCCCTCTGCTTCTTCTCCTGGAATGATTATGGGTCGTAGCTTGTACTGCCCTCCGTTTTTCTTCGAGAATATGTGGTCCTGGATCGGCGTAAATCCTGTATTACATGCAACAAACTCTCCTTCCAAATGGAAATGTCCCATTTGGTCGAAGGATCTAAAACCAAGGATTTTCGGGGAACAACATAAATGCAAATCAGAAGCAGCAGGATCTAGACTAGCAGTTTGCATAGCAAGCCAAGTAATCAAAGAACTAAAGATCAGTTTTGTTTTGGACTCACGGGCATGCAGCACTTGAACCAAATATAAGCCTAAGTTGACCTTTTTCTTGTGCAAAATGCACCACAACAGAAACAATTCAGACTTGGCTAAATTTCCCGAGACCTTCGTCTTCCCCGAAAGGTTGATAGACAAGGTCCTATGGAGCATTCTAAGTGCAGGGTTTAGTATAGCATGTGCCTTAGAATTCCTATCAAACTTAGCATTTTTATCACCCGTAATCTCCCTAAAAGCAACATTATTATCCCAGTCAGCGGGATAATCAAAAATAGCTTCATCACTGAAGGCAAATCCAAGCAAAGCATTAAACTCATCAACAGACAAATGACTCCACTTATCACACAACCTAAAATTGATCACATCAGGTGCAGCAAAATCAGGTTTGTCTCTACCCCTAACATACAAGGTTTCTTCGTCAAACCAGAAGGTTGTGTGAAATTCAAGGCACAGCTCAGTAAAAGCATCACATTCAATCGACATAAAAGGGGCCCAACCAAGCGCATACACATATTCCCTAATTTTATCCCCTAATGCCATCTCATTCAAAAAATCAAATTCCAAACGAGCATAAGCAGGAATATCACAGGCATGCATATCACGCAATCTGGATTTAAGGTCTGGTGTATCAAATTTGAACCATCCTTTAAGTGTGTGCAGTGGAGGAAGAGAACGTACCTTATGAGTCTTGGCCGCAGTCTTGGCCAAGACTAAAACGTCTTCATCATCCTCATCAGAGTCCTCCTCGAAATCTTCCTCAACCACCTTCTGTTTGCCTTTGCTTTTGGCTGAGGAAGGAGGGGTAGTAGCCTTGGTCGGCTTAGGGATTTGAGGCGGCGGAGGTGATGCGATTGGGGCTTTCGTCGGCCTCTTGGGAGGTGCAGTTTTATGGGCCACTTGCTTGATGCGCCTTGATTTCTTGGGCGGAGCAGTGGCAGACTTTTTCTTCGCCGGAGGTGGCGGTGGTGGTGTGGTAATGGTGTCGGCAGCGGCAGCGGCGGCGGTCTTCTTCTTCGCAGCGGCGGTCGGAGCTGGGTTTGAGGCTCCGGCAGCTGCTGTCTTCTTTGCATGTCTGCTGGCTCGACGGGCGTCTCTGTCTCCAATGGTCGCCGGAGCAGAAGTCTTCATTCTCTTCGCTAGGGGGACCTCGTCGGAGTCCTCATCGGAGACGACCACAGCTCGGTCGATTCCTTGAACGCTTTCCTCCGACTCCTCAGGAAGCTCATCTTCGGAGGACATGGAGTCGTCTGCCGCCAGTGCTTCGAGCAGACGTCGTGTGGCTGAGGCGGAGTTGGTCGGTACTCCAGTCGGTGGAGCTCCACGGAGGTCGTCACTCTCCTCAGGGACGGTTGAAGGTGAGGGACGGCTGGGTGCAGTCATGGTTGCGAGTTGGGGAAGAAGATTGAAAAGATTTTGGGATTTTGGGATTTTGGGTTTTTTTTTTTTTGCGTTGTGCAGGTATTATGCGATTTTGGGGAAGAAGAAGCAGAAAGGTTTTATGCTTTTAGCTCAGGTGAGAGAGTTTTAATTCGTGTTGGACGTGAGAAGATCGTGTCAGAGTGGGAGAGAATATGCAGGGGTGGTGGTTTAATTTCCCACGCTGCCAATTAATTCCCTTTAATTGAATTTTGGACTTGTCCGTTCCAAAAGCAATTAAATGGTTTAATTGGTGGAGCTGACACGTGTCCCACCAACTCACAAAGGGCTCTTCACACGCAAGGCAGTCTAGCTCTAAGTCTTGGCCAAGATCTCGGCCAAGACTACTTCAATTTCCCCACACTTAATTCCTGCACCAAAAACGAAAATAACCCAGAAATTAAGTGTGACAAAAATAAATAATTACATCCTAAAATTAAAAGAAACAAGGGTTGCCTCCCTTGCAGCGCCCTTATTTTAAGTCCTAGGCTTGACTCTCAATTTCCCTTCAGTTGTTTTGAGGTGGCTCGTCCACCTTTTCTGAAACTTTTTCTTCCTGAAAATTCTCAAAGAACGGCTTCAATCTCTGCCCGTTCACCTTGAGCTCGGCACCTGTTTTCTCATTCCTAATATCTACTGCACCATGTGGGTAAATGTTAGTAATAACAAAAGGGCCTTCCCAACGAGTTTGTAATTTTCCAGGAAATAATTTAAAGCGGGAATTATAAAGAAGAACTTTCTCCCCTGTGTGGAGAGGTTTTCCAACAATTCTCTTGTCGTGGTAAGCTTTCATTCTGATCTTGACAATCAGCTGATTGTCATAGGCTTGGTCTCTCAACTCCTCTAGCTCGTGGAGTTGCAACTTCCTTTCTTGGCCAGCCTCATCATAGCTTAGGTTGCACTTCCGTATTGCCCAATACGCTTTGTGTTGCAACCCTACTGGTAAGTGGCATGTCTTCCCATAGACTAGCTTGTATGGTGTCATGCCAATTGGTCCTTTGTAAGCCGTTCTACAGGCCCACAATGCGTCATCTAACCGCTGGCTCCAATCGCGCCTGTCTAGGCCTACTGTCTTGGCCAAGACTGACTTCACCTCTCTATTTGACACTTCGGCCTGGCCGTTTGTTTGAGGGTGATAGGCTGTGGATACTCTATGTGTGATGCCATATTTCCTGAAAAGAGAAGATAAAATCTTGTTGCAGAAGTGAGTTCCTCGATCACTAATGATCCCTCGAGGAATCCCAAATCTGTTTAAGATATTAGATTTAATAAAGGAAATAACAGTCCTAGCATCATCATTTTTAGTGGCTTTCGCCTCTATCCATTTTGATACATAATCCACAGCTAAGAGAATATATCTGTTGCCAAAAGAAGTAGGAAAAGGTCCCATAAAATCTATGCCCCATATGTCAAATATTTCACAAGAAAGAATAAAATTCATAGGCATTTCATTTCGAGAACTAATGTTTCCCACTTTTTGACATGCCGAACAAGTTTTACAAAATAGAGCACTATCCTGAAAAATTGTTGGCCAATAAAGACCAGCCTCTAAGATCTTCAGGGCTGTTCTTCTCGCGCCAAAGTGGCCTCCACATGCTTGGGAATGACAGAATTCAAGAATAGATTTTGTTTCACTTTGAGGTACACACCTCCTTAGCAATTGATCGGATCCTATCTTCCATAAATATGGATCATCCCAAACATAATACTTACTGTCATGTTTGACCTTTACCCTCTCATAGGTGGTCATGTCTCCATAGTGTTTACCTGTTGCTAGGTAATTCGCTATTTCAGCGTACCATGGTCGCGTGTTTGGCAGGAGTCTAGGCCTAGACTCCGGGCTAGACAGTGCGATAGAAAACAGCTTCTCGTCTGGAAATTCTGCTTTGATCTCGTTCGTGTCTCCCTTTGCTAGGCAACGGCTCAGGTGATCTGCCACGAGATTTTCCCTTCCACTTTTGTCCTTTATTTCCAGGTTGTGCTCCTGCATAAGAAGAATCCAACGGATTAGTCTTGGTTTAGCATCATGCTTAACCAAAAGATATTTCAATGCCGAGTGATCTGAAAATACAATAATTTTAGTGCCCAATTAATAAGATCTAAATTTTTCCAAGGCAAAAACTATTGCAAAGAGTTCTTTTTCAGTTGTGGTATAATTCCGTTGGGCATCATCTAGCATCTTCGATGCATAGTAGATGACGTGAAGGTCTTTCCCTTTTTTCTGTCCAAGAACCGCGCCAACAGCAGCATCACTTGCGTCGCACATTAGCTCGAATGGCAAGCTCCAATCTGGTGGTTGGATGATCGGTGCTGTGGTCAGTCGCTCCTTCAATTCTTCGAACGACTTCTTGCATGCTTCATTGAAGTCGAACTCCACCTCTTTTTGTAGTAGCTTGCACATAGGTTCAGCCACCTTAGAGAAGTCTTTAATGAACCTACGGTAGAAACCTGCATGACCAAGAAAGCTACGAACCTCACGCAAGCATGAGGGGTAAGGCAAGTTCTTGATAGTGTCAATTTTGGCTTGATCAACCTCAATGCCTTTTTTAGAGACTACATGTCCAAGGACAATCCCTTGGTCTACCATAAAAGGGCACTTTTCAAAGTTCAAGACTAAACATGTATCAACACATCTCTTTAAGATATTTTCTAAGTTATGTAGGCATTGATCGAAATTATTACCATACACGGTAAAATCGTCCATAAACACTTCGATACTCTTCTCTACATACTCAGAAAATATGCTTACCATGCACCTTTGAAAGGTGGCTGGCGCATTACACAGCCCAAATGGCATACGTCTATAGGCAAACGTTCCAAATGGACAAGTGAACGTTGTCTTTTGCTGATCTTCGGGAGCAACGGGGATTTGATGAAACCCCGAGTATCCGTCTAGGAAACAGTAGTGAGACTTTCCAGTAAGTCTCTCTACCATTTGATCGATGAAAGGCAGCGGGAAATGGTCCTTCCGAGTGACTTGATTCAGCCTTCGGTAGTCAATACATACCCTCCATCCGTTTTGTATTCTAGCTGTTCTTTGAGCTCCATCTTCTCCTTCAATTACTGTTATTCCAGTCTTCTTAGGGACTACCTGCACAGGAGACACCCAATCACTATCTGAAATAGGATAAATAACACCTGAATCTAATAGTTTAATTATTTCTTTCTTAACAACTTCCATCATAGGAGGGTTTAATCTCCTCTGGGGTTGCCGAATGGGTTTCTTATCCTCTTCCACATGTATCTTGTGGGTACAGATATTAGATGATATCCCCTTGATGTCTGCCATAGTCCAGCCAATTGCTTCTTTATGTTCTTTCAAGACAGCTACCAATTTATCTTCTTCCTCTCTTGATAGTTTGGCTGAAATTATGACGGGTAGGGTATCATCTAGGCCTAGATAGGCGTACTTCAGGTGGTCTGGTAAGGACTTCAATTCTAACTGTGGTGCCTGCACAACAGAAGGTGGAAATTTAGGAATCGTTGATTGCACATATTGACAACTAACTATTTTTCTCCTTTTGTTGGCAGTCTTGGCCGGCGTCTTGGCCAAGATCGAGGCCAAGACTAAGTCTTCATCTTCTTGATCGACCAAACTGTCCACAATTTCTTGGAGTTCCTCCTGATCTCCAGTGCGGTCTTCTAGCTCTGGTAGTGTTTGAGTGGAAATTTCCCTGGTCAAAACATACTCAAGGGGATCGTTATGATAAATGTCAGCAATTTCCTCTGTAATTGGATCCAAAATATCCAAAAAACTAACACAATGTAAATCGTTTGGATGTTTTAAAGCTTCTGAAATGCTGAACTTAATTGTTCTTCCACAAAATTCAAGAATAATGCTTCCTTCGAAGCAATCTATCTTCGCTTTTGAGGTTCTTAGGAAAGGTCTTCCTAATAAAATATCAGTGGTACAAGATGGCAATTGAACATTCATCTCAACTATATAAAAGTCAACTGGATAGATAAAATCGTTTACCATAACCAGGACATCAGTCACTACACCTTTAGGTCGTATGATTGTTCGATCAGCTAGCTGTATCACCAAGTCAGTCTCCTTCATGGTTCCAATCTTCAAGGTCTCGAACTCACTTAGAGACATTACATTGATACCAGCCCCTAAATCACAAAGGGCTTTCTCAATGATTTTGTTCCCTATTTGGCATGGAATTGTGAAGGTCCCTTGATCCTTGCACTTCTCTGGAAGTTGTTGTACTACTGAAACGTTGTTGGATAAATTTACCCTTTCTATACCTGCAATTTTCTTTTTATTAGTACACAATTCTTTAAGGAATTTAGCATAAGAGGGGACTTTTGCAATTAAATCCAACATTGGAATATTCACGGCTATTTTTCCAAAAACAGTCATAAAATCCCTCATTTCATCTTGTCTCTTTTCTTTGGAAGATCTCGGGGGAAATGGTGGAGGAATTTCTATGATCTCCTCCTTCTGTTTTGGCTTGGCCGAAACAGTCTCTCCCTTTTCTGGTTCTGCGGTAACGGTAGTCTTGGCCGGAGTCTTGGTCAAGACTACTTCCGCTTCAGCTTCTTCTTCCTCATCCTCTTCCACATGTTCTGAAATAATTTTTTTCATTTCCTCATCTGTTTTCGCTCCTTTCCTTTCTGGCAACACCACTCCACTCCTCAAACTTATAGCACTCACATTATGGGCTGGATTATTTACCGTAGTAGGAGGTAATTTTCCTTGATTTGCTATTTGAGTTATTTGCTTTTGTAGCTCCGCCAAGCTGGTCTGGGTTGACTGCATGTGATTTTTCTGCAGCTCCATCAGTTGCTTGAGCGTGTCCTCCACTGAAGGTCCAGTAAGCTGCAAAGGTCTAGGGGCAGGCGGTAGTTGAGGTAAAGGAGGTTGGCCTGGCGCTTGGCCTAGATTCGGGCCAAGATTCTGATTCTGAGGTCGTGGAACGAAATGTTGGAAGTTGATAGGAGGTTGTTGCTGCTGCTGAGGTACACCTTGATTCTGATTGGGAGGGACTGGGTCTCTCCATCTGAAGTTTGGGTGTGCCCTCCATGCGTATTGGTTACTTCCTTGAGGATAGTTTTGCATGCTTCCTTGGTTCTGTGGATATGCTGCATTAACTTGAGTTATCTCTTCTGGATGCTGGACCATATAGCAATTATTGGTCTGATGGTCTTGTTGCTGGCATATCCCACATACCGATGCTATTTGCTCCTGGTTGTGATTTCCTGAAGTCATTGAACCTGAAATATTAACAGAAATGGTTTTAATCATATCGGTTAAATCATTTAATTTTTGTTCAACATTAATTGAATTTAGGGAAGAAGGAGAGGCATTTCTATCCGAAATGGTATTGTTTTGGCAGTTATCTGCCAACGTTTGGAGCAACATCTTTGCTCTTGTGACGGTTAAATCCTGTAATGCTCCACTTGCGGCCGAATCTACTTTTTCCTTGCAACTTGGGAGCATCCCATCATAGAAATATTGTATCATAGTGTTGTCTGCTACGCCATGAGTGGGGCAGACTTCTTGCAAATCTCTGAACCTCTGATGATACTCACTGAAGCTTTCTCCGCTTCTTTGTTGGATTGCGGCCATATCTTTCCTAGCTATTCCAGCCTTCGTGGCGTTCCAATACTTGTTAAGGAACATAGTGGACATCTCCGCCCATGTGTTGATGGTATTATGAGGAAGGCTGTAAAACCAGTTCTGAGCTCCCCCTTCTAGAGAGCTTGGAAAGGCCTTCAGCTTCGCCCTCTCCATGGTTACAGTAGTGGGTTTCATGATGTCGCACTGGACATGTAAGTTTCTTAAGTGCTTGAATGGATTTTCATTGGAATGGCCGTAAAACTTGGGAAGGTTGGCCACCATGTTGGTCTTGATGGACCAATCATTAGCTACTGGAGGGAGATTGATGCAGGAAAAGGTCTCCTGTTCAGCTGTTTTATTCAGCTCCCTCATTGTCGGTTCTGGTCTATCGTCCGCCATGTCTTGGTCTGATTCTAGGCCAAGACCGTGGTCTAGACTGTACTCTGCTTCGGAATTAGAACTTTCCGATTCGCTTTCTTCTTGGGCTGCTCTCAATCGAGCTTGCCTTCTTAGCTGTGCTTCGGTCCTAGTGAGATTGGGATCGATGGGTAATAAATCTTGTTCTCTACTTGAGGACCTGGTCATCAACTGTCATAAAATAAAATAAAACAAAAACTACAAATACCGTTAGAGATCCCCGGCAACGGCGCCAAAATTTGACCGCGCGTCGAACACGTCAAATATAGTAGTGAAATAGTTATGGAATTGGGGGTAGAAATACAACTTATCACTGTCTACAAGAGTTTGTAGATGATGGTAAGAGGATCGTCCACAGAGACCTCTAGGAGATGTAGTTCTTGAGTTGACTTCCTCGTCACTGAGTTTTGATTGGGTGTTATCTGAAACTAAAGACAAAACAGAAAGTAATGAAAACAGTTTAAAATATAAAATAGTATTGGCCGAAGTCTAGGCCAAGACTGCGGGCTAGATTGGTAATAAGTTTAGTGATACTGAATTCCAGGTAAGGGCGATGGGTGAGCTTGCGTTCTTATGCATCGATCATGGACTGAAGTATGTTCATCTCTTCTTCATAGTACTGCTATAGAGGGGAGGAACTCCTTTTCCCTCCTGTCTTCCCTCCTCTTCAAACTACCTGGCGGGTACTCCCTCTCCTGATAATCCTAGCCAAGGGACACCTTGCTGGTTAAAGGGTTTATCCGTTTGACTGCTGTCTTGAATGGTTGCTCACCTCTTCAATGGTGCAGGGGAAGACAGTACCTAGGTTAAGTTCCTAGGTTGTCAATCTGGTCTCTACCTAGATCACCTATTCTTCTAGTCTAGCTCGAGACTAGTCACCTACTTCGTCTAGCCGGCGGGTACTCCCTCTCCTTCTAGGCTGGTTACAACTCTTCTCTCCTAGAGAACAAGGATGATCAAACCTTGGCTCTAGTGAGTAAGCGATAGATTAAGTTCAAGAATAAATAAATATAAAGGAAGAGATTGTGAAGAACGGATGATGTCTCACGATTGCATTAAGAACTTCAGCTCGTCACCCTTACCAAGAATGGGTTTTTAGTTACTCATACTCATGGATAAAAGATAAAGAAATTAACTTGCATAAATATATTAAATCCGAAATAAATTCGGAGCAAAGTATTTGACAATGGTGAACTAAGGAAAGAAGAATTGCGTAGCTAACTGGGGAAATCCGATTAGGGACAGAGGTGAATAATGTTCAGCTAAAATAGCCATAAGAACCTCTGTCCCAATCAAACTAAAACTCCTAAAATATCCTAAAAGATTATTACAATTTAATTGTTTCTAAATCGGAAAGTAATTCGCAATTAATAAAAGAGGGAGATCCCTCGCGGGATTCTACTTCAGATAGTCTTCCTATCCCTCTACAATTGCTGGACAGCTGCTACGTGCCAGCTGTGAGAGTCCATCTCCAAAAATACTTCAATCGCTCCAAGCTGTAGTCTGATCGCAAAAGGAGTCTTGGCCGAAGTCTAGGCCAAGACGATTCTGGTAAGCGCACTGCGTCAGATATGAACATGTCTAGGCCAAGACTCAGGCCTAGACTCGAGTAATCAGCTTCAGCTCTCTTCTTCACGAATTCCTCTTATGCTGCCTCCAAATCAGACCTGATTAAATGTGGGAAATTAAAGGGTACATCAGTAGATTTACTGTCCAAAATAACTAGAAAATGGACAATAAAACATGATGAAATGCAATGCAATCAATAATCCTTTAGTTGTAATTTTTTTTTGCATAATATATAATTTCTCTTTCAAATTTTAAAACATTATAAAAGTTACGAAATTGAAGCAAAAAGTTACAGAGTCTTCTTTTATTCTTTAACTATTTTTTGCATATTTCGTAACTTTTCTTACACGCTCCTTAATTTAATAAAAATTACGGAACTGACACAAAATGTTATGGAATCTTAAAAGAAGTTACGGAACCCATAAAAAGTTATAGATTCTTCTTCCATTACTTAACTTTCTCACATATTCCGTAACTTTTCTTACATATTCATTAACTTTATAAAAACTATAGACATTGAAGCAACAGTTACGTAACATCTAAGAAAAGTTACAGAATCCTTAAAAAGTTATAGAGTTTTTCTTCCATTTTGTAACTTTTCTTGTGTATCCCATAACTTTTCTTACATATATTCCAAACTTTATAAAAAATACAAAATTCAAGTAAAAAGTGAAGGAAAATGTAAGAAAAGTTATGGAGTATTAATCAATGTTACAGGATTCTTCTTCTATTCCATAACTTTTCTTGCACACCCGTACCATTTTTGCTCCATTTTGTAACTCTTTTTAAAGATTTCAAATTTTTTCTTACGTTCTGTATTTTTTTATAAAGTTACTGCATATGTAAGAATTTCATAATTTTTTAAGATTTTATAACTTTTCTTACATATTTTGTAATTTTTTGTTTTAATTTTGTATTTTGTATAAAATTACGGAATATGCACGAAAAGTTATGGAATATCTACACTTATCAAAATATTATGCAAGCCGCGAAAGACACTGTAGAATTTCCCTAAATTTTGACACTAAATTATCCAAATACGTGATTATCGCATGAAGTGTGGCGCATATAACTGGATGGAGTCGGCAATAGCATTTTCAACTGACATGTCTTGGATGGCGTGAACTACTTCAACTTATAATATCGTCACTAAATAATATCGTTTTATTTTTTTCCTTTATAATTTCATTATTTTCACTTATGATAACATATTAATTTATTTTTAACCCCAAATTAAATTATAAATCATTACATTAATATAGTTATTTATTTATTTTGTATATATTAATTTCAAGTAATTAACATACAGTTAACTATTGTTTTGTTATACTTAAATTACAAATCAATAAACTTAAATGTTGTACATAAGTAAGGCTATACACTATAATCCATATGTTGCATATATATATATTCACGTTCAAATTTGCCTCTTTGATGCATTTGCAGATTATTCCTATCTTGAAAGACTGCCATCTTAAAACAACAAACATTAGTGTAACATACCGAATAGTTGATGGGCGTTACCAAAGCTTGTCTGGCTGTCTAGAAGTTGATGGGCGTGGACGTTCCAGGAATTTTCCAATTTCTCTCCTTCAAATATTCCAAAAATTGGAGAGGGTGGAAGTTGAAAGATTTTCTTTAGAACAACTATTCCCATGTGAACCTCATGATCTGGGTGATGATGATGTCCATACTCAGGCACTTGCAAAGACACTTGCACGCCCAAAACACTTAAAACTGAGTGATTTGCCTGAGATGAAACATATTTGGAGTGAACATTATACTGATGATCAATTCGATGGGATTCCTCAAAATCTCAAAATTTTAGAAGTGGAGGGCTGCGGCAGTTTGATGAGTTTAGCACCATCCACTAGTACTATATTGTTCCAAAATCTGACACATTTGACTGTGTGCGCATGCGATGGGCTGAAAAAGTTAGTAGAGTCCTCCAGTACTGCAAAAAGCCTTGTGAACCTTACAGAGATGTGTGTAAGTCTATGTGATTTGTTGACAGAGATCGTAGCAATTGATGATGATCATGATCATGATGGGGAGGAAGCTAGCAATAATAGTACAGGGGACATAATTGTTTTTGGCAAATTGAAAAGTCTAAAACTACAATATTTAACAAGCCTTATAAGTTTCTGCTCCACAACTAATTGCAACTTCCAATTCCCATCTTTGGATCGAGTGATTGTGGTGAAATGTCCCAGTATGGAGTTTTTCTCCAAGGGAACCTTGAGCACACCAAAGCTAAGTATGGTTAGGGTAAATCTACATCATGAGGATGAAGGGCGATGGGAGAGCGATCTTAACTCCACCATGAGACTGTTGTACAGGGAAATGGTTTGTATTCATCAATCCCTAACTACTCCTTTTTTTCCCTTCTCTTCTAACTTCATTCAACAAATACTCGCATGTAACATGGGTCTAGTTTATTCAATTTTCACTGATGAATATTTGCAGAACTCTACTGATGAACATTTTGAAGCTGAATGACGAAAAAGAAGCTGCTTTGTCTCGAAGGGAGTGAATCACATTGATCAGGTAAAACGGAATGGATGTCAAGGAGCTTTGTGTTTTCTTATTTTCCCTTTCATTTGCTTTTAATGACATGCCATGGTCTGTTTTGTGAGCAGTAAATCAAGAGGAGGAGTTGCGCAATGAAGCAATTTACTGACGTTCAGTATTCTGCATAAATCAACCAGTGGCAGAACCAAACGGAGGCAAGTGATGGCCGAGGTCCTCTCTCAGGAAAATGTACATTATTCGAATAGGAAATTCTACCATATATCTTTGTTTAAAATGCATTGAAGGAATCAAGATTGTGTAAAACAATCTCTTTAGAACTCAAATATTACGAAAAATCTTGCAACTCTGAAAGTAGAATTGGCATTGCAAGCACAGCAGCAAATCATGTCAGCAATGCTCAAGTAGTTATGGATTTCTTTACCCATAACCTATGTTTCATTAGGTATGCTTCTTCATGTTCATTTAGCTTGTTGTGCATTAAACATGTCCTATTCAGCAACACCGTTTGCAGAAAACAAATAACCTCCTTCTCGTAACCTTCCCTGTTTCAACAGGACAGGCAGCGCGGCAGATCCTTCAATGCTTTTTAAAAACTGACAGAACTTGAAAAATAGAAGAGGAGTCGACCCACGGGTTGTGTGAAAGAACCTGTTATCGATTCCAAGAAACAGTTTTCTTGCCAAGTACTTCATCGTCAAACCAGCACTCGTTAGGTACAATTAATATTGTTGACCTTCCATTTTCCAATATTTGAAACCACACTTCAATTTTAGAGTGTTTTTAGACATTTTTCAATTCGGTTGTGTTTAAATTTGTATTTATGAAGTTTTTTGTGTTCTTTTAGAAATAATTTTATTTATTGATGTGGAGTACATAGCTTTTTTCCACTAATGGATACCCATTAACCATGAATAATTAGTGCTATGGAATGAATATAGTTTGATCTATTATTAAAATAACTGGTAATTATATAAATATGGATATGGTAAAAAATAAATAATATGGATATAGTTTAGGTGAATATCGTGGATATTCATATCATTGATATTCTTTCACATTTAGCAAGTTGGTAGTCAAGTCACATGGGATGGTCATATTTGTTATTTTAATGAAAAAAACTAAATTATGAATGACACTTATTTGCGGATTCCATTATCCACCATTACAAGCAGACATTAATTACCCATATTAGACGCAATAAGTAATACACATTATGTTAAAATAGATGGTATGGACCGGCTCTCTAATAGGTGGCAGTGGATCATGATTATTATTTCTTCTAAATAAACATCACTATTATTTTTATTATTGTTCTGTTTTTTCTAAAATACTGTAGCATTGACGAAAAGTTAATTAATGTCATTGTCATCTCATACAAAAAGTATTACTTCCTCAGTCCTCTAAAAAATAACTCTCAAATCAATTTCACAGGAATTGAAAATATGATTAATTCATATTTTTTTTATATATATCTAGCCAGTTACTTTCAGTGAATCTAATAAATACTCTATTTGTCACTAATAAAATGACTTCCTAACTGAAAGACGTTGTCACTAATAAAATGTCGCTTTTACATTTTCAATCTAAAAAATCAATTAATAATATTTTTTTTTTAGAATATGTGATTAGTGTTTATTGGTTTACGGTGAAAAATTGATATAATCAAAATATAGTTAATTATTTAAATACTCTAAAAAGCAACAATTAATCTTCTTAGTCTCTATAATTTTTACTAAAGAATCATTTTATTAATGACGAAAGAAGTATAGTCAAACAATATTAATTTTAATTTTTCAATATATTTAAAATAAAAATAAAAATTATTAAAGAAAATAATTTGGAAGTCATTTTTTTAAAAATAGAATGAGTATATATTAGTAGTGGCGTGTGAACATACCTCACCTATTAGTATTTAGTAGTAATAAAGAACTAAACAAAAACAAGAAATAATAATAATAATAATAATATAGGAAATGTTGGGCTTACTTTAGAATATTGACAGTTGATACATTTTTAAATAAACCAAAGGTACTGATATTTGCAGTAATTGATATCTACACTCCATTTTTTTTACAGTATAATTACAAAACTATCCTTATTTTAAAATGATTAGTTAATGAAAATTTATTTAAATAATAAAAAAGAACCAAAATTAATTCAGAATTTGAATTAATTCAAAACTTGGGTTAATTATTGTAATATATGATTACCCAGATATGTCTCTAAACTATCTATCGTTACCCAAAATTACTGTATAAGATATATTTTGATCCCTAGTTAATTATCGTATCTTAATATGATTCCTAATTTTTTAATAATTAAATTCATTCTTTAATAATAAATATATAATTTCAATCACCTTTCAACTCAATTTTTTAACACCATTTTTCTTTTTCTTTATTCAAATAAATTATCACTAATTAACCATTTTAAAACAAAGATAATTTTGTAATTGTAAGTGTAAAACAAAAAGAGTGGGAGTGTGAATATCAATTGGTGGAGTGTAAATATCATTTCCATAAAATGAAATTATGGATGACAATCTTAATTGCGGATGTGGATATAGGAGTCGATAATAACTACCCATACTTTATGAATAACTTACTGATATAATTCTGACCATTATATTTAATTAATAGATAAGACTAAAAAAAACCACCTCTCAATTTCACAAAAATAATAAAGGTATTTTTGTAAAAAAAATTAGGAGGGCTAATTAATAACACCAATGCTCCCTCCACATTGCCAGTCCTACACGCGCCCAGGACCAGCGCGTCATAAGTCCTCGAATCTGCATCCAATCCATCCTGATTAATCTTCTCCATCACCTCATTTGCCGCCATCAAATCTCCAACAAAACAATAAGCAGTTAACAAATAATTATAGGCCGTTATATCAGGTGACACGCCGCATGTCTTCATTAACTCCACCACCCGCCAGGCATCCTCCGTCTCCTTCTTCTTGGTAAGACGAAGAAGTATAGGGTGAAATGTGGACGCGCAGAGGCCGTACTCCTCACGCGCCATGACATACATCCACAATGCGGAAGGCCTTATCTACATGGTCAAGCTTGCAGAGACGGGCGATTAGGGCTTCGAACGCACTTTTACGGGTGTAGCCGGGGTCGAGGCCGCCGAGGGTTTTGATGAGGTCGTCGAGAACGGAGAGGGAAGCTGCGGTGTTGGTGATGAAGCTGAAGGTGGCGGTGGTGTTGCAGCAAGAGTCTCTAATGCGCTTATTGAGGAGGTAGCGAAGACCCCAGAAGTCTGCTTCTTGGGCGGCGGCTTTGACGAGGTCGTCGTAGTAGGCGACAGTGGGGCGGTGAGGGGAAATGTGAAGATTGGCGTTTAAGGAGGCGTAGAAGCGAGTGGTGAGGGAGAGGATGGATCAGCGATTTGAAGACGAGCAAGGAAGAATGTAGGGAAATGAGAGGAGAGGCATTGTTATGTCTGTAGGGTTTAAGGGAGGAAGATGATGGAGGAGATCAAAGGTGCGATTTTTATCTGTTAATGTTAACTAAATCATTATAATTGAAAAAAAGCTTCAAAATAGTTATAAAAGCATCCTAATTTCAATAAATTGATTTAAGTTTCTAATCTAATTTTAAAAGATTTTAAGATTCAATCAATTTTAATTTGTCGTTTTACTGAATAATAATCACCAAACGAAATATAAAAAACCAAAGGGGTATTCCAAGGGATTGCGCACCCGGGGGTGCCTCGTTAACGGAGAAGGGACTCTGCGGGTCTAACAGAGGTAACGTGTAGAACCAAATCGAACAAAAACAAACGTTAGTGACTGATTAAAATGAAAATAATAAATGGAAGGACCCCCGGGTGCGCAATCCCGGTATTCCAATTGGAAACATAACAGGTCAGAAATCAATTCTCACCTCTCTGTACAACCATGGGCCGCGAGGCCCATTAGGCAAATAGTTAAGACATGTAGCCCAAAGTCTTGTAGCAAGCCTATTGGCTGGTAAAATCGACCATTTGAAAATAATGTCATTATCGTGTTTTTCAACTAAGGCAATAAAAAATATGTATACATTAATTGCTAAATAAATTAGGACCAATGGGAAAACACCTGGAAGCAGCAAATTTTTGTTCTTACTAGTTTTTCTAAACAAAGTCTGTTGACTGACAGCTAATTATTGTCGCTCCTCATTAGTTAATCAAGAACTAAACCAAAATATAGCGTCGAGATTTGAGATTTTAGATTTTAAAAGTCTTTTCATCAATTACAGTGAGCAAAGCATTTCTTGTCCTGCTGTTTGTGCAAAGCAATTAGCAAAGCATTTCTTGTCCTGCTGTTTCCTTTGTTATCTTCTTTTGATCTCAGTGCTTGAATCCCTTCTGTTTCTTCTGTTTTTTCTTTCATTTCCCTTCTGGTTATATACCAATTTGTCCAAAACGAAAGAAAGAGAGCAGGTACAAATGGATATATCCACTTGTTCTTTCCTTCTTCGATTCAGTTTGTATTCTCTTTTATTATATATCCTTACTGTTATTTGTTTTTCGCCTTTTTGTTTTTGTTTTGTGATGCAGGTCTGAAGCAAGGAAAATGGTTCTTGGCTGTGTTATTGACATCGCTAAAAAGATAGCAGACAGATGCGTTGACCCGATTGTTGGGTATATTGGGACAGAGGTTGGGCATCTGTGTAACTACAGCGACAACCTTGAGAAGCTGATAGAAGAAGTTAACAATCTGAAAGATGCAAAAAACCGTATGGAAGTTCGAATCGAAGACGCTGGACACAGATCAGGGGAAACACAGGTATATGATGATGTTGACAGGTGGTTGACAAACATGGCTCGTCTCATTGAAGAGGCATCCAGAATCATCGAAGAGGAAGACAAAGAAACAGGGAGGTGCCTGATGGGATTGCGCCCCAATCTGTGGGCGTGCTACCTGGCAAGCAAATCGGCGAAGAAGGTGATGGATGCTGCTGATGAACTGAAGAAGGCTGGAGAAAGTATCGAAACGGTTGCCCATGTTGATTACTCCCCGTCCTTGAGGTACGCAATCAATCCTGACTTTGAGGAATTTGAATCAAGAAAGGAAGCTTCAGAACAGATCGTGGACTTCCTGAAAGATCCGAGCGTGAAGATGGTAGGGATGTACGGGATGGGTGGTGCCGGGAAGACCACTCTTGCAGAAAAGATCGGTGAGAAGCTCTTGAAAGACGGTATATTCAGAGATGTGGTGAAGACAAATGTATCCAACAACCAAAAAACAGATCTGAAGGATATTCAGAAAGAGATAGCGGATGTGCTCAAGATCTGCTTGGGAGAAAAAGACAGCCTCACAGCTCGAGCTAATCAGCTAAGAGAGCAACTGGTGAAAAAGGACAAATTACTCATCATTCTGGATGATGTTTGGTTCAGTTTTAAGCTGACAGATGTGGGAATTCCCGTTGACCGGGAATTGAAAATTCTGATCACGTCCAGAAACTTAGACGTGATGCATGACATGGATTCAGAACACAACGTCCAACTCGACAGCTTATCCCCTGATGATGCCTGGAAGCTGTTCGACAAAATGGCGGGTGGTGTTGCTCCATATTCTGACGGCGGCTCTACTGCTCGGGCTGTGGTCGAGAAATGCGGAGGTATCGTAATTTACAACTAATTAATTAACTGTTTTTTTTTAGAAAAAAAATTCACTGAATAAGTATTCAATTATATAAACAAAAATATTATGTTTTCGTTTTTTACTCTAAAATGAAAAACTTATCTACATACAAAGAACCATTATAGAGTCCTGTTTTTTTTTATATATATATATAGATTATATAATGGTTTTTTCTATTTTTAATAAAGTATATAAACTAAGCTCTTTTGTGAAAAACAAAAACGACACATCATCAAAGTAGCTAAAGAAGGTAATAAATTGTATGAATATTAATTTAGATAAAAATAAAAAGGAAAGTTGTTAATTCATAATTTTTTTGGTTTTATTAATGTATATTTTAGGCATCCCTGTTCTCCTTGTGACAATTGCAAGATCATTGAGAACAAGGGATTTGGAGACTTGGAAGGAGGCCTTGACCCAGCTGGAAAAGTTTGACGGGGATAACTTTGTTGAAGATGCATACAAGAAGATAGAAGTGAGTTATCATTTTTTGAAAAACGATGAGATCAGGTCACTATTCTTACTTTGCGCACAGTTGGATCATCACTCCATCCCAATCGATGACTTGTTGAAATATACAATGGGGTTGGGTTTGTTTCCAAGACGCAAGAAATTGAAAGAAGTAAGTCAAAGACTACACATGCACCTCGGTGACCTCAAAGGCTATTGCTTGTTGCAAGATGGCAACACGGAGGGAACAGTGAGAATGCATGATGTTGTCTATAAGTTTGCTGCATTTGTTGCCTTTAGAGACCGCCATATGTTCACCGTAGCAGATGGTCAATTAGAAGAATGGCCTCCTAAGGATGAACTTGAACAATTATCTGCAATCACCTTGCCATATGGTCATCTCCCTAATCATCAGTTTCCTAAAGCTTTTGATAGCTCAAAACTTGAGTCGTTTATCTTGCTTGATAGCTGGGTGGATGCCTCTCTAAACGTACCAGATAAGTTTTTCATAGGAATGAAAGCACTCAAACTCGTTGATCTAAGGAGAGTGTCTCTTTCACCAGTACTGTCTTCGTCGCTTAACGTTCTTGTAAAGCTGCGAACACTGTGTCTTGATAATTGTGAATTGGATGACATAGCTATGATTGGAGAACTACCCATGTTACAAGTTCTCAGTCTCATGGGTTCCACTGTCTCTCATGTTCCAAAAGATATAGGGAGTTTGGGTCGCAGCTTGAAACTTCTCGATTTGCGTAATTGTGATCTAGAAGTGATAGCGTCAGGCGTGTTTTCTAACTTGACCTTATTAGAGGACTTGCGTATTGGAAAGAGCTTTAATAATTGGGAGCAGTTACAAGGCTGCAGCAGCAATACTGATCATGAGACAACATCGACGACAACGAAGAAGTTAGCTAGCCTGAGGGAATTCAAGAATCTAGGGAACTTGATCAACTTAGAAATTCACATCACTGATCCAAAGACGACGTTTCCCAAAGACTTGGTCTTTGAGAAGTTAGAAAGATTCACAATAATTTTTGGACTGTACCGAAGAGGGTACGGAGAAATTCCTTTGTTTTCAAGATTAGAAACCTTGAGAGTGAATACCTTGAGAGTGAATGGCGTTGAGGATATTCAGTTATACGAGGGGATTAACACGTTAATGGGAAAAGCTAATAGTCTACACTTGGAAGATGTAGAGGGTGTTACAAGTGTCTGTGAATTGGATGCGAAGGGCTTTCCTGAGTTGAAGCTTCCAGTGGGATCATTTCAGAATCTGACAACTATAAACGTGAAGCGTTGTAATGTATTGAAGTATCTTTTCTCGTCTCACTACTTGGCAAGACTTCTTTTGTGCCTAAAAGAAATTGGGTTAGTGGATTGTGAGAGCATGAATGCCATTATTGTTGACGATGATAGGTACCAATTAGATGAAGAAGGAGAGATCACTCATGAATTTGCCCAGCTTCGAACTCTAAGGCTATATGGTCTACCTCATCTCATTAGCTTTTACTCCAATACTCCCAATCCGATAATTTCCTCATCACAAGAAAGACAGGAGAAGGATCCTATGTTATCATTCGGCGATGAAATTGTAGAGGACGATCAACGGCTTTTCACTTCTCTTTTCAATAAAAAGGTATGGTCTCCTTCCCACTTCTCTTAAATAATTTATTTTCTTTAAAAATAACGGAAATAACTTTCTTAAAGACTAAAGTTTATAGTGATAGTTTTCAAAAAGTTTACTTTATTTTAATTCATGATATAATTTATAGAAGTGAGTATGCAATATGCACATGTGTTGCTTATCTATAAATAAAGAAATATTAAATTATTTCTCTTAAAGGGAATAATTAAAATCATATCAACCACAATAAAAAATTAAACAATATTTTTTTATGGGTTTTGAAGCATTTTTTTCCCAATTCTATATAGTTGTACTCCTTATCACTTTCTTTAGATTTTTTAGTGCCCACCACTTTTTTCCATTCTATTTTTTCAAAATGACAAATGGTATAATTGCAAAAATTTATGGATCCGCTGATTCTTTATTCATCAATTTTTTAAATGTTATATCTTATTTATTATATAATGCAATTGAATTTTTCATTTTAAATTTTACTTTAGTAAAATTTTAAAATTATTTAAAGTCTTGTTCCTTTAATTTTTGGATTAAAACAAAAAATTGTACCTGTACAAACATTAAATGATAGATTTCATACATCGGTTGTTTTTTGCGTTTAAAAGATACCTGTACAATAACAAAACGTCACATTTGGTACCTCCGACTCACGTCGTCCAACAATCACCGTTAAGTGTCCTACATGACACGTCACGTCGGATGCCACGTATGATACGGCTAACGTGGCATGCCACGTATGATACGACTAACGTGGCCTACGTGGCATGCCACGTTAGCAAATCTGACCCGGTTCTTTTTCCACGGGTCGGATAAGTGAATTTTCCACTCGGGTATAAAACGACGCCGTTTTTTAGCATCCGAAGCCTCTTTCTTTTCTCTTCTCTTTTTCTTTTTCTTCTTCTCTTTTCTTTTCTTTCTTTTTTCTCTCTTTCCTTTTATTCTTTTAATTTCTTTTCTTTCTTTCTTTCTTTCTTTCTTTCTTTCTTTCTTTTTTTCTTTTTTCTTCTTCTTCCAGCCACTGTCAAATTAATCAAAGCCCTCCCCTGCAAATTAATCCCAGAAACCATCCCCCCAAAAATCAATTCCTCTACAAAATCAATTAATTCCAAATTAAACCATCCATCACCAAATGGAAGTGCATCACACAAATTAAACTACCCATCCATCACCAAATTAAACCACCGAACCATCCATCACCAAATTAAACCACCCATCACCACCGCCAACCACCAACAAACCACCACCTTCAAATCAACAATCACCGTTAAATGGCCAACCACCAACCCAAACCGTCACTACCACCTCTACCACCGCCGCTCCTCACCTCCGATTTCCTACTCTCCGCATCACCCCCAAACCCAATCAAAATCAACCCACAATCGCCATAACCAAAAATCAACCCACCACCAAAGTACCGCAACACCCAGCCACGCCACCACATCGCGGCCACGCCACCACCAACACCCAGCCACCCCACCACATCTCAGCCAAACTACAAAAAACCCAACTGCCAAAAACCAACACACAAAAATCATTAAACCCATCGGACCGAACCCTCAACCGCCGCACCTCACCTCCATTTCCACCACCTCCTCAACCAATCCAGCCACCACAAAAAAATCCAACCTCCATGATCACGCGTTGAACACGTCAAATATAAGTGTATAATGTATATGAAAATCGAGGTAGAAATACAACTTATCACTGACCATAAGGGTTTGTAGATCGTGGTAAGAGGATCGTCCACAGAGACCTCTAGGAGATGTAGTTCCTGATTGACTTCCTCGTCACTGAATTTGGTTGGGTGAATATGAAAATAAAGACAAAAATAAAAGAAGTAAAACAGTTCGAAATAATCTTGGTCAAGGGTTTGGCCAAGATAGGGGGTCAAGATTCTAAGAAATCAAATAAAAGAGAATTCCATGTAAGGGCGATATGAGAGTTTCTGTTCTAATGATTCGATCACTGATTCAAGGATGTTCATCTCGGCCTTCGTAGTACTGCTATAGAGTGGAGGTGCTCCTGTTCACTCCTGCTTCCCTCCTCTGCAAATTACCTGGCGGGTGCTCCCTTTCTTAGTAATCCTAGCCAAGGGACACCTTGCTGGTTAAAGGGTTTATCCGTTTGACTGCTGTCTTGAATGGCTGTTCGCTTCCTCAATGGTGTAGGGGAAGACAGTACCTAGCCAAGTTGTCTCCCTGTGGAGACCCTAGGTTGTCAATCTGGTCTTGGTCTAGATCACTTATTTCTCCTAGCCTGGCGCGAGGCTAGTTACCTACTTTACCTATCCGGTGGGTGCTCTCACTCCTTCAAGGCTGGCTGCAACTCTTCTCTACTAGGGTACAAGAATGATCAGGTCTTGTCTCTAGTGAGTAAGCGATTTGTTAAGCTTGAGAAATAAGCGAATACGAATCGACGAGAATATTAAGGGCGGTTCGATCTCACGAATACTTAAGAACAAAGCTCATCAACCCTTACCAAGAATAGGTGTTTAGCTAGACATACTCATGGATGTAAAACAAAAACACTTGATTGCATAAATAAAATAAATCCGTGGATTCAAAGAATTAAATCCCGGAGTAAATTAATTGTTTTAATGGTGTCGATGGGAGAAGAAGAGAGAGAGAGTGGAGAAGGGGGGGCAACAAGTCCGGCTAAATACAAGCTAAAAACTCCCATGTCCTTCTCTAACTCAAACTCCTACATAATCTAAGAAGATAATAACAATGTCTTTCGTAATTGAAATTCAAAAGAGGGAGATCCTATCTAGGATTCTTAAATTAATTGGCATCCTAATCCCTCTGATCTCGCTGGACAGATGTAAATGCCAGCTCGCAAGGCCCAAGCGAGAAGCGGCCCAAAGGTTGCCAACGCTGCTGCTTGAGATTTGACTTTCGCGAATGGGTCTTGGCCAAGCTCCCGGCCAAGACGATAGGTAAGCGATATTTGGTGCGCGAAGGGATCTTGGCCAAGCACTAGGCCAAGATGCTCTGGAAATCTGCTTTGGTGCTCCGCGTCTTTTGTGAGTGGATCTTGGCCAAGCTCTTAGCTCTAGGCCAAGACACAAAGAAAATTAGCCTCAACGCTCCCAGATCACTATCCTCCAATAATTCACCTCCAAGCTAGAACTGCACAAGAATGGGAAATTCAAGGAAGATCAATAGCTTTACTGCCTAAATATCAAGTAAATGGACAGTAAAAACATGATAAAATGCAATGCAATTACTCCAACCGAAACCTCCACCAAACCGTCGAAATCCATAAAACAACCTCCAAACCTCCGATTCCCTCCACCCATCACCACGATCTGCCAAGAAGAAGAGAGGAAGAAAGAAAAAAACAAGGAGAAAGCAAAAGAAAGAAAAGAATAAAAGAGGAGAGTGAGGTCGTGAAAAGGTACTCCCTCCGGTTCCAATTAAACGTCATTTACTATTTGCGCACGCATTTCGAGGAAAAATTCCGTACTTTTTTTCGAACGTACGTGCATACTTAACGTACGTTCGAAAAAAAGTACGGAATTTTTCGGGGTCAAATAGTGAGTCATCCGGCCTTCTTGAGATGCGTGCACAAATAGTAAAAGACGTTTAATTGGAACCAAAGGGAGTATTAAAGAAGAGAAAAAGAAAAAAGAAAAAAGAAAGAAAGAAAATAAATTAAAAGAACAAAAGGAAAGAGAGAAAAAAAGAAAGAAAAGAGAAGAAGAAAAAGAAAAAGAAAAGAGAAAAGAAAGAGGCTTTGGATGCAAAAAACGACGTCGTTTCATACCCGGGTGGAAAACCCACTTATCCGACCCGTGGGAAAAGAATCGGGTCAGATTCGCTTACGTGGCACGTCACGTCAGTCGTATCCTACGTGGCATCCGACGTGGCGTGCCACGTAGAACACTTAACGGTGATTGTCAGACAGCGTGAGTCGGAGGTACCAAATGTGACGTTTTGTTATTGTACATATATCTTTTAAACGCAAAAAATAATCGAGGTATGAAATCTACTCCCTCCGGCCTTTTTTGTTTGTCTCTTTGCTACCGTAACAAAAAGTAGCTTAAAGACCAAAAAGTCAAGTAATTGCTACAGTAACAAAAACAACAAAAAGACAAACATTTAAAACCGGAGGGAGTATCATTTAATGTGTGTACAGGTACCATTTTAAGTTTATCGCATGATGAAATTTTATTTTAAAGTTGTAATTAGTACAATGAAAAATGATTTGTTAATATTTCAAATGAAAAAGAAAATGTGATAGTAAATTTGTTTATTGAAATGCTTAGATCTAATATGGTGATGCATCTAAAATGTGATTGAACTTTTCTTTCATCTAAATCCAATTAATAAATATTTGCTTCCCACATATGACATTTTGGAAGACGGTTCATGATAAGAAAACTCAAATTCAAATTTTATTTTCAATTACCCAATCACCAGTGCCACAAACATATACTGGTGATTAATACAATTTAAGGGTCGAACTAGAGCAAAGTTGCTATTTTAATAAATATAAATAAATTGAATAGTTATACATACATATATACATAGATATATATATATATATAAATCAATAGTACAATTTTGATATTTTAATAGAAAATATTGTGAAATAATGTTGAATTTAGATTTAGTTATTTTATAAGTTAAAAGATTATATAATATTAAAAACATAAATGAAATAAAAATTTAAATTGGACAAAAAAGTTAAAACTTAAAACATGGTGTAATCAAGTTTGTATGGTTTTTCCCATAAAAAAAAAAGGTTTGTATGGTTTTTTTCCCCAATTCTATACAGTTTAACGTGAAAACTAGTATAATAAATTAAAAGCACACTAGTTTTTTATATCATTTACCCCGAAACTCATAAAATCATACAAAGAACATTTTAAAGGTAAAATTCAAATAATCCAAATTATTGGAGTAATCTTCAATTAACCTTTAGATAGATATGAGTTGTTCCGTTGTAAGATAATAGTAGTATTATTATTTTACAAAATATTTTATAAAAACAATCATGAGAAAAATGTTTATCCAAAGATAATTAAGGTTTGTGTGTGCAGGTTGTGCTTCCGAAATTGAAAGAGTTGGAATTGTCGAGGATAGAAGTTGACGAGATATGGAACAACCAGTTTGCAATTGAAGCAGAAAGAACTAATTTATGGTTTCAAAATTTGACTATCTTGGAAGTATGGAGATGCCACAATTTGAGTTATTTGTTTACTTCCTCTATGGTTAAAAGTCTTGCACAACTTAAAGAACTTCGGGTAAGATGTTGCAATTCCATTGAGGAAATAGTTGCAACAAAGGGAGAAATGACAGAAGATGATGTGATGTTATCTTTCCCTGCGCTAGAAGAACTAGTGCTGTGTGATCTTCCAAAATCCAAAAGATTCTGTTATGCCAACTCATCATCGACTTTCTTCCATAAAAATGTTAGTTCTCTTCTTTCTATTTCTTTTTCTACTTTTTTCCTATGTAATAAGTTGATTTGATTATAGTTTATACATTGTTGCAGGTTGCATTCCCTAATTTGAAGGAACTGACAATTGGTGATTTACATCAAGTGAAGATGATTTGGGGAACTCAACTCCATTTAAATCTCCGGTCCGTGACTGTTGCCAATTGTCGAGCTCTAACCAGTATTTTTCCAGCATCTATTGCCTCCATGGCCTTTAAACAACTTGAAGTTCTTTCAATAAGAGATTGTGTAAACCTTAAGGAAATTGTTTCAAAGGAGGAAAAGAACGAGGATGAAGAAGAAGAAGATGGCGCACCTACATTTGTGTTTTCTAATTTGACCTCTCTATCTCTTTCGGATTTACCAGAACTTGAGAGATTTTATCCAGGACCTCATAGCTCATATTGGCCAAATTTGGAAAAGTTAGCTGTCCTTAACTGTGACAGATTAATCGACCCCTTGAATCTCAACATCCATAAATTAGATGCATCATTTGCAAAGGTACGACGCCCTACCTATATACTATTCACAATATATACTTTCTACTGTATATTATATATAGATATTTTCTACCTGCTAAAAGTATTTATATTATATCTTATTCATATAAAATAAAATGCATAATCAATTTACTTAAATTAAAATCACAATATATACTTTTGAAACCAGCAACTTTCGATGTATTTATCCATCGAAAATAGTTTGTTGACAGTAAAGTCCGTCACTAAATAATATCGTTTTAATTTTTTCCTTTATAATTTCATTTTTTTCGCTTATGATAACACATTAATTTATTCAAAAGCTTGTCTGGCTATCTACAAGTTTGCCTCTTTGATGCATTTGCAGATGACTATTCCTATCTTGAAAGACTGCCATCTTGAAACAACAAACATTAGTGTAAGATACCTAAGCTTGTCTGGCTATCTACAAGTTGATGGGCGTAGACGTTCCAGGAATTTTCCAATTGGTCTCTCTGAAATATTCCAAAAATTAGAGATATTCCAGGAATTGGAGAAGGTGGAGATTGAAGGCTTCTCTTTAGAACAACTATTCCCATGTGAACTTCATGATCTCGGTGATGATGATATCGATACTCAGGCAATTGCAAAGACACTTGCACGCACAAAACACTTAAGACTGAGTGATTTGCCTGAGATGAAACATATTTGGAGTGAACATTATACTGATGATCAATTCGATGGGATTCCTCATAATCTCAGAATTTTAAAAGTGGAGGTCTGCGGCAGTTTGATGAGTTTAGCACCATCCACTAGTACTATATTGTTCCAAAATCTGACACATTTGACTGTGTGCGCATGCGATGGGCTGAAAAAGTTAGTAGAGTCCTCCAGTACTGCAAAAAGCCTTGTGAACCTTACAGAGATGTGTGTAAGTCTATGTGATTTGTTGACAGAGATCGTAGCAATTGATGATGATCATGATCATGATGGGGAGGAAGCTAGCAATAATAGTACAGGGGACATAATTGTTTTTGGCAAATTGAAAAGTCTAAAACTACAATATTTAACAAGCCTTATAAGTTTCTGCTCCACAACTAATTGCAACTTCCAATTCCCATCTTTGGATCGAGTGATTGTGGTGAAATGTCCCAGTATGGAGTTTTTCTCCAAGGGAACCTTGAGCACACCAAAGCTAAGTATGGTTAGGGTAAATCTACATCATGAGGATGAAGGGCGATGGGAGAGCGATCTTAACTCCACCATGAGACTGTTGTACAGGGAAATGGTTTGTATTCATCAATCCCTAACTACTCCTTTTTTTCCCTTCTCTTCTAACTTCATTCAACAAATACTCGCATGTAACATGGGTCTAGTTTATTCAATTTTCACTGATGAATATTTGCAGAACTCTACTGATGAACATTTTGAAGCTGAATGACGAAAAAGAAGCTGCTTTGTCTCGAAGGGAGTGAATCACATTGATCAGGTAAAACGGAATGGATGTCAAGGAGCTTTGTGTTTTCTTATTTTCCCTTTCATTTGCTTTTAATGACATGCCATGGTCTGTTTTGTGAGCAGTAAATCAAGAGGAGGAGTTGCGCAATGAAGCAATTTATTGATGTTCAGTATTCTGCCTAAATCAACCAGTGGCAGAACCAAAGGGAGGCAAGCGATGGCCGCGGCCCTCTCAGGAAAATGTACATTATTCGAATAGGAAATTCTACCATATATCTTTGTTTAAAATGCATTGAAGGAATCAAGATTGTGTAAAACAATCTCTTTAGAACTCCAATATTACGAAAAATCTTGCAACTCTGAAAGTAGAATTGGCATTGCAAGCACAGCAGCAAAGTATGTCAGCAATGCTCAAGTAGTTATGGATTTCTTTACCCATAACCTATGTTTCATTAGGTATGCTTCTTCATGTTCATTTAGCTTGTTGTGCATTACACATGTCATATTCAGCAACATCGTTTGCAGAAAACAAATAACCTCCTTCTCATAACCTTCCTTGTTTCAACAGGACAGGCAGCGCAGCAGATCCTTCAATGCTTTTTAAAAACTGACAGAACTTGAAAAATTGAAGAGGAGTCGACCGACGGGTTGTGTGAAAGAACATGTTATCGATTCCAATAACCAAAATTCTGTCAAGTTTGGCTTCCGAAACAGTTTTCTTGCCAAGTACTTCATCGTCAAACCAGCACTCGCTAAAGCCTTTTCTGAGAAACTGGTGGTAGGAACACCAACAGCAGTGATCCTGTCTCGCATCTGATTAAAGAACTGCGCATCTTCATCAGCAGCGTGGACAACAAGATCACTTGCAGTTTCCATTTCTACAAACGAAGCCGTAGAAATTAACAAACTCAAACCAAACGTAGAAATTAAGTAAATCTAGAATTTTTTTTTAAAAAAAAAACAAATTAGCCCGGATGTTTGTATGTTTTGGATTACAAATCTAAGGATCCAAAGAGAATTTATAGATCACTCGCACCTGATGAGGAAAATCAAGTGCACTATAATCATGACATTACCAGAAGAAGTCAGGACAAAATATCACTTAAATCTGTTATTTTAAGGTTTACATCACAAGGGAAATTATATATAAGGACAGCCATTTCATGACACATTTTCCTAACCCCAGCCTCCCAAAGGATTCTGCTGATTTCAGGACATAATGTAGTGATGACGACAGTAAGGGGGGGAGTTCGCGCAACAATGTCTCCTATTCTAGTTCATGCCGCTCACCAGTAAAATGTTCACCAGTTACTGTTTTCAAATAGGCCCGAAACGGATTCGCAGCTTTACTGTCACGCACAGCATGATCATATTCACCAATCTTAACACGAGCCTAATCATACATTGCCTCTCTCATCCCAGGTCTATTCAAGAAATTCAGAACAGCTCTTTGCCTCGCAACATGCTGAAAAGCAGCCACAGCCAGACATCGCTGCTCGGCGTTGCTGGTCTGATAAGAAACCACAAATTCATACTCTTCATCAGCTGCCTTAGACACAAACTCAGCCCAACATTTCTCAGCCAATTCCTCCCCACACAACTCCAAGAAATCTACCGTGGGCACAAAAGCAGAGTCCACCTGCTGCAGAGCAGCTTCAAGATCAGCCCTGAGCTGAGAAACAGCCCTGACATGTTCCTGGATCTTCATAAGCCTTCCTGATATTCCTTTTCTCTGCGGCAAGCTCAGCTTTCTGAGCATTAAAAATATCATACTCAGCAACATCTTTTACAGTTATGTCTTTTATGTTTATACCTCTAAACAAACGCTTATAGATTATTGGTCTTCATGTAATTAAACTCTGCTTTGACATCAATCAATCTCTCGGAAACATAAAACCTAAAATCATAGAGTCCATTAGACCACGATCAGTCCACACTCAATTGGTTTAATATTTAAGGAGTGATCATTTTTTTTAGCACTCCTTATAATCAAAGCAAACCTGGAACATTTATTTTAAATATTACAGTAAAAAAGTCCAACAATATTGTTGACCTTCCATTTTCCAATATTTGAAACCACACTTTGGTGCATCCATTTATCTTCCAAATTGGTCTTTATGTATTTAAACTTTGCTCTGATATCAATCAATCTCTTGGAAACACGAAACTGTCCCTTCATGCATCATTTTCTTTAAATATTACAGTAAAAAAATGCTTAGTGACAAAAAAAACCAACAGTTAAAAAGTAAATAAATGATAAAAGTGGAAAATATGGCAAAAGTCTAATATATAAAGCCATTTTTTTAATAAAAAAATCGCTTTAAAAAAAGTCGCTTTAAGAATCCCTCCGATGAAGTAGTCTTTCCTCCAAATCAATCAGTAAAACTTGAGTACATACCCACTACTCAGTACATCATAATGTATGATGATGACACGTGTTCAAAAGTGTCAAGAATAGTGGTATTCTAGCACTATTTAGAGTATGTATCATCATCTTAGATCATGATGTACTGAGTACTGCGTACATCATATGTACTAAAAAATTTTTCCAAATCAATGATCGTCAACAACTTCTGAGCGAAGTCACTTGTAAAGGAAAGCCAATTCCTTTCAAATTTATATACAAACCCACAATCGTAATAAACAGAGCGAAGCAGAAGTATAGTGAGTGACTAGTGAGCATGGCGACAGCACAAGAAAGTCTGGATTTTGTTGACGAGCTTTACTTCTCCGCACTCTATGGGGAAGAAGCTCAAGAGATGGCGCAAGACCAACCACCAGAAGAAGGAGAGGAGTTTCAAGTTTCCGATGAGAAATATGCAGGGGAGTTGCAATTCCAGGAGGCTTTAATGGGTTCTGTCATTGTTTCTCAGATGAACAAGAACAACATCGCATCATCATCTTTGATGATTGTGGAGACAACTCCAATTTCAGTTTTCGAGAATCCATCTGGGTCTACCCAAATTGTCAAATCCGGTGAGTCATCTTCGAGTTATTGTGAGATTTGTGATGAGAGGAAAGGATTTGAAGAGATGTTTAAAATTGAGGGTTGTGTTCATTCTTTTTGCTGTGATTGCATAAGCAAACATGTGTCGTCAAGAATTGAGAGTAGCAGTAGTACTGTTGTGACATGCCTCATGCCCAAATGTAGGGCTGTCCTTGAATTGGATGCTTGTAGGCCCATTTTGGGTAGGGCAGTGATTGATATTTGGGAGGAGGCATTGTGTGAGGAGGTGATTAGGGGTATTCAGAGGTTTTACTGTCCATTTAAGGACTGTTCAGCATTATTATTGGTGGATGATGGTCGTGAAGGAGGAGGAGGAGGAGAAGTGATTACTCAATCTGAGTGCCCTTTTTGTCACAGATTGTTCTGTGCTCAGTGCTATGTCCCATGGCATCCTGGGATTGTTTGTGCTGAGTTCCAGAGGTTGAATGAGGATGAGAGGGGGAGGGAGGATCTTCTTCTTAGAGAACTTGCTCAGAGCCAAAAATGGGGTAGATGCCCTCAATGCAAATATTATGTGGAAAGAACTGAAGGTTGCCCTCACATGACTTGCAGGTCAGTATTGTCTGTTCTTATGAATCACTTTCTCTAATTGGGCGATTCTTGTTGCTAAATATGACCAATTTGGCTATACCACTTTACAGAAAAAACTTAGGTACATCGAGGTAATATACCTCCTCCTCAAAAATATAGCGCTAGTACTTTATGTTATAAAAAGGGAGGCTAATGGTATCTCCGGTATACTGAAAATTTTCTCACAACTTGACTTATACATTTAAAGAGTATCTCCATATGTTGGGTAAATATGATGTGTGATCTTGTGTATATTTTGATAAAAAAAGTGGTTTGTAATATTGACAGTTTTGCTTAGCCAAATCCAGTATTGTCTGTTATTATGAATTACTTTCTCTAATTGGGCGATTCTTGTTGCTAAATATGACCAATTTGGCTATACGGAAAAAACTTAAGTACATCGAGATAATATACGCGCTAGTACTTTATGTTATAAAATAGGAGATTAATGATATCTCCGGTATATTGAAGATTTTCTCACAACTTTATGTATACATTTAAAGAGTATCTCCATATGTTGGGTAAATATGATGTGTGATCTTGTGTATATTTTGATAAAAGAGTGGTTTGTAATATTGACAGTTTTGCTTAGGCAAATCCAGTAAGTTGTGGATTACTTACCTTATGAAATGGGGAATTGATTCTGCAGGTGTAAGTTCCAATTTTGTTATGGATGTGGGGAAGCGTGGGATGAAACTCATGGTGGTTGCCAAAGAAACTAGGAGTTGGATCAAATCAAGCATATGCTATCTATTTCATTCAACTATGTTTTCTAATGTCAAGAAACATGGTGGAGTCCGAATTGCACTTCAATTTTAGAAGAGGTTTTGTTATTATTATAATGATACTTTACCAGAATTATTGTCATAATATTTGTGAATTTTCCTCCACTGAATTCAAGCTTACCACCTCATTTTAAGGAACTTCATGCTTACCTAGTTCATGCTCATGCTTTCAACTATAGAAGTTTACGCTTGTCAATTTGTATGAATTTTGTGCCTAGCTATATTGTTGTGATAATTAGTTTTATAATGTCATGGACTTTTTTTCCTTATTTTTATGCCAAAATGGAGATCGTAGCTATGTTAAATATGACCTAGTATGGAGGCACAATTCTTTTGAGCTAGTGTTAAACATAACTAGAGATGCTAATAATATTGTCCTTAAAAGCAATGAGCTACTCCACAACTTAAAATTCGTAACTAGGGTTGCTTGCTTTCACATTGATCAAGCAAACTATTCCTTATAGAAATACATATAACACCTCCTTAATGAAGCCATCAAATTAAGGTGAATCAATCCTATTGCTAACTTATTCTATTTTTTATATTTACATTTTAAATGTATAAATATAATAGCAGTAACTAATACTATAATAAGAAATACTCCCTTAGAGAATATAATGTTATATTAAATATGTAAAAGTAATAAGTAAACTTTTAAAATTTTAAATTGAATCAAATTCCTTGATTTGTTTTAAAAAAAAATATATAAATTTGCTCTCAAAATGTCCTCAAAGTTTCCTAAGATATATTCAAACATATTTGACGGTGTATCTCAATGTATCCTAAACGTGTTCGATCAATGTTTAATTTTATTTTTATTTTTACATGTATGATATATTTGAAATGAATACAAAGACCAAATTGAAATAATTTTTGGAAAAGAAAAGGAGTAATTCTAAAACCACATTTAGGTTTTCAATATTTTTTGAAAATTGAAATTGCTAATGTGTCTATTGAATTTGCTTGTTGGTAGGCTACAATTTACAATATTACAGATTGTTTAAAAAAAAAAAATACACGCTTACAATGTTACAGACCAATCCATATTTCCATCGAGTGGCGCCAAGCCGCCAAGTATTTCCGAAGAAAGTAACCAGAAAAGTAAAGTGACACGTCTCATCCACAAAACCATCACACAAGCAACAAAATTGATCAAACAGCAACCCTTTTCAATTTCATCAATGGCATCCTTCACTATCCCTTCGTCATCTCTCTTGAAACCCGCCCACCATGTCTTCCTCTTCACGTCAACAAATTCATCTTGTTTCTCATCCAGGAAAATGTCAATTCCACCCCTTTCCATCTCAATTTCTTGCTCATCAAAGTCATCTCAATCATCCCCTTCTCTTGACAATGAGGATGTTGACAACAAGCCCAAGAGGAGATTATCAGAGCAGTCATCCTGGGAAACTAAGGATTCCGAAGGGGACGATTATTTGTACAGACTCGGGAAAGAAGCTGATAATATGAACATTGCTGTTGGTGCTAGAGCTGGCGTCATTGATCCTCTTTTCGCCGGGAATTTTCTTGGAAAAGATTGTAAAGTTCTCATCTTTTTCTTCCTCAGTTATTTCTCCATGTATTTATTTATTTGGGTTCTGCTTTTTTACCTTTTTTTGGTTCTTATTGAACTGTTTTTTCAGCGGACATTGTGTTTGACTACCGTCAGAAAGTTACAAGGTCATTTGACCATCTTAAAGGCGATTATTACATTGCTCCAGTTTTCTTGGTAAATTCCGGTAACTTATGTGTTTGATATTGATGCTATTTTCGCTTGTTATCGTTCGTGAGTTCTTTGTTATTATAGTTCATTGTAGCCAACTTCGGGAGGTTAATGAATTTGAATTTCCATGCTTCTATTTCATTTCGTTCCGTTCCTTGTTAATTCATCTGCAGATCATGAAACCTGATATTCTTCATGTTACTTCTTTTTGGTGGTTTATTTCTCACAGGACAAAGTTGGTAAGTTCTACAGTTTTGGACTAAGGTGAAGAAAGTATGACAAATCTATCTTGGAGTAAGAAAAATTGGCAGCAATGAAATGAGTGTCTAGTCATCTTGAAGCTGCATTTTTAGTTCATTACATAAAAAGGAGTCGTATCGGTGCTACTAGCTATTTATTTGAGAGGAGGGCATTCTATGTGCTGTTTAGGTATTCCTTTTGCCTTTGTTTTAGGTAAAATGTAGTTAGCTCATTTTTCATATTTTGGGGTTTCAGAAATTATGAGCCTTCAACGAAAGATAAATAGAAAACCTGGAATCCAGAGTCATCATAGAGCTTCTCTAGTGACCTTTTTTTGCAGAATTAATAGTAGTGATTTGCTGACCAAATTCATTCACCTAATCCATCAGGGTTCTTTTTCTTTCTTTCTTTTTCTGATAAGCTCCATCAGGGTTCTTGTTGATCACTTTTATATTCAGAGAAAATGTGTCCCATCCAAATTCCAATCTAATCCTTTGGCCTGCAATCTTTAGAGAAGATCAATATTAGTGACTTGCTGACCAAATAAGACTGCCTCCACATATGTCTGTCATGTGTAGTTCCTGTAGTGAGACAGTAGTTTACTTATTTATACACTGGTCTTACATGGATATTATGAATGAGGTTCCTTTTGACTTAAAAGGAGCATGTCATTAACTAGGTCTTTTATGGTCCTCGAGTGAGTATATCTGAGCTGTAAGTTCATTGGTTGCTATTAATTGGGGTTTGTGGGATTTAGAAGATCAGAAAGGGGAAACTTGTTGTGGACTCTGCAACTCTTTGAAGTGATTTAGGCTTGGAATGAATGAGATTCTTTCTCTTTTTAGGACATTGAGCTATTTTACCATTTCAGTTAGGTTGTGTTTTTAGTCCCATTGTTGTGCTCGGTTATTACCGAGACTGAAAAGCTTTATTGTTTTAATTTACATTTGCAGAGCCTTCTTCACTCAGCATGATGCTTCATCCTCCCATTTTGTAGCTTTTCAAATTAATTTTGTTAGTCGAAATACTCCATCACACACACATGAAAAAAGAAGTTCATCTCTATGGTACATGCATGCATGTCTATGCACTTTCCACAGACTTAAAATGTGACACTTATAGATTGTATAAGACCACACGCATACACATACACATCGAAAGATGGATAAAATCAAGTTGCTGATTGAGGATGTTACAGCTATGCAGTCACAAAAATGTTAGCATTAACTAATGGTGCATGTTAATGTTAAGTGATAATGCACGTTTGTAGTCAAAGGAATAGCAATCTATTACATTTTACTTTGTTGTGATATATGTGGTTTTCTAGAGGCATAATTATACGCTGATGATGTGTAAGTTTTGCATGATATAACCATTGTTTTCAAATCTCTTTTCTTTTGCTAGAGATGAAGCTTTCATTCACTTTTAACACTAACCATAATATTCTAGTTTCTGTGATTGCAACTTTAAACTGTACTCACCACTTATTTTTCTGCTTATATTTTTCCTATAATGCTATTCCTTTAATGCAGTATGCCACATCGTGAAGAACTACATTGCTCATATACTCAATGTCAGAGTTCCTTTGATCTTAGGTATTGACTGATTATCATTTCATCATAGTATTTAGTGTTGGTCCTAGCTACCAATGTTATTTTCTTCTCTCGTCTGTTTGATCCTAATATTATGCTTCAACTTATATGTGATGCTCTACAACAAAATGCTAAACTTTTTTTCTTACAGGAATTTGGGGAGGTAAGGGTCAAGGAAAATCATTTCAGACTGAACTTGTTTTTCAAGCCATGGGAGTTGAACCTGTGATTATGTCTGCAGGAGAACTAGAATCAGAAAGAGCTGGTAAAATGAAGCTTCTTAGAGTAGCAATGTATTTCTAGTAGGATCATGCTTCCTGCATTGCATATTACTCTCTCTTTACTTTAGTGGGGTATAATGTGAGCTGTCCAATTTTCTGTTACCAGGAGAGAGGGGATTGTATTGTTTTTGCATTGCTGTAATGTTCTTTCACTCCAATAATCCACACACGAGTGAGTTCTAACTTCCTTATTCATCATTTTGCAGGAGAACCGGGAAGATTGATTCGAGATCGCTACAGAACTGCCTCTCAAGTGGTCCAGAACCAAGTTAGAAGCTTTATCACTCTCACTGTTGGTATATGTATGTATAGGGTCACAAAGTTAAGAGAATTCATATATGCTTGAGCTAAACTGTCTTGAATATGGACTTCTTTTGTGTTGGTGGCAAAATTTTCTTGTTCGTTATGAAATTCCTTAGAATATCATTCAATTCAACTCTAATCCTCCACTAATGCAGGGCAAGTTGAGTTGTCTGATGATCAATGATCTTGATGCTGGCCTTGGTAGATTCGGTGAGCCACAATCAACATTTAGATTGGAACTGGCAATTTTAACCAAATGATTGGATGTATGCTAGTTCTAATCTTGCCAGGCACTTTGTGTTGAATTTTGTTGGAAAGTCTTCATTGTAAATTCTGCGCTTTTTTTGGTTCTTCCCTAGGAAACACCCAAATGACAGTCAACAATCAAATTGTTGTTGGGACTCTAATGAATTTGGCAGATAATCCTACAAGAGTTAGCATTGGACAAGACTGGCGAGAAGCTGATATCACAAACAGAGTTCCTATCATAGTTACTGGAAATGATTTTTCAACAATTTATGCTCCCTTGATTCGTGATGGAAGGATGGAAAAATTCTTCTGGTACATGATTCATTCAAGAACCTTTTATTTGTTTTCATTCGAGGAGTTGGGCTTGTGTAGCTTGTTCTGGCATCAGTTTAATTTCACAATTTAGAAAGCTCTAGTTAGTGTCCCTGACAATGAAATGTCAGGACACTTTATGATGCATAACCAGTGTCCTTGTGCCATGCTAAGACTTCTGCCTTAATGCATGCCTGGATCTGTATTTGTCATGCACTATCATCTCATGCTGGTCTTTAATTTGCACTCAAGTAGTATTGGGTTTATTGAATACAAAGCTTACATGCTCAAGCCTAGGGCTGGATCTGAACCTTCATAAGAGAGGGCATTGATTGCTTGTTTTAGTGATCAGATGAGATCTTCTAAGATCAGGGAGATATTATTACTGATCAATCTATATTATTTATATCTGAAATATTCTGTACTCTGCAGGCAGCCAAACCTGGATGATATTGTCAATGTTGTTCACAGGATGTATGAGAAGGATGGCATATCAAGAGATGATGTTGCCAGCATTGTAAAAACTTTTCCTAATCAAGGTATCTACCTTTATTACAGGTTACTTTCACTATCGGACAAGCTTATAAGGACTTCGTTTAATATGAAATTTGCACCAACTTTGGATCCTAACACGAGATCTTTTTTTGTTTCCAAATAAACTAAGATTAAATTCTGAAAATGTCATGGTGTCAGACTTACCGCGTACTTGAAAAGACCATACGTTAGTTGTGTTAATATATCTCCAAGTATGTAAACATTCTACATTTCTTTTTTTAATCAAAACATAAAACGAGTGGATGGAGATGTGAGCTTGCAAAAGAAATTGTCGGGGTGAGGAAACAAAAGGAGAAAAAAGAAACGGTACATAACTAAACTACCACAATATCCATGACTGGTTCATCGATGCTGTGGTTAGAAGAACTGTGAAAAATACGAAGGTGCACTTAAACCTCATTTTATTACCATGTCTCCACTTTTGTACTGTATCTGCGGCTTTGATTGGTGTTAGTTCAATAACTTGTTAACTGTACACTTGAATCGCTGTTGTTTATATTCATGCAGAAACTTATATTTTTCTTTCTTTGTGGGCAGCTATGGATTTCTATGGAGCACTTAGGTCGCGAACATATGATAGGTCAATCTCTAAGGTATACGACTGTTCAATTTGAAGTTTGAAAGGCTTTTACTCATTTATTCTCATACAAATGAGTTTTGGGACCTTTTCTGTTTTTCTACCTACTGATTGCTTTTGAATTCACTTCCTTGAGGAGTTGCCACCTATCTGGCACTATGGCATGTAGGAAAAGTAGTTAGATTCAGGTTATATCAGGTTGAAATAGATATAAGAGAAACCCTTGTTGAATGTGTATTTCTGTCAGATCTAGCCAATAAGCTCCCGTACTTTTTAGAATGCTGTCCCTTAAAATTTACTTTTGAAGGTTAGGTATCTAACATCACATGTGAGTTTTAAGACTCAAGGCAGGTGGCATAAGATCTCCAGTCCTCTTTTAATCTGCTAAAATTTGCGATGAAATGGCTAAAAAGAGTGGAATGATGAGTAATTTTGAACGCATTTCCGCAGAATTTAATAATGTTTTTTCTGTCTTCTCCATAATGCTCTTATTGCTAGAGTGCATGCTTTAGCAACTGGACTGGTGAAGCTGTCACTGGTTTGTTGTATTGGTGCCTGTGATAAATACTTGTGCAATCAGTTTGCGTACTTTACATGGAAGGGTACGTAAAGGAAGAAAAAGAAAAGGATTGTAGAAATATTGGAAGATTATCAATGTTATTAAGTTCATGTGGTGTCTTGTTACTTTCAAACATGTTTAATTCTGCAAAAAGTCATCTACCTTGAGCTATAAATAGAAGCTTCCACAATCCAGCATTTGGACAAAAGCATCTTAGAATTGAAAAAGCTGCTATTGACCTTGTGTAACTTTCGCCTTTCGGCGGAATACTTCTCTTTCTCATTGTCAGTGGTTCCTTGTTGACCGGCTGTTTCCTCCATGAGTGTAGAATATCTAAAGCTTTTTGTTGTTAAGTATATACCAATGTCTGTTCTCCTAATACAATTTGCACTGCAGTGGGTTGATGATATTGGAGGTGTTGACAAACTTGGTGAAAAGCTGCTCAACCGGAGAAAGAGTGACAAGCTTCCTGTGTTTACGGCACCAGAGGTAATATGATGATGAGCCATTGACTCTACTTTTTGCCTCTTTTCTGTTTTGTGGTCCAAACCTTTCTGACTCGGGGTCGAAGTCAATACCAAACAAGCTTAACGGTCCCTATTTGCATCCCCACTATCTTGCCGTACAGAATCTATCATGAACTTTTGATCCTATTGCCATCCCCACAGGAATCTTAGATGGAAACGACGTTACTGCACAAACATGAGCACTACCCCTTTAAGAGTGCATGCTTACGTTGGTATCTAAGTTTTTCTTCTTTCTTTTTGAATTGTATGAGCAGCAAACAGTGGAGGCTTTGCTAGAAGCAGGAAACTCTCTGATCAGAGAACAAAAGCTGATAATGGAAACGAAGCTTTCGAAGGAGTACATGAAGAACGTCGATAGCTAGAAAGGAAGACATCGCACGCCATCGAAATTCAATAGAAATGTTATGATCTGCTGAGTTTACCTTTTCATTTGATTATTGTCGAGATGTTTATACTCGAAAACTGAATTAAAGGTGGATAAATGCTTTATCATTGTACCGCGGGTAATATTTGCAGTGGATGAGCATGAGTCATATTCATTTCTATCAATTTCCAAAAGAACAAGAAATTCCATTCTATCCATTTATTTCTTTTGGTAACTTGATGCCGTTTTCAAGCACACAAGAATCTGATTTTTAAAATTGGGACACCAAGAACTTCAAGTATCAAGAATAGTGGTATTTTAGCACTATTTGGGACACGTGTCATCATCCTAGATTATGATGTAGGTAGATCATGATCTACCCAAAATTTTTCCGTAACATTTGTACACAAAAAAGATTCCATGTTGGTCAACTTGATTGAGTTTGACCTAATTAATCTTATTAGATTAATTTTACTATGATATTCTTTTCCTCGTTGGTAGTGGTAAGAACACTCAAGATTATCCACAAATCAAAGAATCCAATGCTTAAGAAAGGATTAAGAGCCGTTAATGATCGTCTACTCACTTTTGCAACAAAAAAAATCCATTTTTATGTTTTCCATTTTTCTTAGTTCCTTTAATTTGTTCAGTCACATAGCTTTTATCATATTAGTTACGTTTTTTTCTTTTTCTTTCTTTTTTAACTATTAGGAATGGGAAAATTGCACCTTCTAAAAAAACACTTAAGGGTTTAAATTGTAAATTTTAAAAATAAAAGTATCAAAGTGTAAGATGTTTTAGAAATTATAATTTTTTTATGTACTATTTTACCCGCGTCATAAGTATGTATAGCATCTTAAATCACACCCTATCGTACATACACAATATAATCACATAATCACATAGAATATTAACTTGCCGACACTATTTCATATTAATAATTTAAGGGTAAAAAATAAATTATATTATTAGTTGTTCGACTAGTGACAAAAATATTAATAAAAACTCGAACCTAAATTTAATTTCTACCTCGCTTATAAAAACAAATTTAAAGCATGTTCTTTTGTTAATAATTCCTCTTGCTTTTCTTGTCTTTTCCTTCCTTTTAATGTCCAACAATTTGAAGTTTTAATTTATAATGTGAGACGTTTAAGATCTCAAGTCAATATTAATACTAATACTAATGAGTAATTTCACAAGAAGCTAAAAAAAAATTCTTTTATGTTCTTCGAGCAACGTGTCGGTTTTCCATTGAATGTGTTACAAGAAATATCAACTTTACTTTAGCTAGTTGACTTTTAATTTTAGATTTAATTTAATTTGGAATGGAATGGAATTTAAAATATAAATTTATGTACTTATGAAATTACGGAGCTATTATACTTATATACATGTATTAATATAATAATTTATAATTAGTTTATAGTAATATACATGTATTAATGTAAAAATTATACTTAAAAATCGTGATTGAAAAAATTACTAAAATCTTATTTGAAAATGAACAAAGAGACTAACGTTTTTAAGAATATTTATGTTTATATTAAATAAAAATATTCTTTTCAAAAAGTATTAAACTCATTTTACTAGATTTTAATAAAAATTATAATGAGATACACATCAAAATACACCATACTAATACTAAAATATAATTTATGAACCGATCATTTAGTTTAAACCATATATGTAGTTGATTCAAAAGTCTAAACCGAGTAATTTAACAGATCACCTAAAATCGATTGAATTAATGAGACCAATTATTGTTGAATTACCTAAAATCGATCATTTGGTCAGCAAGACATTTTATCCTATTATTAGTATAGGATTAAATATCAATAATAGTTGAATCACTCTCATCAATTATACTATTTTTATTCTTTTTATAGACGAAGGTAAGATTCTCTATTGATTGTCGGATATTCTTATTTTTGGTCAGTTAAATAAGTATGAATATTCTATTTTATGGTGACGCATAAATTATGGTCTTATTTGTTTATTTATTTAATTAATAAATTATGGTCTTGTCAGTTCGATTATTATTATTATTATTTGGTTTTATATCAAACTCCATGTGTGCAATTCCATCAAGTCGGAAAATTAGTTTTATATATTATTTTAATATAACGTCACGTGTCGGTGGTGTTAGATTATTCACTACTCCTATATAGTTTGTTTTTTTCTTTATTAGTTATCAATAGTATACAAATATAAATTATAATATAAAGTTTTTATTATATATATATATATATATATAATACATAGTAGAAGAAGAACAACAACAAAGCTAGAGCACAGAAGTTGCTTTTGTTGATGCCAAAGCTCCTCCTTCTCCTCTCCCCTTTTTTTTTCTCTCTTTTTAATTTGGTTTTAATTTACATACATAAAATTTGATCAGCTGGCCGGATTAAGGAGCATAGGTGTAAAAGTTGCAGGTGGGCTCCGGTTCCGATCAAAGAAAAACAGCAAAAGAAAGACGGTACCGTTTCACCATAAGACGACCGCGTGTATGATGATGGATTGGTGGCACAAGATCATCTTCCCTGTTCGTCGTGTTTGGCTTTCCGTTTCTACTCGTGTCAAGTCTAGAAAAAACGGTCAGTTTTCTCTCCTCCTCCAGTTCTTCTTGTTCTCTTTTTCTTGGTTATGGAGTTGTATTTATTTACGTTATTTTATGGTTTATTTTAAACTTTCCGTTTGTTGTTGTTCATTTCTACTGTCGGTGGTGCCTAACTTCTAATGGCTAGTGGTGGTCTTTTTTTTATTATAAAACTTGATCCATCATTTTGTTCATAGGAATTCTTTTTCCTTTTCCCTTTTAAAAAGAAAGTGATTTCATCTCCAAAGAAGGGAATCGTGCTAAAACTTGGTCTTTCTGTCGGTGATAATGATTAGTGATTGAGCAAATTTACTTATTATTTTTAGGTTTTAACTATAATTTTAAAATTTACACTTTTAATTAGTCAATAATTAAAAATGGCCGGAAAATGTAAAATGAAAATTTTCATTTTTCATAAAAAAAATTTACCAAATTTTAACTAATAGAAAACATAAAATTATAATTTTTAGTAAATTATCAAAATTTGTATCGCAAGTTTTAAAATTATAGTGGATGAATTTAAAAAAAAAAACAATAGTACATACTAATAACTTCTCCACTACCAATATATATTTGCTTATAATAAACAAAAAAAAATGCTCTCTCTAAAACCATTCAATATAATAAATCCCTTTATTCAAAAATACCTCTAACAAATTGTTAGTAGAAAAGATAAATTAAAAGATTTATTGTATATTTATTTTCCTAAATTTAATTGACGTCAACGTTAGGTGTATGTATCTAATAATTTCTCGTGTCGTATGAGATTTGAAATTTTTATTATCTAGTATTATTTTTAAGCCTTTTGTTGTTACAACTTTAGGCGGAAAGCATAAGTGGAAGATTGGTGTAATGATGCTTAGGTCCACCGAGTTGAGAGCTTAAAAACACTCCAATACAAATTAGACATGTTTTCGTATGTAAGCAGATTTGTCAAATCAAGCATTTCTTTCTTTTTATTGCGAATAATCAAAAGAATAAAAATACCATAAAAAAGAAATTCATAATAATAAAGCCAACTTAGGAGAGTCCAAGAAAATTTAAGTGCGTTAGGTAAATTACTTAAATTGTGCTTATAAATGCTACTACTCTTGTTTTCCCATAAAGGAAATCAACAACCAAGGAGATGAGCTAATAATAAGTAAAGAGAGTTAAGTCTCAAATGTTCGAGTCACCTAGTTAGGTATCTATGATCTATCTATGCCAAGAAAGAAAGAGTCGTCTTAATGTTGTGTTTTCATCTTTAGTTAGAAAATTGAATGAATGTTGAACGAATATCTATAATATGTACGTTTCGAATTGTAGGTAATTTCAGAAGAACGTTATCATTTCAATTAAAGCAATTCTACTTTCATTCTTTGGATTTTATATAACTTTTTTTCCCATGGTGGTGCCCTACTAATAAACCACAACAGACAACTAATTGTCCTTGGTGTTAGGAGGTAGGACCTCCAAACAGGGCCTAAGTTCAATATTGAATTAAGTAAATATTTTTAATAGCATTTTATTTAGATGATTATCACTCTAGTTATTTGTTTATGTGGTCAATCGCATTTATGAGTTATCGATAAACTTATAAGACTCAGTTTGGAAGTGCATCCTAGCAGAATCTGCTAAGCAACAATCTCAAATAGGCCGTAACCGTGTAGGAAAGATGCATTGTACTACTTGAGAAGAAAGTTGCTTACAGTTCAAGGTGTTGTGCTTTCCGCAGGTGGTGGACTGTTGAAGCTTCATAATGATGTACAGAGCTGTGGATATGAGGATGTGCAGGTGATGTGGGAAATGCTGAGAAGAACAGAATCAGAGCTGACAGCAACGAATCCGAATCCGAAGCGCAAGCAACGACCTTTCTGGAGAGTTCTCGTATGGTCTAACCACAGCGCGACACCGTCTTCGTTCCCGGAAACTCATTCCTGATATACAAGAAAAGAAAAGACACTTTTATAATTTGATATTTATGTTGATAATAATTTGTGTGAGGCTTGTGCCCTGCAAATTGACAGTCATCATATAGTTGTATTATCATCCAACGGCCGACCTTTGCTGCGGCAAATGGTACAGAGCTGTTGTCAGTGTATCAAATGAATGGTGATAAGTCAAAATGTCAAGTTTTACAAAACAAAAACTCATTCTGTAAACACAGATTTTCATTCGTATATACACATAAATCTTCTTCAGGATGTCAATTCATAATGAAAATCATCTTCTGCCGCGAGCTTGGTGTTTGTGTTACTCATCAGTGTTCTTGACAGTAACCATCTGCGAAAATGGTGTTCTTGCATTCCATCTTACATTCTTTGTAATTATTTATTTTAAATAAAAAGAAAATGCAGCGTAATAAGAAACAATAAACCTCGATAATCTTTTACTACATCAATTAAGTATCACTAATTACATTGATTTGCTTAACTCTTCCATTAAGTTGAGAGTTTGAATGTACTCACAAAATTAGTTTGTATAACTTTGCAAGAAAAAGAGAATATTCCAAATGGATAACAAAAAATGAGAATTCACTATAAAATTGGCACTCCTTTCATTAGACCAAAAAACGGATATTTAATATAACTGTGCAATTGAATCGAAACAATTGCAATATTCTTGTATAAAATAATTTCGGAAAAAAGGACAATCCTAGAGACATTTTTCTTTTCTTCCTTCATATTCTTTTTACTTTGGTAGAAGTCCAAGAAGTTGGTAAAAAACTTAGTAGATTTCTACACATGGTGTCTTCTCCTCTTCCTTCTCTTGATCCAGCCTCCAAAAAATCCTGGCAGGAATCCCTGTCAGCACCAAATGCACACCGCAATTGCAGTGCCCGCGCTACTTTGTTCTTAGCTGTCAAATAAGAAATTCGGCTGTTAGTAAATGGTAATATGATCACACAAAAACAGGATGCAGGATTCAGTTTGGAAACTAATGGCCAGCCAAATAGGGAACACGTCTGATAAAAATGAACCAGAACTCGGCATAAAAGACCAGCACTCAAAGCACCTGCACAACTTTAGTAATGAACAACCTATAAACTGCACGTTTCACTTTAAAACTTTAGTAATGAACAACCTATAAACTGCACGTTTCACTTTAAAAGTTTTGTTTCCGTGAAAGACCTGCGAAAGATATGCACCAGAAAGACCCAATCTTCTATCCGCTTAAAAGTGCTCTATGAGGATCAAGTTGTCCACTGCAGTAACTGGATGGAACAGCAGAGAGCTCCTGTCTTCCCCTCCATTCTTCACCGGGTTTCAAGGTAATCGGCTTTTCAACACAAGCAGCCTCAACACAGAGCATATGCTTGTAGTCATCATCTCCCAAATCTGGTATTGTCTTCGCTTTTTTATCCCAAGGATTCCAAACAACTGCAGAAGCAAATTATTCCCCCCAATAAATACAGGGTGGATTGAAGCATTTACAGACACATTCATGTGATCGATTTAATGTGAATTGAAGATAACAGAAACAATATGAAACCAAATTAGGGTTTCATAAACAGGCTACTCATGGCTACATACACTCCTCTACATAGGATGACGGACACAGAACTTAAAAAGTATTGAAAACTATAAAGCACATTTCAACTCCCTGTAACAAAAGATAGATGCATATTGAATATCACAGCTAGGAAAGCAAGGGAAAAGAGTCCCTAGATTACCCACAAGTATCATTTTTACTCAACAACAGAAAGGATGAAAGTAAAATAAAATAAGTAAATCCTATATTCTTAGTTTATGTTAATTTTGATAAAAGGATAAGCTAACACCGACTCTCCCTCTCCAGTAGTACCTGGTTCTGGTTAACAAAACAAGAGTAAGAATTTCATTGGAAAGAAAGAAGGCACCAGAGCAAAGGGAATCCAGCAAACCTGTTTTCATATCGCTAAGGCAGACATCCAGATGTTGCAAGAAAATCATAAAAAGAATTTAAAGCATGCGTGGTGCTTTGTTAAGATGTCAGAGTCAAACTAAGCAAGACTAACCAACGCCGTATAGATATGTTTTATTACTAATTAAGCCCACTGAGTATGCCAAGTGCATGAGATGGGGCAAACTAATAAATGTGAGATGGCATGCTGATAGCAAAACAAAAACGTGGGAAGCTAATTCACTTAAAGGGATCTTAGAGATGATTAGACAAGTAGAACAAAGTAAAACAATGTATTTTAGCGCATACAGCAATGATTAAACACTTGCAGACTGAGAGTTTGAGGAATTTCAAGGATTGTTCACTCACCAGCATCAGGAAGACCATCTTTCCTTAATACGAATGTTCTCTTCCTTTCATGGTCCAGAATAGCAATTTTAGTAGGTGTACTCAGATATATTTTGTCCACCTTCATCATAAAAAATAATATCATAAATATAAAGCTATCTGTATAGTAAAGATACAAAAACTGCGACAAAACCATTATCATCCTCATGAAAACAGAAACTAACTTCTGATTCAAAGGTTATAGCATCTCCTTGTTCAGTGAATCGCTCTTTATCCTTCAGGTTATCCAGGTAATCCAGTGTTTCTAGGCCTTCTACCCGCACTTCACTAGATAAAAAAAAAATACAGCAATAAGCAACAAAGCATGTATAGTTTGGACCATACAAAGAAGGCACTACAAGCATTATGCATCAATTATGCTAATGCAATACCAGTTCCACTTAAAATGTCACGTCCAAGAAGTGAAGTACATCCCTTAAAGAATGACTTCTCTAAGATTGGATTAAGAGTTTCTGTTATATATTTGTGTTCTTAATAGCATACAGACTCTCCCCCAAGGCAAACCAGTCAATTCAAGTATTACTTGTAGCAGAAAAATCCATATTTAGACAGAATTATTAAGCTTTTTTTTCAAACAAAAAATCCATTTAAACAAGGTTCAAGAAAAATGTATTGGAACCATAACTCCAGTACTGTTCTTTCCATCATGAAAAAAGTATCAACAAGCAGGAAGATAGGTACACTAAAGAAGGACTAGAGCTACATCATACCCAACAGCAGAAATATGTTGACTTCCCAGAGTTAAACTAAAAAGCATGGATAGTGAAGACCTACCAACAACAGTGTCATCAAATTATATTTCATCATGCGGAAAGAAATTTTGTTGAGGGGTTCTATTACTCATTACCATACAATTTTCATTAGAGCTTTACAGCCAGCTTTCTGAGTAGTATTCCATAAACACTCACTTCCAGAGATTAAGATCGAAAATTATTAACAGACATGATTTTCCAAAAATAGCTTAGATAGAAGATATCATTCATTTTATATGCAGAGCACTTTGATAACAAAATAGTTTGTTGCACTCACTGACACGGTTCATTTTGAGCATTGCCAGACACTAATACAAATCCAAAAAATTGCCCAATTTCATTTTCTCTAAGCATACATGTTTACATACTTGATGTTTGAATCTTTTGAGATGATAAAAGACAAAAGAACCATCATCAACAATGATACTTGAAAGACAATTTTTTCTTCACTACTTTGCAATGAATGATTGAAAAGTTAAACAGCATATAGCGTCCTCATCATGATTAGAATCTAACACAATATGTCTGTGTGTGTGTATTCTAAAAATGGCTTCAAAAAGTAATACATCAAAGTACCTGATATCAGTAACGTGAAAATAGGTATGGTACGCAAATGTAAATGTGAAAGCTTTCCCATCAGTGTTGGTGTTCCGAATCCGAGAGGTCAGCATCAAATCACCACCAGGCCCCAGGCTTACCCTTAATCGGAACTCATATCTGCAAACAAAGTGATGCATTTTGTCATTTCATTGCTAAACACATGGAAAGCGTCATTGAATCTGGCACATTAAGAAAGGCAAGTATCCTAAAAGCATAGCAAGAAATTTAAACCAAAACCTCTTTGAGAATTCCTATTTCAATCTTGCATCTCATTTCTCTCAATCAAGTCCTATACCTTTCCAAAAAAAGAGAAGAAAGCTCCATTAAGCTCATTTTCAGGAGTAGTTGTCGTGCCGTAGTACTGGACAAACCGTATAGCTTTAGAACTTAATCAACGTCAGCAAAATCATAAAGACTGTAGGACTTGATGAGGAAAATAAAATGTTTAAGACTGTGATAGGAATTCCCAAAGGTTTAGCACTAAAATTAGGTTCTCTAAATGGAATAGACAAATAGGTAAGCATTGCTCACAAGTTCTAAGGATCTTCTATATCATGATAGACGACTTGTTCTCTTGAAGGAAATCTCAAGTCATACAACACACAAAGACAGAAAGGGAGCGAACAAACTCAAATAATTTTCCATTTGAATAAACATGAGATCTTAAACCATATAAAACTTCATCCTTGACAATCAAACTATCCTGAAGCCCAGCCCCTACAAAGTGGAGGGGTGATCTATGGTTAAAATCCAAAGAGCATCATGCATCCCCATTTATCATTCCGCTCCTCTATTAACTCTACCAACAGACATGAAAAATTACATATGTTCAAAAATAAAACAAACTTCATCCTCAGAGTTGAATCATGCACCTGTGAGGCCAGATCTTGGCATCTTCTTCTGAGTGTTTAAGTATTAAATCAACAAAGGCCTTGTTGGGAGTAGTTGTTGGAAAAGGTGGAAGGTCATTATCAACCACCCAAAATCTGTTCCTTGCAAACCCATGCTGCTCAAGAGAACCATGATTCCTGAACTGCATACAGCCAAAAGTTTTCTTAGAAGCAACAATCTGATGGAAAATAATAACAAGGTGAAATGTGCATGAAAACTTACTTGAGGGAAGCAGATAGGAACACCTCCACGGATAGCCATTGGAGGCTTAAAAACAGTCTGTTCAAGTCACCAAACAAACAGTTAGCATTGAATAGGTTTTAAGACAGATAGATAATGAATAAAAAGAAATATGTCAAGATGAGACTTCAATCCTGATGATCAATAAAGCTATACATGATTATTGTTAAGCCATGCAGCTTCCTCTACAACAATTTTAGTAACAGGAAGTACCTTGCTACTAAGGAAAAGCAATTCCTCCCCAAGTTCATTCTTCCAAGAAGTGACCTGGCCTCCATATAAGTACACCTGCTCATTATAATAATACAAATGGTAAAGGACAACAGTCAGTACTTTAACCTATAAGTTTTTCTATTCATATTATCACTTTTTCAGGATACATTAAGCACAGACACATAGACACACCAATATTTGTGACAACATATACGCATGTAGTTAATTTTCTAAAATATATAAGCCCTCCCGGAATGATGTGGATTCTCCCATATGCCAATCATCAACATTTTAACCTGAAAGCTCTCTTTTCTATCTTTTTTTCCTGAAATGACCCATCAAATTCTCAACCAGAAAAGGCTACTTGCACTGGTTAATTATTAACAACAAGCAGAGAACACAAAATAGTAACTGAAGCCTGATAGATGCGGTCCCAATAATCCAGTAATAGCACAACATCAAATCGGTTCGTAATGACACCAAAGATTATCCACACTCAAAACGGATTCGGATCTAAATAAACAAGCTCGCAAACCAATCTCCTGAAGCAAGCAACATTGGGATAACCCATGAAAAGAAACGTGATCGTTCTAACACCATATAAATGAATCGCGATTGCCGATAACAACAGACACAAAACGGGGGCAAACTAACGAGGATGAATGAGCAAATGGGTCACCGCAAATGAAGATGGAGGAGGGAGAGGTTAAGGAAGAAATACCTCCGCAGAGCAGCCTCGAACCTCACGCAAGATGACCTTGTCCAGGCCATTAATGCCCTTACAGTACTCTACGAACTTCGTATCTCGAGACATTTCTTTTACACACTCTCCTTTCAAAAAAGTTGCTACCTTTTTTAATTCGTTGGGGTGATCGTGTGTAATACTATAAGCCATAAGGTTCTTTTATACTAGTATATTTTTTGATGGAGACGCAAAGAGAGGATCTCTCTCCAAGGGAGGTCTATTAATTGGTAATTAAGAGAAAAAAATGTTAATTAAGAGCGTAATTACTAGTTATAAATATTTTTTTTATTAAAATAAAAAAAAAACTTCTACACTAATGTATATTACTAGTAATTGGAAAAATGGTAAGATACACCCCTGCATTTGTATCATAGGTTGAGATAAGCCACTACATTTGTATTTGGGTCAAATAAGCCACTGCATTTGTATCACATGTCAGGATAAGCCACTACATTTGTAATTGGGTCAAATAAGCCATTGCATTTGTCAATTTGATCTATATTAACCACTCATCCCTTATACCTTGTTTGGATACATCATAAGACTATGATTACATAGTATTTTTTTTTTAAATGACATGGCATAAAAATCATGCTCAACATTCATTTTTGCAACTGAAAAATAAAACGTTGAATCAAAATATTCAAAAATAAAAAATCGAGAAGATCAAAATAATAAACCACTATTTTTGTGCACTCAATTTTATTTATTTTTGAGATCCAACTTTTTATGAGTGTTATTGGATCTAAAAAATAAATAAAATTGAGTGCACAAAAATAGTGGTTTATTATTTTGATCTTATTCGATGTTTTATTGCTAAAAAAAGGAATATTATTTTGATCTCGCTCGATTTTTTATTTTTGAATATTTTGATTCAACGTTTTATTTTTCAATTGCAAAAATGAATGTTGAGCATGATTTTTATGCCATGTCATCTTTTAAAAAATACTATGTAATCATAGTCTTATAATGTATCCAAACAAGGTATAAGGGATGAGTGGTTAATATAGATCAAATTGACAAATGCAATGGCTTATTTGACCCAATTACAAATGTAGTGGTTTATCCTGACATGTGATACAAATGCAGTGGCTTATTGGACCCAAATACAAATGTAGTGGCTTATCTTAACCTATGATACAAATGCAGGGGTGTATCTTACCCTTTTTCCTTAGTAATTTAGTGAAAACATGTAAAAAAATTAGTTTTTTCAATGTCTTAAATATTTTAGGAATATTGTTTTTTGTTTAGGAATATTATATTTTGTTGTCTCTTGCTTAAAAGAGAGAGAAACACATCGCAGTATGCTGTCAACGTACTGAACACGTGAGGCGCTGCAGAAATATAAAGCTCAAAGTTTCGGTTTGTGTCCTCATTCCCTGCAGCATCAGCGGAGCACTCTCCGATTCCCTCTTCCCTCCACAAAAAGCCACCTTCTAGGGTTTTCTCCACACCTGAAACGCAGTCGTTTCGCACCCAATTAGCCGATATGAAGCTCACCGTTAAGACTCTCAAAGGCAGTCATTTTGAGATTAAAGTCCAACCTAATGATACTGTAAGTAACTTAGCTGATTTCGTTCAATTTGTTAATGTGGATGTGAATTTAAAGCTTGAAACTTTGTTATCTGAAATTGGTTTATTATAAAGGTTATGGCGGTGAAGAAGAACATCGAAGATGTTCAAGGTAAAGACAACTACCCATATGGGCAGCAGTTGTTGATTCATAATGGGAAGGTGTTGAAAGATGAGACCACATTAGCTGATAATAAGGTTTCGGAAGATGGGTTTCTTGTCGTTATGCTTAGCAAGGTATTTTTGCTTTTGGTTTGTTTAGTTAACATGTTTTTGAGCTTGTATATTTGCTGTATTTTTAAGTTCTGCTATTATATTATATGTGATGCTATTGTGCAATAGTGTTGTTTGTTTTCTATGTAATAATAGAATTGTAATGGTTCCTTTGTATATAATGATGGCTTCAGTCATTGAAATATTGGGATGACCCGTAACCGTCGCTTGAAGCTGTGGAATTCTACTATTTTGTCTTGTGTGTAAATCCGTTGTAAAATTCGTTAGCTTGTGGTAGTGGAATACCGTAGCTCTGAACCCTTTAGTTATGTCCATGCAATTCAATGCTGCATCCTTACCATTCTCCTCCTTTCTTTACTGTTTTTGCAGAGTAAGACTTCAGCCTCAGCTGGGGCTTCTTCCACCCAGGTATTTTTTTTCTTCCATTTGTGTGTGCTTGTACTCTGCCATTCATGGAGTACCCTGCATTGTTGTTTTGCTATTTTTGTTATGTCTTGTAAACTGGTCCTTGCATTTATATAATGGCAGCCCACTTCTGCAACTCCACCTACAACTGCACCTATAACTGCACCAACTTCAAATTCTACTGTACCTGAAGTTCAAGCACTGTGAGTTCTTATAAGAACCTCTCAGTTAAGATTTTAGACATCTTGGAATTTGTACTTCATTTTTATGTTTTGTTACAGGGCCGCAAATATTTCAGCATTTGCTTCTGACTCGGTGACTTCTAAGTATGAACCTCTATCTTAAGAATTTTTGTGTGCATCAAAATTGGCAATGAACTATAAATTTCTGATTCAGTGACTTCTAAGTATGAACCTCTATGTTAAGAAATTTTTTATGCATGAAAAATGGCAATGAACTATAAATTTATTTGCAAATGTGACGTAGACCAACGATGAAAATCTAAGTCTTGACAGCTGGAATCTGTCTGTCTGCTGTGTGAGTGGTTGATATATTAAACTTACCTTCTATATATCATTGTGCATCTTCTTTTTTCAGTTTAAGTTGTGAAACGTGTTTTAAAATATGAGACCAATCATGTTACTTTTCTTGTGGGGAGATTCAGCAACGAACTTGGTCGGTTTTCTTTGATATCTGAGAATGCCTTTTTTTCCCTCTTATTAATTACCATCATTACTTTTTTTGGAGGTGTGCTGTTTAATGCTGTCACGACCGTTTCGTGTAAAGAACCTTTTTTGTGTGTAGGTGAAAATGTTTAACTCTAGGATGCTGAATAATATTTTGTGTATGTGTGTGTCAATATGAGTCATCAACATGAAACAGTTGTCATTTGACATTCTAATTATCTTCAAAAAAGGTCTTTCATACATATATTTTGATACTTCTTATTGAAAAATCCAATTGTTATGATACCTTTATTTGTTGCAGTGCACAGACAGATACCTATGTTCAAGCTGCTTCCAATTTAGTTGCTGGTAATAATCTGGAACAGACTATTCAAGAATTATTGGATATGGGTGGTGGTACTTGGGACAAAGAAACAGTTACTCGTGCACTCCGAGCTGCCTATAACAACCCTGAGCGTGCAGTGGATTACTTATATTCTGTCAGTCTAAACCCTGTACATATTCTGCGGCAATCTATGCTTTAGATTGTGAACTAATGCTTATTTTTCTTCAGGGAATTCCTGAAACAGCAGAAGTTGCTGTCCCAGTGGCTAGTTTCCCTTCAAGTCAAGCAACTGAAACAGGCACAGGGGCTGCTGTTCCTGTGTCCGCAGCACCTAATTCATCACCTTTTAATATGTTTCCTCAGGTATATAAGATCTTTAAGGACTTGTGTGATACTTCACCTGCATTTTGTTTCTTACTTCATATAGCTTGAACCTTTCCCAGGAGGCACTTTCTGGTGGTGCTGGTGTCGGCGGCGGAGCGGGTCTTGGAACCCTTGATTTCCTTAGAAGCAATCAACAGGTATGGATCCTGGTCTCACTATATTGGCTTTTCGGTAAGCAGTGTGCTTGAAATGGTAATTTTCATTTCCAGTGGATCCACTGTATCCTGTCTCTGCCTGTCTAATTATATGAATTGGGTTTTTTTTTTAACTAGTACAAGTGCAATCTATGTGTCCTCAGCAATTTCTGTTGATTTCTGATATCATTGTGTCTTAAAGGAACATTTTTCATTATTTAGGTCAGAAATAAGTTTATACTTAAATTGCTTGCTTAGACAGTAAATTTTTCTTAATATAGCTACAGTATGTTTGGTTTCTTCATTCTTGCAGTCGCATGGCAGATTTAATTTACTGAATATTGCTACACACCTACTGTTACTGTACTGCTTGATTCACTTCCATGCTTTTCATTTAATTTGTATGATGTCATCAAATAATTTGGTTTTGCCTTTTTTACATTTAGTTTCAAGCATTGCGTTCTATGGTTCAAGCAAATCCACAAATTTTACAGGTTCACATCCATTCCTTTCTGTTTTATTTTTCTTTTTACAGTGGCATCCGCTTTCTGTATGCTTACTTTGTTTTTTTTTGTTTTTTATTACAGCCAATGCTTCAGGAGCTTGGAAAGCAGAACCCCCAGCTTTTGAGAATGATTCAAGAGCATCATGCTGAATTTCTCCAGTTACTAAACGAACCGCTCGATGGTTCTGAAGGGTGAGTGGTATTGGTTTATTTTTTTAATTTTTTTTTGAAAGGCTGCTGACTTGTACTTCAAGGGGCCTGAAGCGCCAACCCTTCAGAATTCTGAGCAGAACTGAATGTGGCAAAGGGTGACTTGGCTCAGTTTTCAGGCAATTTAGATAATTTAACCATTCTATCTCTTTCTACTAAGAGGCAAAACAAAGTTGATATAGCCAATCTTTAGGTTTTAGTGTCTGAGGACACAAGTTCTGTTAATCTTTGTTTTCGTTTTATATCTACCCATAGCCTTGTCGTTCAGTGATTTTGATTTTGAAATGCATATATATAGTTGGGCTATTCCTTGGTTAAAGAATGTTTTGCTTATATATTTATGGCCTTTCAGTATATGTCATCCTTTTTCCAAGATCTTGGATATTGAATGTGAATCTTCATCTTCTTTTCTTTCAGGGATCTTTTTGATCAGCCTGATCAAGAAATGCCTTATTCTATCAATGTGACCCCAGCTGAACAAGAGGCGATTGAACGGGTAGAGATGTCCACATTGTCATTTTTGTTTCAAAATATGTTTTTTTCTTAATGTATTTACTAAGAGTTTTTCATTTTCGTAGCTGGAGGCAATGGGGTTCGAGAGAGCTCTGGTCATTGAAGCTTTTCTGGCTTGTGATCGCAATGAAGAATTAGCCGCCAACTACTTATTCGAACATGCTGGAGATTATGAGGACTGAGCGGTGAACCTTAACTTATCTAGCGGGGACTCATAGTTTTTGATTTTTATAGATGAATGCATGTCCTTGTCAGCATTTTTACTTGGGATAGTGTTTGGAATTTAGTCCTGAAAATTAATTTGAGAATGTGATGTGGCATTTGATATGGTTTCTATAAAATGTGATCCCCTTTACAAAACCAGTTGGGAGACTCAAGATGGTACTTGATGAGATCTCTATTGGCCTAATTTTATTTGATCTTCTAGCCGTGATTTTGTTTCGTTCTCCAATTTGTGATTTGAGTTAGTTTCATTGGTACTTTAACTGAGACATTATCGAAATTCGAAACAATGAAGTTGCCATGAGATTCGTCTACTTTTCTCCTTAGGCCCTTATCGTTTTGCTTTTTTAATGAAATTTCTGACTAAAGAATACTCCCTCCGGTTTCTAAAATATGTCGTTTTAGCATTTGTTTTTACTGTTTCGGAACGTATCTTAAGACGGCCGGAAAAGACGGCCAGAACAGTCACTATTTGAGACAATTTTGCCTTTTATCAGAAGTACGTATTCGGAAAAAAATACGGAATTTTTTGGGGTCAAATAGTACCTCGTCCGGCCTCCTCGATATGCGTCCCCTACTGAATATTGGAATGCGAAGAAGACATTTATTGGAGACCATTTATTGGAAACCAGAGGGAGTAATTAGGAAGAAGGCATCGCCTTAAGTACACAGATTTGCAGCAGTCCCGTAAAAAAAGAACACAATTTCAGCCATTGATTTACTGTATTATCAAACGAGAAAATTATCAAATTCAGCAGCAGAGTAATCTTGATTCAACCTCCAAAGGAAGTCTAGAGTGGAGAAAACAGGTTTAACAATGTCGTTAAAAAGCACTCATGGAATAGAACTCTCCTTTAACAAGCAAGTCATAAGTTGCATTACATATACACAGCAAGTCAGCAACATCAACCACGCAAGGATGGTTCAGTCAGGACCGTGGGGCAGAGGAGATGAAGATTTAGAACTCCCTATCAGGGAACATAACAGGAGCAACTAGAGACCAGATGAAGAGACCTGCAGTTGCCCACGCGGTAATAATCCGTACCCAAACAGATGGCCAGCCGACATCAACCAACTTTCCACTCTCCCCAACTGAGGTTGACCACCCAGTCAGAAGCATTGCCGAATACATGCTAGCGAGGGAGAAGATGATGTGGAAGAACGTGTAGGAATATGTGATCGGCTTGGCCTTCTCTTTCTCTTCCTGTTCGTCTGGCTTGCTGTCCAGAGGCAGTAAAGGCTTACCTGAACCTCAACCACAAGACACAAAATCAGATTCCTAGAGTAAGTTATCAAGTATTTAGCATAAAATGACTCATCAAATGAGCTAGTGCAAACGGCATGAGCGACATTTTAGAGCATAAAGTTCTTTACCAAAAAACAAGCAGTGGTCCTGCTACTTCAATGCATCCTTACTTTCTTTGTTTATTTTTATAGCAAATGGTACGCTTCTATTTGTCCTCACAATTACTTTTTTGGTACTTATTTGCCCTCACATTAACAGATATAAGAGTTTTAGAATTTTACTAGAAGAAGGATGTTTTAAAGTTTTAATAATTGCATAACCAAAACCTGAAAATAATTTTGCAAACTCTTGCTGATGATTTACCTGCACGGGGTGAATCAGGTGGTGAGAGAAGAGTGGTAGAGGATCCAGCACGAACAGCTGAATACACCACTGAGAGAACGGTGGTAAGCAGACCAACGGTAAGGGTGCCAGTAGAAATGGCTTTTGAATGTTTATGTAGACCATTACACTCATATTCCCTTGGTTCACTGGAAAGTCCACTGTAACATAGATACATGCAATACAAGGAGATAACTGAAGCAGGCAAAATGCTTCCATTAACCTGTTCCAATGTAGAAAGTAGAAACCAATGTCAGGCAACAAGCAAGACGAACCCAGTTCTATATTTATAAGGATATATACTTCAACTTGCGCATTTGTATCAAGCATATATCTGATATTAACACTCACCCAATAGCTTGACCCAAAAAGCTATAGATTTTGCAGCAATAAAGAATTAAAGTTGGTTATGCCCCAACACTCCCAACTGATGACTAGATAATAAGCACTGGAATGTTAATCATGCTGTGATCTATTTATTATTCCTAGTGAAGGAGAGTTTGCTCAGTAAGCTAACAACATAACAAGAACCAAACTGACTTTGTTTGATAAATTAGAATGGTGTGTTATGGAAGGTCTCATAAAGCATGACATCATTGATGTACATCAAGCACACATTATCAACTTCGGCCCTTGTATATGGAAAGCCAATGCACAAAATAAACATGTATTGAACTATTGTGGAACCAAAATCTCTCACATCATACGTTAGTTTATCAGTGTGACTGAGATGTTTGAAAAAATAAACAGTAATTATCTTTGAGCAGAGACATCAATCATGACAAGTATAATGGAATTGATATGCTCATATGCATACACTTACCGCTGGGTGCAGTGCGACAATAGCGAAAACAACTGCAAAAATTAGGCTCATAACAATGAAGAACATGTTTAACCCACAATCTTGTCCAGATGGAGTGAACCAATGGAAAAGAACTCCAGAGAAAGCAAACGTCGCCACATAGCACACAAGTGAAATGATTAACAAAGCAGCGTACCTGTATAAATTGAATTGAAAAATAACAATTGGTTAAATCTCATTCAAGAGTACGAATAATGCACTTGCATTCTAACAACGTATAACAGGCTTTACTGACCAGAACTGCTCATCATATCCAACCCATGTGTCATTCCATCCATGGACGAAGTCCAACAAAAGTACAACTTGGACAAGAAGAAAGAACCCTGAGCCAAATTTTGACATCGACTCTACAAATACAAATGTTAACTGTCAAAATTAAACAACTACAAAGAACCATCTAAAAAACACTTTTCAAAGGTCGTTTGCAGAGTAATTAAACCAAATATTTAACTATTCGATCATCTACTGTAGTTGCATGCCTACACAAGACATTCTAGGCATTGACACCGATCGAAAAGATTCGTAGACAGTGACAGCAATTTTACAAATGTTTTACCCCCCTACATCAAAATTTGCAAGCACAGGCAGCACATGTATAAAACTTTCAACACAATAAAACTAGCAAAGTGAACTATCACTATCAGGCATTTCATTAAATTGAGCCAAGGGACAGTTAATTACCATAGAAGCTCACGATTTCATTTGGGACAAAAAACATAAGGATCACCAAAAGACACCAGCAAACAACCTTCATCATCCATCCACCATGGTGCAAACGATCGCGTGGGTCCTTCTGAGTTTTCACGCCAACCATCATAAGTGCAAGAATAGTGAAAAATAAAAAGTTCCCCAAGCTAACACGCAATACTGCATCTGTTTCAAACCACTCTCTATCTGGCGCCTTATGAAAATGGTTAATCCCTGCCCAAGCAAACAGGTAATCACAAAACGTTTCCCAAGCATCAGCACAACTATCACTAATCATAAGAACAACTCATAAAATTCTTGATCAGAAAAATTAGCAAAGATCCTGTTAGATAACTAAACAACATCGCCAAGAACAATAGAAGCAAAACACACGTTGATTCTTACAATGAGAAAAAGATAAAACTTCAAAAAAATAAACGATCAAGTACCATAAAACAACAAAAGCCCAAGAAAATCTTCCACAGTTCCACTGATCAATTACTACAACTACCGAAGAATGATAAAAAAGAAAGCATACGACAAAAAGTTATGATCTTACAAGGAATCTTTTCCATGAGGGGTGCTGCGACTTCGCGGAGAATCCAAGCAACAATTAAGGAGAGCGCAAAGAGACCGCAGTACGCAATCCTGGCCGACTTCCGGCTGATTCCAGACACGACTGTACGGCATGCATCACAAGCGCATGCCGCGCAACAAGACGCCAGACAAGAAGCTGCCCACATCTTGCCGTCTGATGATGGCGATGAAAGAACAAACAAAATCAGAAGCTGAAAATATGAAACGGAATAAAAACTAGTCTATTCAAAATTCAATTGCTTTCAGTTATCTGATTGTTACCTGAGATAGGGAGGATCGAAGATTTTAGTGTTGAAGATGAATTGGTTTTCCGGTCAAGAACGGTGGTTGGATTTGGTCTTTTTGTCTGTCGGTTAAGGGTGAAGTGTTGTTTTGGTGCTTTGCTTGCGGAGTTGCCGTTAGTTAGTAGATAGATGACTTGGCTTTTTCTTGAGTTGATCTACGCCGTTTGATCTTTTTTTTCTTTTTTACGTCGATTAAATTCGCTAAACCGGACCGGATTAGCTCAATTTAGTCAAACGCAATTTATTTTTCTTTTATTTTTTTGCTTTTGTTTGGTATATTTTTTTATTAGAAAAATTGTAACACTCTGAAATGAAGACTAGACCGCATTGCAAGTTGGATCCGATTTATTTTCCTGAAAAATTATAAACCGGATTGTAAACTAGACCATATAATTTATAATTTAGAAGTTAATGATTTCTTAGATTAGAATAAGCTATATACTTTTATACTTTAAGAAATAATTTTAAATAATTAGATATTTTTTCTAATTCTTTAATATGAGAATTTTATACAATCAATTTTTAATATTTGAGATTTTTGTTTAATATTTATTTTATATGAGTTTGTATTAATATTATGTATCACCATTTTAAATTTATAGTTTCTAGTGTGACTGTATTTTTATTCTTAGATATGATTATATTTTATGTGAATCTCTAATAAATAAATAAACATAAAATGGGAAAAAAATTATATATTGAACTAACATAAACGTAAATCAGACCAAACCAGACTGCTTTCAAATGATTTGGTCCGCTCCAAAAATTTAAAAAAATATAATATTCTTATCTGCATGTTTTTTTATATAAAATTGAACCAAATCGGACCATATGTATAAAACTCATCCTTATTACTCCCTCTGTCCATAATTAGATGTCGTCTGCACTGTAGATATGCATATTTAAGAGGCCAGATGACGCACTATTTGACCCAAAAAAATTCGATTTTTTTTTGGACGTAGGAAAATGATTAACGTACGTTCGAAAAAAAGTACGGAATTTTTTGGGGTCAAATAGTGTGTCATCCGACTTCCTCGATATGCGTATTGCGGGCGACATCTAATTGTGGACGGAGCTAATACTATTTTTAGAGAACAATTGAGATAAAATGGAGTATGATTTTAACTTGAATTTGTTAGTTGTTTTGTTACGTGCCCTTTGTTTGTATTTCCGGCCCTTAAAACACCTAAACGTCACCTTACTTTGTTTAAAAAAAGCAAGAAAAAGAGAGGAACATGACACGAAATTCTTTCCTGCAAAGTTGTCATCCAACTTTTGGGCCCTCATCTTCTACTACTTTTCTCTATATATATATCAAAACGAAAATCCAATTCGACGATCAAAAAGAGTAAAAGCGGGCCAAAGCGCGTCGACCTTCTGTTCTTCCTGCTGTCCCCACCCCACCCCACCCCGCCATCTCCTTCAAGTTCAAGCTGTTTATTTCTCTCACTCACCCCGCGACACACGGAGGTAAAGCCACCATCACCATCATCATCGTATTTTAACAGTTCATCACCATCTTCTCAACAAACAATTATCTGATTAGATCAAATCAACCCATTCGTAACGAAACGCCTCCCTCTCTAACCATACACGCGCATCCACCTATTCGCTCCCTACCCATAAACAAACAAACACCACAAACAAAACCCAAATTTACAGAAGAGTTTAGTGGGGAGGGGGGGTTAGAAAGGTATAAACACAAAATTAGGGATCTTTCGTTTGGAGCTCATCCCTCACCCTCAGCTTCCTTCCTTCCTTCCTTCCTCTACGGGTAAGCTCTTCTTCCTCTATTATGCTTCTCTTTAGATCTGGGTTGAAATACCCTGATTTTTTATTTTGTGGATTCTGTTTAGGATTGTGGTTTCTGGGTGTTTTTTGTTTTTGGTTGTTGTGGTGGATGGATGGTAAAAGGTTGGATCTTTAATTCATGACAGAGGGTAAAGGGTTTATCTGGAATGTCAAATCTTGGGGTGTTTTTAGTCGAATCCAGCAGCTTTAATTTGTTTGGCATCCTTGTCTTATGCATTACCTCCTTGATATTGGTTATGCTAAAAAGTATCGAAATCGTGCTAAATTGTGATTGATGGTTAATGGGTGTTCACGTTAGATTTTCAAATTTTTTATTTATTTATGGAAGGAGGGTCATAGTAGTGATGCTGAGCTTCTTCTTCTCTCTTTTTTTTATTTAATAGAGAAGATTAATAATTGGCTTGGTGGTGCTGGTTAGCTTGAGCTTTTTGATGTCGGGATTTCTGTTCCTTGGTTCTCTAATTATGGTTGCTGGTTTTGAGTAACTAATTGTGCTTTTAAGAAGTAGATCAATATACATATGTGCATTTATCAACGTTTACCTTTTAAAATCTTTATTTATGATCTCTGTGCCAGTGATTGATTGATTGCTCATGAGAACAAAGATCAATGACCCTATCAATAGTCCTTGCCCATGCATTGCTTTACTTTCATTAAGCTCATTAATTTGCTACTGTGTACACTAGATCTGTCACCTGCTGGTCCTGCTCTCTTTAAGATGATTAATGGATAGTTCTCTGTCCCTTCACCTTTTCCATGTGGTTCCACCCCTAAACTCCTCCTACCCACCCATCTGGCATTACATCTGACGAAAAAAAAGAAACCAGTATTGCTTAGCGGTATTCTTGATTTCATAGTTGGAGATTGTCTGCCTGAATCTCCTTACTCATTATTAATTTCTCATTTGCCACACTGAAGGTGGAGGATGATTTCTGTCATTTTTACTATTTTGTTTTTGAAAGCTATGCATTTATTTGCTTAGTGGATCTCTGCATGAACCAATGATGATGTGCCCTGATTTAATTTTCTTTCTTTCTACTGTGTGCTTCACTGATGCTATTTTGAATAGCAGTCATCCCTGAAGCTTTACATCGTTGATGTAAAGCTCAACAACTGAATTACAGATTCAACATTGTTTTATCAGTTGATTATTGAATATTTGCGTCTGTGTGATAGATAAAGATGTGTACACTGCGACTAATGGTTACAGTTACCTAGTTGGATCATGTGAAAACATTTCCCTCTTCTGACGAATCATGTGACGCATTGTCTTTACATTTCAGGTTGCCGGAGAAAGTTCTTTGGATAAGTGATGGTGCTTGACAGCATTATATCCTCTCCTCATCGGAGATCGCCCTCCTTAAGGAAGCAATTTCCGCAGGAGTTTGGTAGCTTTTCATCACTTGTTCAAAGGCACCGTTTTCTCTTAACGGCTTTGACTCTCTTGGCTTTCCTATGCACCATCTACCTCTACTTTGCCGTTACTTTAGGAGCCACCGAGTCATGTTCTGGATTGACCGGAAGAGAAAAGGAATTGTGTCATTTAGAGCAGGTCAAGACTTCCGTGGGCAATGGAAAACTGAAATTTTTCTAGCACACTGGACCGCAGTACTGCAATTGGTACTGCTGATTCCTTGGTCCCCTCATTTTGAGGGAATGAATACCTGAGCGCTTGTTGGTGGCTATTGTATACCTAATATGTACCAGAAATACGTGGAAAAGGGTTAATCACATCACATTATTTTATCTTGAATATGATTTAATTTCTCTTTGATTACATATTCTTTTTCTCATTCTTCATGGTGGAATTTGGAACATTTTTGTGGATGTCCAATCAAAGAAACAATTGGATAATTGTACAATTTTTGATCCGACTTATCATCTCTTACTGTTTCCTTTAAGATCTGAACTGCACTAAGCACTTCTTTTAAGTATGAATCACGAATCTGTAATCTGTAATCTTGTTCGTAGCCTCTTTAGGTTTTTAGTCTACAAGACTTGAGTGTTTTTTTCCATTGTAGTTTGATTAGAAGACGAGCAATATAAGAATTTTGTTGTTTGATTAGAAGAAAAGTCTAGCAATATTAGAACTTTGTATAATGTTTTTTTCAGGAATTTAAAATTTTATTGAGTTGATATTGAGTTGTGTAGTCAATTGGGTTATACGCAATTATCAATGCCAACCCTCGTGGTTGTGCACCCAACTACTACTACAGGCACATGCTTAGGAGTCATAACTCTGACTCATGAGCATGAAGCACCATTTTTAAAGTCTAGAATTACAAAAAATCTAGTAAGTGGTTGTCTATTCAGATAATGTTAAAAAGTTGAGGTTTGAGTTGGGAAAATTTATAAAACATTCTACAGTTATAAAATATTTTACTTAACTCTATAATTTAAAATTTTACAATATTAACCCTATAATTTTTTAAAATTACAACTTTAATTTTTCTATTAATTGAAAAATATAAAATAAAATAGTAAAATAGTTCAGAAAAGTATACATATTTGAGGGAAAATGAAATAAATATGGGAAGTCCATGAAAAAAATTTTAAAAATAAATAAAAAATATTTTTTAAAATATTAAAAATGAATAAATTTTAAAATAAAATCTGAACTATTTTGTTTTCATTGTCTAAGTTTCTACAATATTTATTAGGGTTAATGATAGTTTTGGTACCTTCAGTCTAATTGATTGATTTATTTCATCCCTCTATTTTTTAAAAATAGTATATCATCCTTCCACTCCATTTTTATGTTGGATTTCAGCCCTCACCCTAACGCCATCCAAATTTTTCGTCCGTTTTCTGTGAAACGACGTTGTTTTACTACTTGGGAGCGTAAGCTCCGTCGTTTGGACCGCGTGACACGTCGTTTTAAGCCTAAATTAATTTTAAAATTTACAAAAATAATATAATTAATTTTAAAAATTCAGAAAAATAATTTACTTAATTTGAAAAATCCAAAAAGATATTGTAATTAATTTGAAAAATACAGAAAAATAATGTAATTAAATTTAAAAATCCAGAAAAATAATGTAATTAATTTTAAAGATTAGGAAAAAAAATTAAAAAATCCTCCTCGCCACACCCCCGCTGCCACCGGCCAACCACCGCCATCGCCTTCAGATCTGGCTTTCAGATCTGAATTTTTCAAGATTATTTTTCGTGTACCGCATTGAACCGAGCCGATACCATCCAGAGGAAAGGCAGTTACCCACCTCCAAAGGATGTCAGCCCATATCCAGGTCTTGAATGTTCAGGCACCATTGAAGCCGTTGGCAAAGACGTGTCTCGATGGAAATTGGGCGATCAGGCAAGAGCCCAATTCTTGAACTTCCATGTTTATTATGTTTTTGGTTGAAAGGTTGGATTTTGGATTTAAAGACTCAAGCTTTGGATGGGTAGTGTGTTGTTTGATTGAAAGACGTGTGTTGTTGACGGCTGCCGAGACCGTCAAAATATATTAAAGTACAATTTACCATGCACGTATATAATTTAATTGCAGCAAGTGGTAAAAGGATCGTTCCTCAGAGATTCGGTGGATTAAAAGCAGTTCTTTGTATTAATTTAAAAGGGTGGTAAATACCAATATGAGTTGTTTGTTGGTTGCATATAATTTAGATTAACAGAAATAAAATAGGACACGCGGTGGGTGATATTGATCAGTTGATAATGGCTTCCCAGTAAGGATTTCTTGTAGCTCATGATTCGAATAAGTTGATCATAGATGCAAAAGTGGTAAACACTAAACTTATAGGAAGGCTATAGAGACCAGGTATTGGTCACCTAGATCTCCTACTTTCCTCCTACACAAGACTTCCAAAGAGACACTCTATTGGAAGTCCCTAATCGTCCTAACAATCCTAAGAGACACTCTATAGGATTTAATCAGGGCAATTGATAGACGCAGGGAAAGACCTAATCCCCGGCCTAGGATAGAGAATCGTATCTATCCTATAAACCAGATCTGATTCTTCTTCTAGCTGTCACCAGCTAGTTGCCTTCGTATTTCTCTTGGCAATGTAGACTCCAAAGCCGCCAGAAAAGACTGTAATCGTCCAAACCTTATGTGAAGCTGATAAGACTTTACTAAGAACAGGGGCAAACTGTCATGCAAACAAGAAGAATAAGAATACAAGTATAGTGTGTGTGAAGTGCTGATTTGATCTCACAACCTAGGAATCATGGCTCCGGATCCTTACTATAACAGACATAACAATAATAATAATAAAGAAACAATCATAAACTGAATCCGAATTATATTAAAGCTAAGAGAATAGTTTAAAGCTGTAACAATGGTAGAAAATTCGAGAGAGAAGAGATCCACCTCTTCTTCTCAGCGGCAGTCTTAAATAGCAAAAACCTATCTCTGGTTCGAAATTCAAAAGACGAAGAGAAGATAGAATTCTAAATATGCGGGATTGTTTGTTTAAATACAAAAAGAGGGGATCGATTAGTTCTAATCGATCAAGGAGTTCTATTCACAGCTGAACTTCTTTTCTTCCTGAAGACTCCAGCTTGAATACTTCAATTCCGCTCACGGCCCATGGATAAATCTCGCGGCCCAGCTAGCTGTTTAAGTCAGTTGACTCTGGTCAATGCTTCCAAATCCTTGGCTTATCCCAGGTCTGGGATCCTATCATTCTTTGACCAGCAAAACAGCTCTGATAGAGGCTCCTATGGCTCCTTTTGATAATTCCTGCTTCTCAGCAGCATCTCTGTATAAAAGGAAGGAAAAACCATCTATTAGCAGTATCATCATCCCAAAACAGAAGTAAAAGGATGATGAAAAGATGACATTTTAGCGCTCTATCAAATCCCCCACACTATCTTATGCTTGCCCCCAAGCATTTCTAACCTAACATAAGACTCAACAAAACAAAACACATATAAACAAAGATCAATCAGCATCGAATTCAGAGCACCCAGTTCATCACATAAGATCCACAGATACTTAAGCTCATAGCTCCATCCAAAATTACCAAGGCTTGACCAAGACCCGAAACTCACCTGATCTGATATAGTACCATAATCGAGCGCTTAGCGATCTAACCCTGCAATTGAAAACACATAGAACAATTCCTATTTCCTTCTACCACCCCCTTCACATTGACTGGATAGATTTTCAGCCTACCCCCTAGGCATTTCCTAATTTCTTTTCTTAAATTTGATCAGCTGAAGTTTCTTAGTTACCCTCGGTTAAATTAGGCCTGGGTACCAAGACATTCTATTTTTCCTTTTTTAGAGCTGATTTTAGTTCCTTGGATATTCTTGCTTAAATTAGGCATGAATACCAAAGCAGCAACATAATATTTTTATTCAAAATTTTTCATAGCTGCTAAACTTCTAAAAATGATTTCAGGGGTAGGCCTATAGAGATAGTCAATGCGTCAACGGCAGTAGGGTAAAGAATGCCAATTCTACATGTTTTCTCTCGCAAAATTCAATCATCAAGCCCAAGTATCATGACCCTATGTAGATTAAGTGAGTTTCACAAGTATTGGAAAGATTATACCTTGGTAATAAAACATGGACTTATGAACTCAAGCATCTTTTGTTTCCTATGTGATGCAATGCATACTCTGAACCTGATTTTCATGATCTTTGTTCGGACACACAAAATTTATCTACAAACATGCAATAAAATCGAAATAAAGCATGCTCAAGACAGACAGACACGACATTAGAGTAATAATTAAAAACAGACGCTATATACTGACTCTAACTAACAATCAGAACAGATCATCAACACAAAAAGTCTCCCCCACTCTAGATGACACTTTGTCCTCGAAGTGTGAGAAAGTAAAAGACTCAACGTTAATTCAAAGACAATAAAAAAAATAAAAAAAAGGAAAAGAAATACCCGGGGCAATTATGGGTTGGGTGGGAAGGTGCTTTGTATGAATTTCTCCAGGAGCTGCTGTTGTATAGTATTTGCATGCTTTTGATCTTCAATCAGCTGCTGGATCTGGGATCCTTGCTGCTCAATAGTCTTTTGTAAAAGCTCCTGGTTAGCCATCAGTTTGGTCATCATGGCTGCTATGTTTTGTGTCTGATCCCCAGGCCTAATTTCCTGGTTTTGTGGTGGCTGTGTTCCCTGGTCAGATGTAGGGGCCTGCTTCTGTGTCGGGCTGCTCTTTCCTGCCACAAAGTCTTTTTCAAAAATGAAGATCCCTTGGTTCTTCTTAGAGTAGATGTGGTCTTCAATGGGAGTGAAACCTGTGTTACTGCGCAGCACACGATTTTCATCCAGGTGAAAGTAACCCATGGCATCCAAAGCTCTTAAATCTAAAATGCGCAAGTCAGATGATTTATATAAATCACAAGCAGACACATCAAGACCTCTATGATTGACAGCAAAGGCAGTGATCAAGGATGCTAATGGCATTTGTTCTTAACAGATTTAAATTGCTTGCATAGCCAAAATCCTAAATTCACTTTATGCTCATTCACCATACACCAAAGAAAGAACAATTCTTGCTTAGAAATCACACCAGTTATACCAGATTTTCCAGAGAAATTAATGGCTAAAAATCTGTGAATGATCCTAAGAGATAAATCTGGAATGGCATGTGCCTTGGCATGGCTATCATCAAAACGTGCAGTAGGATCCTTAGTGATTTGTTTCCATGCCTCTTGCTTATCAAACACAGGGAATTCAGGATAATCAGTCAAGCAATTAACATACCAGTCAGCAGTTAATTCTTCCTTAGACACAAAACCAATAAACACATTAAATTCATCCATGGTATAGTGGGCATATTCGTTCATCAATCTGAAGTTGACCTCTTTAACACCTACTTTCTTTTTAGTGTTCATCCAGAAGGATGCATAAAATTCTAGTGTGAGTTCTAAGAAAGCAGGATGTTCAAGGAAATACAAGGGCTCCCAACCTATATTCTGGATATATTTAGTGAGAGGATCAATAAGCTCAAGGTCATCAAGCAATTGGTAATCACATTGGGCACATGCAATAACTTCATCCTTAACTCTAACAGCTAATCGCTCCATAGACTCAAAATCATCAAAATTAAGCCAACCCTTGAGATTCTCAAGGGCTGGTACCTATTTTGAAGATCGCCCTCCTTTTGCTCTGGACTTGATTCTGACATGGCCCTTCTGCTCCATCTGGGCTGGTTGTTGGGCAGGCATCCCAGGCTTTTGTACCTTGTTGAGAGGTATATGGGTGCTTTTCTGCTCAGGCCTGGTATTGGCTGCATGTGCAAGAGTCTTGGTCCTTTTTGGCTTGGTCTGACTGGCTTCCTCATTAGGCTTGATGGAAGCTTCTTTCTCTTGGACCTCTGGGATTTGACTTGCTGGCTCTTTCCTCTTCTCCCCACACTGGTCTTCTTTGGGGTTGGTTTTTCAAGGACTTGGCTCTGCTTCCCTTTTCTCAGGCGGGATAAGGGAATCTCATCAGATTCTTCCTCACTCTCTTCTACGACATCCGCCGGCTTGATTTTGAATGTGGGATCAGAAGCGGTTTCTTCACCGGAGCTAGTGGAGTTATGCTCTGGTGATTCAACCGTCTGATCAACGGTCGACTCAGCTTGCTCTGCTTCTTCTTGAACCGATTCCTCTACCTGACCTGATGGTTTTGGTTTTGGAATCTCGGGAACACGCTCCTCAACCTGCTCTGGGCTTTTCTCTTCCGGAATCTCGTCGACCACTGGAGTGGGTGGCGGTGGCGAATGCGGTTGAGGACTAGGCGAGGCATTAGGCGCTGGATTTTCAGGTTGTGGCGGCGGAGTTGCGTCTCTGGCCGGAGGAGGAGAGGGCGGTGCGGCTGGAGGAGGTGAAATCTGGGTTTCACCTACCACTGGTCTTTCTGAACCCTCGATCAGTAGTGACGACGGAGGAGTGTTAATAATCACAGCTTTAGGTTTAGCTTTGGGCTTTGATTTGGCTGCTTGCTTGGTTGGTTTTCTTGAAGTAGCTCTGGAATCTTTTCCAGCTCTGGTGAGAACCATGGTGAGATTCTGGATTTTAGGTCTGGGATAGATGAAGAAGTAGAGAAGAAGAAGAAAGATGATGGTGTATTTGTTCGAAAAGGGTTTTGTTTTATGGAAAAATTAGGGAGGAGTTTTAGTTTAGTTGGGAAAAAGTGATCGGATTTAGGATAGAGGAAGAGTTTTGGTTTGGGTGGACAACGGTCATATTAATTAAATAATATTACCGTTGGAAAAATAATGATGGGATATTTTTCTCTCTCTTGGGTCTGCTTTTTACTTTATTTTGCGAATTCCCAGACTTATCTTTCTAGAGCTCTTCTCCCAGCCCTGGGATAAGAGTACTTCTACCCACTCAAAATCGGCTCTCTAAAAATCTCTTATCCCCGACCTGGGATAAGATCAACTTCAACTGCAACTGCCTCCTGATTTTCCTGATAAAAGAAATCAAACGAAATTCCATCAGATCCTTTTCTTAATCTTTATTCAAACTAATTAAATGATAAGTTTTAAAATGGTGCAAAGGCATGGGTTGCCTCCCATGTAGCATCCTTCTTTTATGTCTTGGACTAGACATGGAATTCCTCATTTATCCTGGTTCGGGTGGACTTGAACTTGCTCCACCGTGTGACTCTGAAATCCTTCGTGGTAAGGTTTCAGCCTCTGTCCATTAACTTTGAACGTCATTCCCTTCTTCGTATCCTGTATATCAATAGCACCATAAGGGTAAATGTTAACAATAATATATGGACCCATCCATCTAGACTTTAGTTTTCCTGAAAAGAGTCTAAATCTAGAATTGAATAGTAACACTTTCTGGCCCACATGGAAGTTTTTATCCTTAATGATACTGTCATGGTATTTCTTGGTTTTAGTTTTTACGAGCTGGGAGTTTTCATATGCATCCCTGCGCATCTCTTCCAATTCTTGGAGTTGTAGTTTCCTTGCTGACGCATCTCTTTTTAGCTCCAAGTTACACTGCTTTATCGCCCAAAAGGACTTGTGTTCTAGTTCGACAGGAAGGTGACATGATTTTCCATATACTAGATTGTAAGGAGTTGTGCCGATGAGAGTCTTAAATGTTGTTCTGTACGCCCAAAGAGCGTCATCTAATCTTTGACTCCAGTCTTTTCTGTTCGGATTAACTGTCTTTGCTAGAATGGCCTTTACGTCTCTGTTTGATACTTCTGCCTGCCCATTGGTCTGGGGGTGGTATGCTGTGGACACCCTATGATTGACCTGATATTTTGCAAGTAAGGCAGTCACTACTTTGTTGCAAAAGTGGGTCCCTCTATCGCTGATTAACACCTTGGGGACTCCAAACCTGTTAAGAATGTGAGACTTTAGAAAAGAGACCACTGTTTTGGCATCATCGGCTGCAGTAGCTTTAGCCTCAACCTACTTAGATAAGTAGTCAACAGCAAGAATTATGTACTGATTTCCCCCAGACCTAGGAAAAGGACCCATAAAGTCGATTCCCCAGACATCAAACACTTCACAAGAGAAAATGGGGTTTAAAGGCATTTCATTCCTAGCAGATATATTGCCAACCTTTTGGCAGTTAGGGCAGTTCATACAAAATAGATGACAATCTTTGAAGAGAGTTGGCCAATAAAAGCCACATTCTAGAATTTTTAATGCTGTTCTTTTAGGTCCGTAGTGACCTCCACACGCCTCTGTATGGCAGAATCTCAAAATAGATTCAAATTCATTTTGGAGAACACATCTCCTCAAAATCTGATCTTTTCCGATGTTCCACATGTAGGGTTCATCCCATACATAAAACTTGGAATCTCTTCTTACCTTTTCCCTTTCTCTGTATGTCATGTCCTCGTCAAACTTACCTGAATGTAGGAAATTGGCCATATCTACATACCATGGTCTTTCCACCAGGGCTAAGATAAGGCTTTCATCAGGCCCCTCTCCCAGGGCAAAGAAAAGGGCTTCGTCTGGAAATTCCTCTTTTACTGGTTCAACATCTGGTTCTACGAGTAACCTGCTCAAATGATCTGCTACCAGGTTCTCTTTGCCTCTTTTATCTTTAATCTCTAGGTGGAACTCCTGAAGCAGTAAGATCCATCTAATCAACCTCGATTTGGCTTCCTTCTTGACTAGCAAATAACGTAACGCTGCTGATTGCATTGCATTTCATCATGTTTTATTGTCCATTTTCTAGTTATTTTGGACAGTAATTCTATTGATATTCCCTTTAAACTCCCACATTTGATCAGGTCTGGTTTGGAGGCTGAATGAGAAGAATTCACGAAGTTTGGAGCCGAAGCTGTTTATTCGAGTCTAGGCCTGGACCTTGGCCTAGACAGGTTCGTATCTGACGCAGTGCGCTTACCAGAATCGTCTTGGCCTAGACTTCGGCCAAGACTCCTTTGCGCTCAGACTGCAGCCTGGAGCGATTGAAGTACTTTCAGAGTTGAACTCTCACAGCTGGCACGTAGCAGCTGTTCCGCTATTTTAGAGGGATCTGAAGTAAATCTTTTGAAGAATCCCGAATGGGATCTCCCTCTTTTATTAATTGCGATTTAGTTTCCATTTATGAACAATTAAATTGTAATAATCTTTTAGGATATTTTAGGAGTTTTAGTTGGATTGGGACAGAGGTTCTGATGGCTATTTTAGCTGAACATTATTCACCTCTGTCGGGGGGATCGGATTTTCCTAGTTAGCTACGCAATTCTTCTTTCGTAGTTGGCGATTGTTAAAATTACTTTGCTCCGAATCTATTTTGGATATATAATATTTATGCAAGTTAATTTCTTTATCTTTTATCCATGAGTATGAGTAACTAAAAACCCATTCTTGGTAAGGGTGATGAGCTGAAGTTCTTAATGCAATCGTGAGACACAATCCGTTCTTCACAATCTCTTTCTTTGTATTTATTTATTCTTGAACTTAATCCATCGCTTACTCACTAGAGCCAAGGTTTGATCATCCTTGTTCTCTAGGAGAGAAGAGTTGTAACCAGTCTAGAAGGAGAGGGAGTACCCGCCGGCTAGACGGAGTAGGTGACTAGTCTCGAGCAGACTAGAAGAATAGGTAAAATAGGTAGAGACCAGATTGACAACCTAGGAACTTAGCCTAGGTACTGTCTTCCCCTGTGCCATTGAAGAGGTGAGCAACCATTCAAGACAGCAGTCAAACGGATAAACCCTTTAACCAGCAAGGTGTCCCTTGGCTAGGATTATCAGGAGAGGGAGTACCCGCCAGGTAGTTTGAAGAGGAGGGAAGATAGGAGGGAAAAGGAGTTCCTCCCCTCTATAGCAGTGCTATGAAGAAGAGATGAACATATTTCAGTCCATGATCGATGCATAAGAACGCAAGCTCACCCATCACCCTTACCTGGAATTCCGTATCACAAGACTTATTCCCAATCTAGCCCGCAGTCTTGGCCTAGACTTCGGCCAATACTATTTTATATTTTGAACTGTTTTCATTGCTTTCTGTTTTGTCTTTAGTTTCAGATAACAACCAACCAAAACTCAGTGACAAGGAAGTCGACTCAAGAATTACATCTCCTAGAGGTCTCTGTGGACGATCCTCTTACCATCATCTACAAGCTATTGTAGACAGTGATAAGTTGTATTTCTACCCCCAATTCCATAACTATTTCACTACTATATTTGACGTGTTCGACGCGCGGTCAAATTTTAGCGCCGTTGCCGGGGATCTCTAACGGTATTTGTAGTTTTTGTTTTATTATTATTTTATGACAGTTGATGACCAGGTCCTCAAGTAGAGAACAAGATTTGTTACCCATCAATCCCAATCTCACTAGGACTGAAGCACAGCTAAGGAGGCAAGCTCGACTAAGGGCGGCCCAAGAAGAAAGCGGATCGGAAGGTTCTAATTCCGGATCAGAATATAGTCTAGACCACGGTCTTGGCCTAGATTCAGACCAAGACATGGCGGACCAGCAACCAGAACCGACAATGAGGGAGCTGAATAAAACAGCTGAGCAGGAGACCTTTTCCTGCATCAATCTCCCTCCATTGGCCAATGATTGGTCCATAAAGACTAACATGGTGGCCAACCTCCCCAAGTTTTACGGCCATTCCAACGAGAATCCATTCAAGCACTTAAGAAATTTACATGTTCAGTGTGACATCATGAAACCCACTACGGTAACCATGGAGAGGGCGAAGCTGAAGGCCTTTCCAAGCTCTCTAGAAGGGGGAGCTCAGAACTGGTTTTACAGTCTGCCTCATAATACCATCAACACATGGGCTGAGATGTCCACCATGTTCCTCAACAAGTACTGGAATGCCACGAAGGCTGGCATAGCTAGGAAAGATATGGCCGCTATACAACAAAGAAGCGGAGAAAGCTTCTCTGAGTATCATCAAAGGTTCAGAGATTTGCAAGAAGTCTGCCCCACTCATGGCGTAGCAGACAACACTATGATACAATATTTCTATGATGGGATGCTCCCAAGTTGCAAGAAAAAGTGGATTCAGCCGCAAGTGGAGCATTGCAAGATTTAACAGTCACAAGAGCAAAGATATTGCTCCAAACGTTGGCAGACAACTGCCAAAATAATACCATTTCGGATAGAAATGCTTCTCCTTCTTCTCTAAATTCGCTTAATGTTGAACAAAAATTAAATGAATTAACCGATATGATTAAAACCATTTCTGTTAACATTTCAGGTCCAATGACTTCGGGAAATCAAGAGCAAACAGCCACGATATGTGGGATATGCCAGCAACAAGACCATCAGACCAACACCTGTTATATGGTCCAGCACCCAGAAGAGATAATTCAGGTCAACGCTGCATATCCACAGAACCAAGGTAGCATGCAAAACTATCCCCAAGGAAGCAACCAATACGCATGGAGATCACACCCAAACTTCAGATGGAGAGAGCCAGTCCCTCCAAATCAGAATCAGAATCAAGGTGTACCCCAGCAGCAACAACAACCTCCTATCAACTTCCAGCATTTCATTCCACGACCTCAGAATCAGAATCTTGGCCCGAATCTAGGCCAAGAGCCAGGCCAACCTCCTTTACCTCAACTACCGCCTGCCCCTAGACCTTTGCAGCTTACTGGCCCTTCAGTGGAAGACACGCTCAAGCAGCTGATGGAGCTGCAGAAAAATCACATGCAGTCCACACAGACTAGCTTGGCGGAGCTACAAAAGCAAATCACTCAAATAGCAAATCAAGGAAAATTACCTCCTACTACGGTAAATAATCCAGCCCATAATGTGAGTGCTATAAGTTTGAGGAGTGGAGTGGTGTTGCCAGAAAGGAAAGGAGCGAGGACAGATGAGGAAATGAAGAAAATCGCTTCAGAAGATGTGGAAGAGGATGAGGAAGAAGAAGCTGAACCAGAAGTAGTCTTGACCAAGACTCCGGCCAAGACTACCGTTACAGCAGAACCAAAAAAAGAAGAGACTGTTTCGGGCAAGCCAAAACAGAAGGAGGAGATCATAGAAATTCCTCCACCATTTCCCCCGAGATCTTCAAAAGAAAAAAGACAAGATGAAATGAGGGATTTCATGACTGTTTTCGGAAAAATAGCCGTGAATATTCCAATGTTGGATTTAATTGCAAAAGTCCCTTCTTATGCTAAATTCCTTAAAGAATTGTGCACTAATAAAAAGAAAATTGCAGGTGTAGAAAGGATAAATTTATCCAACAACGTTTCAGCAGTACAACAACTCCCGGAGAAGTGCAAGGATCAAGGAACCTTCACAATTCCATGCCAAATAGGGAACAAAATCATTGAGAAAGCCCTTTGTGATTTAGGGGCTGGTATCAATGTAATGTCTCTAAGTGAATTTGAAACCTTGAAAATGGGAACCATGAAGGAGACTGATTTGGTGATACAATTAGCTGATCGAACAATCATCCGACCTAAAGGTGTAGTGACTGATGTCCTGGTAATGGTAAATGATTTTATCTATCCAGTTGATTTTTATATAGTAGAGATGAATGTTCAATTGCCATCTTGTACCACTGACATTTTATTAGGAAGACCTTTCCTAAGGACCTCAAAAGCAAAGATAGATTGCTTCGAAGGTAGCATAATTCTGGAATTTTGCGGAAGAACAATTAAGTTCAGCATTTCAGATGCTTTAAAACACCCAAACGACTTGCAATGTGTTAGTTTTTTGGATGTTTTGGATCCAAGTACAGAAGAAATAGCTGACATTAATCATAACGATCCCCTTGAGTATGTTTTGACCAGGGGAATTTCCACTCAAACACTGCCAGAACTAGAAGACCGCACTGGGAATCAAGAGGAACTCCAACAAATGGTGGACAGTTTGGCCGAACAAGAAGAAGAAGACTTAGTCTTGGCCCCGATCTTGGCCAAGACGCCGGCCAAGACTGCCAACAAAAGAAGAGGAGTAGTTAATTGTCAATATGTGCAATCAACGAGTCCTAAATTTCTACCTTCTGTTGTGCAGGCACCACAGTTAGAATTGAAATCCCTACCAGGTCACTTGAAGTACGCCTATCTAGGCCTAGATGACACACTACCAGTCATAATTTCAGCCAAGCTATCAAGAGAGGAAGAAGATAAATTGATAGCTGTCTTGAAGGAAAACAAAGAGGCGATTGGCTGGACGATGGCAGACATCAAGGGGATATCATCTAACATCTGTACCCACAAAATAAATGTGGAAGAGGATAAGAAACCCATTCGGCAACCCCAGAGGAGATTAAACCCTCCTATGATGGAAGTTGTTAAGAAAGAAATAATTAAGTTGTTAGATTCAGGTGTTATTTATCCTATCTCAGATAGTAATTGGGTATCTCCTGTGCAGGTAGTCCCTAAGAAGACTGGAACAATAGTAATCGAAGGAGAAGATGGCGCTCAAAGAACAGCCAGAATTCAAAACGGATGGAGGGTATGTATTGACTACCGAAGGCTGAATCAAGTCACACGGAAGGACCACTTCCCGCTGCCTTTCATCGATCAAATGGTAGAGAGACTTACTGGAAAGTCTCACTACTGTTTCCTAGATGGATACTCGGGGTTTCACCAAATCCCCGTTGCTCCCGAAGATCAACAAAAGACAACGTTCACTTGTCCATTTGGAACGTTTGCCTATAGGCGCATGCCGTTTGGGCTTTGCAATGCGCCAGCCACCTTTCAAAGGTGCATGGTAAGCATATTTTCTGAGTATGTCGAGAGAAGTATCGAAGTGTTTATGGACGACTTTACCGTGTATGGTAATGACTTCGATCAATGCTTACACAACTTAGAAAATATTTTAAAAAGATGTGTTGATACATGTTTAGTCTTAAACTTTGAAAAGTGCCATTTTATGGTAGATCAAGGGATTGTCCTTGGACATGTAGTCTCTAAGAAAGGCATTGAGGTTGATCAAGCCAAAATTGACACTATCAAGAACTTGCCTTACCCCTCATGCTTGCGTGAGGTTCGTAGTTTTCTTGGTCATGCAGGTTTCTACTGTAGGTTCATTAAAGACTTCTCAAAGGTGGTTGAACCAATGTGCAAGTTACTACAAAAAGAGGTGGAGTTCGACTTCAATGAAGCGTGCAAGAAGTCCTTCGAAGAGCTGAAGGAACGACAGACCACAGCACCAATCATCCAACCACCAGATTGGAGCTTGCCGTTCGAACTAATGTGCGACGCAAGCGATGCTGCTGTTGGCGCGGTTCTTGGCCAAAAGAAAGGGAAAGACCCCCACGTCATCTACTATGCATCGAAGATGCTAGACGATGCCCAACGGAATTATACCACAACTGAAAAAGAACTCTTTGCAATAGTTTTTGCCCTAGAAAAATTTAGATCTTATTTATTGGGCACTAAAATTATTGTATTTTCAGATCATTCCGCATTGAAATATCTTTTGGTTAAGCATGATGCTAAACCAAGATTAATCCGTTGGATTCTTCTTATGCAGGAGCACGATCTGGAAATTAAGGACAAAAGTGGAAGGGAAAATCTTGTAGCAGATCATCTAAGCCGTTGCCTAGCAAAGGGAGACACAAGCCAGATCAAAGCAGAATTTCCAGATGAGAAGCTGTTTTCTGTCGTACTGTCTAGCCCGGAGTCTAGGCCTAGACTCCAGCCAAACCCGCGACCATGGTACGCTGAAATAGCGAATTACCTAGCAACAGGTAAACACTATGGTGACATGACTACCTATGAGAAGGTAAAGGTCAAGCATGACAGTAAGTATTATGTTTGGGATGATCCATATTTATGGAAGATAGGATCCGATCAATTGCTAAGGAGGTGTGTACCTCAAGATGAAACAAAATCCATACTTGAATTCTGTCATTCCCAAGCATGTGGAGGCCACTTTGGCGCGAGAAGAACAACCCTAAAAATCTTAGAGGCTGGTTTTTATTGGCCAACAATTTTTCAGGATAGTGCTCTATTTTGTAAAACTTGTTCGGCATGTCAAAAAGTGGGAAACATTAGTTCTCGAAATGAAATGCCTATGAATTTTATTCTTTCTTGTGAAATATTTGATATATGGGGCATAGATTTTATGGGACCTTTTCCTACTTCTTTTGGCAACAGATATATTATTTTAGCTGTGGATTATGTATCAAAATGGATAGAGGCGAAAGCCACTAAAAATGATGATGCTAGGACTGTTATTTCCTTTATTAAAACTAATATCTTAAACAGATTTGGGATTCCTCGAGGGATCATTAGTGATCGAGGAACCCACTTCTGCAACAAGATTTTAACTTCTCTTTTCAGGAAATATGGCATCACACATAGGGTATCCACAGCCTATCACCCTCAAACAAACGGGCAAGCCGAAGTGTCAAATAGAGAGGTGAAGTCAGTCTTGGACAAGACAGTAGGCCTAGACAGACGCGATTGGAGCCAGCGGTTAGATGACGCGTTGTGGGCCTGTAGAACGACTTACAAAGGACCAATCGGGATGACACTGTACAAGCTAGTTTACGGGAAGACATGTCACTTGCCAGTAGGATTGCAACACAAAGCGTATTGGGCAATACGAAAATGCAACCTAAGTTATGATGAGGCTGGCCAAGACAGAAAATTACAACTCCACGAGCTAGAGGAGTTGAGGGACCTAGCCTATGACAATCAGTTGATTGTCAAGGTCAGAATGAAAGCTTACCACGACAAGAGAATTATTGGAAAACCCCTCCACACAGGGGAGAAAGTTCTTCTTTACAATTCCCGTTTTAAATTATTTCCTGGAAAATTACAAACTCGTTGGGAAGGCCCTTTTGTTATTACTAACGTTTACCCACATGGTGCAGTAGATATTAGGAATGAGAAAACAGGCGCCGAGCTCAAGGTGAACGGGCAGAGATTAAAGCCGTTCTTTGAGAATTTTCAGGAAGAAAAAGTTTCTGAAAAGGTGGACGAGCCACCTCAAAACAACTGAAGAAAATTGAGAGTCAAGCCTAGGACTTAAAATAAGGGCGCTGCAAGGGAGACAACCCTTGTGTCTTTTAGAATTTTAGGATGTAAATATTTTTTTTATCACATTTAATTTCTGGGTATTTTTCGTTTTTGTGCAGGAAATTAAGTGTGGGGAAATTGAAGTAGTCTCGGCCGAGATCTTGGCCAAGACTGAGAACTAGACTACCTAGCGTGTGAAGAGCCTCTTTTAAATAGTGGGACACGTGTCAGCTCTGCCAAATTAAGTCATTTAATTGCTTTTGGAACGGACAGCTCCAAAATTCAATTAAATTAATTAGGCAGCGTGGGAATTAAAACCACCACCTCTGCATATTCTCTCCCACTCTGACACGTTCTTCTCACATCCAGCACAAATTAAACCGCTCCCACCTGAGCTAAAAGCATAAAACCTTTCTCCTTCTTCTTCCCCAATCAAAATCGCACAGTACGCAAAAAACCCAAACATCCGAAAATCCTTTCATCTTCTTCTCCATCTCCAACAATGACTGCACCCAGCCGTCCTTCGCCTTCAACCGTCCCTGAGGAGAGTGACGACCTCCGCGGAGCTGCACCGACTGGAATGCCGACAAACTCCACCGCCGCTGCGCGTTGTCTGCTTAAGGCGCTGGAAGATGAGGACTCCATGTCCTCCGAAGATGACTTACCCGAGGAGTCAGAGGAGAGTGTCCAAGGAGGCGACCGAGTTGTTGTCGTGTCTGATGAGGATTCAGATGAGGTTCCTCTTGCGAAGAGGATGAAGACCTCTGCTCCGGCGACGAAGGGAGACAGAGCTAGCCGCCGCCAGAGCAGGCTACTGAAGAAAATGGCAGGTACCGGAGCATCTAACCCGACTCCGACAACCGCTAGAAAGAAATCCACTCCTGCCACTGCCGCCGCCGCTACTTTTACCACACCACCACTGCCACCTCCGGCGAAGAAAAATCCAGCCACTGCGCGGACCAAAAATTCCGGGCGAGTCAAGCAGGTGGCTCACAAAAAGACACCGACCAAAAAGCCGGCGAAAACCCCAATTGCAGCTCAGTCTCCACCTCCGCCGAAGACCACTGCCGCTCCTTCCACTGCCAAGAGCAAAGGGAAACAGAAGGCGGTCGTGGAGGATTCTGATGAGGACGATGAAAATGATTTAGTCTTGGCCAAAACTACGGCCAAGACTCCTAAGGTACGATCTCTTCCTCCTCTGCACACACTCAAAGGCTGGTTAACATTTGATACCCCTGACCATAAATCTAAGTTGCGTGACATGCATGCCTGTGATATTCCTGCTTATGCTCGTTTGGAGTTTGATTTCTTGAATGAGATCGCTTTAGGGAATAAGATTAGGGAATATGTGTATGCTCTTGGTTGGGTACCTTTTATGTCTCTTGAGTGTGATGCTTATGTTGAGTTGTGTCTTGAGTTTCACACAACCTTTTGGTTTGATGAACCTGCCTTGTATGTTAGGGGTAGAGACAAACCTGATTTTGCAGCCCCCAAAATAGTTAATTTTAGGTTGTGTGACAGATGGAGTCACTTGTCTGTATATGAATTTAATGCTTTGCTTGGATTTGCTCACAGTGATGAGGCTATATTTGATTATCCCAATGATTGGGATAATAATGTAGCTTTTAGGGAAATTACGGGTGATCAAAATGCAAAATTTGATAGGAATTCTAAGGCACATGCCATACTAAACCCTGCGCTTAGAATGCTCCATAGGGTCTTGTCTATCAACCTCTCGGGGAAGACAAAGGTCTCTGGAAATTTAGCCAAGTCTGAATTGTTTCTGCTATGGTGCATTTTGCACAAGAAAAAGGTCAACTTAGGCTTGTATTTGGTTGAAGTGTTGCATGCCCGTGAGTCCAAAACAAAACTTATCTTTGGTTCTTTGATAACTTGGCTTGCTATGCAAACTGCTAATTTAGATCCTGCTGCTTCTGATTTACATTTATGGTGTTCCCCGAAAATCCTTGGTTTTAGATCCTTCGACCAAATGGGACATTTCCATTTGGAAGGAGAGTTTGTTGCATGTAATACAGGATTCACGCCGGTCCAGGACCACATTTTCTCGAAGAATAATGGAGGGCAGTACAAACTACGGCCCATTATCATTCCAGGAGAAGGAGCAGAGGGCAATCTTGCCCAGGATCTAGGCCAAGACGCTGGCCAAGACACCACCATTCCTGATGCTGCACATGATCTAGGCCAAGAAGCCCGTCAAGATCCTCCTGACAGTAGCACCATTGAGCCTCCAGCGTGGGCCAGGGAATTCCAAGCACGACAGCTGCTCATCCTTGAGCAGCAGAAAATAATCCTGGAGCGTCTAGGCCAAGACAAGAGTCAAGACCAACCTCCCACCTCCAGCAATGCAGAAGTAACGCCTCAGTGGGCCCAGTGTCTTAATGACAAGCAGGACGTCCTCCTTGAGCAGATGAAGCTCACCAGGACAAACGTCCTCCACGTTTACCAGCACCTCCAGGCCCATTTCAAGATCCTCAAGGATCTCCATGACAACTTGAGCTCCGAGAGTGATTCGGAGTCATCTGATGAGGAAGATGAGCCTGCACCACAGCCCGCAAAACCACCGAATCCATCAATGCGCCCTCCAGCTCCGAGAGATCCAAAGACGAAGGAATCTCCTGCCTCTAATCTAGGCCAAGCCTCTGGCCAAGATCCCCAGACCCCAGCAACCTGAGTTGCTTCTGCCCCCAGGTTATATCTTTCCTTTCTTTTATTTTTATGTTTTGTCTTTTATTTATGTCTCTCCACACAATGAGGACATTGTGTCTTTTAAGTGTGGGGAGGGTGTTAAATATGTCTTGTGTTTTTGTGAATATTGAATGTTTGATTGTGTGTTTTGCGCCTGTTTTTGTGAGTCAAATTAGTGTGTTTTAATTTTTTTATTTTTATATCAGTATGTCCAGTATAGAGTCAATCATTTGCATGATTTTTATTGGTATTTTTATGCATGTTTTGAGTTTGTTTTGTTGTGAACATCCGAATCCCTGTTTTCTTGCTTAGATTGTTTAGTCTTTTGGTGGGATTGCATGTAGACACTTTTCTAGGGAATACAATGCTTTAGTAACAGGGATGCGAATGAACGTAAATGATCAATGCCTAAGGGGCATTTAATCTGATGTTTCCCGAACGTTAGCCATCCATATGGTCGTAAGGACACCTAGCTAGGACCTAAATTCTTATTAGGATGATGAGGTTTGCTGCCCGGATTTGAGTGTGTCATTCTATCTGTTGTAGTGTGAGACAAATAAAGGTGTTGGAATGTCATATGACAGACATAGCAAAGGTGGAAGTCCCCGCTGAAAAGGACAAGCTCTGTCTATGTGCCGTGTCTATAAAAGAAAAAAAAATTTATCATAGAAAAAACACTTGAATTGTCAGGAAAAAAAATTTGCTAAAGACACAAAAGAGAAGAAAAATTTCTGTCAAAGTGATTTAAATGGCACCAGTCTTTAGGCACTTTTTGATAGACGACACTTGGTGGGACTCAAATCCTTGGTGAACCTTGTTGCCCTATACTTTATCATCTAATCTAGTAGGGTGTCTTGATACCATGCGGAAGGTGTATGTTCGGGGTATTGATCATTCCTTGTTAGTCTTGCATTGGGTACTCTAGTGAAGTGTCTTGGCAGATCCAGTGGACGGGTAAGCAATCTGAAAATGAGAAAGTCCGGGGGGTCAGGATGTCTGTTTTGGTTTTGATGTGTTTTTAATTTTTGTTGAGTCTTTGAGTCTGTATGCTTGGGGGCAAGCATTGTTTAAGTGTGGGGAGTTTGATTGCATTGCATTTCATCATGTTTTATTGTCCATTTTCTAGTTATTTTGGACAGTAATTCTATTGATATTCCCTTTAAACTCCCACATTTGATCAGGTCTGGTTTGGAGGCTGAATGAGAAGAATTCACGAAGTTTGGAGCCGAAGCTGTTTATTCGAGTCTAGGCCTGGACCTTGGCCTAGACAGGTTCGTATCTGACGCAGTGCGCTTACCAGAATCGTCTTGGCCTAGACTTCGGCCAAGACTCCTTTGCGCTCAGACTGCAGCCTGGAGCGATTGAAGTACTTTCAGAGTTGAACTCTCACAGCTGGCACGTAGCAGCTGTTCCGCTATTTTAGAGGGATCTGAAGTAAATCTTTTGAAGAATCCCGAATGGGATCTCCCTCTTTTATTAATTGCGATTTAGTTTCCATTTATGAACAATTAAATTGTAATAATCTTTTAGGATATTTTAGGAGTTTTAGTTGGATTGGGACAGAGGTTCTGATGGCTATTTTAGCTGAACATTATTCACCTCTGTCGGGGGGATCGGATTTTCCTAGTTAGCTACGCAATTCTTCTTTCGTAGTTGGCGATTGTTAAAATTACTTTGCTCCGAATCTATTTCGGATATATAATATTTATGCAAGTTAATTTCTTTATCTTTTATCCATGAGTATGAGTAACTAAAAACCCATTCTTGGTAAGGGTGATGAGCTGAAGTTCTTAATGCAATCGTGAGACACAATCCGTTCTTCACAATCTCTTTCTTTGTATTTATTTATTCTTGAACTTAATCCATCGCTTACTCACTAGAGCCAAGGTTTGATCATCCTTGTTCTCTAGGAGAGAAGAGTTGTAACCAGTCTAGAAGGAGAGGGAGTACCCGCCGGCTAGACGGAGTAGGTGACTAGTCTCGAGCAGACTAGAAGAATAGGTAAAATAGGTAGAGACCAGATTGACAACCTAGGAACTTAGCCTAGGTACTGTCTTCCCCTGTGCCATTGAAGAGGTGAGCAACCATTCAAGACAGCAGTCAAATGGATAAACCCTTTAACCAGCAAGGTGTCCCTTGGCTAGGATTATCAGGAGAGGGAGTACCCGCCAGGTAGTTTGAAGAGGAGGGAAGATAGGAGGGAAAAGGAGTTCCTCCCCTCTATAGCAGTGCTATGAAGAAGAGATGAACATATTTCAGTCCATGATCGATGCATAAGAACGCAAGCTCACCCATCACCCTTACCTGGAATTCCGTATCACAAGACTTATTCCCAATCTAGCCCGCAGTCTTGGCCTAGACTTCGGCCAATACTATTTTATATTTTGAACTGTTTTCATTGCTTTCTGTTTTGTCTTTAGTTTCAGATAACAACCAACCAAAACTCAGTGACGAGGAAGTCGACTCAAGAATTACATCTCCTAGAGGTCTCTGTGGACGATCCTCTTACCATCATCTACAAGCTATTGTAGACAGTGATAAGTTGTATTTCTACCCCCAATTCTATAACTATTTCACTACTATATTTGACGTGTTCGAAGCGCGGTCAGCTGCATGATCAGAGTAAACAACAACTTTAGTTCCCAATAAGTATGCACGAAATTTATCTAAAGCAAAAATTATGGTAAATAATTCTTTCTCTGTTGTTGTATAATTTTTTTGTGCATCATCAAGCATACGAGACGCATAATAGATAACATGTGGATCACGTCCTTCCTTCTGTCCTAAAACAACACCAACAGAATTATTAGAAGCATCGCACATAATTTCGAATGGTAAATTCCAATTTGGAGCTTTAATGATAGGAGTTGTTGTTAGTTTCTTCTGCAGTGTGCCAAAAGCAGCCTCACAATCAGAGTCAAATTTAAACTCTGTTTCCTTCTGAAGCAACCTGCAAAGTGGGGCAGCGATCTTCGAAAAATCTTTAATAAATCTTCTGTAAAATCCTGCATGCCCTAAGAAGGAACGAACTTCACGCACGTTAGTAGGATATGGCAAAGAGTCAATAACATCTATTTTAGCCTTATCTACTTCTATTCCTTTCTGAGAAACTATATGTCCTAAAATCAGACCCTGATTAACCATGAAATGACACTTCTCATAGTTTAAAACAAGGTTTGTTTCTAAGCAGCGTTTTAGAATTTTCTCATGATTTTCTAGACATTCATCGAAAGAATCACCATATATAGTGAAATCGTCCATAAAGACTTCTATTCCTTTTTCTATGAATTCAGAGAAAATACTCATCATACACCTTTGGAAAGTTACAGGTGCATTGCACAATCCAAAGGGCATGCGTTTATACGCGAAAGTTCCAAATGGACATGTAAAAGTAGTTTTGTCTTGGTCCTCAGAAGCGACGGGTATTTGGTGAAAACCTGAATACCCGTCAAGACAACAATAGTGAGACTTACCTGACAGCCGTTCGAGCATTTGATCGATGAAAGGGATAGGAAAATGATCTTTCCTAGTTGCTGAATTGAGTCTTCTGTAATCGATGCATACTCGCCATCCATTTTGTACTCGAGTTGGCACCAATTGTCCTTCAGCATTTTCCACTACTGTCATCCCTGTCTTCTTTGGGACTACCTGTACTGGACTTACCCAAGTGCTGTCAGATATGGGATATATTACTCTAGCATTTAAAAGTTTTAATACTTCCTGTTTGACGACGTCCATCATAGGAGGATTCAATCTCCTTTGCGGTTGTCTTACTGTTTTGTAGTCTTCTTCTAGGTGGATTTTGTGTGTGCATATGGCAGGTGAAATCCCTTTTATATCTGCTATAGTCCATCCTATAGCTTCTCTGTTGTCCTTCAAGACTCTCAAGAGTCTGTCCTCTTCTAACCGAGATAGTTTGTTTGAGACAATCACCGGCAGGCCTTCTCCCTGGCCTAAGAAACAGTACTTTAAGTGACTGGGTAATGGCTTCAATATCAGGTCTGGGGCCTGTAAAACAAAAGGGACTAAAGAATTATTAGTCACAGGCAAATCTATAACTTTCAAATTAACTTCTATTAACTTGGCCATATCCAGCTCATATACTGCTTCCTCAATCTCTTCCCTGACTTCCACTTTGCTTTCAAGCTCTTCAAGTTTAAAATAATCAATGCTTCTGGTGAGAACGTACTCGAGGGGATCTGTATTGTCAATTTCATAAATATCTTCATCATCCAAATCAATGATATTAATAAAATTTAGACAATGTAAATCCTCTGGATAACGCATAGCATCGTACATGTTAAAAGAAATTATTTCTCCCATGAATTCCAAAGTTAAACAGCCACCAAAGACATCTATTTTAGCTCGAGCAGTCCTTAAGAAAGGTCTGCCCAATAATATTTCAGTAGATTTGGTGGTATGTTCGTTACCCGTGTCAACTATGTAGAAATCTGCAGGAAAAACAAAGTCATTGACTTGTACTAACACATCTTCTACAACACCTACAGGATAAATAATAGATCGATCCGCTAACTGAATTACAAGTCGTGTTTCCTTTAATTCACCAATGTTCAAGCTGTTAAAAATTGTTAAAGCTAACACATTTATGCCAGCTCCCAGATCACATAAAGCCTTCTCGATCACCTGTTCTCCAATTTGGCAAGGTATCACGAATGTTCCTCCGTCTTTACATTTATTTGGCAGCTTCTTTTGGAAGACGGCTGAAACATTCTCGTTCATGTTTATTCTTTCTACCCCTGCAAGCCTCTTTTTATTGGTGCATAGCTCCTTCAAGAATTTTGCATATTTTGGAACCTGTGCTATCATATCTAACAAAGGAACGTTAACTGCTACCTTTCTAAATAGATCCAAAATTGCTTTTTCTTCCTTAACCTTCTTGGTCTTTTCAGACCTGTCAGGGAAAGGAAGGCGAATTACCTGGTCTTTCTTCATGTTATTCGCTTCTGGAATAGGGGTTGCTTGTACTGGAGTTTCTGGAATTACATCAACTTCTCCTTCAATTTGGTCAGATATAGGTGTATTCGATTTCTTCTTTCCCAGCCCTGGGGTTTCTGTGCCACTCCTCAACGTCATGGCTGAAACGTTGTGTTTTGGGTTATCCACTGTTGTTGCTGGTAACCTGGCTCCCTGCTCATTGCTGTTTATATTCAACTGTGTAATCTGTTTCTCAACATTCGAAAGAGATGCTTGGGTTGCTTTCATAAACTGGCTAAAAGTTTCTTTTATCCCATCCACTGTTGTTGCTAGTGGCTGTTGTGGAATTGGGTTCTGGGGAGCATTGGGCCTGGGTACGAAGTTTTGTAAATTCATGGGAGGTGGAGGCATGTTATTTGGGTAGGATTGGTTCTAGCTATAATTTGGCTGAACTATAGTGTTGGAATTGGTATTTTCCTTCCAACCGGGGTTGTTGTTATATTGATTTGGATTAAACCTTGGCTTGTGAGGTGGGTACCTCCCATACTGTTGATTGTACTGATTTGCTGCACTGACTTCTTCCTTTGTTCCAGTAACTAGTATGCATTGATCTGAAGAATGTCCTTGCTGGCAGCATAAACCGCATGCAAAGGGTTGAATTTGTTGTACCTGAACCTGCTGACCTGCTTGGAGATTATCTAAACGGTTAGAAATCTCAGTAAACTTTTGCTCAAAGAAAGATACATTACCTGTACTTGTGCCTCTGTCAGCTGGTCCATTTTGGTAGCAATTTTCAGCCAGTGTCTGGAGTAGATTGTTGGCTTTTGTCAACGTGCAATCCTAAAGGGCACCTCCTGCTGCTCCATCTAACATCACTTTGTCCCTATGGATCATACCATCGTAAAAGTACTGGATCAGATTTTGATCCGAGACTCCATGATTTGGACATATCTCTTGCAAGTCCTTATAACGTTGGTAATACTCTCCAAAATCCTCGCTTGGATCCTGGTGAATAGACACAATGTTCTTTCTGGCATTCCCAGCCTTGGTGGATGACCAATATTTATTGAGAAACACTGTCAACATTTGAGGCCATGTTGTGATGGAGTTGTGCTGCAAGCTCAGAAACCAGTTTCTCGCTTTGTCCTCAAGAGTCCAAGGAAAAGCTCGAAGCTTGGCTCTGTTGATATCCACCCTGGGTGGTTTGAGTGTTTCGCACTCCCAATGGAGGCTTTGAAGGTGTTTAAACGGGTTCTCACTTGGCAGGCCATAGAATTTTTTTAGGTTGTGGATAGTATTGGGTTTTAAATTCCAATCATTTTCAGCTGGTGGGTACTGGATACAGAAATAGGTATCAGGTGGTGGTGGTGGTGGTGCATTGATATCGGGATTAGGGTCTGGATTCTGGTCAGGGTTCTCCATTTCTGGTTGATCTAGGATAGGGTTGTCTCTAGGCAATGATGAAGAACCTTCTCCCTGGTCTGGGATAGGATTGAATGAATACGATTGCTCAGAGCTGACTTCTGCTTCAGACCTTTGTCTCTTGGTTATCTTCCGATAAAGCGTTTCCTTACGTGTAATTTCTGGATTGTATTGGATTAATGGCGCACCGGAAGACCTGGTCATAAACAAACAAAGAAAATAATTTAATACCTTTGAATCCCCGGCAACGGCAGCAAAATTTGATGGCTGCCGAGACCGTCAAAATATATTAAAGTACAATTTACCATGCACGTATATAATTTAATTGCAGCAAGTGGTAAAAGGATCGTTCCTCAGAGATTCGGTGGATTAAAAGCAGTTCTTTGTATTAATTTAAAAGGGTGGTAAATACCAATATGAGTTGTTTGTTGGTTGCATATAATTTAGATTAACAGAAATAAAATAGGACACGCGGTGGGTGATATTGATCAGTTGATAATGGCTTCCCAGTAAGGATTTCTTGTAGCTCATGATTCGAATAAGTTGATCATAGATGCAAAAGTGGTAAACACTAAACTTATAGGAAGGCTATAGAGACCAGGTATTGGTCACCTAGATCTCCTACTTTCCTCCTACACAAGACTTCCAAAGAGACACTCTATTGGAAGTCCCTAATCGTCTTAACAATCCTAAGAGACACTCTATAGGATTTAATCAGGGCAATTGATAGATGCAGGGAAAGACCTAATCCCCGGCCTAGGATAGAGAATCGTATCTATCCTATAAACCAGATCTAATTCTTCTTCTAGTTGTCACCAGCTAGTTGCCTTCGTATTTCTCTTAGCAATGTAGACTCCAAAGCCGCCAGAAAAGACTGTAATCGTCCAAACCTTATGTGAAGCTGATCAGACTTTACTAAGAACAGGGGCAAACTGTCATACAAACAAGAAGAATAAGAATACAAGTATAGTGTGTGTGAAGTGCTGATTTGATCTCACAACCTAGGAATCATGGCTCCGGATCCTTACTATAACAGACATAACAATAATAACAATAAAGAAACAATCATAAACTGAATCCGAATTATATTAAAGCTAAGAGAATAGTTTAAAGCTGTAACAATGGTAGAAAATTCGAGAGAGAAGAGATCCACCTCTTCTTCTCAGCGACAGCCTTAAATAGCAAAAACCTATCTCTGGTTCGAAATTCAAAAGACGAAGAGAAGATAGAATTCTAAATATGCGGGATTGTTTGTTTAAATACAAAAAGAGGGGATCGATTAGTTCTAATCGATCAAGGAGTTCTATTCACAGCTGAACTTCTTTTCTTCCTGAAGACTCCAGCTTGAATACTTCAATTCCGCTCACGGCCCATGGATAAATCTCGCGGCCCAGCTAGCTGTTTAAGTCAGTTGACTTTAGTCAATGCTTCCAAATCCTTGGCTTATCCCAGGTCTGGGATCCTATCATTCTTTGACTAGCAAAACAGCTCTGATAGAGGCTCCTATGGCTCCTTTTGATAATTCCTGCTTCTCAGCAGTATCTCTGTATAAAAGGAAGGAAAAATCATCTATTAGCAGTATCATCATCCCAAAACAGAAGTAAAATGATGATGAAAAGATGACATTTTAGCGCTCTATCAGTTGTGTTGTTTTGTAGGTTTGTGCTCTTCTCAGTGGAGGAGGGTATGCTGAGAAAGTTGTTGTTCCAGCTGGGCAAGTACTTCCGGTGCCCCTGGGCGTTTCGCTTAAGGATGCTGCTGCTTTGCGGAGGTCGCTTGTACTGTTTGGTCTACTGTTGGCTTTCAGATTTGGATTTTTCGTGGCGATGGCGGTGGTTGGCCGGCGGCAGTGGGGGTGTGGCGAGGAGGATTTTTTAATTTTTTTTCCTAATCTTTAAAATTAATTACATTATTTTTCTGTAATTTTCAAATTAATTACAATATCTTTTTGGAATTTTCAAATTAAGTAAATTATTTTTCTGAATTTTTAAAATTAATTATATTATTTTTGTAAATTTTAAAATTAATTTACGCTCAAAACGACGTGTCACGCGGTCCAAACAACACGCTCCCAAGTAGTAAAACGACGTCGTTTCACGCAAAACGGACGGAAAATTTGGATGGCGTTAAGGTGAGGGCTGAAATCCAACATAAAAATAGAGTGAAAGGATGAAATACTATTTTTAAAAAATAGAGGGATGAAATAAATCAATCAATTAGACTGCAGGTACCAAAATTGTCATTAACCCATATTTATTACATGATCAAATTTCATAATTTTTTTCTATTTTTTTCTATTTTATTTAAAATTTTAAACTATTTTAAGATATTTTAAAAAACTACAGGATTCACAAAGGTAAACTATAGGGTTTTTTTATTAATGTACTTTACCCTGAAAATTTTAACAACTTATCGAAAAGTAATAATAATTTTTTAAACATATTCCTAGTCAAACATGAATTGGACCGGCTAAAAGGAATCCTTGTGAAACCATGACTCCCTTTCTTGTAAATTTACCCTGCGCAGCTGACTAATCCGATAAGACACGGAATTCTCGGAGTCACAGACTTAGGCTTAAGCATATATATATATTACACAACCTTGGACCAGCTTGCGTACAAAACATAAACAAACTGCAAGTGCAGCTAGAGACAATGGGGAATAATAATAAGCAGCAGCAGCAGGTGTTTGTGCGTGAGGTTTGGGCAGAAAATCTTGAACAAGAGTTTGCATTGATCAAGAACGCAATCAATGAATTCCCTTTTGTTTCTTTGGACACAGAATTCCCAGGAACTGTGTTTCAATCGATTATTCATCATAACAATCCTGCTTCCCCTGACCAAACCTACCAGCTCATGAAGGTGAATGTTGATTTCCTGGACATCATCCAGCTCGGTCTCACGCTATCCGATTCCAACGGAAACCTCCCGAGTTTGAGGTCCGAATCCTTCTATATTTGGCAGTTCAATTTCAAGGATTTTGATGTTGATTCCTCTCCTCAGGATGCAGAGTCCATCGCGTTACTTCTCCGGCAAGGGATTGATTTCAAGAAGAATAAAGAAAAGGGTATCGATTCTTCAGACTTTGCGCGGTGTGTTCTTGGTTCTGGACTTGTTCTGAATCAATCCTGTTTGACATGGATTACGTTTCAAGGTTCTTACGATTACGGGTTTTTTATCAAGATTTTGACCCAGTGCGAGTTGCCGAATGATGTTGGGTCGTTTATGGGACTAATGAGCCATTACTTTGGGGTTAGGGTTTACGATATGAAGTACATGATGGAGTTTGCTTGTGGTTTCCATGGCGGATTGGAGAAGGTTGCCAAGTATTTGGGAGTCGAGAGAGCGGTTGGAAAAAGCCACGAGGCTGGGTCAGATAGTTTGTTGACTCTCCAAACATTCCTGAAATTTAATGATCTTTTGCTCCAGTTTAGCAAGACGACACCTCGTTCGGATTCTGCAGACAATGTGCTTCCATCTTTGAAGTGATTCTGCGACCTCAATGCAGGTACCGGCCAGTAGTACCTTTATTTTTTAATCTAACTCCTAAATTATTGTTTTTGCAAGAAACTGTTAACATTGAATGATGAAGTTTAATAGGTTGCCTATATGAGCAATATTTTCGTGTAATGCTTGTTTTCGCTTGTTGACAAATAAAAACCTTTTGACTCAAGAAGGTATATTGAACATAAATCAACTGTTTAATTTGAATCATACTTACATGTTTAAATTAGAGAACACTTGATCTTGACTCTTGCGATAATTGATTCATTGCTCTTTTTGCTAATTCGATCGCAAACTACCTAAACACTTTAACTTCAAATCGCATTAGTATTCTAATTAATTTGTGTCTATAATACATCAAAACAAGATTAATGTGCCCTTGGGCCAACAATCTCCCCTTTTTTATGATGACAACCACAAATTAATTTTAAACAAAATTGAACTTGCAATTGAATTTAAAATTTTAAGGAGAAAGTTTTACTCCCCTATTTCTTTGCCGAAATGTTCCCCTTATCGATATGCTTCCAATTGATTAAATCAATTTAATTTAGGAGCCTCAATGCTCCCCCTACATAAAATCGTTAGTGCACATGGAGCATAGCAAAGATTAAAATTAATACTCCTTAATTAATTACTCCAAATAATATTTCTCCCCCTTTGTCAACAAAGAGGGTAAAAAAAATCATATCCAATCCAAACCATTTTCCAGACCAATGAATATAAACCAATTTAATCAAGTAAATCGAGAAAAAAAAAATAAAGGAGCAAGCACATCAACTAAAAAATTACTTCATAAAGTAATTTCAACCATTACCCAATCCAAAATATATGTAAGTTAAAAATAGAAAAGGATAATAGAAATGCAAATGCAAGATGATAAAATCATTGAGGAGGAGGTGGTGGAAGACGATCCATGAGAGCTTGGAATTTCTTATCGAAGTAAGCTTTCAGTTGCTCTCGATCTCTGGCCATGCTAAGTTGAAGTCGAGTCACCGTTGATTGAAGAACTTGGACAGTTGAGGTGAGATCTTCGATATTAGCTGCCAAGGTTCCATAATCCGCAAAAGTTGCATCCTCATCTTCGTCATTGGAATCATCTTCATCTTCATTTTCATCTTCATCCATAGGTACATCTTCCGATCCACCTTGTAGCTCATCGGAATGAATATCAAAATCATCATCATTGAGATCTCCTTCAGTCCAATCAAGATCTCTAGCTACCACAAATGATTTTCCCGCGCTCTTAGACTTGTGATAGGCTAGTTTTCCCTCTACATTCACTTCTAACTTAAAACGTTGTCGCACATGTGCCTCATCGTATGTAAGATGACTATCCGAAAACTCATCACACCATGGAATTTTTATGCCATTTTCCTCTAAAATGCGCATAATCAAGTGGGGATAGGGAAGATGAACTGGTTTTCCTGGTTTGGGGAACTTATTTTTACCCATATGGTTAAGTACCAAATAACCTAAATTTAAAGGGTTCTTTTCGAGCAAATGGTACATAACCCAAACTTCCATACCGGGAACCTGACTCAAGCATCCAATCCTAGGGAGAATGACTTTGGACACAAGATGAAAGAGTAGGAAACACAAAGGGTCCAGTTTTTTAATGTCGATGGGTTTAGGTGGAATGGAATCGGGGGCTACTCTACGCCATTGGTTCTCTATAGAATAGTCATCAGAAATAGCTCCAATACCAAATTTACACAACCCCTCATTAGGGACACCCAAAATTTTACACAACAAAGCTGGATTAACCCGAATATCTTTACCATAAATTCTAGAGGTAATTTCAGCAATATCTCCACTGACCTTATTTTTTACAGCAACCAAATTAGCATAAAAGGTCCTAACTATGGTTGAACTATAATCATTCATCAAACCTACTGCCCCTAACCATCCTTGGGCCTTCAAAAGTTCAGGCAAATCACAAGCAATCATTTTCTTCATATCAAAGCGATATGGACCAATCAATTCAGCATGACTAAAAAAATTATTGTATGCAAAAAAAGTTTCCTCACTAAAGAAAAACCTAGAGTCGAAAGAAGTAGGGGGGACGAAAAACCTTGGATTTTCGGCAGCCACAGCACGAAAATAAGCCCCGAATTCTGGTGGAGCGGAGGAGGATGCTCCGGCTAATGCTCGAGTTGTCCTTCCTTCTCGCCAAGCGGGAACCTTAGTTCTACCCATTAGAACCGAAAATAGGCGAAATCAGAGAGATTTGGAATTCTAGGGTTAGGGTTTCGGTTTTGGGGATTTTTGGGTTTGTAGAGATTTAGTGAATAATCTGTAAAATTGATGGATGGGTTTTGTTTAGGAATGGATGATGATTGTTCATCTGTATTTTGGTTGAATTTGGATGAGATTTAGGTGTAAAATCGATTTTGAGGAGAAGAGAGGGAGAGCTGGTGCGGGTTGGAGGAGCGAGAGAGAGGCTACTGGAAAAATGAGAAGGGAAGAAGAAGGAGGGAAAAAAAGGTACCCGCTCCCTTCGGTTATTATTTTCATTTTAGTTGATCTCCAAAGTCGATTTTGATTTAATTAGGTCTCTTTCGTTATTTCCGTTAGACACGCCAGGTCTCTACCGTTAAAAACTCGACTAATGAAGACAAACTTCCGTTAACTCTCAATATTTTAATATTATCTCTGACATTGGGCCCACTTTCCAGATTTTTTTATTTTCTTAATATCTAAAAATATTAATTTTATTAAATAATTAATTAATTTTATAAAAAAAATGTTAAAACTCTAAAAAAAAACATAATTAATCTAAAAATCTAGAAAAAATTGTAAAAGTACATGAAGTACATGATGGAGTTTGCTTGTGGTTTCCATGGCGGATTGGAGAAGGTTGCCAAGTAGTATTTGGGAGTCGAGAGAGCGGTTGGAAAAAGCCATGAGACTGGGTCAGATAGTTTGTTGACTCTCCAAACATTCCTGAAATTTAATGATCTTTTGCTCCAGTTTAACAAGACGAAACCTCGTTCGGATTCTGCAGACAATGTGCTTCCATCTTTGAAGTGATTCTGCGACCTCAATGCAGGTACCGGCCAGTAGTACCTTTTTTTTTTTAATCTAACTCCTAAAGTATTGTTTTTGCAACAAACTGTTAACATTGAATGATGAAGTTTAATAGGTTGCCTATGAGCAATATTTTCGTGTAATGCTTGTTTTCGCTAGTTGACAAATACAGATAAATAAAAATACTGATCGTATTGAGGCTGAGATTCGATACACAACTTTGTCCGATGAAAAAATTATTCTGAGTGTTCATAAATGATACTCTTGTTGATACGTGTTTGAGAAAGAATTTAAGATGCCGCTAAATGTTTTAGTCCTAGTGCTTCTGTTATGGGCTCCTATCCTGTTTCTGTCAGATCAGAAAACAAAGGTGGCATATTTTCTGCCATTGCTGCATCAAACACCAGCAACAGCAAGAAAATAATTCAAGAAATCATCTAAACTCATCAAATTAATATAAAGCACATAAATCGACAACTACTATTTCACAAATGATCTCTCAAATACAATAGATCACACTTGTTTCCCCAACAACTTATACAATTAGTAATAATAAGAAAAGAGAAACCCTCTCTTAAATCAAAGAGTGTCAGTAATAAGTGGATCGACTTCTGATGAGAAGCTTCTGCTACTGTCAAAACCATAGGCCAGTGAAGTAGGAGCATTATGTTCTCAACCTCTTCCGTTTCTTGCTTAACATTGGACTCATTTCTTGACAACCAAATCTTCTCCAACTCCGCTATCATTTCTCTCATCGTAGGATGATCCTTTCCACTCATATGCAGGCTTCATTTCGTGAGATTTGCTACTGCAATCACTTCTTGCTCATGGTAATGCTCCTTCACCATATCATCAAGAAATTCGTAGATTACACTCTCTTCCATCAAGCAAATAAAACAATCCGCCAAACCTTGAGCTATTCCTTGTGTATTAGCAGGTAGGATTGGTTTCTTCCCGCTTAGGAGCTCCGCGAGAACAACTCCAAAGCTATAAACATCGCTCTTCTCTGTAAATTGACCAGATCGGAAGTACTCAGGGTCTAAATACCCGAAAGTCCCTTTCACAATTGTTGTCAAATGAGTTCTGTCAATGTCCGTCCATTTTGAAGTTCCAAAATCTGATACTTTCACTCTGAACTTCCCATCCAACAAAATGTTTGAAGACCTGATATGGCGATGATAAATTGGAATGGATGCCGCGGAGTGCAATTAAGCAAGTGCTCCAGCAACTTCAGTGGCAATCCTTAACCGCACACCCTATGTTAAGAACAAATTCGTATTCAGGTCATGCGATACTCTAAAAGATACCCATTTGGGATGAATTCATAGACTAGAAGTGGAACTTCAGTTTCTAAGCAACATCCGAGTAGCTTAACCACATTCCTATGGTTAATTTGCGAAAGAATGGCAACTTTGTTAATGAAACCATCCAGTTTTGATTCATCCAAGACTGTAGATTTTTTAACTGCAACAATTCCTCCATCTTTAAACATTCTCTTGTAAACAGTTCCTTGGCCGCCTTGACCGATTACTCTGTTCCCATTAAAACTATCTGTGGCTGCTTCCAACTCTTTTGATGTAAATATTTTAGTTTTCTGAACACTTCTTTCTGTTGAGGATACTTGCTGCTGCTGTAATAACAAACCACCATTCCGTTTAAAGTACTTTTTCTTCAATTCAATGTTCTTTTGATCGATCATCATATTGTATGCTCTCCAACTAAAAGCAAGCAATAACAACACTCCAACGACAGCTGCAGCAACTGCAAAACTCAATCAAGAGAAAGAATGAATCATCTTTTAATTCGATGAAAGTGCATAGTTAAACAATCTAATCTTGACTGAGGGTATCTGTTGCAGATAAAGGATTCAAGGCTTCAAGCTGAGATAGTTAAACAAAAAATATCGAGTCTCGAGAAGTACAATACCGATGAGGTATAACCAAGAAACATTAATTAGTTTGATGGTGGAAATATCTCAAGCTAACAAGGACTTACCCAATAAGATGATCCGATAAATAATGATTCCACATTTGTATGACCCATTTGTGTTCACACATTTTGTTAGCCCGCCGCACAGATGTAGTCCTTGTATTCATTTACATCCGCAGCTCATAATTGTTATAGCACTGGACAAATCAGCTATGATTGTTCTTGAATATGTGGTGGAGAAAAAAGCAAAACCCTACTCCAAAAAGAACACAAATTAAACTCCAGATTATTAGAAGCAAAAGGTACAGAAATTAGCTTTCAATTATCAAGTGGTATACAAACAGCAAATGTATTTACTTATACCTGTACATTTAAGGTATGGGCTGCCTTGATAGCCACTAGCGCAAGAACACCCGGCTCGTTGAACACTAGTATTTCAGCAAATTTCAGCATGTGTTGTATCTTTATTTCTTGTACCATCCAAAGAAGAATCATGTTGAATCAAGGTTCATAACTTATCCAAAAGCCATACCTGGTATAACTATTAACGAAGGTGGTTTTCCAATGTCTAAAAAATAAATAAAGAACAGAAATCCACACCAATATTTAACAAATCATCTCTGAAAGTACTAAGAGGAGATCGTACTAGGTTTCCCCAACAACTTAAACAAATTATCTTAACTAAATCGGACAGTCTTCTTAGTAATAAGTGGATCGACATCTGATGAGAAGGTTCTGCTACTGTCCAAACCATAGGTACTTGAAGTAGGAGCAACATCCCAACCATGGAATACATCAGCCCTTGTGTTCTCAACCTCTTTGGTTTCTTGCTTAACATTGGACTCATTTCCAGCCAACCAAATCTTCTCCAGCTCTGCTATCACTTCCCTCATCGTAGGCCGATCCTTTCCACTCATATGCAAGCATCGTTTCGCTAGATTCGCTACTGAAATCACCTCTTGCTCATGGGAATGCTCCTTCACCATATCATCAAGAAAATCATAGGTTTTGTTCTCTCCCATCAAGAAAACAAAATGATCCGCCAAACCTCGAGCCATTTCCTGTGAGTTAGCTCGTAGGATTGGTTTCTTCCCACTTAGGAGCTCCACGAGAACAACTCCAAAGCTATAAACATCGCTCTTCTCTGTAAATTGACCAGACCGGAAGTACTCGGGATCTAAATACCCGAATGTCCCTTTCACATCGGTCGTCAAATGAGTTCTGTCAATGTCCATCCATTTTGAAGTTCCGAAATCTGATACTTTCGCTCTGAACTTCTCATCCAACATTATGTTTGAAGACTTGATGTCGCGATGATAAACTGGAATGGATGCCGCAGAGTGCAAGTAAGCAAGTGCTCCAGCGACTTCAGTGGCAATCCTTAACCTCACTTCCCACGTTAAGGGAAAATCCTCATTCGGGTCGTGCAGATACTCGAAAAGATTTCCATTCGGGATGAATTCGTAGACTAGAAGTGGAACTTCAGTCTCCAAGCAGCATCCGAGCAGCTTAACCACATTTCTGTGATTAATTTGCGAGAGGATGGCAACTTCGTTAATGAAACCTTCCAGTTTTGATTCATCCAAGACTGTAGATTTTTTAACTGCAACAATTCCTCCATCTTTTAGCATTCCCTTGTAAACAGTTCCTTGGCCGCCTTGTCCAAGGACTCTGTTCTCATTAAAACTATCTGTGGCTGCTTCCAACTCTCTTGAAGTAAATATTTTAGTTTTCTGAACAGTTCCTTCAGTGGAGGATACTTGCTGCTGTAATAATAAACCACCATTCCTTTTGAAGTGTTTTCTCTTCAATTCAATGTTTTTTTGATCGATCATCACATTGTATGCTCTCCAACTAAAAGCTAGCAGTAACAACACTCCAACGATGGCTGCTGCAACTGCAAAACTCAATCAAGAGAAAGAATGAATCATCTTTAATTGTCTTGGCACTCGTTTATGATCAATCTTAACTTCTCTTTTGCTATTTGGATGGAAGTGCACAATTCATTGTCATACTTATGACTGGATTAAGCAGTTAAGCTCTACAGACACGAAAGATCAATTCCTATCCATATAAATTCCTCAATCCAATAATTCGAAGCTTATATTAAGACAGATGCATGTATTAGAAGCTAACAAGTATCTAAGATCTTCTGTACCTAGACTTGCATGTCAAACTTTTGCAGATAAAGTATTGAAGTTAAACTGAATATTGAACCTCAAGAAGTACAATACCAAGGAGTTATAAGCAAGATGCATTAATTAGTTTGATGGTGAAAGTATTTCAAACTAAGAAGGACTTACCTAAGAAGATGATCCAATAAAGATTGGTTTCGCATCTGTATGACCCAACTGTGTTCGTACATTTTGTTATCCCGCGACATGAATGTAGCTTTCGGTCCTTGCACTCATTTATATCTGCAGGTCACAGTTATAACAACAGTGGAAAACTCAGAACATAATTAACTTCCAGATTAGAACCAAAAGGTGCAATAATTTGCTTTATACCTGAGCATCCAAGGTAAGGGCTTCCCTGATAGCCACTAGCGCAAGAACACTCGAAACGGCGATCAGTATAATTAGTAGAAGCATCAATGATATAGAAGTCACAAGCCATAACATTTTGGTCATATTTCCAATTACCATCTGGAATCCAAGCCAATGCAACAGGAACATAATCCAACCCCTGCATCACCCGCGGATCAATTCTATTGACGACCAACCACTCTGCATCGGCTAGGAACGCGAACTTGCATCCCCTGCTGTCCTGACCACCCTCATCGATAGCCCCTAAATTTGGAACAAAACTCTGCAGCACCAAAGCCGGTATTGAAGAATGACAGCACCCGTCACTGCCCGAACAGATCTCCCCCCCTACAACTTGGGTTGTCCCATTCCCGCAGGTTGAGTCACAGCCAAAGACTACTGACCCTATATTGGTCAACAAAGCGCGGGTATTGCAGCCAACAGCGGCGAAAACATTCCTGAAGGAGAAGTAGAAAGGGGTTCCTGTTAAGTTTACTTGGTCAGGAATAATACTATTTCGATCCTTAGCGGAGCAATTGGAGTACAAAATTGGACTTTTGACATAAACTGTTCCTGTGTTAATCCTCAGGACTTCCATCTTGATGCTGCTTATGATCGCTCGAGGTGGAGTAGAAGCCTTGTCACATTCGATCGCGAACTTTTTGTCCATGTAGCAGTCCTTACCTATCCCGAAAGGGAATGGGATGCTCATGTTCCCACAGCTAGTTACTTGGCATCCAGGCTTGAATATTGGTATAGGATCATCAGCAGCTGCTTCGCCAAATATTAGGACAGCAATTAGTGGTAGCGTGAAAAAAATCATAGGAAAGAATACCATTTTCATGGAATAGCCAACTCTGTTTTTCTATGTGGAAGTTTAGGAATGATTTATATGAGCACATCGATCGATCGATCGGCTTTGAGGATTTGGAAGGTCAACTAAAGATTCAGTTGCACCTTCCTCTCTTTTGTCTTCTCCAGACAAAAATGGTTTTGCACACTATTATACCAAAGTACTTTGACATAAAATATTGAGTCAGAAGATGCTATAACGTGTCTTCGAACCCTTGTTCACACCAAAATACCGACGCTATTTTTCTCAATTCTCCATACATTTGCACCAAAAGTTTTGAATTAAAAATGAATAAGTCTCGGCTACTAATTACAACCGATTTAAAACATGAAACTAATATTGTTAATAGAAAATCGATATATCTAAAATGTTAGTCAGCCCCGAAAATACCAAAAAAAAACTGTAAAAAAATGCTTAAATAATTTTAAGAAGGACATGGTGCTTGAGTAACTAAATGTCACATAAATGCTAGTCGATGCTAATGTTCCTTGGAGAAATTATTTTTTATTGCTTTTTGATGTGAACTTCTTCTAATTTTTTAATATTAAATATAAAAAATATTGACTTGCACAACATACGACATAAGAGACTATTTTAATGGTGGGATTTAAATGTCATCCGAATACGCAACCTTTTCTTTTTCTCTCTCTCCTTCTTTCTTTCTTTCTTTTTCTTCTTACTCTATTTACATTTGGCAAAGTTTGCTTTTTTAGTTTGAAGCACTACCTTATGAATAATCTTGTTTCTCCCTACGTCCTCACCAACTAAAATTTTCATGTATCAATAATCAACATTTATTCAAACAACTATATTGTTTTTTGAGAAGGTTTATAAAAGACTATAATTTTTTATAAAAAAAAAATAGAGAAAAATTAACAAATATGATATGTCTCACGTTACTGAATTTTTTAGGAAATTTATATGGAAAATTAAAAAAAATCTAAAAAAAAACATTTTTAGTTAGTGGCGTGGTCATCTAGAATAGGAATTTATAATATTTAATATAACTATTATATTTCCAGTTATTCTTCCCTTATTTTATCAAATTGTGGTTAAAAGGATAAGGACTGATACTAGATACTTGATCAAACATATAAGGGCTAATACTAGAAATTTATAAATGTAAGGATTTATTTAGAATAATTGCGCAAACGCAGAAATCCAGTGATAGTTTAGCCAGGAAAGCATATAATAAAAGAGGTAATTCTACGGTGCTTAAGTTTATTTTTGGGCACCAATACCTAGTCAATAAAAATACGAAAGAAACTTATAAAAAAATAAAATAGAGAAACTTTTGATTTGATTTTATTCATATTTTCTAATATCACTCAGATTATCATAATTACAAAATTAGGGCTGTGAAAAAATCCGAAACATGAAAGTCCGAACTAAACAAGTTGAGAACCAATCCAAAAATTAGAGTATCCAAACCGAAAAAGGGCAAAAGAAACCTGATCTGAAACCAAACCAAATTTTTTATAGTATTGGGTACCCGATTCAAAAACAATTGGATACTTGAATAACCCAAATAATCCGAATTGAATAAATCCGAATGTAAATCGATTTAAACCGATCCGAAAATTTTAATAAAAAAACTCTAATTAAGAACTCAACCTAAATTGACCCAATTTTATTATGATAGAGAGTAAATAAATAATTTTAATCAACTTAATATTTTTAGTTTAAAAAATGTAATTTAAAAATTATTATTTTTAAATTTATCTATTAATTTAGAAAGTTAATTAATAAAAATTAGAAGGGTATAAATCACGTGCCCAAAGCACATGCGAATGCGATGCGCTTTCAAAATTTCACGGCACTCAAAGTGAGTTTATAAATATGTAAAACCAGTCCTTATGTTTATGAAATGATATATACTTCATTTTTTAAAATTTCTCATTAAATGGAATAACAAGGCAGTAGGGGGGTGTTCACCTGTTCAGGATTTTAGTTCCGGTATCCAATTTGACTGGTTCGATTTGAATTGTTGATTTTTTCATTCAGTTGAACCAGATCAGTTTGGTTCGGTGAATTGGTTATATTAAATATATATTTCGGTTTAAAATTTTGAGTTTTTAAAATTGGGGCGGTTAAATCAGGGAAGTTATTTTCGTAATTGAGTTCAAATTTACTAGTTTGGTCGTTTTTTATCTACTCATTTCTTGTAATTAATTGATTAGCTATTTTATAAATCAAATATTGTTGTAGTAATTTAATTATTCTATATGTGTTGACATTTTATTTTTTCCTCCAATAAATAATAAAATTGGTCAATTTGGGTTGAGTTCTTTTGAGTTATTCTGAGTATTCAATTATTTTCATATCAGGTACCCAATGCTCAATAAACAGTTTTGTTCAGTTTCGGATCAATTTTTTTTTACCCTCCTTCGATTCGAGTATCTAACTTTTCAAAATGGTTATTAACTAGTTTGATTGAGATCGTGAGGTTTTGAACTTTTTAAACGGCCCTGAAAGCTAGCGGCGGTGGCGTGGTGGTGTAACTAACTAGTGAAAATTATCCAAAGGGATGGACTTATTGGATAGTTTAAACCTTTTAAGAGAGGAACGTAGGACCCAATTGTTATTCTCTAGGGCTGTAGGCTGTAGCTAGCCATCCCCATCCCCTTGGCTCCTTGCCCTGTCGTTCTTCAGGTGTCCTTCAGTTTTATTTTGTCTCTTCTTGATTAAATTGATCAAATTAATCTGTTTGATCATCATCAAATTTATTGTTTTTTTACAAGCAGAGATAAGATTCAAACATACAGACGGTGAGATTTAAATATGGATTCAAAATTCTACCGGTACATTTTCAATTTGTTGTATTCTTTCATGTCCTGATTCTGCAGATTACTAATTCCTGCAGATTTGCAGTTCTTCAGTTTTTCAGCATATTTCAGCATATCTGAGTTGCAGCATGTGTTGTATCTTTATTTCTTGTACCATCCAAAGAAGAATCATGTTGAATCAAGGTTCATAACTTATCCAAAAGCCAGGTATAACTATCAACGAAGGTGGTTTTCCATTGTCTAAAAAATAAATGAAGTACAGAAATCAACACCAATATTTAACAAATCATCTCTGAAAGTACTAAGAGGAGATCGTACTAGGTTTCCCCAACAACTTAAACAAATTATCTTAACTAAATCGGACAGTCTTCTTAGTAATAAGTGGATCGACATCTGATGAGAAGGTTCTGCTACTGTCCCAACCATAGGTACTTGAAGTAGGAGCAACATCCCAACCATGGAATACATCATCCCTTGTGTTCTCAACCTCTTTGGTTTCTTGCTTAACATTGGACTCATTTCCTGCCAACCAAATCTTCTCCAGCTCTGCTATCACTTCCCTCATCGTAGGCCGATCCTTTCCACTCATATGCAAGCATCGTTTCGCGAGATTCGCTACTGAAATCACCTCTTGCTCATGGGAATGCTCCTTCACCATATCATCAAGAAAATCATAGGTTTTGTTCTCTCCCATCAAGAAAACAAAATGATCCGCCAAACCTCGAGCCATTTCCTGTGAGTTAGCTCGTAGGATTGGTTTCTTCCCGCTTAGGAGCTCCACGAGAACAACTCCAAAGCTATAAACATCGCTCTTCTCTGTAAATTGACCAGACCTGAAGTACTCGGGGTCTAAATACCCGAATGTCCCTTTCACATCGGTCGTCAAATGAGTTCTGTCAATCTCCATCCATTTTGATGTTCCGAAATCTGATACTTTCGCTCTGAACTTCTCATCCAACATTATGTTTGAAGACTTGATGTCGCGATGATAAACTGGAATGGATGCCGCGGAGTGCAAGTAAGCAAGTGCTCCAGCGACTTCAGTGGCAATCCTTAACCTCACTTCCCACGTTAAGGGAAAATCCTCATTCGGGTCGTGCAGATACTCGAAAAGATTTCCATTCGGGATGAATTCGTAGACTAGAAGTGGAACTTCAGTCTCCAAGCAGCATCCGAGCAGCTTAACCACATTTCTGTGATTAATTTGCGAGAGGATGGCAACTTCGTTAATGAAACCTTCCAGTTTTGATTCATCCAAGACTGTAGATTTTTTAACTGCAACAATTCCTCCATCTTTTAGCATTCCCTTGTAAACAGTTCCTTGGCCGCCTTGTCCAAGGACTCTGTTCTCATTAAAGCTATCTGTGGCTGCTTCCAACTCTCTTGAAGTAAATATTTTAGTTTTCTGAACAGTTCCTTCAGTGGAGGATACTTGCTGCTGTAATAATAAACCACCATTCCTTTTGAAGTGTTTTCTCTTCAATTCAATGTTTTTTCGATCGATCATCACATTGTATGCTCTCCAACTAAACGCTAGCAATAACAACACTCCAACGACGGCTGCTGCAGCTGCAAAACTCAATCAAGAGAATGAATGAATCATCTTTAATTGTCTTGGCACTCGTTTATGATCAATCTTAACTTCTCTTTCGCTATTTGGATGGAAGTGCACAATTCATTGTCATACTTATGACTGGATTAAGCAGTTAAGCTCCACAGACACGAAAGATCAATTCCTATCCATATCAATTCCTCAATCCAATAATTCAAACGCTATATTAAGACAGATGCATGTATTAGAAGATAACAAGTATCTAAGATCTTCTGTACCTAGACTTGCATGTCAAACTTTTGCAGATAAAGGATTGAAGCTCAGATTGTTAAACCGAATATTGAACCTCAAGAAGTACAATACCAAGGAGTTATAAGCAAGATGCATTAATTAGTTTGATGGTGAAAGTATTTCAAACTAAGAAGGACTTACCTAAGAAGATGATCCAATGAGGATTGGTTTCGCATCTGTATGACCCAGCTGTGTTCGTACATTTTTTTATCCCGCGGCATGAATGTAGCTTACGGTCCTTGCACTCATTTATATCTGCAGATCACAATTATAACAACAGTGGAAAACTCAGAACATAATTAACTTCCAGATTAGAACCAAAAGGTACAATAATTTGCTTTATACCTGAGCATCCAAGGTAAGGACTTCCCTGATAGCCACTAGCGCAAGAACACTCGAAACGGTGATCAGTATAATTAGTAGAAGCATCAATGAAATAGAAGCCACAAGCCATAACATTTCGGTCATATTTCCAATTACCATCTGGAATCCAAGCCAATGCAACACGAACATAGTCCAACCCCTGCAGCATCCGTGGATCAGTTATATTGTTGACCAACCATTCTCCATCGGCTAGGAACGCGAACTTGCATCCCCTGCTGTCCTGACGACCCTCATCGATAGACCTTAAACTTGGTACAAAACTCTTCAGCTCCCAACGTATTGGAGCAAGACAGCACCGGTCACTGCCCGAACAGATCTTCCCCCCTACAACCTGGGTTGTCCCATTCCCGCAGGTTGAGTCACAGCCAAAGAATACTGACTTTATATTGGTCAATGAAGCGCGGGTATTGCAACCAACCGCGACGAAAACATTCCTGAAGGAGAAGTAGAAAGGGGTTCCTGTTAAGTTTACTTGGTCAGGAATAATACTATTTCGATCCTTAGCAGAACAATTGGAGTACCAAATTGGACTTTTGACATAAACTGTTCGTGTGTTAATCCTCAGGACTTCCATCTTGATGCTGCTTATGATCACTCGAGGTGGAGTAGAAGCCTTGTCGCATTCGATCGCGAACTTTTTGTCCATGTAGCAGTCCTTACCTATCCCAAAAGGGAATGGGATGGTCATGTTCCCACATCTAGTTACTTGGCATCCAGGCTTGAATATTGCTATAGGATGATAAGCAGCTGCTTCGCCAAATATTGGGACAGCAATTAGTGGTAGCGTGAATAAAATCATAGGAAAGAATACCATTTTGATGGAATAGCCAACTCTGTTTTTCTATGTGGAAGTTTAGGAATGATTTATATTAGCACATCGATCGATCGATCGGCTTTGAGGATTTGGAAGGTCAACTGAAGACTCAGTAGCACCTTCCTCTCTTTTTTCTTCCCCAGACAAACATGCTTTTGCATAGTATTATACCAAAGTTCTTTGACCAAAATACTGACGCTATTTGTACTGAAGATTTGAATTAAAAATGAAAGTCTCCGCTACTAATTACAACCGATTTAAAACGTGAAACTAATATTATTAATAGAAGATAGATACATCTAAAAGGTTAGTAGCCCCGAAAATATCAAAAATTGTAAAGAAATGCTTAAATAAATTGTAAGAATGACACGGTGCTTGAGTAAGTAAAGGTCACATAAATGCTAGTCGTTGCTAAAGCTCATTGGGGGAAATATTTTATAGTGTTTTTTGATGTGAACTTCTTCTAATTTTTTGATATTAAATATGAAAAAAATAATATGAAATGTTAACATAAGTGTTGAATTTCAGATAATAAAAAAAAATATTGACTTGCACAAGCATATGACATAAGAGAATATTTTAATGGTGGGATTTAAATGTCATCCGAATACGCAACCTTTTCTTTTTCTTCTTACTCTATTTATATTTGGTAAAGTTTGCTTTTTAGTTTGAAGCATTACCTTGTGAATAATCTTATTTCTCATGTCATTCGTTCTCACCAACTAAAATTTTCATGTATCAATAATTAACATTTATTCAAACAACTGAGAAGGTTTATAATTTTTATAATCTTTTATGTTCGACTATTATATTTTTACAATTAGTAGTATAGTATTAACCCTAAAAAAAATCCCAAAAAAAAACATTTTTAGTCATCTAGAATAGGAATTTATAATATTTAATATAACTATTATATTTCCTTTTATTCTCTAGTTATTTTATCAAATTGTGGTTAAAGGGATAAGGACCAATACTAGATACTTAAACAAACATATAAAGGCTAATACTAAACACTTATAAATGTAAGGACTTATTTAGACTAATTGTGCAAAAGCAGAGACCCAGTGAAAGTTTAGCCTAGAAAGCATATAATAAAAGAGGTGATTTTACAGTGTATGGGCCTATTTTTTAGCACCAATGCTCCCCCAGTAAAAACACGAAAGAAATTTATAAAAATTATATTAAAAAAAAAATAGAGAAACTTTTGATTTGATTTTTTCCATATTTTCTAATATCAATCAGATTATCATAATTATAAAATTAGGGTTGTGAAAAAATCCGAAACACGAAAGTTCGAACTAAATAACTTGAGAACTAATCCGAAAATTTGGGTACCCAAACCGAAAGAGGGCAAAAGGAACCCCATCTAAAACCAAACCGATATTTTTTTTAGTATTGGGTACCCGATCTGAAAGTAATTGGATACTTGAATAACCTAAATAATCTAAATTGAACAAATCTGACTTGCGCTAAAAATGTTTTTATTCATCAGCCAATTCTACTATTTTGGATGATGATATTACTGAAATCAGGATGTTTCCCACTCCTTTTTGCAGAGAACAATCCAAGGAAATCATACGGAGATAAGGATTCAGGAAGTCCTGATTGAGAGCAAAATATGGTGAAGAATGTAAAATTGGACTCTCTCCCAGGCCTGGGATGAGTCAGGCTAGTCAACTACCGTTGGTCAAAGATAGTCAACGGGACCAAGCCAAGTGATGGGCTTGGGCCGAAGGTTAGAGACTCGTGTTGCAGAAGAATTTAGTTGGAGTATCAAGCTAATGTCGATCTTCTGGATTGATTTGGACAATTTTCAAATTGTCTTAGAAGAAAAACAAATCTCTTTTGATTATTTGATTTTATTTTATCCGTATTTTATTTTGAGATAGAACAATTTTAGTTACTTTTAGAGATTATTTAAGGCGAAGTGGGGAACGAAGAAAAAGGTCTGTCTCTTCTTCCTCGTTTAAACTTCCCGTCATTGTTAAGCTACTCTGTTTTTTATTCTTATATTATTTTTTATTCAGTTTATGCATTTCAATTCAATTGATTTCATTATGTCTGTTATAAGCTAGACTCTTTATTCTGGTAAGGATTCTAGGGCCATGGTTCATCAATTGTGAGATCAAAACAGTGCTTTACAAATTCCAATTTCGTATTTCTACCCTTTTTAATTGAATGTTAGATTTATTCATATTTCGTTTAAGCCTGATCAACTTAGATTAGGAACTGAATAGATGCAGTCTTTCCTAGACACTTTGTAGTCTACATTGTTGATAGGAATTTGAAGACGACTGATTAGCTTGCTGGTTAATTAGAAAAAGAGTAGAATATGATTTATAGGAGTAGATTCGACTCTCTCCCATGCCTGGGAAATGTCTCTCCCTGCATTTTATCAATCAGTTAATTAAATCCTATAGTGTCTCTTAGGGTTGATAAGGAGATTAGGAGTTCTTAATAGAGTCTCTTTAGGAACCTTGAGTAGGAGGAGAGTAGGAATTCTAAATGAACCCGAATTCTATAGTCTTCCTATAAAAATTGGTTTTAAAAATTATTGCATTAATGATCAATTTGTATGAATCATGGTCCGAATTGAATTTTTACTTGGAATTCCTTATCACTGAATTCATCAATCACTTTTCATTTACTGTTTTTAATTTCTCTTTGTTTCATAATTAATTGCAACAAAACCATCCCCACTATTGGTATTTACCATTGTTACGATATTGGTTATTTCGAAAAATTAAAATTTGTCCTGAAATCTCTGACAAACAATCCTTTTACCACTCGTTGTAGTTTTAATTAATTGTTACATGGTTAATTGTATTACTTTATTTTTGACGGAATCGGCAACCATCATAAATAACTAATGAATGTCTAAAATATATTGTGATTTATCAATATATTATTAAATTATTTACTAGTCTAAAACTCGCGCGTTACGAGATTGAATTACATATTTTTGATAAATAAAGTAATACAATTTAATCTATGTCAAAGCTTTAGAGCGTGTACTAGACAACCGAGCAATATGGGTTGCATGCTTGACCAAGATTGCCAAGCTAGAGGCGTGCTGGTCAAGGAGTCAAGGAAGATACGTTTGGATTAGGACGACAGCTGGACCCAGTCTTGATGGCAGAAGCGTTTGCAAGGAGGACTCTCGGATATTGATCCGATTTCGCATTTGAACAAACAATCTATTTTTAGTTTTATTTTATTTTATTTTCGAATTTGAACAAATTTAGTTTTATCTTTATCTAGTATTTTTGAAGTTTGGATTTTGAAAGAACCGTGAGAGGCGGGGAGGACTCTAACCTTGCTAAAGGTTAGGGAAGGTTGTCGATCACGGAATCTTCCTTCTTCCAACTTCTGGGTTGTAAACACTTGCTCTGTGATAATTCGTTTGAATATCGCAGATTTAATTTAGTTTTTGTTCATCAATTCTTTGTTTTCTTCCTTAATTAATATGTCTAGTAACTAAACCACTCATTCTTGGTAAGGACCGAGTGAGTTAATCCCATCTTCGTGAGATCAAAACACACTTAATAGACTGTCACCTTGATAAAACAATAATCCCGACCTAGAGGGGGGGGGGGGGGGGGGGGGTGAATAGGCAATAAAAATTTCTGCACACAAGAGAAGGAAGAATAGCAAGACACAACGATATAAAGTGGTTCCAATTCACAATCTGAATTGTACTCCACTACCTAAGAGTTCTCCCCTTAGGATTTTCTAATGGAACCACCTTGCTATTAACTAAGTTTTTTTTAGTTCAGCTCTCAACCTTACAACCTATGGTTTTTCCAGGCTCAACCACAACCTATGTTCTTTTTCAAGGGATGAGAACAACTACCCAATTACCCAAAAGTGTTAGGTATACTTTTCATGCCTTAACAATTTATAAAACGAAATTGCAACACATAATTGGTGTATAAATAATAAATGTATGATTCAATAATTAACACCAATAAATGAACAATATTATCTCAAGAAGAAAGCATAAACGAACTTGACAAAATGATGCAAGAATGATTGAAAACCGTTAAGAGAAGCTTGCGTTGCAGAATATTGATTTTGAGAATTTGTAAATGTATTTTAGTGCTTGGAACTTGTAATTGCTTTCTTATCTTTGTAACTCATCTTAGATGAGTATTTATAGTGTTAAATGAGTAGAGGCTCATCCATGAAGGAAGGAGCCAAAAACTAGCCGTTTGCTACAGTGAAAAAATATCCGTTGCTACAGTACAAAAACTATCTGTTGCTACGGTAAGTCTATCCGTTGCTACAGTGAAACTATTCGTTCCCGTTGCTACAGTGAGTTTATCCGTTGCTACAGTAAATTAAAACTCTTTTTCCAAAAAATTATTTTCGTGTAAAAACCTTTTGACACTTTTTCTGGAGGTATTATCGAACATAAATCAAGTGCTAATTAGAATCATACTTACACGTTTAATGCTCTAATATACACTTGATTCTTCGAGCTTGCGATAATTGATTCGTTGCTTCTTTTGTTGTCTTGTCGCAAACTACAAATACTTTAACTTAAAATTGCGTTAGTATATTAATTAATTTGTGTCCTTAATTCATCAAAACAAAATTTAATGAGCTCTTGGGCCAACACACCTTCCAACCTTTGTTACAACAAATCGGCTCATACCACACCCAAGACCCGATCACTCTTGAGTGTTGATGGTTGCCGAAACCGTCAAAATAAATTAAGTTACAATTCACCATGCACATGCAATAGAATACAGTAGCAAGCAGTAAAAGGATCGTTCCTTAGAGATTCGGTGAATAATATCAATTCTTTGTGTTATAAAACAAGGGTGGTAAATACCAATATGAGATGTTGGTTGAGTGCAAACAATTAAATGGACAGAAATCAATAAAACAGAAGACAGATTGAATAAAAATAACCAGATGACAAAGGCTTCCCAGCAAGGATTTCTTATAGCTCATGACTCGATTAGGTTGATCATAGATACAAAGATATTAAACTCTAAACTTATAGGAAGGCTATAGAGATCAGGTACTAGTCGCCTAGACTCCTACTTTCCTCCTGCACAAGACTTTCAAAGAGACTCTATTGAAAGTTCCTAATTATCCTAACAATCCTAAGAGACACTCTATAGAACTTAATCAGGGCAATTGATAGACACGGGGAAAGACCTAATCTCAGGTTTGGGAGAGAGTCGTGTCTACTCCTATAAACTAGATCTAATCCTTCTTCTAGCCGTCACCAGGTAGTCGCCTTCGTATTTCCTTTGGCTATGTAGACACCAAAGCCGCTAGAAAAGACTGTAATCGTTCCAAGTCTTAAGTGAAGTTGATCAGGCTTTACTAAAAATAAGAGCAAGTTGTCATGCAATCAAGAAGGAAAAGAATACAAGTATTAGAGTGTGTGAAGTGCAATTTGATCTCACAACCTAGGAATCATGGCTTTGAATCCTTACTAAGAAGAAGGCGTTTAGCCTATAACATACATAATAATAATAATAATAATAATAATAATAATAATAATAATAATAATAATAATAATAATAATAATAATAACGTAAAACAGAATTGAACAGAAATCGGAATTAAATAGAAGAATAAGTGTAGCTGCAACAATGGCGGTCTGGAAAATTAAGGAAGAAGAGACAGACCTCTTTTCCTCGGCGACAACTTTAAAAATAAAACCTAACTTGCGTTCGAAATTCAAAAGATGAAAAGAAGATAGCAACCTAATCTAATGAATTGTTTTCAAATACATCAGAGGAGAATCGGCGGTATGCTAATCAACAAGAAGTTCTAAGCACACAAGGACTTCTTCTTTCTAGAAGTGGCAGCTCGGGTCCAGGGTTTAGCTCGCGGCCCAGGCCCAGCTTGGATCCATTAAGTCAGTTGACTCTGGTCAACGCTCATCAGTTCCTCGCCTTATCCCAGGCCTGGGATAGAACAACTCTCATCCATCCAGAATAGCTCTAAAATGGGTTCTTTCAGCTCTTTTTGAATATATAGGTCCAAGATTACTGAATCTGTAGAAAGGAGAGAAAAACCCATCATTTAGCAGTATCATCATCCTAAAAGAGGTCTAAAAGGATGATGAAAAGAAGACATTTTAGCGTTCTATCAAGTGCCTAAGTGGATTTGCAGCCAGCCTCAAAGGGGACGAGTTGAATCTAGAGAGGCTCGAATAGGCAGCTAGCCTCGTTGAAGCTAGTAAGAGTTGGAGGATATAATCCAGACCAGGTTGACACCCTAGGGATCTGATTGGAGGGTAGCATGGATTAAATACTGTCTTTCCCTATGACATTGTAGAAGCGCATGCGACTCAAGCCAGCAATCAAGAGGATAAATCCTTAAGCCAGCAAGGTGTCCCTTGATTAGGATCACAAGGAAAGGAAATCTTCGCCGAGTGATTTCAAGAGGAGGAAAGCAGGATTGTAAAAGAATACCTCCCAATCTATAGCAGTATTGTGAGAGGAGAGGTTGAACATCCCCGAGCCTATGATCAAAGTACGCGGATAAGCGCTCACGAACTCGCCCTTACTAGGAATTTCTTCATTCTAAATTTAAACCTTGAAAAACAACCCTAGGCCAAGACTCAATCTTGACGAAGACCACTTTTACTTGTCTTTTTATAGTTCAATTATCTTAAGTTACAGAACAATTAACAATTTCCAATGATGAGGAAGTCGATTTAGAACTACAGAATTCTAGAGGTCTCAGTGGACGATCCTCTTACCACCATCTGCAAGTCCTTGCGGACTGTGATAAGTTGTACTATTTTTACCTATTTCCATACTCTTTTCACAACTATTTTTTATGCTAATGACAGGCAATCAATTTTTTTGCGCCATTGCTAGGGATCTCTAACGGTATTTTGTAGTTTTCTATTTTTGTTTTTGTTTTTGTAGTTGATGTCCAGGTCCTCGAAAGAAGACTTACTTCCATTCAACCCAGAACTCACGAGAACGGAGACACAGATTAGGAAAAAAGCCAAAAGAAAACTCGAAGGGGAATTTTCGGGAATGCAAACAGGATCTAGCCCAGGTCGTAATCTAAACCAAGATCTAAACCCAGCCGAGAATCAAATCCCAGAACAGATCCTAAACCAAAACCCAATCCAGGAAGACCATAACAACCCGCCATGGCAGAAGAAATACCAGAACGTACCATGAGAGAACTAAATAGGGGGCAAAAAGGGAGACCTACTCATGCATTCAATTACCCCCTATTGCAAATGATTGGTCTATCAAAACCAATATCATATCAAACCTTACCACATTCCATGGTCACTCGAATGAAAATCCGTATAACCATTTGAGGAATCTCCATTTACAATGTGATACCTTGAAACCAACGGGGGTGACAATTGAGAGGGCTAAACTGAAAGCCTTCCCTTGGTCACTTGAAGATTATGCCAAGAATTGATTTTATAGTCTCCCATATAACACTATCACAACATGGGGGGGAATGTCCTCTGTCTTCTTGAATAAATATTGGAACTCTACCAAGGTTGGTACAACCAGAAAGAACTTAGTTTCCATCCAATAGAGGAGCAATGAAAGTCTGAGCGAATATCACTAAAAATTCAGAGACCTTCAAGACATTTGTCCCACTCATGGAGTAACAGATCAGCTTTTGGTGCAATATTTTTACGATGGGATGAGCCAGAAGGACAAGGAAAGAGTAGATTTAGCAGCAGCAGGAGCTCTCCAAGATCTCACTCCGACCAGAGCTAAACTCCTCTTACAAACTATGGTGGACAATGATCAGAATTACTCATCTGCTAAGAGAAATTCTATCCTTTCTTCTTTACATTTAGTAAATGTTGAACAGAAATTAAATGAGATATCTAATATGCTTGCTAATCTTTCTGTAGGTCCATCAATGATAGCACCAACTCTGGAACAGGTTGCGATGATGACTCCTGAACAAATGCCTCAACTGATTTGTAAATTTGTCAATAGTTGGATCATCTAACTCACAACTGCTATATGGTACAACAACCAGGGGAACCAACGCCAGTCCCAGTCAATGCCGCCTATGGGCATAACCAAGGGTAGTTCTTCCATGAATATCCTTGGAGACAACACCCCAATTTTAGGTGGAGACAAGATACTCCACAACAAAACCATTCAGCTCCACAAAATTATCAACAACCGAAACAACCCCATCAGTCTCCCATAAACTTCCAACACTTTGTACCCAGACCTCAACAATTAATGAGTTACCATTTCGATTTCTAGAGCGAGAGAAATTTTGAGTAGTGTATAACCAATTAATAATACATGTAAACGGACCCTGATGCGATCACGGACCCTCCCGAAGCCAATGTTGACATTCGACAAGGCCCGATCACCCGAAGCAAAGCAAGAGCATTGTCCTTATGGTTGGAAGGCAAAATGAGAGAGAACGGATCCACCCAAGTCAAGGAAAAGCCGGCCTATGTGATTTTCCATCGAACCAAAGAAGATGCATTACCGTGATCACGGTTCGTCCTAACCGTGAATCACGCCTGGAGAGTTTTGGGTAACGTGATCACGGTTAGGCCTAACCGTGAATCACGCTACCTTCTGATGTGGGAGTTGATCCTTGGGTGCCTTACCGTGATCACGGTTCGTTCTAACCGTGAATCACGGTAGGAGTTGTGTCGAGCGTGATCACGTTTAGTCCTTAATGTGAATCACGCTACCTTCTGATGTTATTTGGGTTTTGTGGAATTCTTACCGTGATCACGGTAAGGATTAGCAGTGATCACGATAGTGAGTTTTTGGCTAACGTGATCACGGTTAGGCCTAACCGTGAATCACGTTAGCGTCGGATTTGTTGCCTTTTTGCTTACTTGTATAAATAGCTCTTGTTTCATTTCCATTAGTTAGTTTTTAGACTTTGAGTGATAATTTGTCAAGTGAGATTACTCCTTCTCTTATCACCTTAAGCCTTGGAACTCTTCACATTTTCTTGAGTAATAATCGTATAAGTTGAGATTACTCCTTCCGATTATTGCTCGGGAAACCTTGAGATTGTGATTGTAAATTTGGGCAAGTTTCTTTGAATGAATGAAGGGTTATTCAATTGCTTAATCCGAGAATCGTGGATGTCAAATTGCGTGGGTTAATTCTTGGATGTTCGTGTGATCAATTCCACATCTTTGTCAACCCTAATCAATTCCGGGTACATATTCCTTTAATTCTCCGCTAAATATATCTTGTTCGAGTCATTTCTTTCCTTGTGTTCTTGTTGTCACTAGATAATCCGATTCGGCTAGATCCTCTGGAAGCTCCATTGTAATCCGGCCTACTAACCCTAGGCAGGATCGCATCAGACCCACTAAGAATTCACCCATCATTACTTAGATTTTTAGAATTTTCAAATTTCAAAATTTATCATTCTTATCTTTTATAATCACTCACTATCTACATGTAACAATCTCATTGATTTGGCAATTTTTGTGTATACGCTGAGATGGAAAGTCGCGAGTAGTATATAACTTCCTTCCTTAAGACACCTAAATTTTGCTGATGTGAAAATAAAAGAAATAATGTAGAAAATGTTTTTAATTAAAAAATGAATTGGAATTTTTTTCCCTTCTACGTTTTTTTTTATAATTTATCTATTTTTTACATCAGTAAAAACTAAAATTGTTTTACCAAAAATCAATCAAATTAAATGTTACTCCCTTGGGAAAAAAATTCGAAATTTTTCGAGATCATATAGTTACTATTCCAGCCGTCTTGAAATACGTGCCGGAATAGTAAACGACTTTTTTTTGGAGACAAGAGGGAGTAGTATATTTCAAAATTGGGTGTGATTTAATAAAGTTGAAGAATGTGAAATTAAAATTAAGTAAATTGTAAACGAGGGGTAGTTTTATAACCTTTTCAAAACAAAAAAAGAAATAAAGAAAAGAAGTAAGCTACCTGCTACCGCCAGTTCTTTAATAAAGATTTGGGAAAACGCAACCGAAACCGAAAGAAACCCACAAGAAGAAGAATGACCGAAACCATTTCAATGTCAACAACCCAAGAAGAAGAGGAGCACTTCGATGTCCTCACTAAAACAGGTCAAAAGACCGGTGTTACCAAGCCCAGGCAAGTCAATTCCTAATTCTCCAATCATCTCTCGTGGTGCTTGATTTTATTACTAATTCTCCAATCATCTCTCGTTGTTGTTGTTGTTGGGATAATGCAGGGGAGCTGTCCACCGCGATGGAGATTATCATCGAGCTGTTCATGTGTGGATTTTCGCTGAGAGTACCCAACAACTGCTTCTCCAAAAACGAGCTGATCGCAAGGACTCTTGGCCTGGCCAATGGGATATCTCTAGTGCTGGCCATATATCTGCTGGTGATTCTTCACTCGTATCAGCCAGGTGGGTCTCACTCCTTCTTCAAAACAAGACTAGATAGTTCTGGTTTAAAATTAATTGGTTTCTGTATTCTGCTTCTTACTCCCATTGTTTTATTGATACAGGAGGGAGCTTCAAGAAGAGCTGGGCATTACTCTTCCCAAAGATGCTTTTGAGTTTGTATTTGTTTTTCTTCAAGAATGGTTGGTATATCAAACCCTTTCTTCTACAACATTTGATTTTGATGTGTAATGGGTTTATTTATAGCTTACACTGCTATTGTGAAATGTACTATTGTGAATTTGTGATCTAAAGCTGCTCTTCTTCCTTATTTAACAATTGGGTATTATTTTTTAAGGGATTATAGTATTAATTTTGACTTTGAAATCTTGTTGCAGTGTCATAAATGATGGGAAATTTATCAATAATGAATTTAATGATGTGTATCTTGTGACCACTGTTGATCCAATTCCTCTTGAGGCATTTACTCTTCAGGTTAGTTAGTACCTTCACTATAGGCTTTTGAAATCTGAATCCATTGCAGAATGTGCATTTAGTTAGTATTTAGATAAAATGACCCTCATTTCTCATGGTTGTGAAATCTGAGACTTCTTATTGTGTAAGGGCCTCTTTCGTAATTGGTTTAAGCTCTCTGTTTGATGCCCTGGTATCCGGGCCTGTCCTTTTTGTATTACTAACTGCTTTAGTTGTTGTTGCACCATGCTTTAGGAAATTCATCCTGGTTTCTGTTTAGGTAACTGTTCTACTGTGGAACATGCAAGAAATATGTTGGAGAAATATCATATCTAGCATTTACAATTTATATGCATGCCTATCAAGTGCTACTTGTTTTTTAACAACGTTTTCCCTCATTAAAAGCAATGAAAGGGTTCTTGCATAACATTCTCTGGATTGCTTTCCACTACATTATCGTTTTTAGACTTTTCAGCCTGGTTATTAGTAGTGAACATGTGTATAGATTTTTCCATTTCTTGAGTTTCCAAAAAAAAAAGTTCATATCCTTTTAAATAAATTGTTTCACGTACTATTGGCAGGAATCAGAAGTATCTGCTGTTAAATACATCTCCTATGATGAATATAGGAGATTACTTGCTGAAGAAAATCCTGATTATGTCCCATATGATGTAGATGGAGAATATGGTAAACTCTTTGAAGTACTTAGGCAAAGGTATGCTAAACCTTAGCTACACAGTAATCTAGTTCTATGTTTTAGGATTCATTGGGTAATCCATTCATATGCACTAATTTTCCTGCCCCCCACTACTTTTAAGGACTAAACTTGCCTCTAATTTATCGGGTTGCCATTTTAAGTTCAATTTAAGTTTCAACTTGAATTAAAAGTATCATTTCTTTTTCCTTGCATTGAATATATTCATGAGCATTCGATGGCTACAATAGAAAAAGCTTTTTCCACCTTTTAACTGGCACACCAATTCAATTTTTTAAACGCTGAAAGCTAATAAATGTATTATGAATATGAATATTAACACTTTAACAACACGGGGTTCTGTGTTTGAGTACTTCTTTGTGCTTATGCCATGTTTTAATTTGACTTTTAAAGGTACACAGAGGATTCTGTGGCATGCAGTTTGGCTATACAAAAGCAACTCAGACGCTATGCTACTGTCACTCTTGATGCAGAGGTTCTCAACTATTGTTTTGTTTGCTTGATCTCTACTATGCTTAGTTGCTGATTTCTATTTGATAAGTTATCTTTGGGTTTTTAAGCTTAGTCCATTTTGATGTAGGCAATTTGATATCATGTAATGATTTGGACTTCAAATCCAAGTTTGTGTTTAAATTTTATTTTATTGTTCAGGGGTAATTCTGCAGTCTATATTTTCTGTTGATTTTAGGTTAAGACAGTTTTACTTTTAATTTAATATCTAAGTGTTACTTAAATAATCAGTTGTGTTAGTGTTTTGGTTGTCCTAAGACTTGTTTTCATAAAAACAGACCTCTACAGATGCTCAAAACTTTTTTACAATTGTAAGCCGAAACCTTAGAAACTTGAGGTAGGGGGGGATAGGAATAGGAAGTGTCATGAAGAAACTCTTTCTTGTCTCACTCCTAAGCTTAGGATTTTTCTAAAGTTTTTTTTTAATAATTTAGAAGACATCTATCAATTGTATCATGATGGGTTCTTCCCTGAACCCGATTCAGGATTTAGAACATTTACTATTCCCCATTCCCAACCCTTCCCAACCCTTCCCAACCCCAAAAGTAAGACCCTGACCTGTCTTATTGCTGGGTAGACCATTCCCCTCTTTTGGACAGGAAAGTGACCATTCCTCTACATTAATTGTGGTTGGGAGTAAAAGATGGGGCTTGGTATGGTCTAGAAAGCTGACTTGGATGAATCATGCTGATAAAAGGAAATCTCATGTTTAATGAGTGAAAGAGAACTTAAAGTTATGTACCTTGTGTATTCACCTTTTCTTTTCTGTTCTTTTGAGTGATATTGCATAATGATTCTTTGTTTCTAGTCTGAAAACTTCCATGAGCATGGAGGTTTGGTTCTTCTTGGTTATTTTAGTGTTTTTCTTCTCCCCACCCAGCTACACTAAAAAAAAAAAAAAACTAGTTGTCATGGATTAAAATTTAGTAAATTGGAGGGCAGAGAACTTAGTAGAGATATTTATGCTGAGGGAAAGCACCATTCACGCTGAACTATTTTCTTTTCTTGTTTATTCAGCTTACTTTTATCAGGTTTTGCGAAAAACTTTTGCAGCAATTTGGTCCAAAGTTGAGCCTTTGTGTTTTTAGCTGTTTGATTGTCATTTCTCCTTTTGGTTTCCAATATAAATCACGCTGATTTATTATGAATGGTTATATTAAAGTCAATGAGGCTAACTTTTTCTCACTGTTGTAGTTGACAGGACTAGCTGAAGCAGACAGGGAAGCACTTAGTTTGCTTATCAAGGCTGCAAAAATTATCGATGAAATCTATTTCGTTCAGGTGTTCTTTACTGTTTCTTCTTCTTCTTTCTTCTTTCCTTTTTTCAGTTTTATTGCAGACACAGCATATGTAGAAGTTGGCTGGCACAATCCAGTCCTCAATTACTGTTGTATAAGCACATAACTTAAGGAGCATAGACTCTTCCTAAAATAATAAAGGAGTGACCTAATGAAAACTTTGGATTTCATATATAACATGTATTAAATCATTAGATTAGATTAAGCGTCTGATTTTGTATTGCAAGGTGTTCTCAATAATTCTTTTTATCGGGGTTTTGTCTTGATGAGATGGCTGGCATTGATTTGGAAGGTCATGAATGAAATTTGGAGCTTATCATTTTTTTCCCTCACCTGTGAGGTTTGGATTGTTTGTTTCAAATGCAGTCTAATCAGCTTTTTCTATATTGGCTATGGTTGACAATCATCACTGGTTTCTAATCATATGCCTCTGTTCTCTGTTTTGCACTCTCCATTATTAGGCGTGGTATTCCAACCCAGCTCTAAGAGATTGGCTTAAAGAGCATTGTGATGAGTCAAAATTGGATAAACTAAAGTTGGCTTATTATTTGATTAATAAGAGCCCATGGTAAGTATTTCTATGAGCTCTGTGTGTTTCTGTTTTCATTCATGTATGTTTTGCATCCTAGGAATGTCAACATTAATAAATAGGGCCATCACCTCTGCCAACCTGATGCCTGATACATACTTTCTCTCCGCTTTCTCAAATTCTGCTTTTGAAGATGTTTTTTTTTATATTTTCTTCTTTTTATCTGAAGATGCAAAGTTTAGTCTTGTGTTTTTGACAAAAGCTCTCTTGAAATTCTGAATTTTTGAACAAGTCCCCAATTTAGTTAGCAAATATGCATGCATCTCTTGGCTATTACTTTTATTTAATATAACAGTCAGCCTTATTTGAAAACACATCTGTTCATGTGTCTTTTTTTCTTTCAACAGGTCTATTCTTGACGAAAATCAGGCGTTTTTGACAACCAAAGATTCAGCCATTAGGTTGCTTCCTGACGCCACAAAACCAGTTAGTGGTTGGAAGGGGCTGGAATATAAGGTAGCATTTCCTGCACTAAAACCACCTGGTGCAAACTTTTACCCTCCAGACATGAATAAAGCGGTATGCGGAGGCTTATAATAGCCTTTTTTAATAAGATGCATTTCTTGTATATTTGTCAATGCACGACTAGATTGCTTCTGTGGTCAAATTACATTCATGACCAACAAGTTATTTGTTCCATAGGAATTTGAATTGTGGAAGAGCAATCTGGAAGAGAATCAACAACAGGATGCAATGGGTTTCTTCACTGTTATCAAAAGGCACAGTGAAGTTAATTTAGATTCTTCTGTTGATGGCACAAATCGTTCAGTGGGTGTTCATGATCTATATAGTGTTCCCTATTGTAAAGAGTACAATTCTTTCCTTACAAAAGCTGCTGAATTATTACACAGAGCTGGGGATTTGGTCAGCTCAACAAGGTACTTTTTGGTGAATTATTTTCTGTTAAACATTCTGTAACCATATGCCTATCCGGTTGGCCTGTTTGGTGCTACCAAGGGTTGGGATATGGTCCCAGATTTTCCTGAGATTTCGCTTAATTATATTCTACTTAGAGATGTTTATTATTATTTTTCTTGTGCCATTAGTTTGAAGAGGTTACTGCACAGCAAGGCCAGTGCGTTCCTTTCAAATGACTATTATGAATCAGATATAGCTTGGATGGAATTGGTTAGTACCTACTGTACTGTTTAGAGATCCCTTAAAATGCTTGTAGCTGTTTATGGCTACAAGCCTACAACAACTATGCACGGCACATGATTAGTAGATGGCATAGATGGGCTGTTGGGAGTTTCACTTATTGGGCCTAACATTTTGTTAAGTAACTAATATGTTTGTTGACAGGTCTAAAGCATGTTCATGATCTTTTGTGCCATTTGTTCTTTGAGTGGAGTTTATCATCACAATCAACCACAGAATAGCATCTACAATATCATGCACCTTCATTCCTAAAATGATTGCTTATAAATTATCAATGGAGTATTATGTAGACTTGTTAAACTCACTAAAAATGCTCTCTACTGTATCAAGAATAACTAGTTCCAAATGTCAAGCTCTTTTATGTTACTCTGCCAATCAATCTTTGCTTCCTTGGTACTAAAAATGACCCTTCTATCAAATCAGGAAAACTCTGCCCATTCCAGTTTTTTCTCATTCTAAGGGGTGAGGTCATTTTGTAGCGCTCATGTGTATTGGTGAAAAGGTTGACAATGTGCAAATTGGAGTAATTTCTTTATAACATTTACAGTACAGTTGTGGCTTCAATGGCCACAATTCTTCTCTTCCACACATGTGGAGTGTTGAGACCATTAAGGTCTTTGTTCCTACCTATTATTGGTTTTTAAAACCCTATTTAAAAAACATTATTGTTTCCTTAAATCACCGTTCACTCTCTCCTCGTCAAACCTAAACTTCTCTCCAGGATAAGATGGATATTAACCACGACATTGTGGTCCAAGGAAAGTTATAAAGTTTCATGCATTTTATCTTATTATTTTCTAGTTTAACTACATCTATTTATCTGTTTTCTGTTGTAGGATTCTAAGATTGACGTCACTATAGGTCCTTACGAGACATATGAGGATGGAATTTTCGGATACAAGGTAATTTTTTATGTAATATGTGCATGTACTGGTGTTTCTGGCTATATGCAGTGCATGTGTGCACATGTCTTTTTCCCTCATTTTTATTCCATATCTAGTAAGAATTGAGATAGTATGGTCCACTTCGTATATGATTTTGACCTTAAATTTTCTCCTATTTGAATGGTTTGGTTTATTTCTCTGACATCAACGTCCAAGTAAGGTCTTCAAAGTACTAGATGACATTTGACTATGATTGAAGACAAAAATGCTTGGAAGTACAGTTGTTGCATGCACTGCTTATATAGATGTTAGGAATGAAATTCGTACTGCGATGTTTCTTAGGTCCAGTAACCACTTACAACTCATAAGTCACATTATGTATATATCAGGCATCCTTTGAGGCATTTATTGGAGTCCGTGATGACAAAGCAACCGCTGAACTTAAACTCTTCGGTGATAATTTGCAGGTACATGTTTTTCCAGTATCCTTTTTCTTGTTTATTTTTGACCTTTTCTAATTGGAATTTTTTTGTACCTTTGTTTTTTATCTCCTTTCTCACAAGATATCTTTTTAGATATTGGAGCAAAATCTTCCCATGGACAATGCATATAAATCAAAAGATGTTAATGCTGCTCCTATTCGTGTCATCCAGCTTCTTTATAGCTCAGGGGTGAGTTATAGGAAATATTGGTGGGGGGGGGGGGGGGGGGGGGGGGCGGGGGGATTTTTGGTGTTGCCATATTTGTCGCTCTTCAATCCCAAATGAGTTTGTATTGTTGCAAGATTTGTCAGGTGCTTCAGTTTAGCGTATTACTTCATTAGGCCATTCATATTCACAGTTCAACCCGTATTTTGAACTGGAATAGCAAGTGAAATTGCTTAGCCTAGTTGCCATTTAATTGTGGTTTTTTTATAGCATGACTATCGTATACAATATCAATGGTCGTTCTGGCAAAAACTTTGAGAAACTTATTTTCATTGATGAGGAACTTAGTGTTCAACTTACATTGCACTGAAGACTGTTCCCTTTACGATGAGCAGGTTATGCCTGATTTTCCATCATAGAAATAATGAGGGGATGAAAATTATAAAGCCGCTCTTTCATTCTTTGAACATCACTGCAGAACTAGAGAGGTTCCTATGATTCTCTCTTTTAAGTTGATGAATGCTGGGATGGTCCACTATGTTGAGTATCACATGTGGTTGTTCTATTTCAACTTTGCAAACTTTATCATGACATCTTACCAGCATAATTTCCTGGCCATAAAACATATTCCTTGTGCCTGAATTCTCTCACTTTCATGATGCTATCCTTCTGTTGTCTATTACTGTATGTGTGCTAAGGGAAAACTGAGGCTTAGTATTTACCTTTTCTATTAGGATGTGGCTGGTCCTCTGACTGTTGCTTTCAATTTGCCAAATGACGAGCGTATAGTAAAGGAGCGAGGAACTTCGATGGTCATGCTTAAGAATGTTCAAGATGCCAAGTATGCCTTTTCCCCCTTTGGAGTTAATTTGATATCACTTACGCGTCCCTTTTGGTTGCTCTTTTTGACGTACAACATGCTTATCAGGTTCAAGCATATTCTGCTGCCTATAGCTGGCGTATGCATTAGTGAGGAACAAAAAGAACTTGTAGATTTTGAATCTTTCTTTACCCACACCATCTGCCATGAGTGCTGCCATGGTATTGGGCCTCATTCTATAACACTTCCAGATGGCCAACAGTCTACAGTAAGACAGGTTTGTTGTACAAATCTATTTATTATCCGTTGTGCCATTCACATTCATGTTTCTGAATCCTGCTTTCAAGATAGGCAAAAATGTTCAGAACCTCAAAGAATGGCATGGGATTTGAATTAATTACTAATAAGATTCCTTGATTCAAGTCCTAGATTTATCTTTTCAAGCAATGTTACTTTTGCTAGGTCGACTTATTTTTTCCATATGAAAGATGGACTGATGGACATATGCCTTGCATGTTCTCCGCACACATGCTAAGCACCGAGGTGTTTTTTAATTTTTTTTAAAAGAAAAAAATTTAAATGGGGGGTGGGATTTGTCTGGTGAAGGGGACAAAAAAGGTCTGCATATAATGACCAAAGATTTGTATAAAAATGTTAAACCTTTCAATCGCAAGATGGAAGTCTATGACAAATACGTACTTTTTGTATTTTGTTGTGAAAATGACGTGTTCTTCACCAAATCAAGCACATGTTTATGATGGACAGGAGAATGTAGAGTCTCGTCTTCAACTCTTGAAAGTTACAGCCTATGTGCAATTATTATATGTATTCTGAAAGCAGTTCTGTGATCTTTCATGGTTTGCCTTCAAATCTTTTTCTACAGGAGCTGCAAGAACTACACTCCAGTTTGGAAGAAGCAAAAGCTGATATAGTGGGCCTTTGGGCACTTAGGTTTCTAATCTCCAAGGTCAGAAACTAAATTCAAATGGATGTTCTTATATCAAATCCCAGTTGTATATGTGCCTATTTATTGAAGAGAATATGTTTGTAAATGTGAAAGTATTTGCTAGGTTTGAAGATGAAATGCCAACATTGGCACATTAACTTCAAATTATTTAGACAATATTAGATTTGATGATGGATTGGTTCTTATAATAAAAACCTGTTAATGTTATCAATAATCAGGGTATAGTTTGATAAAACAATAGTGTAGTTGTTTCCCAAATACCCATGAGTTTATGTTAAAAAATATGTAAACACTAGGCAGCACTTCTGCACGTCAAGTCAGGTTAAAAGGCCTCTTTTGCATGTTGTTTGTGGATTTTGTATCGTGAGCTGTAATAAATGATTTTATTTGTTTCTCAATACAAAACGATTTTATTTCTCAGGGGTGTGCAGGGTTTACTTCCAAAGAGTTTGTTGAGGTCCATGTATGTTTCCTTCCTTGCCGGATGCTTCCGCTCTGTTCGATTTGGTTTAGAGGAAGCTCATGGGTAACTTGACTTTTCTTCCATCTTTTAATCCAATGATTTTTGTTAATGTAATTACTAAATCTGTACTTGATGAATATTGTCAGTAAAGGGCAAGCGGTGCAGTTTAACTGGTTATTTGAGAAAGAAGCCTTCATTTTGCATCATGATGAGACGTTTTCCATTGATTTTGACAAGGTAGAATGTCCTGAATTCCCTGTTTTTGATTCACTTAACTGAAATATGAGGATCATAACCATGTGTTAACTGTAAAAGGTTGAAGGGGCTGTTGAGAGTCTGAGCAGGGAGATACTCACCATACAGGCAAAAGGTGACAAAGAGGCAGCAAAATTGCTGCTCCAGAAATACGCCACAATGTCAGAGCCATTGTCAATTGCATTGAAAAATTTAGAGAAATCTGAGGTAAGGTCTTGGCTATTAGCTTATTACATTCTGGAAAATTCCTAATGCATATTGTCCCATGAATAGAGCCACGTATCGGCAAAATTCTATCGCAGTAGCTTCAATTGTGCATGAGTGTGAAAGGATTGTTTGGCAAACCTTTGGTACCACCCAAAAGATACCTAGCTTGGCATTCAGGCAATCCATATCAGCAGCTCCAGTTGATTCTTTTTCTTCTACCTATTTGGCTTCAGTTATCCATTTACTGGAGGGTTTTTCTCTACCTATGGTTGCCTTTTCAGGTTCCTGTTGATATAGCTCCTACATTCGCTATAGCCAGTAAAATAGCACAATGAAGGCAGGCAACACGCTGGTCCTCAACCTCAACCTTTGTGGCTCTCTGTAGCCAATCCCAATCTATTGATCAGATCAACAATAAGTGGGTGTTCGATCGCCGAATTTGGTGCAGTTTGTTGTACCATCTAAGTTCAACCATTCATACTTTCAGACAATGCAACAATTGTTATTACAAGGTGCTGGGCATCCATAATCTGGCACAGTTACTATGCTGTCGTATATTTTCCATCAAGTCAACTGGCATTGCCAAATTAATCATGATAAGTAGATAGTTGTTGGAATTGGAATTGATGTACGTGAATAATACATGAACAAGTCTCTTTATTTCTTTTTGGGGAAAGTCTATGAAATCGCTGCAGTTTTCCATCTCGATAAGCCAACAAAAGTTGTCATTTTTTGTTGTAACATGATCGATAAAACTTACTCCACGCAAATTGTTGGTAGCTGTGAAATTGCCTGTGAAACCATGGTATGCTTGCGCTCGCAAGATCTTTGTAAGAGGATGCAAGACCTACTACAAGTTGTACATGGGTTCGACGGCTGCAACAAGTTGCAGCACATTAACCTACAAGAAGTTGTACAAGAGAATGTGCCAATGTTGGCATTGCAACGGCAGCATGTACATGGGTTCTACAAGTTGTAGCACTTCTACACTAGTATGTACATGGGCTCTACACTTCTACTAGTCGAAAAATAAGTTGCATTTATGCAGACAAAGATCATGGCTTGGTAAGAGAGATACGAGAAACCATGAATAATGCACTTGTACTCGGATTCTTTGACACTAGGTAACCAAAATGACTTCAGTTCAGGCAACATGCTGACATGGTAAAACTACAACTGATAAAATCGTACGCGAAATTGAGCAGCATCACGAAAGGACAGAAACCTCGAATGTCTCTCTTTTTCTCGTAAAAAATATACATATAGAGCCAGACTTCCATAACCTAGACAACTTTTAACTCCTTAAGCCATGCTGAATGTAGGGGGCAAGGATCAGGTTTTCCTTCTGCAATTGCCTTCTCGGAGATACCATAGAACCAGCCATTCCTCCATTTAAACTGCGAGGATTTAAATTTTAGAGCAAGTCAAGCTTCATTTTTTTTTTTTCTCCACTTGATGTTAGAAGCAAGAATGAAATTATTGGCCCTAGGATGATGTTAAGGGAACTTCAGTAATCAAACAAGACATGGAAGAAAGATCTTTACCTCCTTAACTGCTGTTGGGAAGTGGGCAACAGCTCGTGAGTATGCACAAAGTCTATCCTCCATACTGGCTTCAAAAGTTATCCCTTTCTCTGCAGCTGCTGCAGAAGCAAGTTCAGAAATAAGGCTTGATACCTGAAAGCACAAGTATCAGTTTCAATCAGAAGAATGATAGTTAGCTACAGTGACGTTGACATTCATTGATAACCCTCACTTCCTATGATTAAATGCATGCGCTTAACAGTATTATAAGAATCAAAGAACAAAGATTAATTCATACTGTATCTAGTAGCATCTGGTATTAGATGCAGTTAATGCCACTGTGATTACTTGATACACACATAATTGACAAAGGTAGGTTTACCTCAGAGCGGAATTCCTTCTCCACAGCACCAACAGTTGCACCAGGATGACGAGCCCCAACCAGCATGAATGCTGATATCCAGATTAGTTTCTCTAACATTTGCTTCTGAAAAGCCTCCTTCTCAAGAACCTGATCATATTGAATCAAAATATAAATATGCTTTCTGAATCCTACGGTCAAACTCACAATTCACCCACTGAGAGACCCAATCAAAAAGAACAATCATTGCTTTGGCGTAAGGGTAGTTCTAGGCCTTATACGTTAGGTCATAATTCTCAATTTAGGACCTACATAAGTAAGATCTCAAAATGCACCCCTTGCTTGCCAAATGTGTCCAAGTTAAGGGCTAGTTCATTCCTAATTCCAGATTTAACATTTTGAGATAAGCCCTTAATTGAGAATTCTAGCCAAACATGGGTCCTAAAACAGTCTTTATGCATATTGCTTTTGGCCACGGGACACCCAATCAACCCGTGTGCCCAGATGCGATGGAGTGCAGACATAATTTAAACCATAATTCGTAGTACTCCTGCAACTCAAAAATCAAATCCCTTGTATTGTAGCAACTAGAGTTTACGCAATTGTGAACGTATACGCTGGTTCATACTAGCTCCGTAGGCCCACTTCAATCTCCACCCAATCAGAAATTACCATTACAAAAACAGAATTGCTAAAACAGAACAGTCAGACAAAATAATGCTAAGAAAGTGAAAACTGAAAAGGCATTTCAATTCACTATTGACAAGAAGAAATCCTTCTTTACCTTGCAGGAAAGGCTCCCAGCCTGTAATCTAGCAGCTACTGTAGATGCCCATTTACCGTATGCAGCAGTCAATCCTTCTGGATTGGTATCAGTCTTTCCATCAATAGGAGGTTCGCCAAGCTTCGCCACTGCAAAATATGCCAGCACTTGGTCTGCCTCACCAAGACCTTTGCTTTGAAACCATGGCTCCAGCATCCCATTCTGGAAAAACACCAAATCTGCTAGATTGTCAATATCCTAATCGTCCTTTCCAATTAGCACAAAAATAACGAACTTGAAGCAGTACGAAGGTTGAAAAAAACACCAGAGGGAGTAATAATAAAAACCCAAATTCCCAATAACAGCTACTAAACAATTCAATTAATACAGAAAAAACAAATGCTTAAAACCATTAAATGCAAAGACAGGAATGTTGCTATATAATCAAGCAATCGACAGTACCGCTCCATCGAGACTTTGGAGTGGATTCAAGAACAGCATCAAGATCATCATTTCTTGTGCAAACCAAGATAGGACCCTCAAAATCAAGCGGCACAGGTTCTCCTCTCTTCACCAGCAAATCTTGACCACTACCCATTTCCTGCAACGCCCTTCCAACCCTTCCACCGCCCACAATAACAGCTGGAGCCACCTTGGCAGCTGTAGAAGAAGGAGCACTGGCCATGGCTAAAGTTAGAGTCTTTTGGGGTCTTGAAATTGTTTTGGTTGTAAATAATGCGAATCCTGAGATGGGTCTAGTGGAATAAGAGAGAGTCATTAGCGCGTGAGTGGCCATGGGTTGAGAGTTGGAAGATGATGTTAGTATTCGGAGACATGGTGATTGCGGCAAATATTGGAGGGAGGTTCAGAGGCAAAATGAAAACAAAGAGAGGATCACCACCACTCAATTTCCATTTTCTGGCTGTTTATTATCCAAAAGGCCACTATCAATTTTTCTGAATGCATACGTAACACTTTCTCTTCCTCTCTCTCTTTTTTTCTTCATTTTCACTCCTTTTTTCTTTAATATATTGTTTAATTTAAAATATATATAGAGATTAAGTTAAATTATTTTTTAATATATAAACTACAAATATTCTTATAAAAATTAAACTATAAAAGAAAAAATCACACTCGAACTACTCCCTCTGTCCTTTCAATGTTTGTCTTCCTCGCATCCCAATATTCAGTAGGGAACGCATATTGAGGAGGCCGGATGAGGCACTATTTGACCCCAAAAAAATCCGATTTTTTTTGTGAACGTACGTTAATTCTTAATGTACTTCTTAGAAAAAATTAGGGGCAAAATTGTCTCAAATAGTAAGTCTACCGACCGTTTTAAAATACGTGTCGAAACAGTAAAAGCAAAAGCTAAAACGACAAACATTGAAGGACGGAGGGAGTATCTTCTGAGAGATTAATTTGTACATATGGAGGAATTGAAGAGAACCAAAAATAATATGTGTAACAATCAAACATCAACTTAACTAAATCGTAAATTAACAAACGAATTAGTTTCACGATAGATATACATTAAATGAACATCCCACTAGAGTTTCATAAAAGAACAAATAAAGCATATGATAAAAGCAACAAAGATGAAATCAACCTGTGAGTTATATAATTTCCATGAAATCAACCATAAATATAAATGTTATAACAAAATCAAGACTAAATAGATAGAGAAGTGAAAATTTTAGGTTAAAACATTGTGTGTACCAAAACAATGAGTATAAGAGAATTGGTAAAGTAATTAAAAATGGAATAATAAACAATTTTTAAAAACTGAAACCAAAATTTAAGAACTAGAAAAAAATGTTTTCTATTTTTCATTTTCTATTTTTAAAATTTACATATTATTCATGATGTTACTATTTTGTTAATTAATAAATTTATTATCAATGACGTTTTCTTCTCTTTTTTTAAATTCTTTTCTGGATCTAGATCTCCTATGAGAAATCTGGCGGCATTTTCATGAACCTCTCCTACAGCAGCAGCAGCAGCAGCTGGGCATGGAAGCTGAACAAGCCGTGGCACTCACAACGCATGGTGGAAGCTATTGCAGCAGCCACACTCTCTTTGGTCCTCGCAACGGCACTTTTCCGCAAACAAGTCGCCGTTCACTCAACAACTTGTGACTTCCCCGCCGTATTCAACTTCGGCGATTCAAACTCCGACACCGGTGGTAAATCTGCGCCATTTCATCGCCTCCCCAATCCCTACGTCTATTCTTTCTTCCACAACCCATCTGGGAGTTACTCCGATGGCAGTGTCATTACTGATTGGGTAATGCTAAACAGCTCACTGAGATAGCTCACTAGGCCAATGGATGACATTTTTATAATTTTCGTTTGACGCAGCTCATCCAGATTGGCCTAGTGAGCTATCTGGGTGAGCTGTTTAACATTACTCTTACTGATTTTATAGGTATGATTTAGTTAGTGAGAGAAATAAATAAATTACTTGTATTTCTTCCTTGTTCATGTAGTAAAGCTTTGTTCTTTTTTGTTGTTTTCAGCTGAGAAGTTGGGGTTCAATTGGCGCAAGTTTTAGCTATGGAGTGAATTTTGCTGGTGGATGCTCGGATCTTTAAGGGAGGTTTCAGCCCTTTTTCTCTTGATGTACAGGTGTCGCAATTCGAGCAGTTCAAGGCTTGGAGCTGCATTATCAAGGTTAAGATCATGGTTGTAATGGGTGCAAACATAAAATTAATTTGCATAAAAAATTCAAAATCTCAAAATTACCAAATATGTATTAATTTAATTAATTTATAATTAATATCTATTATAATATTTAACTTTAGCCAATGAATATATTAGTATTTATTTATGGATATAATCGGAGTTTTTCTACATATTTAATATATTTTATCAATATAAAATTTTAATATATATTTAATTTAAAATCATGAAATTAATTTAAAAGTGTATCATAACATTATCATTCTATACTTCATATTTAATTTATTTATTTAAATTGAATGAAGTTTCATCCATTTTTACCACATGAATACATTTATTAAAATATAAATTATTCATTACTTTATATTTTAAATTTTTTATTAATAATATCTAAAATGTAGTATTTGATATATAACTTATTTGTATGAGTATTTTGATACATTTTAGTAGAAGTATTTTTATATTTTCTATTTGCATGAATTATTTAAGTGTATACTATACTGTATAAAAGTAAAAGCACATTATATTATAGTTTCGGTTTTCCCGGTTTGTAATTTTCCAAAATCTCAGTCTAATCTTGGTCCGACCTTGATTGAACCTTAAAACTGTGAATCTCTCGCCTCACCAGTTCCGGAGTGTTCTGTTTGCAAAATTGATTTTTAAAGTTTTAACCTTTTTCTAGGTAGGAGTGTGTACGTTAAGAACAATTTACCAAGACCTGAGGAATTTTCAAATGCGTTGTACACGTTGGATATAGGGCAGAACGATCTACACGCTGGATTTAAGTCGATGAATGAGAAGTAAGTGATGAATTCTTTACCGGATATAGTTAATAAGTTTGCGCTGGCAGTGGAGGTGATTTGGACATGGTTTTGTGTAGGGGTGTCAAAACGGGACGGGTCTAGGTCTCGGGCTGGGACTGGGACCAATTTTTGGTCCCATTTTGGGTCGGGATCGGGACTGGTCCCGTCCCGAATAATCACGGGACTGCCGGGTCGGGACCGGGTCGGGACCGGGACTGGACCCGGCTAAATTAAAACACCCTAACCATCCTTCCCTTCTTCGTTTTTTTCCTTCTCCTCCAGCACACCCACACCCACACCACAACAAATCAAACCTTTCCTCAGATCTGCAGCACTACAAATGAACAAAAGAAAAAGAAAAATAGAAAGAAAAAAAAGAAAAGAAAAGGAGGATGTTGTCTCCTTGTCAAAAGAAGTGGATGATGGGTGCCGAGACCGTCAAAATATATTAAAGTACAATTTACCATGCAAGTATATAATTGAATTGCAGCAAGTGGTAAAAGGATCGTTCCTCAGAGATTCGGTGGATTAAAAGCAATTCTTTGTATTGAATTAAAGGGGTGGTAAATACCAATATGGGTTGTTGGTTGGTTGCATAAAAATTAGATTAACAGAAATAAACAAAACAGGATACGCAGTGGGTGATATTAATCAGTTGATAATGGCTTCCCAGTAAGGATTTCTTGTAGCTCATGATTTGATTAAGGGTCTATTTGGCGTTCCGGTTCTAGTCCGAAAAGTGCTGTGGCAAAAGTGCTGTAGAAAAAGTACTTCTAGAAAAGCTAGTATGTTGTTTGGTAAACATTTTTTAAAAGTGCTGTGGGAAAACGAGAAGTTGTTTGGTAAACATTTCTTAAAAGCTAGTTAGAGTATAAAACCCATTTTAAAAAATTAATAAAAATAGGAAAAGTGGATCTAGAATTACTTATCTTGAGATGGAGATTTTATTGTGGTAATTTTTAATTTATTTTGTTCTAGTATATAAAGTAAAAAAATGAATTTAAAATGGAAAAGAAAAAAAAAGGGAGAGAGAGGGCAAAAGCTCAACCGAGCTTTTGCCACTGGAGCAATTTGCTCCAGTGAGGAAAGGAGGAGGGCCAAGGCAAAATTGAGTAGAGTTTTGTAGGAAGCTCGTTTCTAAAGGTGTTACCAAACACCACTTAAGTTGATCATAGATGCAAAAGTGGTAAACACTAGACTTATAGGAAGGCTATAGAGACCAGGTATTGGTCACCTAGATCTCCTACTTTCCTCCTACACAAGACTTCCAAAGAGACACTCTATTGGAAGTCCCTAATCATCCTAACAATCCTAAGAGACACTCTATAGGATTTAATCAGGCCAATTGATAGACGCAGGGAAATACCTAATCCCCGGCCTGGGATAGAGAATCGTGTCTATCCTATAAACCAGATCTGATTCTTCTTCTAGCTGTCACCAGCTAGTTGCCTTCGTATTTCTCTTGGCAATGTAGACTCCAAAGCCGCCAGAAAAGACTGTAATCATCCAAACCTTATGTGAAGCTGATCAGACTTTACTAAGAACAGGGACAAACTGTCATGCAAACAAGAAGAACAAGAATACAAGTATAGTGTGTGTGAAGTGCTATTTGATCTCACAACCTAGGAATCATGGCGTCGAATCCTTACTAAGAAGAAGGCGTTTAGCCTATAATAGACATAACAATAATAATAATAATGAAACAATCATAAACTGAATCCGAATTATATTAAAGATGGGAGAATTGAATTAAGCTGTAGCAATGGTAGACAAATTCGAGAGAGAAGAGATCCTCCTCTTCTCCTCAGCGGCAGCTTTAAATACCAAAAACCTATCTCTGGTTTGAAATTCAAAAGACGAAGAGAAGATAGAAATCTAAATATGCGGGATTGTTTGTTTAAATACAAAAAGAGGGGATCGATTAGTTCGAATCGATCAAGGAGTTCTATTCACAGCTGAACTTCTTTTCTTCCTGAAGACTCCAGCTGGAATACTTCAATTCCGCTCACGGCCCATGGATAAATCTCGCGGCCCAGCTAGCTTTTTAAGTCAGTTGACTCTGGTCAACGCTTCTAGTTTCTTTCCTTATCCCAGGTCTGGGATAGAATAGCTCTGCGACCATCAAAACAGCTCCGATAAAGGCTCTTCTGACTCCTTTTGAATAATTCTGCTTCTCAGCAGCATATCTGTGGAAAAGGAGAGAAAAGCCAGCATTTAGCAGTATCATCATCCCAAAATAGAAGTGAAAAGATGATGAAAAGATGACATTTAAGCGCTTTATCAGTGGATGATCACATATTTTCTTCAATATCTGCTCACAAGAATTGCAAATAATTACATAAATACAACTTAAACTTGAAAGTTATAAAACAAAACGCAGGCGGAGGAGATAGTTGTTGCTGTAGAGGATGCGTATGGAGCGGAGGAGGAGGCGCCGCCGTAGTTACCGCCGTTGCTGCGGCTCCACGCAGCAGGAGATCAAGACGAGGATAGAGAGGCAAGGAAGAGGCATCGATCGCCGCAGATTCGGATCTGTATCGCCGCCATCGCCATCACCGCTGCAACCCATTCATCACGCCATGGCCAGCCACGATCCGACCAGCCATCATCCACTCACCCACCTCCACCGCACAACCATCACATAAATAAGAAAGAAAAGAAAAGAGAGCAGAGGGGAAGAAAGAAAATAGAAAGAAAGAAGGAAGGTGCAGAGGAAGAAGAAAGATAAGAGAGAAAAAGAAAGAAAAGAGGAGAGAAAGAAAAGAGGGGTTGGGCTTCGGCCCAATCCAAGAAAAAAAAGGAAAAATTTCCCCGGGTCTGGTCCCGTGGACCCGGATTCTTATACGGGCCGAGACCGGGACCAAAAATTGGTCCCATTTTTTTTGGGACCGGGACTGATCCCGACCGTATTTCTTCGGGACTGCCGGGTCCGGGACGGGACCGGTCCCGCAGTCCCGTTTTGACACCCCTAGTTTTGTGGTTGAAGCGTGCGTTTGTAGTTAGTTTTTTGTTCCTGCAGGTTTAGTGATCCACTTGGACCCCAAACTTTTTAAATTTTTTTTATATATATATTTTTACTATAAGTATATTATTAATAATTTTTTTAAGCACCTCCTCTCTCTCGCGCACTCCGCAGCAGACCGAAACTGAAGCAAATCCCTAAACTTCATCTCATCTTGCCGGTGCCGTCAACCCTCCCTCGCTTCCTCAGCCAGCAGGCGCCGTAAGTCCTAACGGCGGCCTCAGCTTCATCTCATCATCTTCACTGTAAATCTTCAACTTGGTGTTTGTGGTATCAGGTGAGTTCTTCTCTTTATATTTTTTATCAGTATATTGCTTCTTGTTTAATCTATCTCGTAGTAGAAAGCAAATGGATCTTTTTTGTAAAATTTAGATCCTATCCATCATTCTTGATAAGGTTTTTTGTACAATGGAGGAAACACATCTCTTCAATTTCCATTCTAGTTATTATTGTTTTTTGCTTTTCTGAATTCGTAGTTTTATTGCAACTAAACACTTTTTTCTAGCTGATATTACTCTAGAGCATCGTAAACTTGAAGAATGAAGATGGCAGGCTAACAATAAAAAAATGGTTAGAGGTATTCCATTTTAAGTGCTATCTCGTAATCCTGGACGAAATTCAAACATAGTTCACAGTAACTCATGCCATTTTCTGTTAACCACTCGGAGCAATAATTTTTGTCAATTCAAATGGATGCCAGTTTGTCAATGAGTCATCTTCTTTGATTCCAAATATACTCTTTTAATAAACAAGCTCTTCCAAAATGGAGTAGTATTTTCCTGTTCCTATCCTTGCAATACAGCTGCAAACATGGGCATTTATTAGTTATTACAGCTCACTTGTATGTGTCTTGCCTTTGGTTGTGTACCGGAGGTGAACTTTAAAGTTTAAACTTACATGTCGTACCTATAGCATTGCTTGCTTCCTTTGAGACTATTTTTTAGACTAGAGAAAAATCACTACAATTGTTTAACTTAGTTTGTCTGAACATGTTCAAACTGAAAAATACGGATGTGTTGATTTGTTTAGTTAACTTTAGTGAAAGCTTGCGCAGATTTAATGAATCAACTTGGCCACATTGATAAAATCTTACTTGCGCAACGGTCTGATCAAATTCAGAACAATAGACTGAAACTCAAGACTTCTATTGATGCGGTTCGTTGGCTTGCATTTCAAGGGTGTGCATTTAGAGGTCATGATGAGACTTCAAGCTCTACAAATCGCGGTAACTTCCTTGAGTTGATACAACTTTTATCATCATACAATGAAAATGTTGCAAATGTTGTTTTGGAAAATGCTCCTACTATGGCTAAATACACTTCACATGACATCCAAAAGGAGATTCTACATGTTCTAGCAAATAAAGTTCGCAATAAGATTCGAGAAGATATTGGTGATTCCAAATTTTGTATTATTGTTGATGAGGCTCTAGATGAGTCTAAAAGAGAGCAAATGGCTATTATTTTGAGATTTGTTAATCAAGATGGTTTTATAAAAGAGCATTTCTTTGATCTAGCTCATGTTAAAGACACAAGTTCAGCAACACTAAAGAGTGAGATTTCAGATATTCTCTCTCGTTATTGTCTTGATATTCAAAACCTACGAGGTCAAGGATATGATGGAGCAAGCAACATGTGTCGTGAATGGAAAGGGCTACAAGCATTGTTTATTAAGGATTGTCCTTGTGCCTATTATGTACATTGCTTTGCTCATCGGTTACAACTGGCATTAGTTGCTGCAGCTAGAGAAGTACATCCAATTCATGAATTTTTTTCCAATTTGACTTTTATTGTCAATATTGTTACCTCTTCATGTAAATGTCCTGATGAATTGCAAGCTGCTCAAGCATCTAAAATTGCTTATTTGCTTGCTATTGATGAACTGGAAACTGGAAAAGGTCTCAATCAAATTGGAACTTTAAAACGAGCTGGTGATACTCTTTGGGGATCACATTTTCATTCCATTTGCAGCCTTCTAAGCATGTATGATGCAATTTGCTCTGTTCTTGAAAAAGTAAAGACTAATAGATCTACTTACTCTCAACGAGGTGATGCCAACTCAGCTTTGAATATGATGACATCCTTTGAATTTATTTTCATCTTGCATCTAGTGAAGGAAGTCATGGGGATTACTGATATGCTTTGTCAAGTTTTGCAGCAAAAATCTCAAGATATCTTGAATGTTTTACATTTAGTTTCAAGTTCAAAAGCATTGATCCAGAAGTTGAGAGAACATGGTTGGAATGATTTTATTGAAAGTGTCATATCATTTTCAAAGAAAGAAAATGTTGAGATCCCTGATTTGAGTGCTCAATATGTTGAAGGTCGAAGTCGTCGTCAGCGTGATAAAATTACTAAGGAGCATCACTATCACTTTGATATATTTAACGTTGCAATAGACTTCCAATTGCAGGAGCTAAATAGTAGATTCAATGAGCAAGCAATGGAGCTTTTAACACTCAGTTTAGCATTGAATCCAAATGATGGCTACAAATTCTTTAACATTGAGGATATTTGTAAACTTGCTGAAAAGTTTTATCCTCTTGATTTTAGTGAGCAAGAATTGATGAGTCTCAAATATCAATTACAACATTTTGAGTTTGCGACACAGAATCATCCTAAGCTACATCATTTGTCATCTCTTTCAGAATTATGTCAAGTGTTTGCAGAAACAAAGATGTCAAAGACGTTCTATCTTATTGATAGAATAATTCGTCTTATTTTAACTCTTCCAGTATCTACAGCAACAGATGAACGTGCATTTTCGGCAATGAAAATTGTTAAAACCAGGCTTCGGAACAAAATGGAAGACGAAATTCTCGCAGATAACTTGGTGGTTTATATTGAAAAAGAAATTGCCGAGACTTTCAGTTTAGATTCGATATTAGATGAATTTGTTGATTTGAAAGAGCGTCGGGTATAATTCAGGTAATTTAATTAATTATACATAATACATATTAAATTTATTACTATAATAATTATTGACGAGAATGTTTATATTTTACAGGTAATTTTTTTTAATCTCGCCCTCCAAGCATTGATGGCAGGCTCCGCCACTCCCAGTTGTGACTGTCAGAAACTAACATAGTATGTGTTTGCTAGCTCCTGCTAATATAATTCAGCATTATAAATATATGGATATTGTAGTGATCGTTCTTGCTAATAAGTTGCTTCCTTTCTTCTCCTTCAGATTTCTTCAGGTTTTCGAGGATTGAATATAGCAGAAAATATGGATGCTTTGTGTTTGTTAGTGGGAATAAGTGATGTTAGAGCAGACACCTCCATCTTTGCTGATGTTAGTTCTTTCTTGCCTCTTGTTCCCTGGTTAACTCTGCTGTCGTTTGGGTGCTGCAAAGAGCTTCAGGATGCATCGAGTGGAGTTCGTATTTCCGATGATAGCGGCAGCTCGAGTAAAAATGACTATCAAATAGGAAAAGAAGGGTGGGCCTGTCCGGTGTGCACTACTACTTAGCCATAGCCATAGCCATAGCCATAATAGGCATGGCTTTGCTCTGCACTGCAGCACGCGGCCTATACAGCTTTTGCCCTCTAATGGGTCCAGGGTAGAGCTTTAGTTGCTTGAATAGGTTCTTCCCGCTCGCTCAGTGCCTGGTAGGATCGAATGTTTTGTTATTTTATCTTTAAAAAAATATTAAAATTAAACAATTAATATATATTAAATTTAATAGTGAAAATCATTTAGATATTAACGTAAGTGGCAAAAAAATATCATTGCCTTCATTTTTTTAAAAGAATTTTTATATTTATGAGTTTAACTAATAGGAATTAATTAAATATGATTAATTTTTTTATCTTAATTAAAAAAAAAAAATTACCAATAAGAACAAACAAAAAAAGTCAAATTTTCTGTCTCCAACAAAACACACAAAGTGACAAAGCCACGAAGAAGTTCCATTGGTTACCGTTACCGTTAGGCCCACCAAACCTTGGGCCCATGCAGTTCACGTCTCTCTATGCCCTTTTTCAAATTCAAATGCCATTATTATTTTTCTTTCGTTTCTTGGCAAGAATTCAAAAGTTTTCATTCATAAACAGTGTTGGCTAGTGTTTTGGCTCCAGTAAAAATCCTTCCTTTCTCCTGCAACTTCATTCAAAAATCTCACGTTACAGCATGACAGTTCCCAATAAACATTTCCTAAAACCAACCACCAAATTACACATTTAATGATTTAACCACTCTTCCCTCCTTCTCAAACCAAAAGATCAAATCTTTTTTTCAGTTTCATCCTCTGTAGTCTGTATTGCCAAGAAAATGGCCGCTCCGAAGAAACCTGCATTGCCTCTACAATATTCATACAACACTGTCTATATCAACCCTCTCGTTGAACATAACCATACCCAGCACCAGCTTCAACCCACCAAGCATCATCACCATAACTACAGTGCAGGAGACCTCACCACAACTTTCATTACCGACAACAAAGAGAACATTGGTGCCATTTTTGGTGGTTCTGACAAAGAAAATGCAGTGCCCACAAACTCAATTCCTCTATCCTCAAATGGATCACTCTCTGTTGTGCCTAGGCCATTGTTGTCAAGCATGAAATCTTTCTCTACTGGCAGAGCCTTGAAGCCAACTTCTCTGCAGCTGTGTATGCAAATGAATGAGCCTGATAGGGGTTTTAAGTCAAGAGTATGGGATTGTTCTGCTGAATCTGAGAATTCAAATTCTTTGAATATTTGGGATTATTCAGACTCTGAAGCTGCTCCTGCTGCCTCTTGGTCTACATTGCCTAATAGGTTAGAGAAAATTGTGACTTTATGTTCTGTTCTTGTTCTGTTTCTCTTTTATCAAACTCTCTTTGAGCTTTTCAATTTTTTTCCCTGTTTTTGGTGGATGTATGACATTTGTATGGTTTTATTTTTTTTCAGGGCATTGTTGTGCAGACCTTTGCCATTAGATATAGGGAGATGTACTTGTGTTATTGTGAAGGAAGCATCACCACAAGGGTTGCAAAAGGGTACTTTGTACTCACTTTATACCAATGTAAGAAAGATCTCTTCCACTTCACTTGTAAATGGTGTTTTTCTCATCTTTATGAATTGCTTGTTGATGTGATTGAAACTTGATGATGCATCTTTTATTTAGTTGTGTAGCTTTTGGACTCCATGATCTCATTTTTTGTTCAGAACTTGGAGCTTAATTTTCCTCTTATTTTAGCTGCATGTGATGCCTAGAGCTTAATTTGCATCTTTTCAAACTTTTCCTTGGGATCATGTGGGATATGAATTTCACACTATCTACCAACTCATAGAAAAACAAAAGTATGGGAAAGGATGCTGAACAATCAAACTAGTAAATTATAGAAAATTGCAGTTTTAAGTAAATTCTATCATGACTTGGTTCCAAGCAGGTCCTTGTATCTCTAGTTATCTAGATCACTGAGATGGAAATATTTTAATTTCTTAGTGAATCAAGTTTCACAAACAAATACTATAGTTCTAATCGTTTAGTATTAGAAAAGGAAAAGAGGAAGTTACTGATGCTATGTATGGCCTTGCTGTGTATATGGCTTCCCAAGTCTTTCACATTCCCTTCCCTTCCTAGTCAAGTCTGATATGGGACATTTGATTTTGTATATCAGCTAGTTTTATGTAGTATACTATCCATTTTTCAAGCTCCTTGCGTCGTGAAAGTTGAGAAAAGGATAACTCTGACTGAATGAGGATGGATTCCATTAGAATTTAAAACCACAACTTTAACAAAATAAATTTTAATTTTCTTAAAATGCTGGCACAAATTTGATTCAACTTTGCATCAACGTAACGAAGCATAAATATGAATTCTCTTAGATTCAACAAAGCTTAGAGTTGGGAACATAAGAGTGCTTTATATTGATAATTCAATTTATTCTCTCTTTGTTTGCTGTTTCTTCTCAAACCTGAGACAACTGATTAGGTGATTGTTCTAAAAAAAGAGACATAGTAACACACTACATACGAATTTGAATTCAATCTTCCAATTATAGATGCATGTTTCATTCTAAAAGTTTTCGCATGTGATGGTAGCCAGGCAATTGATTTACAGGTCTCTATAGATAGTAATGATTTTAGAGCTAGTTCTTCTTGGGGAAAGACATGAATTCAAGAACTCTCTAGAGACAATCGCAGCATATTTTCTGTCAGCCCATGCCTGTTTTTATCATTTTCATTTAGGCTTTGCGCAACATTTACTTTATGTTTCATCATAGAAACATTCTCCTTGTTCTAAATGTCAAAACTACAGGAAGGACAAGGACGGAAGGATCGAAAACTTGCTATAGCTTATCACAAAAGGCACAAGGGAAAGTCAGAGTTCATTATAGCTCAGAATATGAAGGGACTTTTGTCTACTGCAGATGATAGTTTTGTTGGAAATATAACATCCAACCTCATGGGTTCCAAGTATCACATCTGGAACCAGGTTCGCTTTTTTGAGAATTTCCAATTTATAATGAAAATGCCATATCACATTTTGCCAAACCACTAAAAGCAAAAAACTTTTGTCGAATGATCGTTAAGCAGGCTGGCAGTAGAGGAACTAAACATTGTAATCCGCTTCTGGCTGTTGTTACGTAAGGCATATCCTCCCTCTTACTCCTGCCATTTCTATATCTGATGTCAGTGCTGGTTGTTTATTGTTTTCCTTTGCTTCTACAGATTCATGCCTACTATAGCCACATGGACTGGAAGCTACAGAAGCATTAGAGCCTATATTCCCAAGCACCAATCCATGCAGCTAAAGAACACAGCTCAGGTTGGTTAAGGAAAATCCCAAGTTTGTTTTAACTTTTATGCACACTTCAGTAACTGATCACTTGTTTCTTGTTCTATCTTTGGCTAGACACAACACATAAATGGTCTGCCAAGGGACTGGGACGAAAAGATGGACAAAGTACATAAGATATGTTCGAGGACCCCGCATTACAATAGAGTAAGATATTATAGAGGAATGATACATTACATTCTACATTGTATATGACAAGAAATCTTGGATGTTATGTTGAACGGATATCATTTATTTGACTCCCCAGATGTCAAAACAGTACGAGTTAGACTTCAGAGACCGCGGTAGAGCTGGACTTAGAATCCAAAGCTCAGAAAAGAATTTCCAGCTGACACTGGAGGTATAACATATAATTAAACAATGCTGAAAGTGTATTGTTCAAAAGATTTTCTTTTGGTTTCTGATAATGTGGTACTTGCACGCGGTTTCTCAGGACGGAAAGCAGACAATTTTGCAGCTAGGAAGGGTGGAGAAATCAAAGTTTGTGATGGATTTCAGGTAACACAGAAAACCAGCATATACATGCATGAATTCTTAATGTGACCCATATATTTTATTGGTTTCTGTTCTTGTGTTGCAGATATCCTTTGACCGGTTACCAAGCATTTTGTATGTGTTTGGCTTCAATTGATTCAAAACTTTGCTGCACAGTGTAAGTGCAATCTGCCAACATCTTGTTGCAGTTGCAGCCCTCAAGCACAATTTAGTATCGGTGGTACTTTTTGTAAAATATGAAAAAAGATATTTTCGAGTTCTGAGTATTCTAATTTTAAGATTTTTTTTATTTATGACAAAAGAAAAAGGTCCAAGTTATCAGACAGAGTACCGTTCCAGCTCTTACGATACCTCAATTTTCTAGTTTATGGTACATTAGAATAGGCCATATGCACATGGAGCAGTATGGATGCTTTTGCATCTTAGATTTGACGACAACATGCATGTCATTAAAGGGCATTGAAACAATGGAAGAAAACTGTGCCGATGTATTTGAGGTGGATTGGTAATTTTATTTTTTAATTTTTCAAAAAAATGGTCATATTATTAATTATCGTTACAATACTAGAGATTAATAATTACTATTTTACTAAGGGATTGTGTCATCAACGTCAAATCACGAGATGGTGACATGGCTAATATACAATGTTAGCCATCAATGACATGGCAAGCTAATACATGAGTAAAAAAATAAAAAAGATGAATAGAATCGTATTTCAATTATGTCAAATGCCAAGAATATTATAATCTTATTAAAGGAAATAATTGATAAATAAATGTCAAATTTTCCTATATCTACATCAAGAAAAAAATTTAGAATACGTCTTTTTTTAGAAAGAAGTATTTATCCTAAAAAAAAGAATCTCCTTGTAATTGATCATATTACTTACCTAATAATTATAATTATTGATGCCAAACATCATCCTCTCCCTTAATCAACCGTCAAGATCGCAATGGAACATTGGGGAAGCAAATGAATTTAGACCTTCAAAAATAATGTCATCAGCCTCCGTATAGCTACTAGAATCTCCACAATCAAAGTAAGTTTGAATGTCGTCGGGAAAGATCGAGCGCGGTTGATGATCAGACTCCGGTGGTGTGCTAGATGGACTATTATCATTTTCCGATGTCCTCTCTAGCATTTCTTTGAATTTTGAAGATTGCAACAAAAGTCCCAATGCTGACGTCGCGGATCCTCCACCACCCCCGCTTGGGCGCAGTGGAGGTACAGATGTAATCGTCTCTTTAAGAAACGAGTTTGAGCTTTGCTTCTGCGAGGTGGAACTCAATCCGAGGTCATGATTAGGGTTTGGTGATATGGGATTAGCGTTGGTAATTAAGGTTTCTTGATCAGGGCTGTTATTTTGGGTATTTGGGCGTAGGGATTTGATGTAACGACTAAGGTCAAAGTTGGTGACGGCATTTAGGCCACGGTATTCTATAGCGGCCATGTCATAAGCTGTTGCTGCCTCTTCTTGAGTGGCTGAAATAAAAAGGAAGGTAAGAGTTAGTATACTAAATATATGACTTAGTAGTAGTCAGTACTTAATATAATTACCGAATTATCAAAAAAAATATACGTAATACATGCAATATTATGGAGAATAAATGAAGATAAAATATGTTGGAGAAAATTTAATAATGTGCATGAAATTTTTGGTGGAGTTGCTGGCTAAAAAAAAGTGGCATTAATAATATTCAATGAATTGTTTTTTTTTTCCCTTTAAATTTTAAATGTTGCTTGCGTAAGTGGTTGAGGGTTGGTGATCTATATCCCAACCAACTAGATTTGATTGCGCAAATAAAATTAGGTCAATCGTTTACCCGATCATCTTCACTCATTGGATTACATTATATATTTCAAATTTGACTTATCAGAAAGTCATATTTTTTGACATTTTTTATATAAACGGGATATTATTAAACATCGATATAAGAAGCATACACCAAAACGGTACCGAAATCAACCTTAGAAAAGGTAAATTTTCGAGGAATTTTTTTTATATTTCTTCCAAGCAAATAAATTTTGTTGGTCCCCATTTTTCCGAAAAAGAAAGTTCCAAACAAAATGAAAAGAAAAGAAAGGTTTCATACCATAAGTTCCTAGGTAAAGGTATTTGTTGCCAAAAACTCTTCCAATCCGAGCTTCCCATCTTCCATTGTGGTGGTGTCTGGATATATATGTAATTTATGATTTTAAAAATAGTAATTGCTTATAAATTATATATATATATTAGTTAAATTAAAATTAAAATGAATTATTACCTTGCTACACCTCTATACTTAGATACCCCTCGAGAAAATCCACTACTCTTCCTGTAAATTCAGTTTCGTCACAATCGATTTAACAGTTTCGTCACAATAAGAGTTAATTAACAAATATATATAGATAGGGAATGATTAAACAAATAATTAGTATACGAAAAAATGTCATTTTATCGAAACGAGTTGTACATCTTTATATATCTCACCTTCTTACGGATCCGATGTATTCTTCTTTAGTTTGACCCTCCATTTCTTTCATCTCTTGTTCATAATTTGAAGCCTATACATGATTAATTAATTAGCAATGCAGATACAATTGAAGCAATTGCAATTTGAGAGATTATAAATTACGTACAGGGAAATTAAGGATTGTATCTTGTCCCCAGTACTTCAATGCTGCCAAGTCATAGGCATGGGCTGCCGTTTCTTCATCATCATATGCCCCTAATATTTCCCCAATTACAAAAAAAACGCTAACTAAAGCTGATACGATACGAGACTAATGTATTTTAATGTTATACTGATTAATTCACCGGCATCCTTCAAAGTTCAAACCGCCCAAAAATAGTTTTTTATAATTGAAAAACGAGTAGATATACGTCCTTATCTCACAAACCACTTTCCATTTTCGAAAAACAATTATGATAATGAATGGATTTTAAAAATTAGAAAAAAATAATAATCAATTAAAAGAGTATCAAAGATACCAAACGTACCTAGATATACTGCATTTAAGTTGGATTCCAACACCGCCATCACCATCCATAGTTGTCAAATGCGCCGACACAGAAGGAAAAAAAACAAAAAAATCAGCCTTTAAAGAAATTGATGAACATGACAAATGAAAATAAATCATCATCATACCTTGTCTTCCCTTCTTCTTTTGTGACTCATTCCAGCAATTCTTGTCCCACAAATGAGCTTCATATCGTCCGGTCCATCGATGCCTGCGCAATAACACAAAAAGGGTCGAGAAATTAGAAAGAAAAAAGAATGAAGGAAAGAGAGAACAACAATCAAGAAAATCAAGAATCGATTAAAATAACATTGAGAAGAAAAAGAAAACCTTGTAACTCCTCTATAAATGGAGCTACGTTGAGGAGGGGAGTCGCGCGGCACGCTTTTTCGAGTCCGTTTCACTTTGGTGGCCGTAGTGGTGACTGGTTTTGTGGTGGCGGAAGTAGTAGAAGAAGTGTTCTTTCGAGATGTTCTTGCCATGGGAATTGTTATTTTTTTTTTTTTGACTGTGGCGAAGAGAAGAGAATAGGAGAAGAGAAAAGGAGTGATAACGACTAGGTCATATGATCCAATGAAAGAGAGGGAGATGGGGTGTGTATTTATACAGTGAGGTAGTAATTAATTATGGAAAAGTTTGTGTTCATTTGTTGGCAGAAAAAAGAAAAAGAAGAATTGGAAAAAGAGGTAGCCGGCTAACAAATATGGGGGAAACTAAGAGTGGTTCATTTGCTGGCCGTCTATAAGCGGCTTTGTGTTAGTACCCTTCTCTTTTGTCCTCACTACAATTCTATGTGATTGCGCAAGTGTGTGTAGGTGTTTGTTTCTAATTGCGTATCTTATTTACTATTTCTTTATTTATTTTACGGTATAATATTATATTAAGTGATTATATACGGTGGAGAAAATTGATGTGAGTTTCTTAAATATCCCTTTAAAGAATATTGACGGTGGGCGGGCAGGGCGGGCTTTTAGGCCCTTTGAATTGGATAAGAAATTTATCAATAGTTAACTAAAGTTTTGAGTTTAAATTTTGAAAACGGAGAGACATTCTCTCTTTAACATTTAGCAATGTTTGGTTGTCTCATGATTTTTTTTTAAAAAAAAATTCTATTAATTTGGACAGAAAGTTTAATGGAGGGGGAGATTGCCTTTTTTGTAAAATTTATGTACTGAAATCATTTTTTTTGTTCTTGGGTGGGAAAATGGGAATTGTCATGACAAGAGGTTCTATAGGCTTTGTTACTATGCTAGGCCCATAACCTTTTTTCGTACACAGTTCCTTTTGTGGCCCATGGCCCATTTGGTTTTAGAAAAAGTTGGACATTCCACGCTGGCGATCCGCTTGTGTTAATGAATCTCATGCTTTCGTGACAGCCGTTAGATCACCTACCGATCCGTTCTCTAACGAAATAAAAGACTTCCAGGCTGGCGATCCGCGCCTCTTTTCTATCAACAAAGATCTCTATCCTCATCCGTTAGATGATAAAAATCAACGGTAGATAGAAAGCATATCCCATGGACGCAGATCGTCATCTTCCACCGTTCCCAAAAACCCAAAACCTGGCGCCCATCCAAAAATTTCAAAAAACCTTCTTCGCCTATATAAAAGTAAAACCCCTCATCCTCTTCATTTCAACCCACATTCATCTCATCTTCTAGAAAAGAGAAAGTGTAAAGGATTTGTTCTTTCTGTGCTAATCGGCGAGAAAAATGTCAGGGAGAGGAAAAGGAGGCAAGGGATTGGGAAAGGGAGGAGCCAAAAGGCACAGGAAGGTGTTGAGGGATAACATCCAGGGAATTACCAAGCCTGCCATCCGTCGTCTTGCTCGCAGAGGAGGTGTCAAGCGTATCAGTGGCCTCATCTACGAGGAAACCAGAGGCGTTCTCAAGATCTTCCTTGAGAATGTCATCCGCGATGCCGTCACCTACACAGAGCACGCACGCCGGAAAACTGTGACTGCAATGGACGTCGTCTATGCACTCAAGAGGCAGGGCCGTACCCTCTATGGCTTTGGCGGATAAGAAACTTTCTTGGATCTGGTGGATTTTCTGTTGCTTTAGTCTCCTCTCAGTTTGAATGTTTGTTTTAAAGTATTACTGTAGTGCTGGTAGATCTGTACCTGTAATTGAAATTTGAAAAGTTGGGGTTTATATGCAATTAATGGATTGATGTTTCACCTGTTTAGTTTTTGTGTTGATTTAGCTTCTTGATTGTTAGTTACACTCCTATAAACTGAGCTGCTTCACCAGATGTGAATAGAATGCTCAAGTTTTCTTGTACGCAGGCAACCTGGTTTGATGTTTTGTTTGTGAGTTTAAATTCTCAGAAAGAAACGGTTTTGTTATATTTGAAGAAGCACCAGACTAGTGATAAGAATAAAAAAAGTTGAATTTTCATGTTTGAATCCTTGAGTTGGATGAATTTAACAGATACCCAAAAGAAATATCAATGGATTTGGTGGATTGTGCAATTGGGACTAAAATGGGTAGTGTTGTCAGTTGTGTACTAAAGAGTTCCTTAGTGCCTGCTCGCTCAAAAAGTGTTTGATGTTTTTCCCTCGAGAATATGCCCAGCATTAACTAAAAGAACAATTACATGTATGTGGTTGGTTTTACTCTTTAGCATTGGATGCAGATCAAGGAATGTTAAGTACCCTGGGCCTGGAGTGCTTAAAATGCTGCTGATGTTTGGGATAGTATTGATCAAACATCGGGTTTGGCTGGATTTTTATGCTTGTGCAGGTTGTTCAAATTTAATGTCATTGTTCACTATTCAGGAATCAGGAGAATGCAGTTTAGATAGAAAGTGTTAGTTTACAACTTTCCTGCATTGAACTGATTGCTAAAGTACCAAGAGGAGAATCAAACCTGGAATGTTGAGTCTCTAATTTAAGCTTATTCTTTGAGATGTTTGATGCGAGAATGTCGCATCTATTTTAAACCTTTTCTCCTGTTATATATTTCTTGAGGGGACAAGGAGCAACTCATTGCAGATTATTGGCGAGGCACTTCCGGGAAAATGCTGGGGCTCGCTTCTGCAACTTGTAAGAAAATGTACATATTATCTTGCAAAAGAGTAGTGTATGATCTCTTTCTGCTCCAGGGTCAAGTTGTCAACAGAATTTCCCAAGAAATGCCTTTTCAATCTTTCTAATGTTATCTTTCTTAATGTCAGACAGTATATGCATGAAACATGCTGCGAGAGTCGGAAGGGCATAGAGGACACAGGAAAACAGAAAAAAGACAGTATATGCACGTGAGCTGCTTATGTGTGACATACAATACTTCAGAGTAGCATTCTTTCTACTGGGAATCAACTTGAAGCTGCAGATTTGTTTTGGATAAACCGAGAATATATAATATATCAAAGTACTGATTTTCCAACGGGAGCTGGAGCATCTTTTCTGCAGGTGTGGCATCTAACCTTGTCCTGAATGATGTAAACAATTTTGCTCATCTTTATCTTCTGCATCATATTTGGTTTCCTTGTCCTAAGATTTCTGGGTCAAGTGGGCTGATGCTATTACCACTCTTTCTCTGTGTCAATGAAGTAGAGAAACTTTAGTTGATTTTAATGTCTAACAATCATAGATGTATCATATAACTTCTTCTTATTCAAATTTCTCATGTAGAGGCGAAATACAACTCGAGATACTTCGGTCATGTTAGGAAACACTCTTTAGAATTAGAATGCAGTAGCATATTTTTGTTCCTTTCATTTCTATAGATAATAATCGTAAGATTTAAGTAGTATTTAAAACCACTGCCATGCCATTGACTTCCTTTTTCGGGCCAACATAGTAGTTGGCAAATTGGCATTGCTTCAAAGAAATATATTCACAACCACCAATAACTATAATACTGCTTAGTTGAAGCTGCAAGCTTCTCCTGCAAATCCCAACTTAAACTCCTTAGTATCATATATAACCCTTTGGTTCCTCTGCTGATAATTCCCAACTATCCCAGTCTCTTCTTCATCCGCGAGGCTTGCTACAGCCAAGCAGACCTGAGACGCGTCAGTCTTTGCGAAATAGAAAATCCCTGTCAAATCCACAGTGAGTTCAGCATTCCCCTCAAAATACATCTTCATGGTAGGAATCTCAACTTCTTGAAACGAACTGAGATTAAAGCAAGTATCCAAGATCAAGAAAGGCGGCGCAGAAGGAACTTGAGAGAATTGTTTCAAGAACTCAGCTTTCAGAGCCCTGTAGATTGAAGGGGGAAGCCTCGAAATGACAGTTCCAGAATCAATCAGGATTCCACCATTCCCAAAACTTGGTGACTGTAATGACACTCCACCGACACTCATACCAGTTAAGTTGAGGAAATAGAAAGTGGGCATTGATGGATTGAGAAGCATCCTAGTGTAAGAAATGGGGGTTGTGTTCTTGTAAACTGAAGAATTACCACCAAGGACTAATGACCCTGATGCACCAGTATCTGTTATAGGTAAGCAATAGGAGAAAACACCTTGAAAAATTTCAGAAGTTTGAGAAATCAATGACAGATCACTCCTCCCTAATCCCATAAGACCAGAAGCTCCACCAAATAAACCTTTATTGTTCCTTCCACACCCAAATATGAATTTGGTGACAGGGGTGGTGCCCAAATTGAGCTGCTCAAGCCCGAGCTCGCCAAGCGTATATGACCCATCACCATAGGTAACAACGTAGTTACAAGTTTGTGGGTTGTTCCCACAAACTCCTGAATTTCCAGTCGCGAATTGAAGGGATTGACAAGTAGATGAGTTGCACAAGACAGTTCGGTACGAAGGGGAAGCAGAGGGGTTAAAGATAGGGTCTTGCTGGTTATAACAGAGTTTGCATGGTAGGCATTGAACCCATGTTAGGTCACTACCAGTATCCACAATCACTGTCATTTTCTTGCCACCTAATTCTACTGTAACTATGTAGTTTAGAGTTTCAAGTCTCAAACCAGAAGTTAATGGGATTTCAGTATCCAAGCTATCTATAACATTAACGTTGCCGCCTGCAGAATTGAGGTTCTTGATTCTTGATTGAAGTGAGTGATGCTGCAATTTATCAAGAATCAAGCGTTCTTGCATCTTCTCGTTCCAATCGAACTTTTTCCCTGAGCAGGAATCTTTGTGCTTCATTTCCAATATGGTTGCACCCTTCTCCCTCCCTACAAAAATTTCCAAGAAGAATGTATATATAGTTAAAGTTAACATGTATGCATGCACAATATGCTACTTTGTCTAAGAGAATGGAAACAAAGAAAAAAGATGCAGATGGTAAAGTAAATAAGCCAAAATGAAAAAGGAAGTAAAGCCAAGATAGTGATTAAACTTAATAATTAGCAGTATCAATTGGGATTAACAAAGTTGGAGACCGCAAAAGCATATCCTAAAGCAAAAGAGATAAAGCAATAGAAAAAGAAAGAATTGGTCAACAACTCAACATTGGCCTAAAACTCACTCACTTGATTTCTGGAAGAGACAGTGATGATGATGATGATGATGAGTATGGCCACTCCTATTCTCATGTAATTTCCAATGAAGGTCATGAAGGCTAACAAGGAGTTTTTTATTATTATTATCTTGAAAATTGGATTCAACCCCATTTGCAAGAAACAGGAGGAGAGCAAGCAGAGGAAGGAAACAGAGGAGTTTGTTAGGAAAGATTGAAGCTTTATCAGTTTCCACCATTGCAGAAGATGTTGAAAGCTTAACAAGAAAAGAAAGAAGAAGAAGAACAGAGGGTAGAGAAAGGAATGGTGGTTGTGGAGAGGTGAGGAGAAAGAAGAAGATGGAGAATTGGTGGGAGTGGAGTGGGAGATTCTTTGAGGTTGGAGTTATGGAAGATAACAAAAGAGGAAGGGCTGGCTAAAGGACCCACTTGGCTGCATGAGAAGAGAAAATTATTGTGGATTCACGTGCATTTACTTGGCAGGGAAAAAAAGAGAAACAAGAGGTGGATCATGTTCATGTAGCTCCTGTACTGTGCTGTGCCTCTTCTCTTCTCTTCTCAACTCTACCTTCTTCTAATTTCTTTGTTTTCTTTTTTTGGTGGGAGAGAGATGGAAACAAGCTTGTGATGTAGAATGATACATTTTTTTTATTGGCTTGTCTGAGCTTTTTCATAAGATAAGGACTTACCCCATCATGGAATATCAGCTGTCACATTTTGCTCACAGAGAGTGAGAGAGCAGCACATTGTGTGTTTTATAATGTCTCTTCCTATAATCAGACTCTTTTTTTTCTTCAATTTAATTTGAATAATGCAATAGTATTTTATATGTATATGTATGTATAGTTTATTCAAGGTTTATATGTAACTTCAGACCTTTAAATTATTTGAAGATTTTTTGTTCTCGGTTGATGTTTGTTCAATTGTGTTAGAAATGTTTACACATGATTTGAGATTAATCCAATGGTTAGATTAAAAGTTATACTTATTTGAAGTTTGAAGAAATTTTTTTTAAAAAAAAACAGAAAAAGCAACTAGTTAAACTTGAATAGGAAAATCAGAAATTAGAAATCAAAACTAGTTCATTCAGTTCGATAGGTCACTAATTTTTTACCGATTCAACCTAAAATCAGTTTTTGAACCAAAATCGAATCAAATACTAGACCGGTTCTTAGTTTTAGTTGACGGAACGGCCGATCCAACCTAATTACGAGAACTTGATTGTTTTCTCTCTTTTTGTTATAAGTATACTGTATACACACTACTCTTCCTCTTTTTTTGTTTTTTTTTAACAGTTAGAAATTTATCTCAAATTTAAAATCTAATTGATTTTAACGTTGTACGAAATATCATTCAATTATATATATACTCATTTAATGCTCACTAATGATACTATCCTTTCACTTTAATTTTTTTTTGATATCCGTCTCTTTCTAATTGCCTTGTTAGAAACAGAATGATTTGATTTCATAATGAAGGGTGAGACAAAAACTTCGCACTCTTACCACTTCTTTCTAGGGTATAAATAATATGTAGTTTAGGACCACTTTGCCCATACACTAAGTTTTTTGATATTTTGGATCAAAGAAAAAACTACGTAGATGTAAAAACCAACTATCCAGTTTAAACTAGACCTAGCGATGAGTCTGAGAGAACCGAATCGAATTTTTACTCCTCATAATCAGATCTAAAATAATAAATAGTAGATTCAAACTCAGTTTAGGTTTTTCGAGCTCAGCCGAGTTTGGAAACGACAAATCACTTTCTAATATTCTATTAAGGACTTGATACCAACTAGTCGTTCTTTTTGTTTTTTTTAACAATAACTAGTCGTTGATTATGCTAATTAGCCATTGTTGTGTGTTTGTCTCCGGCGGCTAGCTAGTGGCAACTGGCAAGCATACAAGTTACGTTAAATGATTGATTTCCCACTTGCTTTTTCCTAAGCACAACCATTTTCTAACGGTCCTACGATTAAAAGGTATATTGATGCTATCATGTCTCATTTTATACATTATCGTCTTTTGGATTAAGCCTGAAAATCGACTAATTAATCATTTCCCCCCCCACATAGTATGCTTGTAGATAACCTTTTTGTTTCCATTATGATAATATAATTATTATAATTGACCATACTAGCATGTCTATTATTTGTTAGATTTGACATATATAAGTACTAGTTTTGAATGAATTAGATTAAATTAATCATTTATTTAATTAGATTTTTTTATTATAAATATGGAGTTAAAACTAATCATATAGAGATTTAATTGAAAATTTTTTACGAACATAAGAATTAAACTGTGGGGTTAAATTTAAATGATTTTTTTTTACCAATACGAGAATTAAATTAATCATATAGAGATTTTAAATGGAAATATTTTATGAATATGATGACAAAATTAATCGTATTCAACAAATAAAAATTAATTTTTTTTTAGGTTAGAACGTGATTTTTAATACCAAGCATAGTAGCATGGTTATGCAAATGTGTCGACTCACAACTCTACTCAGTGCCACCGCTAATGGGCTCTCAACTGGGCTTACAAATTTTGCTTAAATTCCATCCCAGTGTTTCAGGCCTTTACTACAACTCTACCCAAGCCCAAGTGGAAGTCAAGGTTGTAAAGTCCGACTATAAACGAGGTGAGAAGATAGATCAAGGGTAAAATGTTCGGTCCAGATCAAATCAGATTAATTTATAATTTAATAAATTAATGAATAAAAATTAATGTTTGTGTAGGATATTAAAAATTTAAAGATAAATGAAGATTTCATATTATATGTATATTATATGCTCTAACTTAAATATCACTGATATAGGGTTAGTGTACCAAATCAGTTAAATCTGAATTAGGTCAACCGATTCACTAGTTGAATCAGTCTCAAAATAAACCCAAAAATAAAATTTTTAAGAACTGCACCGACCGACCCTAAAATTAATTTGCGAATTTTTCGATTAAACCAGATTGGTCCGTGTTCAACGACATTGCTAGAAATTACAATCATCAGTTACGGGAGAGCAAGAATTACAATAGTTATTTCTTTAAAAAGTGTGAGGTTATATATATTTTGCACAATTCGCAACTTCAACGCAAGTACCCATTATCGTTAATCTAAAAGGAAATTCAATTTAATTAGAAGCTAATTTAAATTTGAAAACTTAATTAACTGCTTAATATTTAAAGATATCACCGAAAAAATAATACAAATTGTCAGTTAATATTACACCTTATCAATATAGTAATTGTTACGCTTTCCTAATAAAAAATAAAAGAAGGTATTTTTAGCTAGAGAATGAATGTTTCTTAACAAAAATGGAAAAAAGAAAACAAAAAATGGAAAACAGAAAAATGGAAAAAATGTCAACAATGAACAGAAAAAAGGATGAGAGATCCAAGTTGGAAACTCTATCCATAGGCATCAAAACATCCCCCCATGCCTACAATCCCACGTGTCACCTCCCCACCACGTGATGCTCACACGTAGCACATCTCACCCAATCGCAGCCCTTTATTCCACATTAAAAACATCAATGACAAATTACAACTCATCAGAAGTTTCCTGAACTCGGCCCCACACGAAAATTATCCACTTCAACAACAACAAAAAGAGAAAAAGAAAAAAAACCAAACTCCCTCGCACGCGCTTTGCACGTGCACTGACACCACACTAGTACATCCTCGCCGCCAAATAGAACAGTTTTAACCCAAATGACAGGAACACCCTCTGGTGTTCGTAGCACACACCACCGTCAACTCGGCTTAACCTCTGAGGGTATAATTGTCATTCGAACCTTATCCATTTCTTAGTTGACTAGATACGAACACGTGCGCGTTGTTTTCAGGCACGTGACAAGCACCACCTTGGCACCATCCTATAAACATAATTATTGTTAAGCTAGTTGTTAATGATGTTTGCAGAGGTTTGAGAGAGAGAGAGAGGCTTTGAGGGAATTTCATTTCTTTTGTTTGAGAATCTCAAGTCACTGAGTTGTACTGAGTTGACCCAGTTGAGTCAAAAGTGTTTCTATCTAAATGGTTCAGTTAATGGGTTCTGTTGGGACAAAAGCTTCAGGAGTGAAGCTGGAGGTAGATGCTGATGATGATGGGTTTTTGAAGGACCAACAACGCAAACGCTGCAAATTCGACCCTTATCTGCAGGTTTCAACTCTCTTTTTATGTTGTATTGAAAATAACTGTTTTTTTTGTTTAATTTTTCTTTGTTGTTTGATGTAATTTGATTTTGATTGATTGGATGGCAGATGGGGGAGGTTGATTCGTATAATCCATTAGAAGAGCCAAGTCCACTTGGTTTGAGGCTTAAAAAGACTCCATCTTTTCTGGATTTGATTCAAATGAAGCTGTCTCACGAAAAGGGTTCTATGTTGTCATCAAAGAAAGATCAAAAAGTGGCCTCTGCATCTATTGACAAGCTTAAAGCTTCAAACTTTCCAGCTACTCTTTTGAAAATTGGGACTTGGGAGGTATATCAAATTACAGTACTTTTGATTTGTTTGCCTTGCCAGTGATTTTTTTTCTTCTTTCTTTTGTGTTTTTTTTCAAAAATTTAATTTGAAATGTTTTTTGGGTTGTTCTTGTAGTATAAATCGCGATACGAGGGAGATTTGGTGGCTAAGTGTTATTTTGCTAAGCATAAGATTGTGTGGGAAGTCCTTGATGGTGGTCTTAAGAACAAGATTGAAATTCAGTGGTCTGATATTGTGGCTATCAAGGCCAATTTTCCTGAAGATGGACCCGAATCCCTGGATGTAGTGGTAATCTGCTTCTCCCTGGACAAAAATAACGCGATCACACATGCATATGTATCTTAATTGTGATGAAGATTGTGATGATTGAAAGTATTTGTGTTTGGTGCAGCTGGCTAGACAGCCCCTTTTCTTCAGGGAGACAAATCCACAACCAAGGAAGCACACTTTGTGGCAAGCAGCATCAGATTTTACCGGTGAACAAGCAAGCATACACAGGTACTGCACATGAGCATTATATTGACTAGTGAGGCAAAGTTACCTCTCCTTGCTCTGTTAGCCGATTGTTCTTCAAAATTGACACTTGTTTGGGTTGTTGTCGTCGCTCCTTTTTTTCTTTAATGGGGATGGAAATAGTCTTCATCAAAGAACATCCCACTGTCTGTGTGATTTTGGAACTTGTCATGTTGTTTAGGCTTATTGAGTCTAAAACATTGGTGCTCATATGACATTAGTAACGACTATGTGAAGATTATCTTGCATCCAAGCCTCTCTGGTTGACAGCTAGAAACACTATTAGATGACTGTTTCTTGTTTTGGGGTTTAGTTGTTTCTTTCACCAGTCTCCTTTGAATCTTCTAGTTGGCATTGGGGCAATCATTATCCATTTTGTTTTCTTTCCTCCTCTGGGGATTGTGGGTCAGACTGCCACTGGGTTGTGGAGAACGTGAATTAACCTTTGCTCTTTAAATTGCTATTTGTTTGTCCCCATTGTTGGTATGCATAAGCTTCAACTCGTCTTAATGTCCTTTGTTTTTTAATAGGCAACATTTTCTGCAGTGCCAGCAAGGCTTCTTAGGCAGGCATTTTGAAAAACTTATCCAATGTGATCCTCGCCTCAACTTTCTTAGTCGGCAGACAGAAATTGTGTTAGAATGTCCATATTTTGACCAGAGAGTTTCTGGATATCTCGACTTGAATGAAACCATTGAGGGATCTAGTTCAAAGGCAGGAGAGCGACCTCCTGTCTTTGCTTTGCAAGATGCAGCCCCGTCTGATGCTCTTTCGCCATCGTTTAATAGTGAAAGTCAAAGCTTCATGGGCAGGTCTCCAGAAAATTCAGTGGAATCTCCTTCGTCAATCTCAGGTAAAATTGGAAATACTGAGGAGATACTGGTTCATATGATATGCAAGGCATGTGTCCTCATGATATAAATTTTGACCTTTTTTGCTTGTTAAATTTGTTAAGTATCTGCATCTCTTCACATGAAATCACTGACCAGTGTTCACACGACTCATTGCTTGCTAAACTACTCTATAGATATGCTGATGTGAAGTGTTTGAGCTACTGTACTATCTGTTTGGTCATCTCTGTAGAAGGCAGCAGGGAATATAACCATGAGCAATTTTAGTGGACACCAGCCTGTAACATGCTCATCAGCACAGTAATATGATTGAGGTTTGGGAGTTGACTCAAAGTGTCATTAAGAATGTGAAGTCTAGTTTGTCATATACTTGGTATAGTGGGCCAACCCGGTGCATACATGATTAGTCTTAGCCCAGTGGGCATAGGAATACCTTTGGTTCAGAGTTCAAACCTAATACTTGGCGTAGTCAATGGCGTAACTGATGCAAAATTATTTGAGTTCGTATATTTCAAGCTTGCTGATGTGCATTGTGAAAACCTGCGCTTATGACTCCAGAAGGCCGTTGAAAATTATGACAAAATATAATTTCCATTATTTGTTATGTGACGAATCACGATATGAATGTTTATTCTTATAGAATCCTTGTGTTAAAATGCTCTGCTGTTTTACTGTATTCTATCTAACTTCCCTTTCATTTGTAATAGTGCCAAATCCTAGAATCGGAAAGTTCAGGAGCAACAACACAATGGAACAGAAATTTCCAAGCCATTGGGATCAAATTAAGGTGCCCGGAATTCAGCCATCAATGTCAATGAGTGACCTAGTGAATCACATTGGACAGCATATTTCAGAGCAAATAGCATCTGGCGATCCTAACCACTCTGGTGGTTATCAAAGTAGCAGTGGCATATTTGAAGAGATTACTCAGTACTTGCTCAGTGACTCTCAGTTAACGTCAGCCTCAGATGAGAAGTCCCTCATGTCAAGGGTCAACTCTCTTTACTGCCTGCTGCAGAAAGATACTGGAACCGCACAAAACTTGCTGGCAAAGGGTCTTAGAAGTGGTGCTAATGATCGTGATGGAAAAGTTGGTGAAGCTGATTCTGTAACTGCATCATCACAACCCGATGGTGAATCAAATGATGTTTCTGTCCGCAAACAGGCACCAGCTATGTCGAGAAAGGACTCAGTTGGCGATCTTCTTCTTAATCTTCCAAGGATCGCCTCTCTTCCCCGATTTCTCTTCAATTTCTAGCTAGGATCTCTGATGATCAGTGTGGTTGGTGGCAGATGCCGGCACGCTCTGCTTATCTTCTGCCAGTAAGGAGCTTTCTCCTCTCTGTGGTTGTGTTAAAGCTTCAGCTGGTTTCGTGACTCGTTAAGGTTTGGAATTCTGAAATGTATATTGGTGAAGCAAAGTCTTCTTTTCCTTTTTTTCTCTCTTTTATGAATCTTTCTGTAATCTAGCAGTTCAGTTGTAACTTTGTTGCATTACCGACCTCTCTTGCAATGAAACATCCTTGCAATCCACACAGTATATAATAGGAGCCAATGTCCGCAATGTATTCAACAGAACATTAGTTAGTTGTCCATGCACATTTGCAAAGAATACAAGACGAGCAACTTTAACTGGTTGTTTTGTCACTTTCGTGCCATTTTTTCCTCTGCAGATCTTTGCGCGACTCGCAATGTAATAAGGCGATAGCAAGACGTGCATGATCCGCCAACAGGCATTCATACAAACAAATCACCGTGTGTATATATATCACATGAGAGAGAATTACAAACAACAGTAGGCATACACTAAAGTAGGTAAAATATATATGTTCTATGTATTTGTGTATTCTAACTCCACAATACAGCTACAAAGAATAAAACAATGAAACAACTGCTCAAGGTTCGTCATGAGTTTCATCCTCCACACCATCATCCATCGGCTCGTTTTCTTGTAGCATATTCATCAGCATTGATATCTGATCTTGCAGCATGGCATTCTCCCTCTCTACCTGGGTACGTTTGCTTCGCTCTTCTAGCAGCTGCACCTGCAAATGCTCGAGACACCGAGAATCTTCTTCCAACTGCTCATTTAAGCCATTGATTTCTCGATCCTGCAAGAGACATCGGATAGCCTATTCAGCATGTCCTACTGTGCAACACATATGCTGGAGAAGTTAGGTAAGAGGAAAAAAATACCTTTCTGTTCATTTCCTGTACGGCAATCCTCCGCATGCTCTCAACAACATCTACATTAACAAGCTTTCGCTTTTTACCAATCAGCCAACCTTTGGGATAGCTTGCAGAGTCAAAATCTGGTGGGGGAAGTAGCAGTTCGGCGGATGCTCTCTTACCATTGACATTCACCACAGGATCCAATGGTTCAAAGAGAGCTTTTCGGCGCTCAGACAGCTCCGGGACGATATCTGTCTCCAGCATGTTCTCTTCATTGGCAGATTGTCCCTGCTCGTCAGGCAGTCCCTTAGCAGTGTCCTCTACGGATTCTTCCTGCTGGTTCGGTTTTCCATTAGCATTGTCGACGTTTACCTTGTCTAAATTCCTTCCATTAGCTGTTGGAAAGAAGTTACCATTCTAGTTCCAAAAAGATAATTACCAAAGTGACAATAGATCTACATCCTCAGGTCATAGCATGACAAAATGAATGGGTTGCATACGACTAATTCTTTCTGTGATGATATTGTTTATAAGAAGAAACTGTGGTTTACATGCCTAATAAGGAAGATTTGCATGTCAAACAAATCTTTGATATCATTACTACGTGTTAAGTACTAAAAGCTTTGACAGCATATCCACTTCAACGAACACTTTAGGACTTCAATTTACCTAGAAGTCTTTTCGATTGAAAGAACAGCAATGAAATTTCTTCTCACGTATATTACCAACATTGAATACACGAGCTGCCAAGCAGAACAATATAATATATAAGGAGTACCTAAGACCAAAAGAGTAATATGGATAACTTTGATCAGTGACCACTTCCCACTGTTACCGATGATATAATCTACAGATCTTTTGCCATGATCAATGTACCAAAGTTCATAACTAAAATGGAGAGGGCTCAAACAATGAACCTCAGCAAAGTGAGGTCATAATCGAGATCATAGCAACCCCGGACTTACTCAACCAGGGAGGCACTGGTTGCAGTGTGGGATCTAGTGAAAGAGAAATCAGCAACTATAGAATCAACTGTTCATGTCAACCACACAGGGAAATGCGTACTAGGACTCGATAGTTTCACGAGGCACAATGACTGGTTTAAGCATTTGAACTAACATCGTTAGTCACACAAATGTCATTTAACCACATCCCTTATGCAACACCTTGGACTATGCCACTTCACTTGTCAACTAATATTGGAAATCTAGATACATCATCGAATAAGGGATTCAAATGTAACCAAACTCAAGCATTTTCTAGTGCCACGTACCCAGAATCCTTTAGCAATTGATTAATTTTCAGAGAAAGCTTGAATTCGAAAAACTTTTCTTCAATGGGTCCCAGACAATGAAAGGGCATATCACCAAATCATCTCATGAATGAAATAAAGCAAAGAGTAAAATCAACAAGTAGAGTCTAATACAGTGCAAGCAACTGGGACCATGAAGCATACTTACATATGGGTCATTTCCATGATTGAGTTAACTGGCTTTGCATAGACGATAACGTTGTTTGAAAACATTTGAAAATGAAAACGTATTAAGTTGATATGCTCACCTTTTGTTGGACAAGAATTTTAAAAGATAATACTTCTGTCTAAATTGAAACTAAAAAGGAGGGAAAGAAAATAAGTGGCAGTTGGGTGCAGCACCTAGCAAGTAATACCAGTTAATGGGTGATTAATTAAAGATAATCTGGAGTAAGATTGTGACAACTTTTTCCAGAGATTACCAAAAGCTTTAGAAAAAAACCAAAGTAAAAATATAAAAAAAGAAAAGTAATACGAGTAGAAAAGAAAAGGACATGATACAGATAACAATGAGACTACCAGCTCTACCAACCAACCAACCCAAGCAACTTATCGTACCAGCAAAGTGATTGCATCAATTGACACTACCAGCTCTATCCATCTCCCAACCAAACAAATGTCAAACCAAGAGTTCTCTCCCATACATGCACACACTATAGGAGATTTGATTATGGTTAGTAATCATGATTTGATTCTAAAGAGTAAAGACTACACTAATCATGATAATTATGGTTAATAATCACAAATTGCTGTAATTCAGCTTCAAATGCCCAAAAAGTTTGATTCTTTTGAAACCATTTTGAACAATCTAATCCCAGAAATTTCAAGAGCAAGAAAATTGTTGACATGCAACAACAAATTTCCCAGAGTTGGGTTCCTAGATATGCTCATAGATCATGCAAAACACAACAATTGGAGTTGAATTGTGAACACTTTAGTTATTAATTTTCTATCTTTTGTATTCAGTTACTTGAAAACCATACCAACAAAAGGAAGAATTAATTAACAGAGAGAAATTAAACAATTGGTTGGGCAATATTACCAGTACCTGATCTCTTTCGAGATTTCCAAAAGATCCTAGTTGAAGAGACTGAAGAGAAACCATTCAGAGCTCCATCAAATTTACTATCTTTCTTTTCTTCCATGTCCAAAGAACAAAGCTTTCAAGAACTACTCAACACAGAAGAAAAAACCCAGCAAGAAAGGGGGTTAATTTAAGGTTGTCTGGTTTCTCTAACTGCTCTTCGGTTTTTTACCTGTAATAAAAAACAAACAAAAAAGAAACGGAGGAAGATGAGTTTATTAAGTTCAAAGGAATGGAGGAAGGAGATAAAGTCACGATGCAATTGTAGTATTTTTTTGTTTGTTTTATATTTTTGCCTTGCTTTGCAGTGCTGTATTTGGTTTTGGGTCATTGAGGAAAAATGATGAGGGGATCCACGACAAGGCCTTTGATTTTGGTTTTGATTAACGGTTAAGATTTCGTGGGTTTTTGTACTTTTGGGCGGAAGGTTTGAAGCCAACAGTTGTCTTGTGTGGGTCCCTTCCTTGTTTGTGCGTTTTCCTCCACCTGTCATTAAACCATTTTTCATATGCGAAAATCGAAATACCGAAACAGTAGACCGAGATTTCCAGTACACCTCTCTCACAAAAGTAAGATAGAGATGATCATAGGTAGGAAATTGATAATTTTCATTAAATTATTTTTCATGTGTTTATATATATAATATGAGTAATGCTAAACGGCTCACCCAGATAGCTCACTGAAGTAGCTCACTAGGCCAATCCTGTTTGTGCCACGTCAAACGAAAATTACAAAAATGCCATTGATTGGCCTAGTGAGCTATCTCAGTGAGTTAGGTGAGCTGTTTAGCATTACTCATATAATATACTCTCTCCGTTATTTAATAATTGATGTTTTAGATTTAAAACAATAATGTCAATTATTATGTTTTTTTTAAAAACTAAAAGTAATTTTTTTCATTTTCTTAATATTAAAACTAACGCAGCCTATGAGAAAAAAACAATTTTTATTTTTATTTTTTTAATATTAAAACTAACGATGGCCTATTTGTTTTAAAATTTATGATCTGTGAATTTGCGTCAGTTATTAAATGATAGAGCAAGTATGAGATATTATTTTTATTTTCCATTTAATAGTTGATTGGTTGAGTATTTTTTAATTTTTGTTTGTCTGTCTTGCCTTTTTAATTCCATTAATTGTCTCAAGTCAAGGTCAAGATAATCATGTGTTGATTGATGCCAAGAAAGAAAGCATATCCCTTTTGTGGCAGGAGTATTTTCCTTGGAAGGAGGAATTTTCTTGTAGTTTGGAATCTTTGGATTGGATTCCCGGGAGAAGATAAGAGAAAAGCATAAAAGTATGTGGATTTTCCTCTTTTTATAAAAAAAATCCAGAATAATTTCTGTATTCTTTTTTTTATTTTATCCATGAACAATTTATAGGTTTCAATCATCGTTGTATAGTTCAACTATGCTGAATTGACTGATTCAACTGTTTAGGTCGATGAATGTCACGTATCGATAGTATTTTCGTTTTAATTTATCAAATAAAGAAAAGAAAGGGATCCATCAGGCAACACCAACAGTTACACAATGAACTTGTTAGCAAGCATGTGCACCCTGTTGGTTGTGTGAGTGAGAGGCTGAGAACTATGCATATCGCATAACTCCCATTCAATTTTCATCTAACACTAGAGATGAGTTGAGTTGACATCCCTAATTAACACGTGCAATAAATCAAAGCAACTATGTGGCTCCTCCTTATTCTAGAAGGATAAAAAAACATACCAAATAAAAACCCAAAAATCTTTAATTCAACTGTCAAAGTTGTGATCGATGTAATGAGAATCTGGTGACCAAATTTAGAGGTTGAATAAATATTTGAAAGAGGCATTAGCCTAATAATACCACCAACTAATGATTTGATTTCCATATATATTCACTTCAAAATGGTGTAGCTAAGCTATCTATGCATTAGCCATTTAGCCTACACTATTAGTCACCATGTACATTTACATGAATTAATTTCAATTTTTCAGATATTAGCCCATCCTTTTTCAAAAAACTTCCACCCCACCACCATAATGTTGTATACTTACTGACTTGTCTACTGCCAAAATGTTTATGTACTGGCTCTGACTAATGAAACTGAATGATCATTGATTTGATGGAAAAAGCTCCTAGCTCTTCTCTCCCAATGCACAAGGAATACAAGGAGGATACTCAGCTTGGTCTTTAGTAGTGATGAGCTCTAGGCAGTGAGCATGGAAGTGGTGCTTGCATGGAAGGACCGCTACGGGTGGTGGGTTCTTCGGCTGGTAAACAGGGCCTTCTGGTTCATAAGAGAGATCCCTCTTACATATATGGCACTGCCTTCCACTTAGTCGAGGAGTTTCATCCGCATCTGCACATGCAATGAAGAATCAGAACCACATCAGTAGGTGTTTTACAGCATTGTAGGGAACATATTTGCAGACAGACAGCATCGAAGAGAATTCCAGATAGTCAATGCAACAATGTGAATCTAGAAAAAGTGAAAAATTCCTGGAAAGCCATGCACAATCAGACCAGGGACATGCCTTCGATACAAAGCACAAACAAAAACGCATAAAACACCATACATCTTTGTGGTGAAGACAAGTTGGACGTTATTCAATGATGTACAAATTTCTCATGGAAAGAGGGGAAAAGATAAGTTTGAAGGCATGATGAAGAAAGAGTGTCCCCAAGTGTCATTTTGAAAATGGATTCAGAAACCAAAAGCAGCTATAAGAAAAAGTCAACAACAGAAGGCAGCAGTTAATACCTTGCCGTTTAATCTGGGGTGATGGGTCCGTCCTGGGTAAGGCATGGGGAAGAAGTCTGCGAGAAGCAGCAATTCGGGCTAAAAGTGAGCGAGAGGCAGCAGTTTGGGCTAGGTGTGAGTGAGAAGGAGCAGTTTGGGCTAGGTGCGTGCGAGAGGGAGGAGTTTGGGCTAGGTGTGTGAGAGAGGGAGCAATTTGGGCTAGGTGTGTGCGAGAGGGAGGAATTTGGGCTTGGTGTGTGCGAGAAGGAGCAATCTGGAATGGAGGTGGCTGAATAGAAGGTCTTTGTGCTAGACATTGCTGAGCAGTTTGAGCTATTGGAGGGATTAAATGAGCAGGTGGCAGAGAAGTAGCAACTTGAGAAGGTATCAACTTTCTGGTCTTTCTGGGCCGGGTCTGAGGAGTAGAATGAGGTAACTCAGTTGCAACCCTTTTACGAGATGGTTGAGGAAGATCAGAAGCCTGAGACGATCCATTGCCTGCAGGAATTTGTTGACCTGAGATTAAAAAAAAAAAACACCATAAACTTTCATTTTCCTGAACTAAAGCTTGCTTTTAATTGTAATTTTGGTGCGAAAGATTAACCAGTAGTATAAGCAGGTCTACTTAGGCTGTTGAGTTGCTGAAGAGAAACAGCAGCTGGAGATTGACCAAGATTCCCTGCAAGAAATTATCAATTGATGCATTAGAGAAGGAAAAAAGAAGGAATCTTTTTAGATTAAACTGTACCTAGAACTGGATTTTGTAAACATAAATGAAAAGAACTGATAAAGTATGCAGAATAAAAGTTGAACAAGTATCACGGAAAGGTTTTTTGCAGCACTTCCTATTTCATGGGTGAAACAGCATGAAGAAAAAATGATGCAGTTATGGCATGAATCTTTTAAGATGGTTAAGAGCATCTGTGCTATGTTGTTTACACCCCTATCCCTCAGAATTATGGCTGGATTCTTGAAGTTTCATTGTGAAGAATGAGCGGTAGAAATTGGGGAATGGATCAACGAAATCACTTTGAGGAAATAAACTTTCTAGTATATACATGCATGAGCCATTGCTGTTTTGCTGTGGAAAAAGTATGAGGGATGTCTTACTAGATTGTTGAACTCCAAGATTCCTGGAAAATTGACCACCTTCAGCAGCAGCCAAAGCAGCTCTGATCTCATTAGTCCGAAACAGCTGACCTGCTGAAGGTCCAATGACAATTCATTTAGCTAGAACATTATTATTACATAAAAAAAGCATATACTTAATCTTAAGAATTCTGATCAATAATACTCCCTCCGGTCGCGAAACAATGTCGTTTCGCGACCGGGCACGCGGATTAAGGAAGTACTGTGCGTGGTTGTGTGATTACCAGGCTGCCCTTCCTTCATCTCCCAAAATCAATTGCAGAATCAAGAAATCCAAAATTAATTGCAGACAATCAGAAAATCAATCTCCCAAAATCAATTGCAGAACCAATCTCCCAAAATCAATCAGAAAATCAATCTCCCAAAATCAATTGCAGACAATCAGAAAATCAATCTCCCAAAATCAATTGCAGAACCAATCTCCCAAAATCAATTGCAGACAATAATTTACCCAAAATCAATTGCCCAAAATCAATTGCAGACAACCAATCTCCCAAAATCAATCGCAGACAATCAATTACCCAAAAGGCCAAAATCAATCGCAGACGATCAATCTCCCAAAATCAATTGCAGACAACCACTTACCCAAAATCAATTGCAGACAACCACCAACACAAATCCGTGGTGTTTTTTTGTTGTTGATGAAGACGAAGACTGGGTGTTGTTGAAGACGAAGACTTTGCCTTGCATCCGCGCGAGGGAGAGAGGAGAGAGAGCGAGGGTTAAATGGGAAGAAATCGGAGAAAGAGTGGTTGGAAAGTGAGAACGACGTTTATTGAACGACTGCGAACAAAACCCTTAAACGACATAGAATGGCGACCGGAGGGAGTAGAAAAGAAAAACGAAAAAATATAAGCACGAGAAAAGGAGAGGTAAGGAGGAGTATAAATTGAGGAATGGCTCAACGAAAGCACTTGGGAGGAAATAACCTATCTAATAGTATATACATGCATGAGAAGTAGCTGTTTTTCTGTGGCAAAGTACGAGGGATGTCCTTACTAGATTCCTGAACGCCAAGATTCCTGGAAAATTGACAGCGTTCGGCAGCCAAAGCAGCTCTAATCCCATTAGTCTGAAACGGCTGACCTGCTGAAGGTCCAGACACAATTCATTTAGCTAGAAAATTATTATTACATCAAAAAATTATTTACTTTATTTAAGAATGCTGATAATAATAGAAAATAAAAACAAAAAACAATTAGCACAAGAAATGGAGACGTAAAACTAGAAACTATAACTAAAAATGGTGATACTGATGTAATAGCTAATCACTTCTTAAATAGAGAACCAAAGAGAAAAACAATCCATAGCATTTAGCAAAACCTCCTAAGAGATAACTTCCTGGAATTAACAATTTTTCAGGCATTCTTTACTTGCCAAACATTGCATTGCTCATAAAACAGAACACAGACGATAATCATTAGAGCAGGAGGACAAGATAAAACATAAATTTTAGATTCCTTAGAAATTGCATGTATGCAAACATGTTACATATAACATGAAATCAAAAGACTCAAGATTCACCTGATGGACCCTGTCCGGTGATGCTTCGGGAGACCTCAACAAAAGGAGAATCCAAAGAACTCTCAGATGAGGAATTCCTGGAAATTCCAATATGATGGTTCTGTAATTGACCATAAGCACCTTGAATATCACCCCCATGTAAAGGAGACGGTAGAAACCCAGTTTCCATACGCAGTCCATTACCAGACATGACAGGTTGACTGCTACTCTGTAGCATTAATGAATCAGTGGGGAATCCCTGTAAGCCTGTGATAGGATCTCCTGCATGCTGGTTCTGCCTAAGTCCAAAGCTGCTGTCATTTTTAATATAAGGGTACCGTTGATTATCTACTAGATGTGGAATGGTCGTACCACCCCTAGATGGTGCCGATCCGGAAAACTGATCCACATTCTGCAGTACCCTAGAAGATCTATCAACATTTGGTGCTTCATGAGAAAACCTACCAACATTCAGTGCTTGGCTAGAGATTTTATCAAAGTTCAGCAAGCAACTAGGAAGTTCATTAACTTTGAGCGCCTGGTGAGAAAACCCACTCATACTCTGAGCTAGACCAGAGAGTCCACCAAAGGTTTCCACTGGAGTTGGAAGTCTATTAACATTCTGTGGTTGATGAGAGACAACACCTACACTTAGTGATTGATGAGAAAATGGCTTACCATTCAATGATGGACGAAAAATCCCGCCAACACCTGGCACCAGACTAGAGAATTCATTAACACTCTGTACTGGACGAGAACCCCCACCAACGTTCTGTGCTACCCCTGAGAATCCATCAATTTCCTGTTCTAGACTACTGAATCCACCATTCTGCACTGGATTATGAAATCTGCTTGCATTATCTGTCACACTAGAAAAGACCCCATCCATCTTAAAACAAGGATCCAAATAACCCGAATGATCTTGTTGGCGAAAGACATTACTTAGCTGAGGACTAACACCCCCCATAGTGGTGCTATCTCTACTGGAAACATCAGAATTGAATCTGGTCTCTGTCTTAGATCCCACTCCGAGGTTCAGGAAGCTCCCATCAAGTATTGGAGGATGATCGGGTTGAACTGTACTCATCATGGCTCCATTCTTAATCTCCATGTCTCGGTTTAGTAGGTTCTGTGTTGACACAGGTGCATTATTCTGTCTGGCTATTTGACTTCGAACTGACCAGGGTGCAGTACTCCCTCTGGTTGTTTGATTTTGAACCGGCCAAGGCATATGAAGGTTGGTTTTATTTGCTTCTCCACCCTCCCTGAAAAATTCTAAGCCTTTAGCTGTATCGCTGGTTGTGGTTTCAACTTCTCTCTCTACTTTGGCCTCCTGAAGATCCTTGTTGTGAGTGGCAACTGGCATCTCATTAGAAGGTGGAAATAAGTCATCATGACCATGGCGTTGACCAAATTCATCGACATTCTCCCCCAAACATGAAATATTTGAATCCAGCCCATGTATGTAATCATGGCCAATGTTAGGGGACTGAGAGAACCTGAATTGAGAATCATCCATACAACCAATGGAAGGAAGCAGTACTTCTTCTACACAAGGTTGAGGCACTCCATGAACATCGGGGATTTGGAAATAAGGAAACGGTGGCCACAAATCATCAAAAATACCAATTGAGTCAGTAGTTTCCTTAGCTAGATCAAAGAATTCAATTTCAGTGTTTCTCTGTGGCAATGAAGGGGTTGGAACTTTGTCTTCTTCCTTCCGCTTTTCACTGGCCATAGCCTAACTGTTCTTGAGCAAAAAAACATACAAAATGACTTAACTCTAGAAGAAACACACAACTACAAGCATAACAAAAGACTGATATACATTTCTAGAAGGATATGTGGTGAACAGAAATAAGCAACCTAGGTACAAACTAGAACTGATATATGAAATCCCTGAATCCAAAAGACAGGCCGCTTAACTACACATAACTCCAAATACCATATACTTCACAGTTAGTAATGTTTTTACCGCTAACTATGTAGAAACTACAGAAGACCCAATTCTACTGGGATATAATACAGAAACATGAAGAAATGCAACAAAGAAGAAAACAACTATTTCGAGCTCAAACATAGAAAACCCATTTTTACCCTAGTAAATGAGATCAAGTTTACATGTTGATTTTATAATCTAGACATGTTTACATCATATAGTATAGCTAAATTCACAGAATTGGAGGATCAGCACAAAGTTATCCACTAAAACCCACAAAACCCTGTAAAATACACAAAACCCACGAAGCAAAATCAATCAAAAACCAAACAAAACATCAATGAAGAAGTAAAGACACCGGCCCTCAGCCACACAAGCACATAATCAAAAGAAAAAGAAAAAAAACCCATAAAAGATAAGCGGAGAATTCGAAGCAAACCTTACCAAAAAAGAAAAAAACCCATCTTGATCATCCGAAAAATTACAGAGAATTACGAGAAGAGTAAACAAAAAATAATAATAATATTAAACGAAGAGAGGATGTAACTGAGAAGTCTCTTACCAGTGAGAGTATGCAGATAGAGAGAGAGAGGGATTGTTTTTTTTTTTTTTTTGGCGCTTTGGGCTCTTAAGGAGTTTTTAAAGGGTTCGGTGCGGGGCCCACTTGCCTCTAACTATTCTCGGTTATTTCCCACGTGTCATATGGGTCCCGTTTTGACCCACACGAGCGTTTCTGCTTACTTGGCAAAATAAGCGGCAGCAGATTTCGTAATGCACCGGTTGACGGGCTGATGGAGCAACACGTCTAAAATGGAAGTGGCATTTTGGTTATTAATGTCAAATGAGAAGGGCATTGTTGGGACTTCAAGTATGTGGAGTCGTGGCACTGGCAATACGTGGCGTTTTAAGAACGCGAATCTGTAGTGATGATACGAATACGGTAAATTGCCTATTTGGTGTATGTAAGGCGAGCGTGACCGGCACGTGACTTTTAATTTTCCCGCCTTTGGTGGAGTTCAGAGTAGACTCCACGTCAACAGTGTAACCCAAAAGATTTGGTGGAGGACAACAAACGACACAATAGAAAAGGTAACTCTTTCCCTTTTACCCCTTTAGTTTTTCCGATTCAATCATAATCATACTCTAAACTCGTTAAATTATAACTAATTCTATTCATATCGAGATAAAACAGATAATTACTTTCATATATAACGATCAAATTGGCGTCTTCTTATTTAAAAGATGCAATGAACCACTCACACTAACTAGATATTTATTATGCATTTTAGTTATCGTTACAATATTACCACAATTCAAGTACTAATTCGATGTAAACAAAACACCAGATGATGATGACCCATCACAATCTTTTGTTGGTCGGATAGGTCAGGATATAATAGAGACAATTCATACAAAAAAGTGTTTGTTTTCTCTTAAAAAGCAGACAATAGCTAATCAATCAACTTGAAATGCTCAGTTTCCTCTTTAATAAGGGCACTGATTGGATTAAGGAGAATCCAATGTCATCAGGAAACTTTTTTCCACTTCTAAAAACAAAAATAACAGATCATAATAATGGGTTCATCTTTTCGTTTCTTAATAATTGAGATCATCTGTAAGGATCTGGTCGAGGACGAAGATCGAATTCAACTATGAATTAGCTAACAACATTCTATCCTTATGCAAAATCTAGCAGCTTATCTAATGATCTCAACCAAGTACATAATTTGATTAACTTGAACAAGGACATGATCATATGTCGGTAAACTGTTATGTAAGTGTCACTGTAACAAACCAAAGTGATCAATCATTTAAGATACGTGTGAATCTATCAGATTAACTACATTCAGAAGTTTAAATCATAATAATAATCAGGAGCCTAAACTGGTTCGCGAGAACAGGTGCTTCAAGAATTCTTTAAAATGCTACACTAGTAGTGAGGCAAAAATGGCAAAAGGGAAAGGCATACTTGTTTACACTCAAAAGTCAATCTCTTGGCATGTTACTCAGCTTTAATGCGTTGCCGTCCACCATATAGTAGTACAAAGCCAAAACAAGCTACCAGTCCAACCAGATACCCAGCCAAGGCTCCGTATGTCACACATATTGGCCAATCCTATAAAGGAGAAGTACCAATATTAGGGCTTGGGAAAATAAGATAGGAGGATAAAATCAAGACCAAAAAAAGTGATCATCGGGACCGACTGGAAGTGCAAGACTACAAAATCGAAGAAATCTAAGTGTCAAACAATATTCTCCGCTAGACATTGTCTGACAACATTATGAGTCTTAAGAATTTCAAGAAATCAGAATTTCACCATTGACCTAAGTCCATCTTTTATGGCTATAACTGGTGGTGGGGGGGTTTCCAGAATATCTAGAGCCTGAACACCTAAAGTTTTTGTCCTTGTTTCTTCACCCTTGTGCTTTCTCTCACATCCATGGAGGCACCTTCTGTCTAAGTGAGAAAACCCTAGCCTAGGTATCCATCACCTATGATTGTTCAAAAAAAAAAATCACCTATGATTTCCTCGGAAATTCTTATCACATCTATACTAGTGTGTGATTCAAGCTCATCACGCTAAATTCAATTTTGTGCTGCTTTCACCGAGTAGTATGCCATCATTCCAAAAAGTAGTAGATCCATTTCATGAAAATGCATAGCATTGAACAAGTAAAAGTATCAAACTGAAAGATCTGTTGAAATTGTTCATTCAGAAATTTACTAAATGGTTAATCATAGGTTATTCTCACCATCAGAATCACGAACTAAGATTGATGATAAAAGCGTAACATTGGAGAGGGAATGACAATATGGACGATTCTGAAAGAGTTGCTTAAAGAGGATGGACGAAAAAAAGAATATTCTTTGGTGGATGATGTTCTACCTCCTTTTCCATTTAAGAGATACCATAACAATTATCAAATGGCAAGTACCACTAGATGCGATAAAATTTCAGTAGGGGAATATACGATAGTGTGGATCTCACAGGGCAATCATGCTAATAAGCACCTTAGCATAAGTTATTATAATAAAGATAACAACTAACTAAGACCAAATCTAAGATTCATAGATCATAACATGCAACATACAGGCACTTTCAAGAGGGAAAAAAACATCATTTAATTGGCAACAGCTGACAACAAAACAGGGATAGAAATACTATAACAACTAGAAATATACCAGAAAATCAAGAATAAGCACAAAATGAACAGTACCTGCCATGTCTTTTCCCAGTCCAATGGCATAGGCCAAGCTCCTAACCAAGCCCCGATAACAGCTCCATGTGCTGGTACACAAATCATGTACTCCAAAGTTTCATTGGGCCTAAGAGTGTGAAAATTGAAATTTCATGTCAGAACAAAGGAAGGTGCTGACAATACTAGCCAGATGCCCTAATGTGACACTATTAACTGTCAACAGTTGATTGCCATTCAACTAGCTCGCCAGACCTAACAATAACATATGCCATATTGCACCACTCCTTAAGGAGCATAATGCCCATATATCAAGTCCAAATGCCACCAAAAAGTTAAAATGCATAAACGATATCAACTTTGTAAATTTTCCAGGTTTTGAAGGGAAAAAAAAATAGAAAAAAAGTTGGAAGTTTTCCCAACAATAACAATGACATCCACTCTTCAGGAAAGTGTCACGGTCAACACTGCATATCGTGTTGCTCTTCCAATTTTGTTAACCTTTCACCAGTTTTAGTGTTATGCTGTATTTAAGGACCAATATCCCATTTATTATGCTGAACAGAAAACATAAACGTCTCAACTTCCCATTTGTTTTGTTGATATTGTATAAAGGGAATATTTATTGAGATATGAAGCTTAGAAGGTCATATTGATTCATGTAAAAGTCAATGAACAGATGTTTTTTTAAAAAGAAATAGAGGAGTACAAGCACTCGATACTTCAGGGAAGGGAAAACAAGACAAAGGGGGGAAATCTACATAGCAAAAGGCCTTCACATAAAATCAGAAAACATACTTTGTTTGAGCAAATATGCGTTGCCAATGTGCCCATGAAGAACCAAGGACAGATGCTGCAGGCACAAACTGCATGGAAAAAATCCTCAAATGGTATCATGCACGCATAACTTAGTCCACATGTGAACATAAAAGCCTACACCTAGTAAGGAACTATATTTTTCTCCACTTATACAACTCAAATAAGTTCATCAAGAAAAACAAAAGATAGGTTAGGTCAGTTCACCAATAGTATTGTAACATCTATGAACACTATAACTCTCATGTCACCATAACAGGTGAAACTCTGGAGTAACTTATAAAATGTACATGGGAATCCCTTTTAATATTTGAAAATGACTATCAAATAAGGAGAGCAACATAGAACAAAAACTAAGACTCTCTATGTTGAGAAACTTCAAAATAATGTTTTCCAGGCAGTTATTATTAGACCAGGCTCCTAAAAACCAATAGGCATGTGGCAGTTATAACATTGGCGATCTGTAGAAAGAAAGATGGGATAGGTGTTGGTTGAATCGTTGAAGACTTGAGTTTGCACTGATAAAATAGGCACTTACTGTGAGTTTACATCTATGAACACTATAACTCTCATGTCACCATAACAGGTGAAACTCTGGAGTAACTTATAAAATGTACATGGGAATCCCTTTTAATATTTGAAAATGACTATCAAATAAGGAGAGCAACATAGAACAAAAATTAAGACTCTCTATGTTGAGAAACTTCAAAATAATGTTTTCAAGGCAGTTATTATTAAACCAGGCTCCTAAAAACCAATAGGCATGTGGCAGTTATGACATTGGCGATCTGTAGAAAGAAAGATGGGATAGGTGTTGGTTGAATCGTTGAAGAGTTGAGTTTGCACTGATAAAATAGGCACTTACTGTGAGTGATGACATGAGAAGAGACCAGTGCATGGTCTTAGATAGATGCCTGGCCAAACATAAAACAACAAAATCAGTACTTATGAAATAACTTTTTTTTTCATGAAAGGAATACTAATTGAAATAGCATCTAGAGCTACGAATCAAATACATAAGTTACTATATTCTTAATTCTAGAAATCAGAAATAATAGTTGAGGTTGGAATAGATAGCCACTAACAAAATAAAAAAGTTCAACCAACATAACCCTGTTTTTAATCAAAATCAATTTGCTTTTGGAGTTAGAGACAAAAGGAAGGGGGAGAAAAAGGCTACCAAATATAAATTCCAATGAAGAAATCTAAGTACCTGACGGTAACAAAAGTTCTTCTTAGGGGTTAGGGGACCAAAGAGAACTAAACCATTCCTTTCCAACCTCAACTGTGACTTCTGTTTTCAGAATTACGTAATAAATATATGAATTTAAAACCACTATATCACATACTCGATACCAACAGGTGCGCCCAAAGCAACAGCTGCAAATGAATGCATCAAGGCCCCTACAATTCACAGAAGCATATAAAATGATAAGTATACATGACATATATAGAGAAAATAAAAATTCATTATGGTGAGGGAAGAAAAGCACAAATAACTAGCAATAAAGTCAAAAGATATCTCAGATATTTTAACTTCTCCATAGGGCAATGCGCCAATAACTAGTTCAGTTGCCTACTTTAAAAAACAATTTTGTCTAATAATCAACAAAGTGAGCTTATAGATAGTGACCGCATGAGTGGTTGTCCACCAGCAGTTGGTGTTATCTAGCATGGTCATGTGAATCAATTCAATCTTCCATGTGCCTCATTGTTTCATGGGATAAATCACCAGAAGATTTGGAACAATGTAAGTAACTATATTGCTTCTGCAGTCTTGTTCCAACTATAGCACACTTTTTAAAGCTCTTCACGGAATATAGCCAATCTCCCAACCATCAGTATGCTGATGTGGGATACAAGATATGCATAGCATAAAGACATGTCCCCAGGGATTGGACATAACAAAGCAGGAACAGAATATCTAAGACTAGGGCATAGAACAAACTGGTTTTATGCTGAGTCACCTTTTTCATTCTTGCAAACTATAGAATTAATTCCAAATGCTTAAATGAAACCATAAAATCCCATAACACCATCTCCAATCTTAGATGAAAAAAGAAAACAAATAATCACAATCTATATCTGGCGAACCTAAAGTTCGGTACACATGTTGATAGGGAGGCTACAACAAATACACAGTAATTGAGATCATCATTTAGTCTTCTAATTTAGCACAAATACATTAAACAGAGACCAAAAAGGGAGAGGGAGGTAGTGAAGCTTAAAACTAACCAATAGGAAGTGCCAATACACCTCTTCCGACGGCTCTCAAGTACTGCAACATTATACACCCAAAGCAAACAAATTAACAAAGAAAATGAAGTGCACTAAAAAACGGACAAATTAAAATGGAAAAGGGGAAGTCAATAATGGGCAATACCGAGCATTGTTTGGGATTGATCCTAAACAGACTAAAGAATAGCACCACAACCGCACTCTCCACTGCCTAAAACAAAATACAAGAAAAATCCCATCAAAGATAATGAAGCAATAAAGTGAGAATCAACAAAATTGGGAGAGATGAACAATACCCATAAGAGAAGGAGGGTTTGAGAAGGTTCAGAAACGAGATCGATGGAGTAAACATTGTAAGCAGCCCAGAAAGGCACTGCCAAGCCAAGTCCAGAGATGAGATGGACAAACAAAGCCTGTAGAGATGACACTGCTGGAACAAAATCCTTCGCAGTATTGTACTTTTTTATGTTGCTGCTTCTACTAGTGCTGCTGCTATTGCCCTTCTTCATCTTTTTTTTGCTTTTCTTCTTCTGATGCGAACTGCGAAGCAGCGAGAGTAGAGATCTGCGAAGAAGAGGAACTAGTTTTTGACTTTTGAATTTTGATCCTTGACTTCAGACAAACCAACAAAAAAGAAGTTCTTGGGCCTGTTCAGCCTAGTCTGTTAAGGCCCAATCCGTGCCTGGTAAATAAACCGCCCAAATATTGCATTACCATTTTTATTACTTTCCAATTTTATTAGGGCTTGTTGGTATCGCTTCTATTTTTGGTTTTCTAATTTTTTTCTTGACTTTTAAAATATAAAACAGAAAATAAGAAACCATTTTTTCTGATTTTTAAAATTGTGTTTATTTTTTCAGTTCACTTAAAACAATAAATAAAAAATAAAAAATTATTTTACCAAACACATTTTATGTTTTCCTCTTTAAAAAAACATAAAACCAAAAACAAAAATAATAAGAAACAAGTCTTATTAATTTAAATTACTTTCTTTCTCTTTCTCTTTCTTTTTTCTAGTAGGGTCTTCCAATGAAAAAAGAAGAAGAATATAATATTATATTTTGAATTAATAAACTATGACTAAAAAAAGTTTGCATTGTACTCCGTATCTTTTAGCTTTTGATGTACAAAATTGTAATTTGTGTTGTTATATTGTTGTGAGTGTTTCAAAAAAATTCTTTTAAAATATTATAGGCATGCTTGATATTCAATATATGAAAAATGATTTTATTTTCTATTTCGTACTTCAAATTTTAATACTTAGCAAGTTTATTAAGTTTTTAGAAGAATAAAAAAGCGGGAAAAACATCATCTATTCATATATAGTCAAACAAAATGTGGTGCTTATGTTTTCGTTTCTTTTAATTTCTCAGAGTTTTTGTATAATTTCATAACATTTTTTATAGGCGAAGGTGAGATTAAAAACTGGGTCTGATTTTCTATTAGTCTTTTTTACCAGCAGCTGCACGTCTATTGGCGTATATAGCTTCATAACTTTTTTTTTTTTGAAGGGTATATAGCTTCATAACTTGATAATTTCATTTTGTAATTTGTTGCGGATTTCATAAAAAACAAAATAATATTTTTATAGATTTCAATTTTTTTTCATATTTTAGTGGCTGAAGCACGTGATTATTATTTGCGTGAATTTACGTTAATTATGTGTCGTCTTGATTCCGTAATTTGAGGGAAACAATTGTTTTAAAATATCCAATAATAAAAAAATTAATCGGTTTAAAAAAAGATCCGGAGTATATGTATAAAAAAATAAAAATAAATAAAAGAAGTCGAGATTTTTCTTTTGAAGTTTATTTTCCTTCCAACTGATGTGATAGAGTGTACCGCTTAATCATTATAATAGTAAGACGCATCATTTATAAAAGCAGTGAATAAATAGATGACACATATATCGACAATACTTTAATCAGCATGAATTAAATAAACTTAATTAGTTCAAACATGAAACACTTCTACTGCATCATATCGCAAAAACGACAACTCACACACTATAACATAATACTAGTCACTTGAAGGAGGGGGGGGGGGGAAGGGGGGGGGGCATATTGGAGGAGGAGGTGGTGATGGCAAAATCCTGGGTTTGCGGAGAGGTGAGCGTATTGGAGGAGGAGGTGGTGATGGCAAAATCCTGGGTTTGCGGAGAGGTGAGCGTATTGGAGGTGGAGGTGGTGATGGCAAAATCCTGGGTTTGTGGAGAGGTGAGCGTATTGGAGGAGGAGGTGGTGATGGCAAAATCCTGGGTTTGCGGAGAGGTGGGCATATTGGAGGAGGAGGTGGTGATGGCAAAATCCTGGGTTTGTGGAGAGGTGAGCGTATTGGAGGAGGAGGTGGTGATGGCAAAATCCGGGGTTTGCGGAGAGGTGGGCATATTGGAGGAGGAGGTGGTGATGGCAAAATCCTGGGTTTGTGGAGAGGTGAGCGTATTGGAGGAGGAGGTGGTGATGGCAAAATCCTGGGTTTGTGGAGAGGTGTTGGAGGTGGAGGTGGTGATGGCAAAATCCTGGGTTTGCGGAGAGGTGAGCGTATTGGAGGAGGAGGTGGTGATGGCAAAATCCTGGGTTTGTGGAGAGGTGAGCGTATTGGAGGAGGAGGTGGTGATGGCAAAATCCGGGGTTTGCGGAGAGGTGGGCATATTGGAGGAGGAGGTGGTGATGGCAAAATCCTGGGTTTGCGGAGAGGTGCGCGTATTGGAGGTGGAGGTGGTGATGGCAAAATCCTGGGTTTGCGGAGAGGTGAGCGTATTGGAGGAGGAGGTGTGCGGAGAGGTGAGCGTATTGGAGGAGGAGGTGGTGATGGCAAAATCCTCTCATAGCTATTGCTTCTTGCCACCATCGTGTCTGAAATAGAAAATAAATTAACTAAATTAATTTTGGGTTTGAAATCAAATAAGCATTTCAAATTAATTATTTATCAAAGTGGAACAATTAATACTAGACTCTTTTATTTTCTAGTTCTATACTAAATTTTGTCTCGTAATATTTTTTTTACAAAAATTAAGAGTTCTTCTTGTTAACTATAATATATAGAGTTTATTAATTAGTAATGAATTAATTACCATTTTTTTACCAATTATAATTTAGGGCTGTCAATCCGGGTCCGTGGACCCGGACAGACCCGGGAAATTCGGGTCTGGACCTGACCGGTCCCGTATAAAAACGGACCAATTTCTGGTCCCGGTCCCGGCCCAGCTAAATCGACCCGGACCCGATTTTTTTACTGTTTTCTTTTCCTTTTTTTTCCTTTTTTTTTAATAAATTAATCCTTTTTCTTTTCCTTTTTACTCTCCTTTTCCACGACCACTCACTCTCATTTTCTTTCCTCTTATTTCTTTTCTTCTCTGCACAACAACAAACAACAAATCAAATCTCTCTTTTTTTCTTTCTTTCCTATTTCCTTCTTTTCTATTTCTTCTCTTTACTCTCTTCTACGCCTTCCCTCTTCTCACTCTCTTTCTTTCTTTTTTGTTTTCCTCGGAACAACAACACAACACACACACGCACAATAATGGATTTTGTGGGTTTGGTGTTTTGGCAGTGGAGGCAAGATGAGTTTTTTGGTTGATTGTGGTGACTGTTTTGGCGGTGGTTGGTGGTTTGGCCGGCGGTGAGGTGGCTGAGGGATACGGGTTGTTGGATGGGGTGGATATGGTGACGGGATGTGGTGATTTTGGTGGTTGGGTTGTTCGGGTGAGGTGGATCGGGCTGGATTTTTGGTGATGGGATGTAATGCTACAGTAGTGCGTGGGATATTGGATGCAAAATTAGGTTAGCAATTTTTTTTTAAAAAAAATTAGCAAAATGCGGGTCTCGGGTCTGGGTCTGGCCAGGATAGGCCCGGCCCGACTCAAAACGGGTCCGGCTCTAAATTATATACTACATGAATTCATAAAACCACTTAATTATGAATAATTGTTCACACCATGTTAATAGTATATAACTAGACATTTTGTTACTGCAAAATTAATTAGGATTTATATGCATGTGCATGTGGTGTATTTTACCTCTTAATTATAAGTATTTCTAAGTCCACCTTATTAAAATTAATCATATTCACATCGAACTATTAATTAATTAAAATGTTGACAACATGTAAGTTATCCTTACACAAGATCAAAATTGAACATGCAACATATTTGCTTAAAAATGAAAGTACTCATCACTCGCATTAACCATCTATGCGTGCATGTAAATTAAGGTAGCTAGAGTGAGATAAACTATATAATTATAACTAATTAATTTAATTATTTATTTTTTACCTTGAACATTAGGTCTTGCCTGAGAAGGAATGGGTAGAGGTCCAAGAACAAGAGCTAAAGTGGATGCAAGGACGAGAACACTTGATAGCAATGACATCCCCATGTTACTAACTCTTTGGCAACTTTCATGGCACTAAACCTCTAAAAGTTATTTATAGACACAAAAGAGTAGAAATGTACAATAGTGGAGTTTAATAGATCCCCTTTTTCTAATAAAAGATAATATCAGCTTCACTAAGATTATTTTTACTGGGTTAAATCCAAAAAAAGCACGTGTACATGAATTGATTGACTTATTTGACACCTCTACTTAAAAAACGGTTTAAAAGACACCTGTGCTTCTTACGTATGACACATTTGGCACCTCTCACGAACGGCGTCACCATTCCTCCGTTATCCGCCCATGTGGCACGCCACGTGTGGCATGCCACATAAGCATATGCTAATTACATTTCTTTTCTTTTCTTTCTTTTTCTTTTTCTTTTTCTTTTTCTCTTTTTCTCTTTTTCTTTTTCTTTCTTTTTTCTTTCTTTCTTTTTCCTTTTCTTTTCTTTTCTTTCTTTTTCTCTCTCTCTTCTTTCTCTTCTTCTTCCAGCGTGGTGTTGGGCAGCGTGGGCCCTTTCCTTTTTCATTCTTTTCTTTCTTTTCATTTTTCCTTTCCTGACATCTATTTTTTCTTTTCTTTTCTTCCTTTCTCTTTTTCTTTTACTTTCTTTTCTTCCCTTCTCTACACCATTTTCTCTTTATTTTCTTTTCTCATTCAAAGCCATCTCTCTTCTTATTTTATTTCTTTCCTGCTCTCTTTTTTCTTCTCTTCCACTGCTCTTTTTCTTTTACTTTCTTTTCTTCCCTTCTCTGGTTGTGTTGATGTGGTGATTCGAGTTGTTGGATGGTTGTAATTGGAGGTTATGGGAGGTGATTGGGCAGTTGTGATGGGTGGATCGTGGCTGATCGGCGAGGGAGATGGATTTGGTGGTTGGCCGGAGGGTGGATGGTTGATGTGGTGATTCGGCGATTTGAAGTGGAGGGAATGGGTGATGCATGTGATGAACGGATCCGGGTCGTGATGAACGAATCCGGATCCTATATGAACGAATCCGGGTTTTGTATGAACAAATCCGGATCCGTTCTTGTTTTTGTATAATTTCATAACATTGCGGAGGTGAGATAAAAACTGAGTCTAATTCTCCATCAGTAGTATTTTTTATCGACAACTACACGTCCATTGGCGTATATATAGTTTCATAACTTGATAATTTTATTTTATAATTTGTTGCGGATTTCATAAAAAACAAAATAATATTTTTAATGATTTCAATTTTTTTCATATTTTAGTGGCAGAAGCACGTGATTGTTATTTGCGTGAATTTACATTAATTATGTGTGGTCTTGATTCCGTAATTTGAGGGAAATAATTGTTTTAAAATATCCAATAATAAAAAAATTAGTCGGTTTTAAAAAAAATGACCTGAATATATGTATAAAAAAATTAAAAATTAAATAAAAGAAGTAAAGATTTTTCTTTTAAAGTTTATTTTCCTTCCAACTAATCTGATAGAGTGTACCGCTTAATCATTATAATAGTAAGACGCATCACTTATAAAAACAGTGAATAAATAGATGACACATATATCAAGAATACTCTAATCGGCATGAATTAAATAAAATTATCAAGTTATGAAATTATCAAATTATTAATTAATTAAAGTGTTGACTCCATGTAAATTATCCTTACACAAGATTGAACATGCGACCTCTTTGCTTAAAAATGAAAATACTCATCACTCGCATTAACCATCTCATCACTTAATTAATTATTTTTTACCTTGAACATTAGGTCTTGCCTGAGAAGGAATGGGTAGAGTTCCAAGAACAAGAGCTAAAGTGGATGCAAGGACGAGAACACTTGATAGCAATGACATCCCCATGTTACTAACTCTTTGGCAACTTTCATGGCACTAAACCTCTAAAAGGGTTATTCATAGACCTAAAGGTAGGGGTGTAACCGGTCCGGTTTGGTCCGATTTTGGGCTTAGAATTGGACTGAACCGAAAATGTCTGGTTCTGATGGGTCTGGAATCAGACAGAATAGGAAATTTTCAATTTTGTCCGGCCTGGAATCGGACTAAACCGGACCTGTCCGATTCTGATTTTTTTTAATATAATTAATTAAAAAATATATTATACAATTTTCCCTAAAATTAACATAAAATATTCGCAAAAATAGAAAATAATTGTTCAAAAAGTTCATAAAATTATTAGCTAACTATTATAAATAAATAATTAAAAAATAAAACACAAAAATAAAGAAATGGGTTAGACAGCCTAGCCCAGCCAAGAAAATGAAAACCAAGTCCAGCCGAGAAAATGAAAAAAATAAAATTGAGGGAGGGGATTCGAACCCCTAGGGCTGTTCATCGGTTTGCAACAACCGAATTTCCGAAATTCCGAAACCGAAATTTCGCTTGTTCGATTTCGGAATTTCGGTTTCGGTTATTTCGGTTTCGATTTTTGAAAAACCGAAATTTAATTCGGTTCAGTTTCGGATAGGTTTGGGCAGAAGTTCGGTTAACCGAACTAACCGAACTTATATACATACACTAAACGACGCCGTTTTCTTTTTATTTCCTATACTCTTTCCCTTCTCCTCACCACCTCGCTCAAAAACTCTCTCAAGATTGAGACCTTCTCCTCACCTCGCTCAAGATCTCTCTCTCCGACCTCCCACCAGCACCGCCTCTTCCTCCACCACCACCACCCACCGACTCACTCTCATCTCTTTCCCTCTCTTTTCTTTGTTTGTTTGTTGCTGTTTGTTTGTTTTAATTTCAAGTTTGGCTCGGATCGAAGGAGGAGATGAGGATGTTTTCATGTAGATCGGGTCTGGTTTGGGCGGTGATGGCCGGATCTGTGGCGTTGGTGGCCGGATCTGTGACGGGTTGAGGATGTTTTCATGTAGATCGGGTCTGGTTTGGGCGGTGATGGCCGGATCTGTGGCGTTGGTGGCCGGATCTGTGACGGGTTGAGGATGTTTTCATGTAGATTGGGTCTGGTTTGGGCGGTGATGGCCGGATCTGTGACGGGTTGACGAGTTTTCTTCTTTATTCATGATTTAATTCGGGTTTTCTTGGCCAGAGGCGGTGATGGCCGGATCTTGGCGGTGGTGGCCGAATCTTGGCGGTAGTGGCCGGATCTGTGGTGGACGGGTTTTCTTCTTTTTTCATGATTTTTTTTAATATTTCGGTTATTTCGGAAAAACCGAACTTCCGATCGGTTAGGAATTTCAGTTTTCGGTTTCGGTTAGTAGAAGTTCGGTTCGGTTTCGGTTAGGACTTTTAGGTAGTTCGGAAAACCGAATTTCGAAGTTCGGTTTTCGGTTAACCGAACGGAAAACCGATGAACAGCCCTACGAACCCCCTCCCTTTAGTTTAGTACCAAAAATTTTAACCACTGAAGCAAAGGAAACTTTTGATAAATATTACATATATATATAACAGTTCTTCCAGTTCTACGATTCGGTTTACGGATTTTGGTAGGAGTAGAACCAGACTGAATCGGAAATTTTCAGTTCGGTCCGGTTCGGTGCAAAATGCTCCGGTTCAGTCCGGTTTTATTACACCCCTACCCAAAGGGGTACAAAAGTAGTATAATAGTGGAGTTTAATAGATCCCCTTTTCTTTTCGTCAGTCTTTAATTAAAGAAGTAACTAAATGGGCACACTTTTAACTTTTTGTGTATTGGAGGTTAGATTATAATTCAATTGATTAATACATGTTGTTTTTACGATATAAGTTATGAATTTGATTATTTTTTTTTAAGGAATGAATTTGATTATTGATATCACAACAATAAATAATAATATAACCATTAAAAAAATCGAAAAGTAGGTGTTGCTATAGTGAGGGGTTGAGATGACACGAAAGAGATCGTCGTGGATTGAAATCCTTATAAACAGTAATATATATTAATTTTTTTATTTTCTCCTATATCCTTTCATACTTGTATTTATATTTTTCTCGAAAAGGAAAATTATTATTAGAAAGAATCTAGAGCACACTACATGAATAGCTCCTACAAACTACAAGTGACTATGTAAGGAACCACGTAGATTCCTTCTTTCCAAAAGCAAAAGAAAATCAAAGTTGTCATATATATACTTTTGGTGTAGCCAAATCATTACTTCTTTAGCAGAGTGAATTAGATAATAAAACTTTCTTTTATTGGAGGAATGAAATTTAAATTTGGGTCTAATTTTTTATCAGTATCTTTGCCATCAGTCAGACAACCAATGAAATATTAATACGTTAAAAAAATAGTTTACAAATAAAAATATATATATTATAAAAAAAATTAAATTACAATATCAATAAGAACGATGAAAATTGACTCACATTAAAAATGACATAACTTTGAACCACCAATAACTATAGTTTTTCCCGAGTAAAACTTGGGTACATCATGATCTACCTATATCATTATGTAGGATGATGACACGTGCCCAAAAGTGTCAAAAATAGTAGTATTCTAGCACTATTTGGGGCATGTGTCATCATCCTAGATCATGATGTAGGTAGATCATGATCTACCCAAGTTTTTTCGTTCTTTCCCGGTATAAACTCAACTTAAAATCCAAACTTTTAACTGTATAAATGATAACCATATAAAGTGTTTTTTTTATCCTGGCTTATAACTATAATTAGCACACAAAAACCATGTCGCTCATAATTAATCATTTAATTTTCTTTTGCTATCGGTAAATTATCAATGAGGTATATTCTCATTTTGTGTAGATCTAGTTTTTTTTTTTTTTGAAGGTTTGTGTAGATCTAGTTCATTTGTATGTGTGCATAAAGTACCATCACAAATTTTAAAAGCGTAAATAATTAATTTATTAAAAACTATTTAATTACAAACATAATTTTTTTAATGATGCTTTTATTTTTTTTAAGAAATAATAGAACGATTTCATTATTAAAAAATTTTGGTATAAAGAAAGACTCTAAACTCAAAACAGTGCACCAAATTGATGTAATAACATGAAAAAATATAATAATAATTTCAGTACAAAATTTTTAATCCACCATTTACTAAAAAAAACAATTAATGTAGTCTCAAACGATGATTGACCTTTCTTTATTTACTGAAATGTATGGGGACGAAATATATAGATTGTCAATTTTCCTACTCTGGGATATTTTAATCAAATCATGTTCATTAACAAATTACAAACTGTTATTCATCAATAAAGTACAGGCCGCGCTACAAACCTTTATTTAAAGGACTACCAAACTTATAATAAAAGGACAATTATGACAACAAACTTTTATAAAAGGAACACTGCGTAAGATTAAAAGAAACTTTAACAGCTCTCAAAGGCTAGTGCTTTTTTTTTTAACTGAGAGGGAGAAAAAGAGAGGTTGGTTTTTTTTTTCATCATGTTTGTTTGTTGAACAAATCTAAACACAAAATGATAAATAAAAGGATAATTAATTGATGGTTAAAAAAATAATACAATACTAAAAGAAAGTTAAAGTGATTTTTTTTTTCAGAAACTCTTAAATACTTCTGAAATCATAGTTTTTCTCTCTTTGTTCTCTATATCCTTTCACCGGTGGCAAATCCGTAAAAAATAAAATCAATACAACTTATCAAACTGAAATAAAGAATATTGCAATAAGTGATAGGAAGTTCGTTCCTCGTGGATTTAAGATTAATTTTAGCTTCCAAGTATGACCAAAATGTAACAATGAAATGCCAGTTTTAATAATATGTTATTTATTGGATTAGTCCACCATTATACGTGGCGAGTTCAGTTAAGAATTTCTCTTCGTACAAAATCAATCACTAGTTTACGCTAAAAATGTACAAAATATTTTTTGACGTTTGCAACATTGAACTTAAAATGAATCAGTAGTATTGTTATGCTCATAATGTTAGAAATAATTCACATTCGTATCATGTTAAATCATTGTTATCAGATCAACCAGGCCTTTTCACCTTTTCGGTCCGATTCAATTATTGGACCGGATTTGCATGTGACCCGGGTTGGACCGGTTGACCCGACCGGTTTTTAACGAACCAGCGAACGGACCAGTTTTCGTCAAACCGGCTGGTTCGATGACATGTGAAAACGACGCCGTTTTGACAAGGCCCATGGGCCTAAAACGACGCCGTTTTGACACGGCACACCGACCCATATCAGAGCCAAAGCAAAACGGCGCCGTTTTGATACAACCCAAAACGACGCCGTTTTACTTCTTTTTCAATTTTAACAATAAATTTTGATGTATTATAAAATGCTACAGTAAAAATCAACCGGTTCGATCCGGTTAAATTATCTAAGATTGAACGGTTCAAAACGGACCAGCATCTACAATCCGGTCGAACCCGGTTGAACTACCAAATATTTATTTCCGGTTCTGATAACTATGCGTTAAATCACTAAAATTGAAGCATTCTTAGGCATCGTAATTTCTTATACATGAATATGGAACTGATAATTTCTATCTTGAATCCTGAAAATGTTAAACTCACTTGAGCATTAAATGTAAAAGATTTATGAGTTTTTTTTTTAAAATAAAATAAAATTTGAATTCGATCTTCTACTAATACATTTATTATCGGAAATATAACTAATTTTTTTACGAGTAATTGTAATTTTGTAATTGATGTTTGATAAAGGAAAAATGCAAAATAAGGTACCTGTACGTTGGGGTTACATTTTATTTGGCACCTCTACCTTATTTCGTCTTTAAATGGTACTCGTACTGAAGTGTTTGATCACATTTGGTACCTGCGGCCGTTTCCGTCTCCACTTTACCGTTATGTAGCATACGTGGCGGGCCACGTCATCAATATGATGACATGACATGCCACGTCAGCATTAGTTTAATATTTCTTTTTTTTTTCTTTCCTTTTCTTTTCTTTTCTTTTCTTTTCTTTCTTTTTCTTCCTTTTTCTTTTCTTCTTTCTTTCTTCTTTCTTCTTTCTTCCTCCTCTGCACACGAAAACTCTCATTTCCTCTTAAAAATCAAATCTTAAAAAGGAAATGGTGTGGCAGTGCTGCCAAACTCCCATTTCATCTAATGGTGCTCCTAATATTTAAAAATCAACTTTTTTTCTTTTTCTTTGAGTAAACGACCCAGATCAATTAATGATTTAAACCCAAAAAATGAATCTATGGTCTTCAATACTTCAAAATCAATTAATTTGAGCAAAGCATAACAGTAGAAAGGAACTTGGTTGATTAGGATGCTTGAGTTTAAACAAGTCATGAATCCAACTTGAACACTTTCATGATCAGAAACCACAATCAGTATAAGAATTTACAATTACAGGATCCATGGAAGACATTTCCATCTCGTCCAAGAAAAATGCCCGAATTCGATCATATAAGATCCGAATTCGTTCATACAGGATCCGGATCTGTTCATCACGACCCAGATCCGTTCATCACCAAACCTTCCTGAAAAAAGCCAATCCAAACCCTCTGCACCAAAATCAGAATACCCAATCCATAAAATCAAAACACCCAATCTACAATTAATCAAAAACCAGAACCAAATTCACCTCACCCGATTAAACCTCAACCAAAATCGCCATCAAACCACCGCTGCCCAACCGCCAGCCACACCACTGCCACACCATTTCCTTTTTAAGATTTGATTTTTAAGAGGAAATGAGAGTTTTCGTGTGCAGAGGAGGAAGAAAGAAGAAGAAAGAAAGAAGAAAAGAAAAAGGAAGAAAAAGAAAGGGGATAAAGCAAAAAATGGTACCTGTACATGTATTAAATGAAAGATTTCATACCTCATGTGTAAGTTGCTTTTAAAAGATACTTGTACAATAACAAAACGTCACATTTGGTACCTCCGACTCACGCCGTCCAACAATCACCGTTAACTATCCTACGTGGCACGCCACGCCGGATGACACGTGGCACACGGCTGACGTGGCCTGCCACGTCATTGTTTTTGGCTGACGTGGCAACGTCACGCCGGATGCCACGTGGCGCACTGCTGACGTAGCCTGACACGTCATCGCTTTTGACTGGGTCTTTCCCCACGTGTGAAACGTCGTCATTTTGGCCAGGTCGTTCATGAGTAAAATGAAAGACAAGTGGTAATCCAAGACTCGAATCCAGGACCTCTCGCGACACAAGCGAGAATCATACCACTAGACCAAATGCTCTTCATGTGTTACAATTGATTACTACAAATATTTATTGTCCGGTTCCGATATTTGTTGGTTATTACTCCAAAACCCTTCCCATTACCGCACCACCTTTCTCTGCCTCTCTTATTTCTCTTCGATTTGTTGAGTAACTTTCCATGTTCATCTTTTAAAAATTCCAAAAAATGTAATAATTCCAAAAAAATGTAAAAATTTCAAAAATAATTTAATTAATCTAAAAATCCAGAAAAAATGTAAAAATTCTAAAAAATTCCAAAAATAATTTAATTAATCTAAAAATCCAAAAAAAATGTACAAATTCCAAAAAAAATATACAAATTCTAAACAAAAATGTTAAAATTCAAAAAATAATTGTAAAAATTCCAAAAATAATTTAATTATTCTAAAAATTCAGAAAAATATAAAAATGTAAAAAATGTAAAAAAAATCCAAAACAAATTTAATTAATCTAAAAATCCAGAAAATTTAAAAATTCCAAAAAATAATTGTAAAAATTTAGATTAATTTCAGTATTTTATAATTTTTTACATTTTTTTTGAAATTTCAACATTTTTTGGAATTTTTAATTTTTTTTGGATTTTTAGATTAATTAATATTTTTTGGAATTTTAACATTTTTTGGAATTTTTAATTTCAGTATTTTATAATTTTTTACATTTTTTTAAACATTTTTGTGGGAATTTTTACATTTGTTTTGGAATTTGTACATTTTTTGTGGAATTTGTACAATTTTTTTTGGAATTTGTACATTTTTTTGTGGAATTTTATAATTGTTTCTGAATTTTTAGATTAATTAATTAAATTATTTTTGTGAATTTTTACATTTTCTTTGGAATTTTTTAGAATTTTTATTTTTTTTAATTTTTTAATTTAATTATATTATTTTGGAGTAATACTGTAACACAATATTATAACCAGCAAATATCGGAATCAGACAATAAATATTTGTAGTAATCAATTGTAACACGTGAAGAGCATTTGGTCTAGTGGTATGATTCTCGCTTGTGTCGCGAGGGGTCCTGGGTTTGAGTCTTGGATTTCCATTTGTCTTTCATTTTACTTTCATGCCTGGCCAAAACGACGTCGTTTCACACGTGGGGAAAGACCCAGTCAAAAGCGATGACGTGGCAGGCCACACCAACCAAAAAGAGATGACGTGGCAGTCCACGTCAGCCAAAAGCGATGACGTGGCAGGCCACGTCGGGGCGTGTGCCACGTGGCGTGCCACGTAGGATAGTTAACGGTGATTGTTGGACGGCGTGAGTCGGAGGTACCAAATGTGACGTTTTGTTATTGTACAAGTATCTTTTAAAAGCAACTTACACATGAGGTATGAAATCTTTCATTTAATACATGTACAGGTACCATTTTTTGCTTTATCCCAAAAAGAAAGAAAAGGAAAGAAAATAAAATATAATTCAAAATTGATCACTCTCAGTTATAGCTTGAAAGTTGTAGTTAACCTTAAAGGGAACGAGCGAAACCGGATAGGCCAAGTAGACAACTAGTCTCGCGCCAGGCTAGAGAAAATAAGTAATATGACTGAGACCAGATTGACAATCTAGGGCCCCGAATGGGGGTAGCTTGAGTTAGGCATTGTCTTCCTCTAAGTCATTGAGGAAATGAACAACTAGTCAAGACAGTAGCCAAAAGAGTAAACCCTTTAGTCAACAAGATGCTCTTTGGTTATGATTGTTTAGAGCGGGAGCACCCGCTAGATAGTTAGAAGAGGAGGGAAACGGGAGTGGACAGGAGTCCTTCCATTTTATAGCAGTGCTATAGAGATAAAGATGAACATCATTAAACCCATGATCGAAGCATAAGAACGCAATCCTCAGAAATGCCCTTACCGAAAATTATCTCCATTTGAATTTTCAGACCTAGAAATTTTGTGTCAAGTTATTGACCAAGATTATTTTTACTGCTTATTTGTTATTCTTTTTATAACCTAACCAAACATATCCAATGATGAAGAAGTCAACCAAAAACTACAATTCCCTAGAGGTTTCTGTGGATGATCCTCTTACTACCATCTATAAATCCTTATGGACAGTGCTAAGTTGTAACTCATTCCCAATCTATATTTATTTATACAACTATTTTTTACGCTCCTAACATGCGATCAATTTATGTAATAAATACAAGCAAAATAAAATTCAAACAATCTCACCAACATTTGAAATTTGCAATCCGTGTTTCCTTTCCTTGTCTTTGGCAACTATCATAAAAATCTTCATCCACGTAATTAGGAGGGAAGAAAAAAAGGGTTCTCAAAGTATTTAAATGACTTGTGTCCCAACCACGACTGATGATGTTCCTGTGTTTATAGCTGTGGGGACGTGAATTTGACATTGTGGGTAGGACGACTAGTACAAGTCTACACATGGAATTTTTAATTTTTAATTTTATTATTTACTACTTTATTTATTTTTTAATTACTATTATTGTCAATAAGTCATTTGATTCGTGCACCGTTGTTGGCAATTTTCCTTGTCGTTTGAACTAATGAAGGTATGTGGGAATTAATTCTTTTACTTATGATTTTCTTCCTTTCAATTTTAAACCTCTCAAATCTCAATCTCTCTACAGTCTCACCATTCAAGAAGGAATCACTGTAAACTTAATTTATAGAAGGAGGAGGTAGTATCATAAAGGAAGGGAGCCTAATTTAAGGAACTTGAATATTTTTTCTTTCCCTACGATTTTTTATATCATCTAGGATTTGATTTGATTTTTCACTATAAAAGATAATGAATTGCCAGTTTTAATGATATGTTATTTATTTAAAACACATGTCGTAATATTATTGAATTAGTCCACCATTATATGTGGTGAGTTCAGTTAAGAATTTCTCTTCGTACAAAATCAATCACCAGTTTACAGTAAAAATTTACCAAATATTTTTTGACTTTTGCAGCATTGAATTTAAAATGAATCAGCGGTATTGTTAAGCTCGTAACGTTAGAAATAATTCACATTCGTATCATGTTAAATCACTAAAATTGAAGCATTTTTAGGCATCGTAATTTCTTATACATGAATATGGAACCGATAATTTAACTTGAATAATGAAAATGTAAATGTAAAAGATTTATGAGTTTTTTTTTTTATAAATTAAATTAAATTTTATTTTGATCTTCTACTAGCACATTTATCACCGTAATATCCATTTTATCCATGAAAATGAAAATGAAATCTATCCATTTTATCCCCAATTTTGGTCTTCTACGTTTATGGGCTAAAGTTTATAATATTAATTTAATGGCAAAACCGTTCATTTTAACTAATAATTCAACCATATTCTTGATAATTTGTTTAATATAACCTCTTCATTGTAATTTCTCACAAATTCAAATTAATTATTAATAAAGGTATTTCATGAAATGGATATATCTCATTATTAGAGATAGTACAAGCATGGCAAATACTTACATGTTGAGTCACTAGTGTATATTTAATAAAAAATTAATAGAAATATCAACAACTTATCAATAACAACTAAAAAAAGTCATGATTCCTGATCTACGTGTCACTGACTGATTGATTCTTTTATTTTTTTTGTCTGTATGTATATTTTCACTTTAGTCCTTGAACTTATAATTTACTTTTTTAATCCTTGCTCCGCTACCATTTTTTACGCGCAATGTATCTAAGTTAATTCTACTAGTATAAATTATTTTTCCTTATTTATTTTATTTCTTAATTAAAAAATCCTAGATATATTTTAGCATATAAAGGGTGTATCATATTAATTTCTCTATACATTAGGTTTTTTAAGCTATATAATTCTTTTTCAACTTCTTTTATTTGATTAATTAAATATCTATAGCTTTTTAATATTATTTTAAAATTTTCTCTGCATCCTAATACACATTTAGTAGTATTAGATGCGTAATTGACCTACTAAATTATTATGATGCCTGTACATTCATAAATGATAAATTGTCTGGCTTTGATGAGTAATTATTTTTGGCGCGTGATATGCGTAAATAACTGTTGTAATTCTTCACGAAAATTGTGCATATAATTGATATGATGCTTCAAGAATCTTGTGATAGTACTAATCAGATAATATTATATATAAATAAATATAAATTTAATTAATATATTAATGCATTTTAAAAAATTATAGGGTATCCCAAAATAAAAAAAAGTAATAATTAGTTGGAATTCAATTATTTCAGTTGTGCTCTTCGCTTTTTTCACTCGTTTGTTGTTTAAGTTGAACATTAGATAATTCCGTCGATTTTCCATACTTTCTTTTGAAAAGCGAATCAATAGTCTTTGTTTTAGGCGACATACTTAATCTACATGAAAAATAAATTATTACTAAATATTTATCAAAATAAAGTAAGAAAAAAATTAAAAAGCGGACATAAAATAAACTAAAGTAAGGAAAAAAAGAGAGAGGACGAAGTATAAGAAATATACCCATTTTTCTTCAGACAAAATAAATAACTTGATAAAAATTTACCTCTTAATCATAAGTACCTCTAAACCCACTTTATTAAAATTAATCATATTTGTATCGAATTATTAATTAATTAAAATGTTGACAGCATGTAAGTTATTCTTACACAAGATTGGACATGCGACCTATTTGGTTAAAAATGAAAGTACTCATCACTCGCATTAACCATCTATGCGTACATGTAAATTAAGGTAGCTAGAGTGAGATAAACTTTATATTTATAACTAATTAATTTAATTAATTATTTTTTACCTTGAACATTAGGTCTTGCCTGAGAATGAATGGGTAGAGGTCCAAGAACAAGAGCTAAAGTGGATGCAAGGACGAGAACACTTGATAGTTGATAGCAATCGCATCCCCATGTTACTAACTCTTTGTCAACTTTCATGGCACTAAACCTCTAAAAGGGTTATTTATAGACACAAGTTTTTTTATATGACGTTTGACTTTATGACACGCATATTAAGAAGATCGGATGACTCATTATTTGACCCTAAAAAATTTCGTACTTTTTTTCGAACGTACGTTAATCTTTTACGTACGTTGGAAAAAAAGTACGAAATTTTTTGGGGTCAAATAGTGAGTCATTCGGTCTCTTCGAGACGCGTGCATGAACAGTAAATGCCATATAATAAACCCCAGAGGGAGTATAATAGTGGAGTTTAATAGATCCCCTTTTCTTTTCGCCCGTCTTTAATTAAAGTAATTAAATATGCGGGCTTTTATTTTTTTATCCACATTAAGTTGTAATTCAACTGATTAATATATGTTGATTTTATGACATAAATTATGAATTCAATTATTGATATCATAATAATAAATAATAATATAATCATTAAAAAAAGTTTATTTTTCTTTCTATCGAAAAAGTGAAGAAAATATAAAATTAGAATTTCCATTTTTATTTTTCCCTATCATTTGGACCATTTTGAATAAAATACTAATTTCATTGTTTGTGGAGAAAAAAATATTGGTCATTCAAAGTTGCCATATCTATACTATTGGTGAAGCCAAATCATTACTTCTTTAGCAAAGTGAATTATGGGCCATTGGATAATACTCCTTTTCGGACTACAATAATTGTCACTTTCCTACGGATTCTTTAGTCTTCTTTAATTGTCATTTTACCTCTTTCAAAGGTGATTTTTTTGCAATTCTTAATTTTGACAAGACCCTACTCTGCCTCTAATGCCAATTTGCTGCTGGAACCTCCTGTTAGTGCAATGATAGAGTTTATAATGTCAATGTGATGTTGGAAGAACAAACTTAATACTATTTCAAAATCTAGAGTTTCAAGTTCAGTACTCACCATTCTGATTAGGAGTGTTGTTTTGATGTGTTTCAGTGTTGTCAAGGCTTCTCTCATGTCGATTCTTTTGATCAAGCTTTCAGTCGAGCAGTCCACGACCAAGCTCAGAACGGAAAAGATGCAGTCTTTCTTAGGCAGCCAGTGTTCTTCCCCTGCCACCAAGTTCGCGTCTGCAATTTCACCTACCGCATCAGGTAATGCTTCTTGTACATATTGCCTCAAGCTCATTCCTTCAATTAACGTGTCATCGGTTGGCTTCTTTCTTGTAAATGTTTCCATCAACAATATACCAAAGCTGTACACATCACCCTTTGTCGAAACGATCCCTTCTGACCCATACTCTATACGTGAACATCCACGTTTAAAATTACATGTTGATTGGGACTAGGCATATAAAAAATTAATGCATTCAAACTATGAATATGAAATGGGAGTTGGGAGATTACCTGGAGCCATATACCCTATAGTGGCCAAGGTCTTGGTTTGTATCATGGAATCCTCTTCACCCAATAGTTTGGCAATGCCAAAGTCCCCTACATGAGCCACCATATTTTTATCTAGTAGGATATTGCTAGGCTTTAAATCGCAGTGAACTATAGGATTGGAGAAACTGTGATGAAGATATTCTAATGCCGAAGCAACATCTATCATTATGTTTAGCCTTTGTAGGATATCCAAACAGTAGTTGTGAGAATACAACCACTTCTCCAAGCTCCCATTGGGCATGTACTCCAGTATGAGGGCTGCAAAATCTACGCCGTTATGGCAACTGCTCATGATTTTGACAAGATTTCGATGACGGATATTGCTCATTACTTCACACTCTGTGTCAAAAGTCTTTAATGCACCTTCTGATTGCAAACTGATAACCTTTACTGCAACTTCTGTTCCATCTGAAAGTCTTCCTTTATATACTGTGCCAAATCCCCCTGTACCAAGTATATTGCTCTCACAAAAACAATCAGTTGCTTGTTGAAGTTCTTGGTAGGAAATTCTTCTCCATGTTGCTAGAATTATAGTATCAAGTTCGCTCCTCAATTGAGCACTTCCCTTTCTATATCTAACCACCATGAATGCAATGGATATCAAAAATATTGTTAGTATGATTGCTGGAACTACATACTTCAGGATGTGATGGTTTGAATTCCTTGGTCGCCCCCTTGTACTTGTTTTGCACGGAGCGAATTGTGGAAGATTTGCACTACAAAGTGCAGCATTTCCCAAGAATGACTGAGCGGAAAAAATTGCAAAAGGTCCTCCTGTGGGAATTTCTCCTTCTAACCCATTGAAAGACACATTTAGATACGTGAGCTGCTTCAATTTCCCTAGAGATTGGGGAATTGAACCAGACAGATTGTTGTTGGATAAATCCATTGATTCCATGCTTATCATATTTCCAAATGATTCTGGAATGGGACCTTGAAATCTGTTATGACCTAAGGAGAGTATCATCAAGTTGTGGAGGCCTCCCATATTACTCGGTATAACACCTGAAAAGTGATTACTTGAGAGGTCTACTTGTGTGACAACCTTTAGATTTCCAATACCAAAATCAAGGTGACCACTAAACGAATTTGATGACAGGTTCAAATCCAAGATATCTTTTAGGTTCCACAAAGCAGACGGTATTGCTGAAGAAAAATTGTTGGAACCCAAATGCAGAATCCTGAGTGACGTTACATCACCCAAGCAAGCCGGTATGGATCCATGAAGCTTGTTTTCTCTTAAGTATAACCCACCAAGGTTCGTTAAACGACAAATATCACTTGGCATGGTTTCGTCCAATTCATTGTTCTCAAGGTGCAAGACTTGAAGCTTTTGCACATTTCCAATTGTGCTTGGAATCAATCCAGTCAAACTATTGTTTTGCAAGAGTAATGCTATCAGGCTTCTTAAGCTGCCAATTTCAGACGGTATGCTGCCCTTAATTTGGCAACTTTCTGCATTAAAGTGTTCTAAAGCAGATGAGAAATTCCCAATGGAAGCTGGAAGAAAGCCATTAAATGGGTTACCTGATAGCACTACTTTTGTCAACTCCCTGCAGTTTGTCAAGGAAGAAATAAAACTCAGTTCAGGACCAGAAGATTCATCGGTGAATTGGTTTTCACCAATGTAAATCCTCTGCAGATTCCGTAAGTAACCAATTGAATTTGGAATCGATCCAGAGAAAGAGTTTCCAGACAACGCTAGTATAGTAAGATTGGAGGCATTGGAGATGGAGCTAGGAAGCGTCCCGTTCAGTTGGTTGCCCCATAAATATAGCTTCTTTAGATTAGGAACGCCTAAGAAAAGACCTGGTTGAAGGTTGCCAGAGAGCTTGTTTCCACTTAGTTCTATAGTGTCAATAATTGTTATGTTGAACAGTGCATTTGGGATTTGGCCGCTTAAGCTGTTGAAAATGAGACCGAACATTTTAAGGTTTTGGAGTTTACCAATCTCGGTTGGTATTGGTCCTGAAAGCAGTGAGAAGAATAGAAATATTTAGAAAACTTGAAAACAAGATTTCCATTTATCTACAAACATTACATTTGAATGTCAAGCATAGAACCCTATCTTCATGACTGCAAAAAAATCATAAAGCTTCTTGTAAGTATGTTTCCTGGTAGGAAAACCAAAAGGTGCAGCATCGTACCTGTTAGTTCGTTTCCACCCATGAATAATTCCCATATTGAGGTAGCGTTAAATAGACCTCTTGGAATGGATCCTGAAAGTTTAATAAATTCAAATAGTTCAAACTTCAAATATGGAAAGAGGAAAGAATACAAGAATCACTATAGTCCATCTTTCTTCAAACAGAACATAAGAAGAGTACAAGGATGGGACCTTCGATGCCATTGTTATATATCCAAAACTTCTCCAATGCTGGAAGAGAGCCTATTTCCTCAGGTATTCCACCTGCAAAATTCTGAAACCTATCAGTGTGCAACTTCTCCTTCATTTCTATCTTGTATGTTTTTTTTCATTGTTTGGCAGCTTATTTTCATCATTTTAGATTTGTACAAAAGACAGTGCTATAGTTGACATGTGGACGGATTTTCAGAAGAGAGAAAGTCTACCTGTCAAGTTGTTATCTGCAAAGTAGAGCTCCTGAAGCAGGGTCAAATTTCTGAGATTTCGTGGGATGGGTCCGTCGAATTTGTTATCATCAACAGATATATGAAGAAGTTGGTTGCACTTTGACAAACTAGAAGGAATTTGCCCAACGATCTTGTTATGGCTAACAATTAGTCTCTGCAGATTCGGCATGTTATCGCACATGTCATCTGGGAGGTTGCCTGAGAGCTCATTGAAAGCAACATCAATCATTTGCAAAGCAGGGATATTGAAGATGGAAGAGGGTATGGACCCTGAAATCCTTAGGTTGCCATACATGACCCTGAAATCTATATCTATCTATATCTATATCTATATCTATATAAATATAAAAATTATGTGGTGAAACTCTTTCGGTAGTTTGAGAAGAAGTTACCTAGGATCCCTAAAACCCTCCCATGATGGCATGTGTCAGTACTTTGATAGTTTAGAGTTTGACATGTGACAATAAAAAATAAAAAAAATCTTTCATAACTTAAAAAACTCTTTGGTTACTCTATTTAATTAATTTAATTTGTATAATTAATTCTTTTAATACAGTTTAATTAAAATATTAGTGGTGTAATTTGAAAAGATAATGTTCAAGAATTTGAAAAGTTACTCTAGCATGATCCTCTCTATATAAGTGTTCACAAATTTTCAATTTGTTATACATTTCTATTAGATGGTGCATACTTCACAAGAACCAAGGTTAGTCTCATACTCCCTTAAGTTTAATTTTTAATTATTTATTTTATTTTTTAAACATGTATTTAGTTAAGTATAACATAGTATCTTATAGATTTTGACAAAAAAAATATCTTATAGATTGTTAGAAGATTCGAATTATGGATAATCTATATATATAATTAAAAAGTATGTGGTGGCTTATGAGGAAGTCACATACGATTCCTAATTTTATCTTATGATGTCCCGTGTCTTCACTTGGATACTTCTTTAGTACTTGTGCATGATGTATCTCTGCCTTGACATCTATGGCGGTTAATTTTTGTATATATCCTATTAGTGTTGAATGATGATTTAGTAAATATCTTTGAGTACATGAAGTAACCATTGATACAATTGCAGCACTCAAGATTCAAGAATGATAGCAATCAATGTTGGGTGGTATTATATGGACAGACAAATATGCAAAGGAAAAATCGCTTATGCAAGGTAGCTAATAACGAGTAATGAATAAATCATGCCTTATTATTGTGTTGAAATTAACTTTGTTTAATTTTTGTTAGGTGTATATGATTCTACTAGGTCAAATATATTTGTTCTTTTTTAGATGAAGGTAGCGAAAACAATCTTGAATCTATAATTTGTAATGCATGCTATAAAAACGAAATATTCATAAATAAATTATAATTTAGTTATGGAAAATGAAAGTAATATTAAAAAAATAAAAATACAAATAAAAATAATCTCATTTTTGTGTTTTGTGGATACAATAAACTCATATAATTAACCAACAACTTAGAAAATATTTTGTCAAGCAAAACTGTAAGTTTTACATTATAGAGATGTACTAGAAATCAGTGTGGACTTTTTATTTATGAAATTTGAATAATAATACTATTTTTTTAATTTTTAATTCTCTTCAAAACACACTTGGCACTTAATTTAATTAGGACAATATTAGGTAACTTAGTAATATTGAGATTATAGAAGTTTTAGAAAAAGCTTGAAGATAAAAATATTTCATTTGAATGTCAAACATTGAACCAGAAGGTGCATCATCGTACCTGCTAGATTATTTCTACCCATGGATAAGACCTGTAATGAGGTACCGTTAAATAGACCTCTTGGAATGGATCCTGAAAGTTCATTTGAATCCAAACAGTTCAAATACAGAAAGCGAAAAGAATACAAGAATCATAATCTATCCTTGTTGAAGCAAGAACATAAGTGGTGTAATTTAATTTGTATAGTTAATTCTTTAAATACAATTTAATTAAAATGTTAGTGGTGTAATTCGAAAAGATAATATTTAAGAATTTGAAAAGTTACTCTAGCATGATCCTCTCTATATAAGTGTTCACAAATCTTCAATTTGTTATACATTTCTATTAGATGATGCATACTTCACAAGAACCAAGGTTAGTCTCGTATTCCCTTAAGTTTAATTTTTAATTATTTATTTTATTTTTTAAACATGTATTTAGTTAAGTACTAACATAGTATCTTATAGATTTTGACAAAAAAATATCTTATAGATTGTTAGAAGATTCGAATTATGGATAATCTATATATATAATTAAAAAGTATGCGGTGACTTATGAGGAAGTCACATACGATTCCTAATTTTCTCTTACGATGTCCCGTGTCTTCACTTGGATACTTCTTTAGTGCATGTGCATGATGTATCTCTGCCCTGACATTTATGATGGTTAATTTTTGTATATATCCTATTAGTAATGAATGATGATTTAGTAAATATCTTTGAGTACATGAAGTAACGATTGGTACAATTGCAGCACTCAAGATTCAAGAATGATAGCAATCAATGCTAGGTGGTATTATATGGACAGACAAATATACAAAGGAAAAATCTCTTATGCAAGGTAGCTAATAACGAGTAATGAATAAATTATACTTTATTATTGTGTTGAAATTAACTTTGTTTAATTTTCGCTAGGTGTATATGATTCTACGGGGTCAAATATATTTGTTCTTTTTTAGATGAAGGTAGCGAAAACAATCTTGAATCTATAATTTGTAATGCATGCTATAAAAAAAATAATCAGAAATAAATTATAATTTAATTATAAAAAATTAAAGTAACATTAAAAAAAGAAAAATAAAAATGATCTCATTTTTGTTGTTTTGTGGATACAATAAACTCATAACTAACCAACAGTTTAGAAAATATTTTGCCAAGAAAAACTGTAAGCTTTACATTATAGAGATGTACTAGAAATCAGTGCCTCGCGTTGTGGACTTTTTATTCATGAAATTTGAATAATAATACTATTTTTCTAATTTTTAATTCCTTCAAAACACACTTGACACTTAATTTAATTTGGACAATATTAGGTAAGTTAGTAATAAATAAATTAACATATTTATATTTTCATAAATTTAACTTATATATAAAGAAAGAATATAATTTTCTTAAAAAAAATCATCTAAAAAGTAATCGTTTTAACCTGAGGTAATTAACAAAAAAAATTAATCAATTCAAAACAAAAAATATTGTTTGGGATTTCTTTTATAAAAAAAAGAATTCTTTTGCAAATGTTATTTCTCATACAATTTTTGCTACATGGAGAATATTGTTTTCCAGGTTGAGCAAAAGTGTCGATGAATCATTCGTGCTGCGACACAGAAAGTTGGATATTGACCCTGAAAAAAAATTATTCGAAAGATCTAACTTAGATAGAAAGGTTCCTTCATTTTTTTTCAATGGCACGGGTCATACAATTTTTGCTACATCTCCCTTAATTTTCATATTTCATGTTTACTTTTTCTTACCGTTTGTTTTTAATTTTTTAACAGCTAAAAAGATTAAAATTTTAACTTTTAGAAAATAATAAAATTTAAGTTGAAAATTTTAACAATATAATGACCGAAATGGAAAATTCCTAAATCATAGGAGATTTTATGTATATTATTCTTAATTTATTAGATTGTTTAAAAAATACAAGGGTATCGTTTAGCATTAATCATACCTATAAACCTGTTGTCATCAAGAATCAGGTACTTGAGATTTTGGAGTTTACCGATCTCCTTCGGTAATGTACCTAAGCGAATAATTAGCTTCATTAGATTATGTTTTAAAAATATAGGTGCTCCACAACGAAAATAGAAAGTTTACCTGTTAGTTCGTTATCTGCAAAGTAGAGCCCCCGAAGGTTATGGAGTTTACCAATCTCAATTGGTATTAGTCCTGAAAATAAAAATAGTGAGATTACAGAAGTTTTAGAAAAAACTTGAAGACAAATATTTCATTTGAATGTCAAACATTGAACCAGAAGGTGCATCATCGTACCTGCTAGTTTGTTTCCACCCATGGATAATTCCCATAATGAGGTAGCGTTAAATAGACCTCTTGGAATGGATCCTAAAAGTTCATTTGAATCCAAACAGTTCAAATATAGAAAGCGGAAAGAATACAAGAATCACCATAATCTATCCTTGTTGAAGCAAGAACATATGAAGAGCACAAGTGATAGGACCTTCTATGCGATTGTTATGTATCCAAAACTTGTCCAATGCTGGAAGGGAGCCTATTTCCTCAGGTATTCCACCTGCAAAATTCTGAAACCTGTCAGTGTGCAACTTCTCCTTCATTTCTATCTTGTATGTTTTTTGTCATTGTTTGGCAGCTTATTTTCATGATTTTATGATTTGTACAAAAGACAGTGCTACAGTTGACATGTGGACGGATTTTCAGAATAGAGAAAATCTACCTGTCAAGTTGTTATATGCAAAGTAGAGCTCCTGAAGTAGGGTCAAATTTCCGAGATTTGGTGGGATGGGTCCGTCGAATTTGTTATCGTCAACAGATATATGAAGAAGTTGGTTGCACTTTGACAAACTAGAAGGAATCTGCCCAACGATCTTGTTATGTCTAACAATTAGTCTCTGCAGATTCGGCATGTTATCGCACATGTCATCTAGGAGGCTGCCTGAGAGCTCATTGAAAGCAACATCAATCATTTGCAAAGCAGGGATATTGAAGATGGAAGAGGGTATGGACCCTGAAATCCTTAGGTTGCCATACAAGCTGAGTGTTTCCAGGTTAGACAAGTTCCCTATATCCTCAGGGATAGTTCCTGTTATATTGTTGTTGAATAAAGACAGTGTTTTTAGAGTGGAGATGTTGCTCAAGGAAGGTGGTATCGCGCCCGAGAAGTAGCTGCTAGAGAGAAGCATGTATTCAAGCTTAGGAAATGAGCCGAACCAAGATGGGATTTCTTGGGCGAAATTGTTTGCTGCAAGGTTGATGTATGTCAATCGAGTAAGACGAGTGAGCTCAGGCGGTAATGGACCATGGAAACTGTTGTTTCTGAGATTTAGGACAGTAAGGAAAGCAAGGTTTGATATGCCTGGATGGATGGCTCCTTCAAGACCCATGTCAGTAAGATTCAAAGATGTGACTCTTTGGTTATTGGGGTTGCAGGTGACACCAACCCAGCTACAGAAATTGGTGTTTTGGGACCAATTCGTTGCTAAGACATTGTTAGGATCAAGAGTGAGGTGGTCTCTGAAGGCAAGAAGAGCATTCTGATCAGAGCTGCTGGTGTTGGATGCTGCTGCTGCAAATGTGTTCACGAAAAAGAATAGTAACGTAGTAGTAATGCAAAAGGATTGGAAAGAATGGGTTGTTTTCATGATTTTGTGAATATTTTTTATTAGAATATTGTGCAAGTGGAGCAAAGATATAATCATTGTCGAGAAAATGAGTATGTTTTTCTTAAGTTTGGTCAGATTTTAAGGAGTTCCACATTAGTAGTTCACATTAAGGGTAGCAAACAAGTAGTTCACATTAAGTGTAGCAAACAAACATAGTTGTTGTATAGAAAATTACAACTTATGTGTTAATAATAAATAAATAAATGTATGCCAAGACATTTTTATTCATTTAACCTACTTCGCTGAATTTCTATTTTTAGTTTTTATCTATTAAAATCCAATATAAGTTAAAAGAGAAATTACATGGATTGAATAAAACAAACAGCCAATCCATGACTAATAAGATAGTATATCCCACAATGCGATTAATTTGACACTTTTATTCCTTAAATAAGAAATTGTATATTCGATCTTTCTATATTCGTCCAAAAATTAAATAGATAATGTAACCGATGGTGTCTTGTACCTGTATCATTTGGATTGATTGTAGAAAAAATAAAATTGAAGTTTTTTCCTTTCAAATGTCTGTCCACCAAATTTTAGCCGGCAGCTGGCCAGGCCAGCAAAACGAGTGAAAGGAGTAGGTTCAAATGTTGAAAAATCAGATGGATCTCTCTGTACTGCCAACTGGAGCTTTTTCGAATTCTAGTCCCCATGGGGGGGATCAATTATATTAAAATCAAGCTTATCCTCCAATGGAAGCTATAAATTTAATTAATAATAATCAACTACTTAAAACATTATAGCAGTTGTTAATTAATAGTATTTGTTAGCTGTACTTAAATATTGTTCTAGCTGAAAAATTAGTCCAGATAAGAAAATAATATTGCGCCGTCCAAACGCGCATCAAAAGTAATAGAATATTTATAAAGTCCTGATAGGCTAGATGCACAAATTAATGTATATAGCGGCAAGTCAGGGTCGAACCACAGGGAAATGAAACACTAGAATCTTACCCAAGATGTATGATCATGATGAAAATGCACTAGACAGAAAAGTAAATCTGGGGGGTGGGGGGGGGGGGGGTTTGGTTGGTTAGACGAGCCTAACCAACGATGGCAGTTGATATTGGTGCAGAAAACGTAAATAAAACGAAAATGATAAAAAAACAGAAGAATAATAATAAAAGCGGTGCAGACAGACAGATATAGCAAAGAAGAAATTAAAACAAGAAGAGATAGAATATCAAATAAGAAGGAAATAACGAAACAGGTAGAGACAATAAATCAGGTAAAGGGGAAATCTTAGCAGGGGTAGACGGTGGATTGCGTCGAGGTCTAGTCGATCATTGGTGTAAGGATAGACTATTTTCACGCCATAGACGTGCTATAGGAATCATGTTTTCACGTGGATCCCCTACTTCTCTTCTTAAGAGAAGTCACTCCCAAGGTACGCTTATGGGAGTAGCCGTGACACTGCGCCCAAGGTATGCTTATGGGTCAGACACGCAGGCCCGTGAAGTGGAGAGAAGACACGTCTAGGGCTAGACACTGAGAAGTCTGCCCTAACCGGTTTCTTGCCCTAGCCAGATTGGACCAAACGACATGGTGACTCTGGGCTAGGTGCCTACTCTATTCCATGGCCTCACGTTAGTTATTACCATGGAAATGACAATATTCATGAGAAACATGCAAATAGATGATCAAACTACCAACAAATCTCACACGAAATGACAATAAAATGGCAAGAAAGCGAATACAATAATGAAAACGTTTTAAGAGCACTTTGACCTCCCAACTATCCTCTTGCAATCCTTAAAACACCCCTGCCAAGACTAGAAACTTAGCCAATCATGCTAAGAATCAAACACAAAATAGATGGAGAAATCAACATAAACAGAGAAGAGGTGCAGATGAAAACGAAAATCTAGAGCACTTAATTAAAACCGAAGCTCCGGCCAAAATCTGGAAAAACAAGAAGGGAACAGATCCCAAAGTTAGAGAGAGAGAAAAACGACTACAATGATTCAAAACCCTAAAAAAAGAAAAAAGATCCCCTAAAACCCTAAAAACTAAGGTTTACATACAAGACAATCCCACAAGGGGACAAAATAGGACAGTTGGTTGGGAAGGAAGGAAGGAAGGAAGGGGCGTCCTTGACAGCTGGCAGAGGGAATATTGCATAGAATCCCACTAGAATCTTTCTGGCATCTTTTGTCAAGCGTCAGCCTAGACAAGGAGCGTCATCTAGGGCAAGACGACTTAGCTAGGGAATATTCTGGAATCTCTTTGGCATCGTTGGTCAAGCGTCATCCGAGAAGAAACATGCACGTGCGTGCGTCTAGGCCTGGACGTAAGATATCTTCAGTAGCTCATCCAGGTCTAGACGGTATAAAGGCGTCTAGGTCTCGACGACAAAAACGGCGTCTAGGGCTCGACGATGAGAGGTCTGGAGAAATGCATCCAAATGGAGTACTTTTCAGCAAGCTTCTCCCTTTAGTCCAGATCTGCAAAATAGTTAGAAAACAAGGCAAATTAGCAGTATCAAGAGTGAAGTTGGACTTGAAAGGGAGGAAAAATATGCATAAAAAGACACCATATCAATTAACATTAATTTACCTATTACTACAACAAACTACAAGAAGTGTCTACAAGAAGTATGGAGAGGGTATTCTCTATAATGAGTATTGTGAAGTATAGTTATCAGAACCAGACCGGACAGTGATCCGGAAATGAAAATTTTCTAATTCGATCGAGTTTAATCAGGTTCGACCGGATTGACCCATCGAACCGTTCAATCCATTCACACATCGAACCGTTCAATCTTAAATAACTGAACCGGATCGAACCGACTGGTTCAATGTCTATAATGGGTAAACCCATCAAATTTTTCATATTAAAAAAATAAAAAATCCATATATATTTTCAAAATTTCACTCGTTTATTAATTCTACTTCTAGCCCATATTGTTTAATTTTAAAGCCCATTTGTTAAATACCAAGCCCAATGATGTGACCCATTTTTATTCTCCTTTGTTGCAGCCGAAATTAAAAGAAATTATAAAAAAAAGAAGGAAAGGGAGCAAAACAAAACCCTAGCATCTCTTGCTTTTCTCCACCACACACTGCCTCCGCCCCTTCCCACCTCACTCTCGTCTCTTTCTCCTCTTTTCCCCTTCACTTATGTTTTTCTTTTTCTTAATAATTGAAAACACTAATTGTTATGCCTTCTTTACTTTTCATTTCATGCTTGGTGTTCATTATTTCCAATTTATTACTGTGATCAGTTTGCAGGCCACTTTAAGGCCAACAAAATGGTAGGTCCGTGTTTATTTTGGATCATTAAAGGTGGGATATGAAGAGAAAACCGAAGGATTTTTTTTTTCCAATTTTGCCATTAACACGAAGAGAAGAAATGAACTGAAGAAGGAGGAGATGGGCCGGTGGGCGTTTGAAGTTCAAAACAGTGCCGTTTTAGTTTTTTACTTACAAAACGGTGCCGTTTTGGGGTTGACTCATCGAACTAGTCGGGTTGACAGTGAACCGATCGGGTCGCTGGTTGTATAAAAATCGACCGGTTAGACTGGTCAAACTCGGTTTATATACATATCCGGTCAGATAGTTGAATTGAGCCAAAAAACCTAGAAATTCGCGGTTGAACCGGTCGGATCGAACATTCTGGTCTGGTTCTGATAACCCTATTGTGAAGACTTGATTACGAAATCGAATGAGAGATAGTTTGTTAACATTGTTTGATTACATACATTGAGAAATAGGGAAAATGCACCCGGAGTCTCTAAGGTTTTTATTTTCATTTTAGTTAATCCCCCAAAAAAATTCAATATTATATCCGTTAATTCAAGTTAATCTCTGCCGTCAAAAAAGCAACTAACGGAGACAAACGTCTTTTAAGTTTTATTATTTTATTATTATTTGTCTGATAAAGTGATCATATAAGCCCCCATATGTTTAAACTACTAATTAAAAAAATTAACAAAAAAAATTTCAAATTTCAAAAATTAAAAATTATGCAAAGACCCACACCACCACCTCCTCCTCCATCTTTTCAAGAATTTTCTTGTTATGTAACCTAAGAATGAGATGGTTGTAACCTTTGATCCGGGCATCGATTTCAGATTCCAACGGCGCCGAACACTCTCATTTACTCAATAGATACAATGCGAGAAAAAAACAAAGAAAAACAATGAACAGCATAAAAAATCGATTCTTTCCGTGGCCGGAACAAGGATGATCCATAATGAGTCCTTTCTAATTAGCAACAAGTTTTGGACGAGTAGTGGTATGAGTAGTTGTTATGTTTCGGACAGAGGCATCGACAACTTTGGTCTTGTAAGTGTAGTCATAGAGATTGGTACAACTATAGAGACCGTCATCCTTTTCGGTGACAACGACTCGGCCATCAACAAGAGTGTCGCGCTGAGTGTACTTGAAAGGAATGTCACACGTACCCCTAGTTGCCATCAGACTGACGATCATCTCAGTTTTACACGCAACATGAAGATTGTATGTGGTTTCTACTTCAGTAGACGATTCCACAATCTCCCCCCATTGGTATCGCTCTGACCCTATGAAAGCAGCAGTTGAGAACTCAATTTGTCCTTTCACAATGAAAGGCATGGCGACAACTTTCATGAAGGCCTGGACTTCGCCGGACACAGAAACGCTCGATTTCCAATTGCTACTCTTAGTGTCCGTGTATGAAAACTTCAATGCTGCTTGGCTTTGCTCATCAGAACCATTAATGACATGACCGTTTACCACTGTAAGGAGTTGTTGATCATAGATTATGGAATCCGATAGTTGGAAGTGAACACCAGAGATTTCTCGAAGCATCACTTGCTCTTTCACTTCCATCATAGCCTCTATGGTGATGGTGGAGATACGTGCGCTCAGACCACTTTCCACGTCGTAGGCGGTAAACCTCTTGCAATATTTGTTATTGGCCGAGCAACGAAGAGCGATTGAATTGTTGCCGGTTTTCACAGGCCAAAACCTCGTGTATAACGATGAGTCATCACTGGCATCAACTCGTACCCAACTCCAACCCTCCTCAGTAGCCCGCCAGTATTTTCTCAAGTAATCGTTCTTTATTGAGACGGACCCGTCAGGATGGTAAAACACTCGGTTACCCACCTGAGGATCCGCATGGTCGTAGGATGCGAATTGCATAAAGAGATAGGACGAGGCCTTGAGCCATGGATCATGATCATCATGGTCTCTAGTTATGGTCTTGAACGCCACATGTTTCGGCAAAATCACAAGTTCCTCCCAATTCGAGTAGCTATAAGAGAGGTGGTGGTGATGATCATCTGTATGTGGAGATGTTAATCCTACGGACAATTCAGGACTGATTTGATCTCCTTCGCTTATTACACACTTTACATACTTTTCTCTCTGGACGTGGTAGAACCGGACACCTCTTGTATGATCAGGTTCGGACTCGAGATCTAACCGAAACAGAGTGCAGGACCACTTTGTTTTATCTTCTTCCGGTTGCTCAGCTACTCCACCAATACCTGAACTCGTTTCGGAGTTTCTGGCCCAATATCTGCCGTTGTAACAACATCTGATGTGCACCAATCCGGTGTCGCATTTTGCAGGCTCGAGTTCGAACTTTGTTGTCAGTTTACCAATACAGGTTGAGTAATTGTAGAAGCAGAGAGACCTGGTTGCTGGATAATATTGCAGCAGTAAATCCGACACCCGTAGAAAGAAAAACTTTGGGAAATTCGACATGAAGCTGCCTTCAATACCCCTCGGACGGATTAGCACGCCTTAATTAGGGACTGTTGTGAAATTTAATTCACCTTAAACCGACCCACGTAATAATAAGTTCGCAAAATAAAAGGAAACGATAAAAAGGAACTGATCGTAGCAAAGAAGCAAAAAGTTCCAGCCTTGTTGAAAGCAGTGACACGCGCAGCTGGACCTGGAGTCAAACGTTTGCCAAATTCAGCATCATTGGTTTCCATAAATAAAACCACATTACTAGAATCAGATAGATGAACTAACAAAATAAAGGAAACAACAGTAAGATGGGTCTCTCAGTGAACAAAAGTTCCATAATTTTGCACCATGGCCCCAACAAAGTGCACAATTTCACAACCAAACAACACAGCTAAAAATCTTCGATGCCCACACTCAGGCGTAGAACAATGCAATACAAAGCCAAAGTTGACATCATGGAATCAATGCACAAATAAAAAACTAATGAATTCACAACCAGATACAGCCCCAGCATTTCCTAAGACACCCACCAAAAAGGACCAAAAAAATGAGAAAAAAACCAACACAACCTCTGGAATCCATAATTTAAAGCAACCCCAAGAAAATGTCCATATTCAGAAGCAAGCCAAGAATCATTAAAACAAGAAAATCTTTGTAAAAAGAAACGCAAATTGGCATCTTTACTTCTCTTGATTTGCGTCGAAAACCACAAAATCAAATCAACCCACCAAGAAACCAAATACCAATTCCACATCTCGACAGAGTTAAAAAATGAAGAATCTTACCTAAAACAGATGACGTAAACACAATTTAAAAAAAATATGTTACGTAAACACAATTTAAAAAATATCTCTAGTTTTTTAAACGTTAAAACTTTTTTCCAGAAAAATCTTCGTTTGTAAACAGACGCTCTTGTTTTCCTTTTTTTAATTTGAAGCCAATTTTACAACAGGAACAATTATCAATTAATAGTATGACCTAATTAATCCTCGGCTGTAACTTTAATCATAAGCTATTTATAGATGAATAATACTTGTGATTTTAACTATTTTATTAATAAAATTATACTAATTAATTAATGTGTAAGATGAGATTGAGATTTCTATATTTAATTATATTATTATTTTTATTTAAATAAATAATTACCGACTGAATATAAAAATAACACGTATATTTTTAGTATAAAATTTAATAAAAATGTTAGTATCTCTAGCAATACCCCGCTAAATATCAATTACAACAATGTCCCTTAAAAAAAAATCAATTACAACAATGTAATTTCTTAAATTATTAATTTATTCATCACTAATAATTTATAGTAAAATATAAGTTGCTGTAGGAAAAAAAATTGGACGAACGAGGAGTGGAGGTGACATTTGGTGTTATTACTTCTCTTGTTTTGATCGGAAAGAACTTGAAAGTTATATGATGCCGGCTCTCATGGTTAGAGTGCACTATTGGTCTCTCCCTTTGAACATATTTTATTATTTATTTATATTTCCGATTTATTAAGTTTTTCTATTATTATTTTAGTGATATTTTAAGTTTTTTTTGTTGACATGTAATTATTTAATTGATGAGAAAGTTTCCTCATTTTTTCTTTATTCTGCAAATTATAGATAATGATACATCAACAAAAAAAGATTTAAATATCACTTAAATATCTCTTAAATCATATAGTAGTAGAGAAACTCAATGTGTCAAAAATATAAATAGAAGTAAAATTTATCCAACGAATAAAACAAGTAGTAATAATACAATTTAATTGTCGAATGTCGATGCAAAAACCACAACAACCCTTCTCCTTCTTCATTCTGGATTTCTTGATGGTACTAAACATTGTTGCTAGGACCAACTACATTACCACCATCATGATCATCATTGTAGGAAACCCTTCTCTTCTTGTTCTGATTCTGCATAAGAAAGTACCTGACGATGATGGATTCTGCAGAAGGATTGCCCCAAGCACGAGGCTTTCCTGATGGAGACAGGACAACCACAGCAGCATTCATGTCACCACCAGATTGGTGGCAGAGCAACTCTGCTTTCTTGAAGAGGCTGGTTCGGCGCTTACTGAAAGTTGTGTGTACAGATATGGCTTCTTCTCTATCTTCTTCATGTCAATCCTCTTGCGCCCTTTCGCCTTAGGAGGACAGCTGCTGCTGCTGCTGCTGCTTTCTGACCTGTTCATCTTCAGCTAGCTACAACTTATTACCAGGAGAGAGTACAAAAACTTGTAATGAGAATGAGCAATATTGCTAAGCTTGTATATATATATAAAAGGTATTTTCTTGTGTTAATTTTATGAAATCCAAGACCTACTTGGAGTAGGACTAGGTAGCAGGATTTTCTAGCAACTTTCTTCTGTCTCTTGCCTTTTCAGAGTCCTAGGTGCTTATGGATTATTGACTATTCAGTTGCTAAACAGTGAAAGTTAGGAAGAGGAAATCCTGGCAGAATGATACACAGGAAGTCCTTGTCTGATTATGACTGCACTAGGTTTCCAATAAATCCGAACAGGATTTGGATTAGTAATTGCTTCCATAAATATGCAACTAACCTCACTGTCCTTTTATACTTTTCCTCTCAGGTTTTGGTATTTGAGACTGCAAGACACAGGAAAACACTGCCTACCAAGTACATATAAATGGGTTAATAGAAACAAATCTTGATGAATGATATTTGGATATCTGGTTTAAGTAAAATTTTCTCGAGTTCAATACGAAACCATGTTTTTTGCAGTTCTTACAGGTTGGACGAAAAGAACAATCCTGTTTTGACATGAAAATAACTCGAAGCAAGGGGCAGATTGCAGTTCAAGATAAATATAGAAAGCCAACAGTAGGATGCTCAGGAATAGAGTTGTATCAAACAATGAAACAGTCATGAATCATGATACAAAACTGACTGGAAACAAAGAGCCGAATTTTCGGCAGTGGAAAAATCTGTTTCATACTTTTATTCATGAGAAAATACCAAATAAACCAATGATTTTACAGCTTGAGTTCCTTCACAACAATTTGACAGAAAAAAAGAATGAATCCTCGACGATCTAACAGCCATAAGGACTAAGAAATCTATCTCATACTTACATGATGAGTATTACAAATGATTACAGTTTGAATTCCTAAAGATATACAGTATCCTTGACAAAAATTCCAGAGGAAAAAAGAATTCTCAACACCAATGACAAAGAATTATGCAGTCAGAACATTATTGTTCTATGCACCAGCAGGAATGGTGTATAGTGACGGATACTTCTGCATCAAGTTTGATGAAACCTGTGGCAATGGTTTCAATATATCAGCAATATTCCTTTCGACTATGGTAGAGTTTGTACCATTAATGTAGCTCTCTTCTGCATCATTCTCCCAAGATAACAAAGAGGAACCCTCCTCAGATGAGTAGCCCCAACCCTCAGAAATGGAACAAGCACTGGATTCACCGACATCAACCTCAGACAATACATCTTCCGAATTCGAAATCTCCGAGCATTCTCCATCCTCTTCAATTGCCCCAATCCAGACACAAAAGGGTGCTGTAATAGCATCTCAGCTGTGAATCTAACTGATGGTTTCCTCACCAAACACCCTTTCAAGAAATCCTTCCCATCCTTTGATATCTCAGCAGGAATTTTAGGCAATTCTAATCTATCACCAATTTTGTTCAAAACCTCATCAGTAATGGCATCAGACTTCAAATCCCAAACATGTTTCCCTGTAAGCATCTCAAACACTACACACCCAAGAGCCCATATATCAGAAGGAGACTCCTGAACATGATCAACAACAACCTCCGGCGCCAAATACAAAGCAGTCCCTCTAAGCTAAGGATCAAGCTTCCTCCTTTTGAAATTTTCAGACCTCTTTGCTAACCCAAAATCACCAATCTTGGCCACAAATTTGCAACCACCACCTCTCCTATCACCACAATCGACAAGCAATACATTCTCCGGCTTCAAATCGCAATGCACATAACCATTTCTATGAATATACTCAATACCTTCAAGAATACACCTTGTGTACCTCCTGACTTCCTCTTCAGGCAATCCAACACCATTGTTCTTCCTGATCAGACCACTAAGGGTTCCTCCAGCAGCATACTCTAACAAAAAGTTGTAAACCATCTGCCCATCGTCGGAACAAGTAGTCTCTTCCCCAAAACAGGTGAGAATATAAGGGCAGCCATTGATGACATTGAAAACCTCCTTCTCTTTCTGCAGCGAAGTTGAATCAGAAACCTCAGCGGACTTAACAGCCATGACAGAGGGGAAGCATCGGTTTCTTGACTTGGGGTTTCTTAGATTTGCGAAATAAACAGACCCATATCCTCCTTTTCCAAGCAAATGCCCTCTTAACCACGAAACTCCAGGCCCGCCTCCTTCTCCATCTTCAACTAATTGCTCAAACTTTCTCTTCATAGCTGTTTTATCGTGTTTTTCAGAATCAGAACAATTTGGAATCCTTTCGAGCGTTTGGAGAAGATGTATTTAGGGTTTCTGCGGAGAAAATGAAAGATTAGAGCTTGGAGGACGGAGAATTTTGGGAATCTTTGGTGAGTGTTGGGTATCCGAAATTGTGGAGGACTTGATTTGAAAGGAAGGAAGGAAGGATGAAGGGACGTTAAACCGACCTAGGTTCTGATTTCTGAACCGACATATGCTTTGCTTAGTTGGTACGACGACGACGTATCCTACTGTCATCGTATTTCCAATTCCAGCTAATTTAAACTTGATAACTAGTAATATTTTTTCTCATCTGGAAATTTTAACTTTTGCAAATTGACAGTAATTAAGGTGTTTTTACCTAGCTAGGTGTAAATACAGTATAAAGTAAGCCAAATAGTTAAACATGTAAATACAATAATGAAATAAATTTATATTCTCTCTTTATAAATTTATTTATGTGTAGTTTGTTTTAGGTGGGCTTAAAATTCGAACCTGAATTTGAATCCTTACTGATACTTTATTATAAATTACATACTTATTAATAATTTTATATTGTAGTTATCATTTCTTAAATTTAACCTCATTCTTTGATGAATATAACAGACTTTTTTTAACTAATAAGAATAAACATGATTAACAATAAGTTAAACAGAGAAGAACAGAATGATAATAAGCTGCAATGCATAATTTATTTTTTTACTAATTTCTAATTCTTATCACAAATCCTTGTTGGATGGTCTATAAGTAGATGTTGATATTTTAACTTCTCCATAGGGCAATGCGCCAATAACTAGTTCAGTTGCCTACTTTAAAAAACAATTTTGTCTAATAATCAACAAAGTGAGCTTATAGATAGTGACCGCATGAGTGGTTGTCCACCAGCAGTTGGTGTTATCTAGCATGGTCATGTGAATCAATTCAATCTTCCATGTGCCTTTGTTTCATGAGATAAATCACCAGAAGATTTGGAACAATGTAAGTAACTATATTGCTTCTGCAGTCTTGTTCCAACTATAGCACACTTTTAAAAGCTCTTCACAGAATATAAGCCAATCTCCCAACCATCAGTATGCTGATGTGGGATACAAGATATGCATAGCATAAAGACATGTCCCCAGGGATTGGACATAACAAAGCAGGAACAGAATATCTAAGACTAGGGCATAGAACAAACTGGTTTTATGCTGACTCACCTTTTTCATTCTTGCAAACTATAGAATAATTCCAAATGCTTAAATGAAACCATAAAATCCCATAACACCATCTCCAATCTTAGATGAAAAAAGAAAACAAATAATCACAATCTATATCTGGCGAACCTAAAGTTCGGTACACATATTGATAGGGAGGCTACAACAAATACACAGTAATTGAGATCATCATTTAGTCTTCTAATTTAGCACAAATACATTAAACAGAGACCAAAAAGGGAGAGGGAGGTAGTGAAGCTTAAAACTAACCAATAGGAAGTGCCAATACACCTCTTCCGACGGCTCTCAAATACTGCAACATTATACACCCAAAGCAAACAAATTAACAAAGAAAATGAAGTGCACTAAAAAACGGACAAATTAAAATGGAAAAGGGGAAGTCAATAATAGGCAATACCGAGCATTGTTTGGGATTGATCCTAAACAGACTAAAGAATAGCACCACAACCGCACTCTCCACTGCCTAAAACAAAATACAAGAAAATCCCATCAAAGATAATGAAGCAATAAAGTGAGAATCAACAAAATTGAGAGAGATGAACAATACCCATAAGAGAAGGAGGGTTTGAGAAGGTTCAGAAACGAGATCGATGGAGTAAACATTGTAAGCAGCCCAGAAAGGCACTGCCAAGCCAAGTCCAGAGATGAGATGGACAAACAAAGCCTGTAGAGATGGCACTGCTGGAACAAAATCCTTCGCAGTACTGCCCATTTTTATGTTGCTGCTTCTACTAGTGCTGCTGCTATTGCCCTTCTTCATCTTTTTGTTGCTTTTCTTCTTCTGAAGCGAACTGCGAAGCAGCGAGAGTAGAGATCTGCGAAGAAGAGGAACTAGTTTTTGACTTTTGAATTTTGATCCTTGACTTCAGACAAACCAACAAAAAAGAAGTTCTTGGGCCTGTTCAGCCTAGTCTGTTAAGGCCCAATCCGTGCCTGGTAAATAAACCGCCCAAATATTGCATTACCATTTTTATAGTACTTTCCAATTTTATTAGGGCTTGTTCGCTTCTATTTCTGGTTTTCTAATTTTTTTCTTGGTTTTAAAATATAAAACAGAAAATAAGAAACTATTTTTTCTGATTTTTAGAATTGTGTTTATTTTTTCAGTTCACTTAAAACAATAAATAAGAAATAAAAATTTATTTTACCAAACACATTTTATGTTTTCCTCTTTAAAAAAACAGAAAACCAAAAGCAAAAATAATAAGAAACAAGTCTTATTAATTTAAATTACTTTCTTTCTCTTTCTCTTTCTTTTTTCTAGTAGGGTCTTCCATGAAAAAAGAAGAAGAATATAATATTATATTTTGAATTAATAAACTATGACTAAAAAAAGTTTGCATTGTAGCTTTTAGCTTTTGGTGTACAAAATTGTAATTTGTGTTGTTATATTGTTGTGAGTGGTTCAAAAAAATTCTTTTAAAATATTATAGGCATGCTTGATATTCAATATATGAAAAATGATTTTATTTTCTATTTCGTACTTAAAATTTTAAAATTAATAAATTTTAATACTTAGCTAGTTTATTAAGTTTTTAGAAGAATAAAAAAGCGGGAAAAGCATCATCTATTCATATATAGTCAAACAAAATGTGGTGCTTATGTTTTCGTTTCTTTTAATTTCTCGGAGCTTTTGTATAATTTTATAACATTTTTTATAGGCAGATGTGAGATTAAAAACTGGGTCTGATTCCCTATTAGTTTTTTTTACCGGCAGCTACACGTCCATTGGTGTATATATAGTTTTATAACTTGATAATTTCACTTTGTAATTTGTTGCGGATTTCATAAAAAACAAAATAATATTTTTAATGATTTCAATTTTTTTTCATATTTCAGTGGCAGAAGCACGTGATTGTTATTTGCGTGAATTTACATTAATCATGTGTGGTCTTGATTCCGTAGTTTGAGGGAAATAATTGTTTTAAAATATCCAATAATAAAAAAATTAGTCGGTTTTAAAAAAAAAGACCTGAATATATGTATAAAAAAATAAAAAATAAATAAAAGAAGTCAAAAATTTTCTTTTGAAGTTTATTTTCCTTTCAACTGATCTGATAGTGTACCGCTTAATCATTATAATAGTAAGACGCATCACTTATAAAAGCAGCGAATAAATAAATGACACATATATCGAGAATACTCTAATCGGCATGAATTAAATAAACTTAATTAGTTCAAACATGAAGCACTTCTACTGCATCACATCGCAAAAACGACAACTCACACACTATAACATAATACTAGTCACTTTGGGGGGGGGGGGGGGGGCGGAAGCACCCGCGGCACGGCAGTTTGGGGGGGCGGATGACGCCGTACTTGGGGATGCGGCGAATTGAGCGCATTGGAGGAGGAGGTGGTGATGGCAAAATCCTCTCATAGCTATTGCTTCTTGCCACCATCATGTCTGAAATAGAAAATAAATTAACTAAATTAATTTTGGCGTTTGAAATCAAATAAGCATTACAAATTAATTATTTATCAGAGTGGAACAATTAATACTAGACTCTTTTGTTTTCTAGTTCTATATTAAATTTTGTTTCCGTAATATTTTTTTTTACAAAAATTAAGAGTTCTTCTTGTTAACTATAATATATAGAGTTTATTAATTAGTAATAAATTAATTACCATTTTTTTTACCAATTATATACTACATGAATTCTGACAATTATGACAACAAACTTTTATAAAAGGAGCACTGCGTAAGATTAAAAGAAACTTTAACAGCTCTCAAAGGCTAGTCCTTTTTTTTTAACTGAGAGGACGAGAAAAAGAGAGGTTGGTTTTTTTTTTTTTCATCATGTTTGTTTGTTGAACAAATCTAAACACAAAATGATAAATAAAAGGATAATTAATTGATGGTTAAAAAAATAATACAGTACTAAAAGAAAGTTAAAGTGAATTTTTTTTCCAGAAACTCTTAAATACGTCTGAAATCATATTGACAACAGGTTTTACTAACAATCAAATGAAATAAAAAAATTACCACAATAGTCCTCACTAACGATAATTTGGATCCCAATAGTTTTTTTCTCTCTTTTTTTCTCTATGCCAATTCCGTCAAAAATAAAATCAATACAACTTATCAAACTGAAATAAAGAATATTGCAATAAGTGATAGGAGGTTCGTTTCTCGTAAATTTAAGATTAATTTTAGTTTCCAAATATGACCAAAATATAACAATAAATTGCCAGTTTTAATAATATGTTATTTATTTAAAACATATGTTGTAATATTATTGGATTAGTCCACCATTATACGTGGTGAGTTCAATTAAGAATTTCTCTTCCTACAAAATCAATCACTAGTTTACAGTTACCAAATATTTTTTGACGTTTACAGCATTGAATTTAAAATGAATCAGTAGTATTGTTAAATTCGTAACGTTAGAAATAATTCACATTCGTATCATGTTAAATCACTAAAATTGAAGCATTCTTAGGCATCGTAATTTCTTATACATGAATAGAACCGATAATTTCTAACTTGAATAATGAAAATGTTAAACTCACTTGAGCATTAAATGTAAAAAAATTATGAGTTTTTTTTTTATAAATTAAATTAAATTTGAATTTAATCGTACATTTATCACCGTAATATCCATTTTATCCATGAAAATGAAAATGAAATCTATCCATTTTATCCCCAATTTTGATCTTCTACGTTTATGGGCTAAAGTTTATAATATTAATTTAATGACAAAGCCATCCATTTTAACAAATAATTCAACCATATTCTTGATAATTTGTTTAATATAACCTCTTCATTGCAATTTCTCAAAAATTCAAATTAATTATTAATAAAGGTATTTCATGAAAATGGATATATCTCATTATTAGAGATAGTACAAGCATGACAAATACTTACATGTTGTCACTAGTGTATATTTAATAAAAAACTAATAGAAATATCAATAACTTATCAATAACAACTAAAAAAAGTCATGATTCCTGATCTACGTGTCACTGTCTGATTGATTCTTTTATTTTTTTGTCTGTATGTATATTTTCACTTTAGTCCTTGAACTTATAATTTACTTTTTTAATCCTTGCTCCGCTACCATTTTTTCCGCGCAATGTATCTAAGTTAATTCTACTAGTATAAATTATTTTTCCTTATTTATTTTATTTCTTAATTAAAAAATCCTAGATATATTTTAGTAACATTAGGTTTTTTAAGCTATATAATTTTTTTTCAATTCTTTTTCTTTGATTAATTAAATATCTATAGCTTTTTAATATTATTTTAAAATTTTCTCTACATCCTAATACACATTTAGTAGTATTAGATGCGTAATTGAGTGTGGTTACACCCTACTAAATTATTATGATGCCCGTACATTCATAAATGATAAATTGTCTGGCTTTCATGAGTAATTATTTTTGGCGCGTGATATGCGTAAATAACTGTTGTAATTCTTCACGAAAATTGTGCATATAATTGATATGATGCTTCAAGAATCTTGTGATAGTACTAATCAGATAATATTATATATAAATAAATATAAATTTAATTAATATATTAATGCATTTTAAAAAATTATAGTGTATCCCAAAATAAAAAAAGTAATAATTAGTTGGAATTCAATTATTTCAGTTGCGCTCTTCGCTTTTTCACTCGTTTGTTGCTTAAGTTGAACATTAAATAATTTAGTCGATTTTCCATACTTTCTTTTGAAAAATGAATTAATAGTCTTTGTTTCAGATTGCGCGTATATTTCAGTCTTCTTTAATTGTCATTTTACCTCTTTCAACGGTGAATTTTTTCAACATGACTAAAATGCCCTTTTCTTTAATTGTCATTTTTTTGTCTTATTTTATTTAAAAATCGGTGTCTCGCGCTATGAGTTTTTTATTCATGACATTTGAATAATAATATTATTTTTTTTAATTTTTAATTCTCTTCAAAACACATGAAAAAAATTCATAATAAAATTTATCAAATAAGTTTTCTTTAAAAAAATCATCTAACATGAGATAATTAAAGAAAAAAAATTAATCAATTCAAAACAAAATATATTGTTTGGGATTTTATTTTATAAAAAAATAATTCTTTTAAAAAGCTTAAAGTAAATATTAACTCAAAATAACTTTTCATTTGAAAGTATTGCACCTTAAGAATAAATCTCATAAAAAATTAATCACTAAAAAATTATAAATTAGAAAAAAAAACAGTAAAAGCATATTAACTTTTTAATAATTCAAACACATTTAATTAAATATATTTAAATAAAATAACATTTAAACATTTATTAAAAGGAAATCGTATGAGGCTAGTTTTTATAATATGTATTTTTTTCTCCTTAAAAGAAATCCTTCGCAGTACTGCCCTTTTTTATGTTGCTGCTTCTACTAGTGCTGCTGCTATTGCCCTTCTTCATCTTTTTTTTGCTTTTCTTCTTCTGATGCGAACTGCGAAGCAGCGAGAGTAGAGATCTGCGAAGAAGAGGAACTAGTTTTTGACTTTTGAATTTTGATCCTTGACTTCAGACAAACCAACAAAAAAGAAGTTCATGGGCCTGTTCAGCCAAGTCTGTTAAGGCCCAATCCGTGCCTGGTAAATAAACCCCCCAAATATTGCATTACCATTTTTATTACTTTCGAATTTTATTAGGGCTTGTTCGATATGGCTTGTGTTTCTGGTTTTCTAAAAAAAAATTTAATTTTAAAATACAAAACAGAAAATAAAAAATCATTTTTTAATGATTTTTAAAATTATTTTTATATTTTCATAAATTGTTCACTTAAAATAAAAAATAATAAATAAATAAATATTTTACTAAATACGTTTTATGTTTTTCTCTTAGGAAAAAAACACATTTTATATTTTTCTTTTAGAAAAAAATAAAAATTCAAAAATATAAACGATAACGAACAAATTTTAGTAATTTGAATTACTCTCTTTCTTTTGTCTAGTAGGGTCTTCCAATGAAAAAAATGAACATAATATTATATTTTGAATTAATAAACTATGACTAAAAAAAGTTTGCATTGTAGCTTTTGGCTTTTGATGTACAAAATTGTAATTTGTGTTGTTATATTGTTGTGAGTGGTTCAAAAAAATTCTTTTAAAATATTATAGGCATGCTTGATATTCAATATATGAAAATGATTTTATTTTCTATTTTGTACTTAAAATTTTAAAATTAATAAATTTTAATACTTAGCTAGTTTATTAAGTTTTTAGAAGAATAAAAAAGCGGGAAAAACATCATCTATTCATATATAGTCAAACAAAATGTCGTGTTTATGTCTTCTTTTCTTTTAATTTCTCGGAATTTTTGTAAAATTTCATAACATTTTTCATAAGAGGAGGTGAGATAAAAATTAAGTCTGATTTCCTATTAGTATTTCTTACCAGCAGCTTCACAACTTGATAATTTCACTTTGTAATTTGTTGCGGATTTCATAAAAAGCAAAATAATATTTTTATAGATTTAAATATCTTTTCATATTTTAGTGGCTGATTATTATTTGCGTGAATTTACATTAATTATGTGTGGTTTTCATTTCGTAATTTGAGGGAAACAATTGTTTTAAAATATGCAATGATAAAAAACAAACTTTCCTTACACATATTTCTCAACAACAACAAAAAAAAACTTTCTTTCCGGATTACCATAAAAAGAGGAGCAAAGACAAAGGGTAGAGTCGTAACCAACATTAAGATAGTCTATTTATTTTTCGAATATTATATCATATTTTATATCTACTCATAGAGTGTTCGGCTTAATTATTATAATATCGAGAATACTCTAATCGGCTATGAATTAAATAAACTTAATTAGTTCAAACATGAAGCACTTCTACTGCATCACATCGCAAAAACGACAACTCACACACTATAGGGGGGGGGGGGGGGCGGCCAGGCTGGGCTACGTGGGGCCTGGTGCTCTAGCGCGTCTTGGAGGAGGAGGTGGTGATGGCAAAATCTTCTCATAGCTATTGCTTCTTGCCACCATCATGTCTGAAATAGAAAACAAACAAACTAAATTAATTTTGGCGTTTGAAATCAAATAAGCATTTCAAATTAATTATTTATCAAAGTGGAACAATTAATACTAGACTCTTTTGTTTTCTAGTTCTATATTAAATTTTGTTGGGATTACACACCACGGGTCCCTCCACTTATTATTTTCATTATAGTCAGTCCCTAACGTTTGTTTTTGTTCGATTTGGTCCCACATGTTACCTCCGTTAGACCCGCGGAGTCCCTTCTCCGATAACGACGCAAACGGCCGTTAGTTTTGATTTTTTTATTATTAAATCTGACAAAAGGTACTGACGGCGGGACCCACATGTCGGGAAAATTAATTTAAATTTTAAAAATATTAGAAAAATACTGAAAAATAAAATAAATTAAAAGAAAACTATTAGAAAAATACAGAAAAATAAATTATTAATTTCAAAAATACAGAATATTTAGAATATTTAATTTTAAAATTCAAAAATATATAATTAATTTTAAAATTCAAAAAAATAATTAATTAATTTTAAAATTCAAAAAAATAATTATTTAATTTTAAGAAAAAAGAGTAAGAAAGAAATAAATTAAGAAAATAAATAATTATTTTTTTGAATTTTAAAATTAATTAATTATTTTTTTGAATTTTAAAATTAATTATATATTTTTGAATTTTAAAATTAATTAATTATTTTTGAATTTTAAAATTAAATATTATAAATATTCTGTATTTTTGAAATTAATAATATTATTTTTCTTTTAATTTTTCTGTATTTTTCTAATATTTTTAAATTTTAAAATAATATTATTAATTTCAAAAAAGAAAAAAAAAATAAAAAAAAATTATGTTTTTGAATTTTAAAATTAATTAATTATTTTTTTGAATTTTAAAATTAATTAATTATTTTTTAAATTTTCCGACACATGGGACCCGCTTTTGCAGTTTTTATAATAAAATAATAGAAACTAACGGCAGTTTGTCATCGTTAAGGGAGGAGGGACTCAGCGGGTCTAACGGAGGTAACGTGTGGGACCAAATCGAACAAAAACAAACGTTAGGGACTGACTAAAATGAAAATAATAAGTGGAGGGACCCCCGGGTGCGCAATCCCAAATTTTGTCTCCGTAATATTTTTTTTTACAAAAATCAGAGTTCTTCTAGTTAACTATATAAAGTTTATTAATTAGTATTGAATTAATTACCATTTTTTACCAATTATATGCTACATGAATTCATAAAACCACTTAATTATGAATAATTGTTCACACCATGTTAATAGTATATAACTAGACATTTTGTTACTGAAAAATAATATCATCCATAGATAAAAATGCAAAATTAATTAGGATTTATATACATGTGCATGTGGTGTATTTTACCTCTTAATCATAAGTATCTCTAAGCCCATTTTATTAAAATTAATCATATTCGTATCGAATTATTAATTAATTAAAGTGTTGACAGCACGTAAGTTATCCTTACACAAGATTAAACATGCGACCTATTTGCTTAAAAATGAAAGTGCTCATCACTCATTAACAATTTATACGTACATGTAAATTAAGCTAGAGTGAGATAAACTATATATTTATAACTAATTAATTTAATTAATTATTTTTTACCTTGAACATTAGATCTTGCCTGAGAAGGAATGGGTAGAGGTCCAAGAACAAGAGCTAAAGTGGATGCAAGGACGAGAACACTTGATAGCAATGGCATCCCCATGTTACTAACTCTTTGGCAACTTTCATGGTACTAAACCTCTAAAAGTTATTTATAGACACAAAGGAGTATAAATGTATAATAGTGGAGTTTAATAGATCCCCTTTTTCTCAATAGAAGATAAATGATAACATCAAGCTATTGACTAAGATTATTTTTAGTGCTTATTTGTTATTCTTTTTGTAACCCAATCAAACAAATCCAATGATGAAGAAGTGAATTAAAAATTACAATTCTCTAGAGATCTGTGGGCAAATTCTCTTACCGCCATCTATAAATCTTTGTGAACAATGTTAAGTTGTAACTCATTCCCAATTTACATTCATTTATACAACTATTTTTAACACCCCCGACAGACAATCAATCAATTTATGTAATAAATATAAGCAAAATAAAATTCAAACAATCTCATCAACATTTGAAATATGCAATCCATGTTTCCTTTCCTCGTCTTTGGCAACTATCATAAAAATCTCCATCCACATAATTAGGAGGGAAGAAAAAAAGGGTTCTATCAAAGTATTTAAATGACTTGTGTCCCAACCACGACTCATGATGTTCCTGTGTTGGGGACGTGAATTTGACATTGTGGGTAGGACGACTAGTACAAGTCTACACATGGAATTTTTAATTTTTAATTTTATTATTTACTACTTTATTTATTTTTTAATTATTATTATTGCCAATAAGTCATTTGATTCGTGGACCGTTGTCGGCAATTTTCCTTATCGTTTGAACTAATGAGAGGAGAAAAGAAAAGAAAGGGAAAAAGAACGTTTTAGAATGGTAGAAAATTGAAAATAATGATTTTGATCTTATTTTATTCCACATTATTTCATTTTTATTCATAATTTTCACTCAATTTACCACACCATCATCAAATTAGGTTGATGCATAATTTTTTTTTCCATTTGCACAAAATATATACATCAAAAAAGATAAAATGACAAATATTATAAACAGTAAAAATCCATAGAAAAACAACCGTTATTAAAGGACAAAGAGTATATTTTACTTATGATTTTTCTTCCTTTCAATTTTAAACCTCTCAAATCTCAATCTCTCTACAGTCTCACCATTCAAGAAGGAATCACTGTAAACTTAATTTATAGAAGGAGGAGGTAGTATCATAATGGAAGGGAGCCTAATTTAAGGAACTTGAATATTTTTTAATTATTTTTTACCTTGAACATTAGGTCTTGCCTGAGAAGGAATGGGTAGAGGTCCAAGAACAAGAGCTAAAGTGGATGCAAGGACGAGAACACTTGATAGCAATGGCAACCCCATGTTACTAACTCTTTGGGAACTTTCATGGCACTAAACCTCTAAAAGGGTTATTTATAGACACAAAGGAGTAGAAATGTATAATAGTGGAGTTTAATAGATCCCTTTTCTTTTCACCGGTCTTTAATTAAAGTAATTAAATGTGCGGGCTTTTAATATTTTTTCCATGTTAGGTTATAATTCAACTGATTCATTCATTATTAGTGTGAAAAAATATTGGTCATTCAAAGTTTCCATATATACTCCTTTAGCAAAGTGAATTATGGAGCATTAGATAATAATACTTTCTTTTATAGGAGGAGTGAAATTTAAATTATGGGTCTAATTTTAAATTTGTAATAATTTAGTTTATCTTTTGAATTTTGAGAGAGAGAGTTTGAAGAGTACTGGGAGACGGCTGATGTTAAAAGCCATTAGAAGTATTCATCAGAGGGGACTCTCGACTCTCTTCTTCTCTCTTTCACTCAGACAATTCCAATTGCTCTGTAATTTTTCAATTCGAAATTTACAGATTTATCTCCTCTTTATGTTTAATAAAATTTATTTTTACTGCTTATTTGTTATTCTTTTTATAACCCAACCAAACAAATCCAATGATGAGGAAGTCAACCAAAAACTACAATTCTATACAGGTTTTTGTAGATGATCCTCTTACCACCATGTACAAGTCCTTGTAAACAGTGTTAAGTTGTAACTCATTCTCAATCAACATTCATTTATACAACTATTTTTTACGTATCAATTTATGTAATAAATACAAGCAAAATAAAATTCAAACAATCTCACAAACATTTGAATTTTGCAATCCATGTTTCCTTTCCTCGTCTTTGGCAACTATCATAAAAATCTCCATCCACATAATTTGGAGGGAAGAAAAAAAGGGTTCTATCAAAGTATTTAAATGACTTGTGTCCCAACCACGACTGATGATGTTCCTGTGTTTATAGCTGTGGGGACGTGAATTTGACATTGTGGGTAGGACGACTAGTACAAGTCTACACATGGAATTTTTAATTTTTAATTTTATTATTTACTACAGTACTTTATTTATTTTTTAATTATTATTATTTACTCAATCTCTCTACAGTCTCACCATTCAAGAAGGAATCACTGTAAACTTAATTTATAGAAGGAGGAGGTACTATCATAAAGGATTGAATATTTTTTCTTTGGTCAAAAGATATAAATGCACCCTGAACTTTAATTAAATGATTAATGTGGCCCATAAACTATTTTTTTATTTAATTACAACCCTACGAATCGAACGTTTAGGCAAAATACAACCCTACCGTCACAGAAATCTGACTTGGCTCGATGACGTGGCATGTGAAACATGTATGACGTGGATTGCAGCATTGAATTTAAAATGAATCAGTAGTATTGTTAAGCTCGTAACGTTAGAAATAATTCACATTCATATCATGTTAAATCACTAAAATTGAAGCGTTCTTAGGCATCATAATTTCTTATACATGAATAATGAAAATGTTAAACTCAGTCGAGCATTAAATGTAAAAGATTTATACATTTTTTTTATATCTAATAATGAGATATTAGAGATAAATTCATTTTACAGTGAAAATGAAAATGAAATCTATCCATTTTATCCCCAATTTTGGTCTTCTACGTTTATGGGCTAAAGTTTATAATATTAATTTAATGGCAAAACCGTTCATTTTAACTAATAATTCAACCATATTCTTGATAATTTGTTTAATATAACCTCTTCATTGTAATTTCTCACAAATTCAAATTAATTATTAATAAAGGTATTTCATGAAATGGATATATCTCATTATTAGAGATAGTACAAGCATGGCAAATACTTACATGTTGAGTCACTAGTGTATATTTAATAAAAAATTAATAGAAATATCAACAACTTATCAATAACAACTAAAAAAAGTCATATTGAGTGACCCCAAGAGTCATGATTCCTGATCTACGTGTCACATTCTGATTGATTCTTTTCTTTTTTGTCTGTATGTATATTTTCACTTTAGTCCTTGAACTTATAATTTGTTTTTTTAATCCTTGCTCCGCTACCATTTTTTACGCGCAGTGTATCTAAGTTAATTCTACTAGTATAAATTATTCTTCCTTATTTATTTTATTTCTTAATTAAAAAATCCTAGATATATTTTAGCATATAAAGGGTGTATCATATTAATTTCTCTATACATTAGGTTTTTTAAGCTATCCCTTTGTGGCGAGAAACTGTTTGTTTAGGTTTTAATTGTGCTGATTATATCAGAGATGGCAACTAATGCTTCATATTCTTTGTTACCATTGAGTAGTATTAGATGCGTAATTGACTGTGGTTATTATGATACTCGTACATTCATAAATTGTCTGCCTTTGATGGGAAAAAGGCACCACAGCTGGAATTAAAATCTCTGCCAGACGACGCCTATCTAGGCCTAGAACAAGAGGGACATTTTGTATTGGGAGGAAAACATTTTCTAGGAAAAGGAAAATGATTTTCATATTAGTCAAAAGCCAACCTTCTCTTATAGTACAAGCCAGAGTCACCAAATCCATTTCCTTCAAATCTCTATCCCCATCTCCTGCTCATCGGACCTCAAAAGCTTTCCGATATCTTTTAAGGTTAGTAAGTACTTCAATCTTATCCCACCGTGTCCGTTTACGGTATCATCTCATCATCGGTTAAGTTTTTTACTTGAAAACGTAGATATTTATTGTCAAGCCACGTCGAAGAGATGGCATTGGAAATGAAGCCAAGCACTAGTACAGTAAAGGGTACTAATTCATCCACGACTGATTTTATTTGGACCATCAATGATTTCTCCAAATTGGACTCCAACTGGCACTTTTCCGATGTCTTCATCGCCGGCGGTTACAAATGGTTTGATATTTAGTGTATATGTTCATGAAATGGAAACAAATACGATTTAGTAATGTTTATTTTTGTGTATGACAGGCGATTATGTCTGCACCCAAAGGGAATAAACAGGGACAACGGCTTATCAGTGTTCTTGCGCGTGTTTGGTTCTGCAAGATTACCACCTGGATGGCACCTATACGTGCAACTCAGCTTGACTTTGGTGAATCAAATGTGTGGAAAAGACTCCATTAAGACGCGTACTTTCTCTTCAACCTTACAAAATTGTTCTTCGTTTCTTTGTTTTCAGGACTTTGGTTTTGCAGAATTTGTCAGGAGACAACATTTACTGGATTTAGTACTTTAATCCTTGATGTTTTCCACACGTTTTTCTAGTAACGCGCTAATTTATATTCTTCTAAATAAAAATCTGCAGGCGCTGATGAACATCAGTTTCGAGCAGGAGATATTGGTTGGGGTTTCCCATACTTTACGCGTCTTACGAAACTTAATGATCCTAGTAATGGATATCTTATGAATGATACAGTGATCTTTAAGATCTACAGTATATAGCTGTACAGGAAAGCTCCTCCTCGATGTCCAATCAATCATCCTCCACTTTGCTAGCTTTTGAGAAGTCCAAGAATCTGCTAAAAAGTATTTCAAGCATGAAAATAACTCGAAAATCGAATTCATATTCAAGCAGCGAAATCTCGGGATCAGCTAATTTGCATAAACAGAGGAAGGCATTGAAAGATTATTTAGGTAATTTGTCATTGGAAGCGATTGATGAAGCTAATGCCTTTGCTGAGATCGAGAGAATCGCCCTGCTACTTCTCCAACACTCTGCAAACTCATTTGAGACAGCAATCCTGAAGTACTTAGTGTCTCTTTTGGCAGCTTTTAAGGAGATAGTTCCTGCTACGAAGTCAAGAATGGAAACTGTCAGAGCTCAAATGGTACGTCTTTCAAGGAAGAAGGTGGATGTTCGCGCTCGATGACAAGAACAACTCAGTTCCTTGCAAGTTAAATTCTCAAAGATTTTACAAGATGAAAGGGAGCTCCTTGGAGCACAGAAAGAGAAGCTTCTTCTTAGGAAGAAAATGGTGGTTCTTGAGTTGGAGAAGACCAACGAACAAGTATCGAAAGATCTAGAAGAGTGGAGAGACATAAGCAAGGAAGATGAAGTTGCAGCTAAGGATTGGATTCAAGCAAGAGAGAAGCTATCTCAAGCCAATCTCAACTGGCAACTCTTTAAGCAAAACCTGGAACTATGTGATCAGAAGTCTGTCTAACTATGATATGTCCTTGGAAGGTGTTGAAGATGCCAATGCGTTCCATGAAATCGAACCAATTCCTACCTTACTTCTTCAGCATCCTACCAACAACTCACACAAAAATGATTGTAATGGAACTATTCTGTCGTTTGCCAACATTAAAAAAAAGAGTTTCTACTTTCTATTTTTATACCAAGTCAATCTTTGTAAAGAAAAAAAACAAAACAAAACTTCAACTTCTAATTTTCTCAAAAAATAAAAAATGAAAGAATTTTTTTATATAATTTTTCGCTCCCCCTTGACATTTTTATTGGTTTATTATTATTTTTTATAAAATTCATTAGAGACTTTATTTTCTTTAGGTTTAAAAATATAAATCATCCTATAATTTAATATTTTGATTAATTATTCCTGTAAAAATTGTTTGTTTAATACTCCCTCCGGATGGTTAAAAATGACGTTCACTGGCGCACCGGAATAGTACCTATATAACCCCGAAAAATTCCGTACTTTTTTTCGAATGCACGTTAAGGATTCACCTACGTTCGAAAAAAAGTACAGAATTTTTCGGGGTCATATAAGTACTATTCCGGCGCGCCTAAAAAAGCGCGCCGGAACAGTGAACGTCATACATTAACAAACGGAGGGAGTAATACCATACTTTTTTATTTAATGATCCTCCTACGTTCTCGTTACAAAAATCAACGCGTTAGCAAGATTATGTCACGTTGGGATCATTAACCAAATCCATTTCCTTCAAATCTCTATCCCCATCTCCTGCTCATCGGACCTCAAAAGCTTTCCGATCTCTTTTAAGGTTAGTAAGTACTTCAATCTTATCCCACCGTGTTCGTTTACGATATCATCTCATCATCAGTTCTCTCCATTGTACGTGATATCACCGGCAGATCGAGGAGGAGCGGAGTAGAGCGACGAGGAGCATACGGTGAGCAGCAGATCGGCGGAGGATGAGCAACGATTTTAGGTTGGGTTTTGTGACCTGAAAAGAGAGATGACGAGAGCGAGCAAGAGATGCTGTGGCAAATTTGTAACTAAGTATATTGCTGAGTTGGACGATGACGTGGTTGTCCACGTCAGTACGACAGTCAAGTAAAGACCATCCACAACAGTGGGTGTTAAATTTAGGATGTTATTCACTTTCTCTCACTGCCACATCAGCTTAACACCCAACCAAAAAAAATTTAACACCCACTTCTTATAGCAGGGTGTTATTTAGGGTAGGGGTGTAAACGGGCCGGTTCGGGCGTGTTCTAGGGCTAGAACCGGACCGAACCGAAAATTTCCGGTTCTGATATGTTAGAACCGGACCCGAACCGGAAAATTCCGGTTCTGGGATGCCAGAACCGGACCGAACAGGAATTTCCAGTTCGGTTCGGTTCGGTTTCCGATTTTTTAAAAAAATTTTAAAACAATTAAGAAAAAGTGAATTTAAAAAAAAATTAAATTAAATAAAAAAATGGCCGGCCCAGACCAGCCCCAGGCCCTCTTCCTCTCCCGAATTCAAACCTTTGCCAAATCTGATCCAAATTAATCCCAAATAGCCCCTGCCAAATTAAATAAAAAAATCATCTCTCCCAAATTCCCAATTAAATCTCCTACCTCATCCTCGCTGCCGCACCATAAATCCCGGCCAAAAATCCAACCCGAATCACCATCCACCAACCCAATTAAACCCGACCCACTGCCGATCCACCATCAACCCGCAACCACCAAAATCAAACCCAATTCAAACACCATCAACAATCAACCACATCCGGCCACCAGCCGCATCACCGCCTACATCATCATCAACAATCAACCACATCCGGCCAGTACCAACAACCACCAAACCAAAATCAACCACCACCACACCTCCGATCCAGCAAAGAAAAAAGAAAAAGAAAAAAGAAGAAGGAGAGGCTGCGGCCAAAGAAAAAGAAATAAAAGAGAGGAGGGCTGCAAATTGAAAAGGGAATTAAACAATGAAATAGAAGAGAGGAGAGATCTGGTGGGGCTGCTACCAAAAATCAAAATAGAAAAAAGAGATGGTTTGATCTCGTTGATGAGGAGTAAAAGAAAAAAGAAAGGGAAAAGAGAATAAAAAAATAGAAAAGAGAGATGAAAGAATAAAAAAAAGAAAGTAAAAGAAAAAGAAGACAAGTGTTGTCGGGAAAGGAGTAGAGAAAGAATGAAAGGAAGGAAAAGAATGAATAAAATAAGGAAATTTGAGGGGAAGGGGTTGTAAAAGAGTGAAATGTTTAACCACCGAAGCAAAGCTGAATCTTTGATAATTAATGCATATATATATATATAAATATAGATAAAACGTTCCGGTTCAAACGGTTCTACGGTTTGGTTTTATGGGTTTTATATTCCTAGACCCGGACCGAACAGGAAAATTTCCGGTTCTAGATTGGTAGAACCGGACCGAACCGAAATGTTACGGTTCGGATCGGTTCGGGTCAAAACTCTCAGGTTCCGGTTCGGTTTTCGGTCCGGTCCGGTTTCTTACACCCCTAATTTAGGGTGTTAATTCATTTTATCTCCCTTCCACATCATTTAATCATATACCCCACCATATTTTTCATTTCTTTTTCTTATTAAATTTATAATTACTATAATAATTACTTTTTATTATTTTGGTGTCATACAAACACAAGCTCTATTTATAGATCTCAAAAAATAAAAATAATGATATATTTTTTTAAATTATTTTGAGTAATTATTATGACAAAAAAGTGTAAAAAACTCTAATTTTTTTAGTGTCCAAATAATACAAACCTAGTCTCAATTTATAGATCTCAAAAAATTAAAAATAATGGTATATTTTTTATAAAATTATTTTTAGTATTTATTATAAAAAAACTCATTTAAAAAATGAGGGGGAAAAAAATAAATAATGCAGCAGCCAATGGAAGCGAATGACAGCCCTGCATCCCACGCGTGGCGAGCTTCCATGGGTTCTCCGTTTTTTTTTTAAAAAAAAAAAAACTGACCGTGGGTCCCACTGTCAGTTTAGTCTGGTACCGGATCATCCTACGCGGCATTTTGATACATTGCTGCACCCAATGCATAGCATTTAACACCCATTTGATACATTGGTGTGGATGGTAAGGGAAACTGTTAATTCAGCTTAGCATTACTCTTTCCAAATTTAGTCATTTCGTAAATTTAGACTCAGTTCATTTACGGATTTAATAAGTATTGGAAGTAATTGCTGTGATTTAATGTGGAGCAGATTGATGAGAATGTGCAAAGAGAAATAATTAATCACAGGTCATTAAGGCATCCCAATATCATGAGGTTTAAAGAGGTTAGCTTTGCTCTTTTTCCTTTAGCTTTTGGTAGTTATTTTTCTGTTCTTTTTTAAATTTTGTAGTTGTTGGTTTGTAATGCAAATAGTCTGGAGTTTGCTGCAGGTAATTTTAACACCAACACATTTAGCTATTGTCATGGAATACGCATCAGGAGGGGAGCTTTTTGAGCGAATTTGCAAAACTGGGCGGTTTAGTGAGGATGAGGTATCTTCTACACCAATATATATCCTACTTGGTTTATAAATGTGTACGTGTGAACTTGTTGTGTGGTTTTCCTGACTTTGTTTTTTTGTGTGCAGGCACGATTCTTCTTTCAGCAACTTATATCTGGAGTTAGTTACTGTCATGCTATGGTACTTGAATTTATTTTGTATATTGGTTGGATATGTTTATTTCTTCTTTGGTTGGGAGAGTTATTTGAGTTCTTAATGATGTGCTTGTTGATGAAGCAAGTATGTCACCAGGACTTGAAGTTGGAAAACACGCTGTTGGATGGAAGCCCAGCTCCTAGGTTGAAGATTTGTGACTTCGGATACTCCAAGGTGATAATTGTGTTTTGCCTCACGTCTTGTTTCTGTTCTCTTCAGTATGGATTCTTTGTTTAGAGGGATGCTTTGAGCTTTTACTGGATCACAGCCCCTACTATTAGTTACCATTCCAGATTCTAGGACATCAGTGTTTAGGTTAAGAACATCTTGTGTTTGTAGAACAAAGTGTTATGAATATGCTAGTTAGTTATTGTTCTCATTGGTTGAGGATGTTTTGGGAGTCATCATCAAGTGAGTGGTGAGGGACTTTATTTTGTTGCAGCACTGGTGAGTAGATTAGGGCAATGCCAAGTGTCTTCAACTGGGTTCGCAAATGTTAGAAGTATGTAATGGTTACTCACATACTTCTTTAAATGATTCACGATAGTGTTCCTTGCTTATTTCCTTAGTTCTTTTATCTGCTCCTGTCTCAGGATTTGTTTTGGTCTCTCCTTACCTCATGCTTCACTTGGCCTAAATTGCATTTAGCTTTTCTCACCTGAGTCGCGGTTGAACTCTAGAATAGCTTCTGTTTAGTCTTAGTGAAGAGTATTTGTTAGTTTGATTTTAACACATCACTGAGTATGATCTTATTTGTCTGGCATTTTCTTAGTCTTCAGTGCTTCATTCGCAGCCAAAGTCAACGGTGGGAACTCCGGCACATTGCTCCAGAAGTGTTGTCGAGGCAAGAATATGATGGCAAGGTAATTCTAGTGTTTGTTCATGCAGTTCAACTGATATAACTTTTGGCAAACAATTGATCATACTGATTGGATTGCAGTGATAGGTTAAATCTACTGTATTGACCTGGAATGGTGCTTATGGTTTTTCTCAATGTCTGTATTAATTGGCTTTTCCAGTACACCTGGTGTCTTGCTATTCAACTGTTTATAAGAAAACATTAAGCACTTTCTGTTAACACCATGAAAAGAAATTATAATCCTTTTAGTACTAAATGGAATTTTATCTTTGTGATCCATATGTAGCAGTAACAGTTCTCCATACTATTCGTGTAATGAGCAGAAAAAAGGAAGAGAAAAGAAAGGAAGAAGAAGAAAGTTCAAAGTTATGTTGCTTTGAGCCCTACCAAAGTTAAGTGTATAAGAGGTCAACAATTAAGATGTCTAGAAAATATATCAAGAAAAAGAGAGTTGATTATGCATGTAATACAACATATAAGAAAGTGCTCTTTTGTGCATGGTGCTTTAACCTAAAATAAGACTTGTGCTCTGGCCGTTCTTCAGAGTATGCATTCTCACTTGGAAGCGTGGAAGCTTTTTCCCTTGCTGCATTATTCCTGCCTTATTGGGCCTTGAGCATTCAGGCTGCACCAGTATTGTTTTTTTTTTTTAATCAGCAGAAAGTTATATTGAATTGAATGTCATGAAGAACATGACTGAAGATTACAAAACACTGCTTCAAAAGCAGTGCAACAAACGCTCTCAAAAACAAACGAAGCCCCAAAGAAAGGGCAAAGGACTACTCCCTAGCCCACTATTGGACCTGACTCCTCAATAACCTACATCTGAGAAACACCGAGCTTGGATTCACCGATTGAGTAACCATGCCGGGGATTGAAGAACATCGGACATACTGTAGGCGAACCCGTTGTCCTTACTTTTCAACCACCAATGCCACAGCGAATAAATCATATTAATACATCTCGAGTCACTGTATTCCGTTTGTCTGAACACCACTTCGTTACGAGTCTTCCATATTGCACCAGTATTGTTTAACGTGCACAAATCTCTTGACCGTATGCTACTTGGCTGTTGGTAACACTTGCTGACAGTAATGCCAAGAAAGTCTCTCTTAATCTCCTCCTCAATGACACACACATGCAAATTTGATGATTAGTCTCCATGTTCGCTTGTTATGGGATTGTTATGGGATTTGACCTATTGGCACACTGTACTTTCAAGGTTATCCCTATGTACAAAGTGTGACAAACTGTTTCTGTTGTAGGACAGACAATTGAATATTCAATGACCATATCAGTCTCATTACTGGTCCCTGTGAATTATTTTGATGTTTTTTGTAATTTTGGCTCTTGTACCTACTTCATCTCATAAACTTGGAGTTTGAAAAGCTTTATTATTTTAAGGAAAAGGTTTCTTGTTAATGTTCTGCTACAACACCAGGTTGCTGATGTGTGGTCTTGTGGTGTAACCTTATATGTCATGATTGTTGGAGCATACCCCTTCGAGGATCCTGATGAGCCAAAGGACTTCCGCAAGGCAATACAGGTATATCATCGAATTCTCTTGGTGCGGATTTTCTTTTGTAATTTTTGTTGTGAGAAAAATGACCCTGTTGGTCTTATGCAGCGAATTCTTAGTGTCCAGTACTCCATTCCAGACACAGTTCAGATATCTCCTGAGTGTCGGCACCTGATCTCCCGAATTTTTTATGCTGACCCTGCAACTGTGAGTACCATCTCTTTTCTGTGAATCTTCAAATTAGGATTTTATAAAAAGCCAATTGTTGATACTGGCAGTAAAGTAGCCATTTTAAAGATTCTATTCCTGCCCCTGGTCTCTCTCTGTATGTTCATATGTCAAATCAAGAACAGTACTTTAAAGTTAGATAGCTTATCCATCATCAAATACGAACCATGATATAAATAGCATATACAACCATTATCTTGCTTGATTCTGGTTGGAGATTTCAAGTTGAATCAGAAATCATGCTAAACACCAGTTCAACTTTTATTCTGTAATCTTTAGAATTTAGGGCAGCCTACATCCTTGATGCACAAAATATCAGCCTGTAATAGTCTGCTAGTGATCTTCTTTCAAGGATCCTAACTTTTGTTTCTCATGACCACAGAGGATAACTATTCCTGAAATCAGGAACCACCAGTGATTTCTGATGAACCTTCCTGCTGACCTAATGGATGAAAAGGCTCTAGGTGACCACTTTGAAGAGCCCGATCAGCCGATGCAGAGCATCGATACAATAATGCAGATTGTCGCTGAGGCTACTGTACCAGCAGTAGGGGCCCTTGGCCTTAATCGATACATGGCGGACAACCTGGACTTGGATGATGACATGGAGGACTTCGATTCTGAATCCAAGCTCGACACTGATAGCAGTGGGGAGATAGTTTATGCATTGTAAACATAACTTGTTTTCTCAAGGTATAGTTTTTGGGACACAAACATTGTCGGATGTAGCCCACCCCCCCAAAAAACAAAATAAATAAATAAATAAATAAGTCTTGCTTGTGTAGGTTAGAGAATAGTTCTTTAGTCTGTCTTGTATACTATATGGAGCTTTTATACCATTACTGTGTTGAAGTTTGTTATGCTATTGCTTTACGAGGGGTGGTAAACTTGCACGAATTCTGGATTCTGGGATATGGCATCCCATTGAGAGAGGAGGTCTATTTATCAGTTTTGCGTTGGTCCTGTGCCTGTTCTTTTCCTGTTTTGACATGATTATATTTTAGATATGTCTCATAGGTACTTGTAAGTGTTAGTTTTAATATATATTTTGCAATTTTACTTTTCTGTTCAACATTTTTTCATTTCTATTTCATAAAGTTCCATCTTATTTGTAACCCATGTAGCTATTACAACAGAATGATTCAGTTATGTAATCTTCTTTTCCTTGTTCATCTGCATCTACATCTGCTGTCTTTAGAATTTTGTACCGTAATTTTTTACTTACTGTGACTCCTAAGAGCCCTAGAGGCTAGGTGTGATGCTTGGTTTTCTCTGCTCTTTAGGTCGCTTTTAAACCTGTTACTATACTATAGAGGTGTTGTTATCCATGTCTGTTCACACCGTGATTTTAGATGAAAGATGGGGAAGGTTAGGCATAGGGTAACATGGATAAAGTGGCAAATAAGGGTTAGATTTAGTTGAGTTGAGTAAAAGTTTTTCTTTAATGAATTTACTCCTGAGTTTCTTTTTGATAAATCTTCACTTTGTGGATCATCGTTTCCTTTTCCTATTCAACTGTATGCACCATGGAGCTTACATGAATTATGTAGATTGAAAGGCACCTTTTTTTACCAAACAAATACAGTTCTCTCTTTCTTCTCTACGATGATGTTATTGTCAAAGGTTCTGGTTTTTGTCAATCATGTTCTGCTTGCCAATCATGTTCTGTCAAATAACTAACAAGAATCACTGACAACATCCAACCATTTTCAGGCTCTTGATGATCCTGTTTCAACTTCAGTAGTGTAGGCCTGTGCATCCAGGTGGAAGTTGCAGCTGCCAAGATGGATGCAAAATACATGTTTTTAATTATCAATTGCTATTTCCTATGATTTTTTTTGGATTAACGTGTATTTGAAATTAATGGAGCAAACATGTACTTAAATTTAGTTTTGAAACTGCTCTGTATTTGAAATTGATGGAACAGTATTTTGTAATTTTTGGTGGTTTTATGTTTCTGAAATTCAGAGTTGGATTGAAAAGATTTCCGAATTTTCGTTCCGAAATAATTTCGGTTTTTAGAAATCGAAAATATAGATCAGAATTGATTTTTGAAATTTTCAATTAATTTAAAAATTCAGAAAAATAATATAATTAATTTTTTTATTTTTTTCTTTTATTATCTAATTAAATTTTAAAAAATCAGTTTTATTATCTAATTAAATTTAAAAATTCAGAAAATAACGTAATTAATTTATAAAAAATAATGTAATTAATTTAAAAATTCAGAAAAAATATAATTAATTTATAAAAAGCAATGTAATTAATTTAAAATTTCAGAAAAAAATATAATTAATTAAAAAATTCTGAAAAACAATGTAATTAATTTAAAAATTCAGAAAAATAATATAATTATTTTTTCTTTTTTTCTTTTATTATCTCTTATTTCATTTATTTTCACTTCTCCTCCTTTTATCTTTTCTTCTTTCTATTTCTTTCTTTCTTTTATTTCTTCTTTTTTTCTTTCTTTCTTTCCCTATTCAAATGTAAATAATGTAAACAGTGTAATTAATTTTATTTCATGTCCATACATAAAAAAATGAGCCACCTTTACATGGCCACTCATCTCGCCTGCCACGCTCCACTGCCCAGATCGCCAACCAAACCCAACACCGTCGCCCTCTCTTCATCATCTCTCCTATGCTGCAAAAAGAAATCTTAATTTATGTTATTTTTTGAAATAATTAATAAAACTATTTTTGAAAAGAGGAGGAGAAGTGAAAATAAAGGAAATAAGAGATAATAAAATTAAAAATTAAAAAATTAATTATATTATTTTTCTAAAATTTTAAATTAATTATATTATTTTTTATAAATTAATTACATTGTTTTCTATAAATTAATTACATTGTTTTTCTGAGTTTATTTAATTAATTATATTTATTTTCTGAATTTTTAAATTAATTACATTTTTTAATAAATCTTTTAAATTATTTTCTAAATTTTTTAAATTAATCATATTTTTTCTGAATTTTTAAATTAATTACATTTGTTTTCTCAATTTTTTAATTAATTACATTTTTTAATAAAATTTGTAAATTATTTTCTGATTTTTTAAATTAATTATATTTGTTTTCTAAATTTTTAAATTAATTACATTTTTTAATAAAAATTTAAATTATTTTCTGAATTTTTTTAATTAATTATATTTTTTAATTAATTAAATAATAAAACTGACACGATGTCAGAAATAATAATAAAATAATAGTACTTAACGGCAAAAAGCGACCGTTAACGTCAATTTAAAAGATAGGAACTTCGGAGGGATAACGACAATAACGGATGGGACCAAATGTCACAGAAATCGAAAAGTGGGATCAACTAAAATAAAAATAATATCCATAGAGACCCGATGGTGCATTTTCCCGCCTTTGATGAGTAATTATTTTTTGGCGCGTGATATGCGTAAATAACTGTTGTAATTCTTCACGAAAATTGTGCATATAATTGATATGATGCTTGAAGAATCTTGTGATAGTACTAATCAGGGACAGAGCCGGGAATAAATTTTTGAGTGGGTGAAAATTACATAAAATAGTAACATGTAGCGAGTAAAAAATAAATATATAAGACTATAACATCACATCATACTTTCTCCGTCTTTTGATAACTGACGCTTTTTTTACGGATTCTTACTATTCATAATACTTGTCATTTTATATATCAACCCAATTTGATGATAGTGTGGTAATTTGAGTGGAAATTATGAGTAAAAATGCAACAATGGGGAGTAAAATAAGATCAAAGATTATTTTTTAAAATTTTCTACTATTTCAAAGTGTCAGTTATTAAAGGACGGAGTGAGTATTATATATAAAATAAATATGAATTTAATTAGTTCATAATTAATAGGGATACTTTAATTAAAAAATATACAATAATTGTAATTTAATTATTTTTTTGGTTATCGTGAAAATTAAAAAAACGACAGTTAAAAGAAACGGTGGGAGTAGAATCTTTTGTAGGATTGTGAACTAAACCTTAATATCTTTACGATATTCCACTTTATTATATTTATAATTTTATTTTATAGCTAGAGTCGAGACTCGAACTGAGACCCACCCTTATTTTATTTTATTGTAGAAAATATTTTGAACAAACAAAACGAATAAATTATAAATTTAATGAGCATGTGTCAACTTGATTTTGGGTAAAGGAAATGACCGGAAAAGCACGTGTGAGCACAAGATATGCAGACACTTGGCAGTAGCAACCCACCCAACCTTCCTAAACACATGACAATAACGAGGAAACCACATGTGAAGATATGCAGAATAATATTTAAGGTACCGAACGCTTCGACCCCAAAACGCTCATTAGTCATTTCTTCCACCGCACAATAATATTTAAGGTACTCCATTCTTCTTTATTAATTTCCCAGATTATAATCCTCCATCTTTTATTTATTTATTTAAGATAGAAAATTAGCAACAAAAATTACAAGTTGTAGAGAGGATATTCAATATTGGATAGTTTTTAATATATATCACACATTCGTTATTCAGTTAATGGCTTCTTTCTACTGTTATCATTGGTTGCCAATAAACTAGAAAAGCTAAGTTTAGAATCTCGAGTCTCCTAATTTTTATTCTAATTTATGTCTGAAAAAATCAGTATGAAATGATAATTTTTCTTTGTGCGTGTGGACCTTTTCTTTTTCTTTTTCCTTTCTGGAATTATTGAAGTGTAGTTTAACAGTAGTAACTTTGGATTGTGGGTATATATCGTGTATTCCTGGATATTATTGGTATTTCGTAACATATTGTTTAGAAGATGGTTTTAAAAATAGAACTGGATCAAACCCGTCAATTCAATTAGTAAGAAGTTCGATAGAACTTGAACATGACTAGTTTCAATTGAGAAGATACCCTATAAAATATAATGGCACCCTATAAAATGCCGACGTTGTTTCTCACGAGCAATCAAACTTTTCTTTTGTGAATGCAGAATTAGTTTTGTTGATTCAAAATGGATTGCCCAGTTTGGAACCCAATGGAGCAGGTACGTTATCAAAAAAAAAAAAATGGAGCATATGGTTTTATGAGTTCATTTTATATATATGCTGACGTAATTAAAGTATTCATAGGCTGTTCTAGGAGAAGAAATGGGGCATGTCAGGTTGATGACATTGAACCGCCCTCGTCAATTGAACGTTCTTTCATATAATTTGGTACCATGCCACCAAAAACCCTCTTCCCCTTTTCCCTCTTTTTATATATACTAGATTATTTTGGCACGTGGCGTTGCACGTACGAAATTTATTTAAAAATATTAAAATATAATATCTATGTACAAAAAAATATTTCACCCAAAAATATTTTTGGTATAATATAAAAGTTTTAATAATGTCTCCAAAAATAGGATTAACATAATTTTTTACTATGATGCTTAAATTATATTGTAGGCAGTATATTAGTATTGTTGTTCTAGTGCAGGTGTGGACCAAAATATCTTGTATTAATTCTGAAATAATTAATTTTAAGTTCTTAGAATTAAAACAATTTTAACTCAATTAAGTAAATTACTTTTATAAATTAAAATTTAAATGTTTAAAATGATGTTTCATATTATTTTTATTTCAATTCTCCAAATAATGTAAATAATTATGTAATTATTTAAAAACAACCACTCACAAATTTTTCTTTAAAGATTCAAACTCAATAAAAAATTAAATTTAATATTTAATTAAAAATTATAATTTAAGTAAATGTACAAACTATTTTTCTTCATGTTTATGTATGAAGAAAATGACATAATTAGCTAAGGAAAAATAATTCCTTATCATTAGAAATTTTACACAATCAAACTTAAGTAATTTAATATTTGTGTATATATATATTTCAAGAATAATACATTATAAAATGGTTTTCGAAGATTTTTTTATTTTTTATTGAAAAATAGTTTATTGAGGCAAGATAATTTCTTGTTTATTTTACATATTTTTTTATAGATTTTTTTTTAACTCAAATGAATTATCACTTTGCAATTTTTTTTCCCTCTCATATTTCTTTATTTCTAGTTCTTATTCTAACAATAGCAACGCATGAAATAGAAAATAACAACAACAATAATAATAATAATTATAAAAAAATCTAAAAATAATTGTGATTATAATTTAATAAAAGGGAGAATTTTCTTATTGTATTTGTCCTTTATTTTTTCTTCTTTTCCTAATAATATCTTATTTTGTTATCTTTTGGATTAGAATAGTAATAGTATTAATAGTTATTAGTCATGAAACTATTATTACTATTATAAATAAATAAACTATTCCAATTTGAAAATATTTTTATTAGATTAAGATGATATTAGAAAGATAGTTTCAGTATTTAACCTATTTTAGTTCTTAAGCAAATAATATTTCTCTTTTGTAATTTAGAATTATAATTATTTAATTATTTAATAATATTTTTTTAATTATAATTTAATATTGTGATGTGAATATTTCATAATATAAAATCACCTTCTTTCATTTTTCATACTATCAAAAAAAAAATTATATAAATTTAAATTCTAAAGAATTAATTTAATATACACTAATTATTCATAACTTTAATATTAAATTATTTAAAATATATATATATATATATAGTTTATACAAATATAATTTATTTTTACTAACTTTCTTAACTCACAATACTACGTATATTTTTTATGAGAAATTATTTACTAATTTAAAATTCTTACTAAAAGTTACGTATATAATATTCTTTATTAATGTTATGTAATATTATTATAAGCTACTCTCGTGTGATTTTCTAAGATACTAACGAATGTAGCATACCCGATTATCTTTCCACTTTGCCATATAGGAAAGATATAATTTTTATTTATTTTAAAGTTTGTGTTGTTGTTTAGCTTGAAATTGAAAACATCATCTAGTTTTTATCTAAAAAATACTAAAATCTCAAGAAAATACATTTACGTAATCATTAAAAATATACTCAAAATATTTATTTTGTAACCTTTTATTTATTTATTGTATACTAAAACAATTATTAACTTTATTGATAAAAAAATAAATATTTTTTTAGGTAAACTATATAAAGAAACCCTAAATTTTACAAAATCTCCTACTTTGAACCCAATAGTTTTAAAATTTGCAATATACTAATTATTCATAACTTTAATATTAAATCATTTATATATATATATATATATAATTTATACAAATATAATTTATTTTTACTAACTTTCTTAACTCACAATACTAAGCATATTTTTCTATGAGAAATTATTTACTAATTTCAAATTCTTACTAAAAGTTACGAATATAATATTCTTTACTAATTAAATAAATGGTCATTTAATAATATAAATAAAAGTGCATTGCTTAATTGAAAAAATAATTTATAAGTTTGTTCACTTTCTAATTTAATATTATTAGTGTTATTTTAAAATATTATTATAAGCTACTCCCATGTGATTTTCTAAGAGACTAACGAATGTAGCATGCCCGATTTTCTTTCCACTTTTGTCATATAGGAAAGATATAATTTTTATTTATTTTAAAGTTTGTGTTGTTGTTGTTGTTTAGCTTGAAATTGAAAACATCATCTAGTTTTTATCTAAAAAAATATTAAAATCTCAAGAAAATACATTTACGTAATCATTAAAAATATAGGCCGAAATGGATTTTGAGCCCCTGCAGTCTAATTGATTGACTTATTTCACCCTTCTGACAGATTTTTGACTTATCTCCTCCCTCCACTAAAGCCCAACAATTTATTTCACCCCTCCTCCTGACGCCGCCAACATTTTCCGTCTGTTTGCTGACGTGGCGTGCCACGTCAACGATTGATGACGTGTCACGCCACGTCAGCAAACAGAACCGGGTCGAGCTCGAAACGGGTCAAAAAAACGGGCTGAATTTTAAATAGATTTTGAGTCTCTGCAGTCTAATTGATTGACTTATTTCAGCCCTCCACTTAAGCTCAATGATTTATTTCATCCCTCCGCCTAACGCCATCCACATTTTTCGTCTGTTTGTTGACGTGGCACGTCGCCACGTCACCGACTACTGACGTGTCACGCCACGTCAATTGACACGTCATTTTTTCTTTCTTTTCCTTTTCTTTCTTTTTTTCTTTCTTTTCTTTTCTTTTCTTTCTTTTTTTCTTTCTTTTCTTTTCTTTTATTTCTTTTTCTTCTTCCTCCTCCGTCACCAACCGGCCATCAACCTTCTCCCTCTCCATTGGCTCTTGGCCTCCTCCTCCTCCATCACAGCACCAACCATCATCAATTAATTAATTTTAATTTTACCATCTCCCCAAAACTTCCAAAACTGCAAAATCAAACCACCAAACCACCTGATAATGGGAGAGATGGGTAGTGGTATGGTGTGGGTGTTGATTTTTAATTTTGGAAAAGAAAGAAGGTATAATAAAATTGAAAAAGGAAGAAAAAGAAGGTCCGTGGCTGTGCAGAAAAAAAGAAAGAAAGAAGAAGGAAGAAGAAAAAAAAAGAAAAAAAAAGAAAAAAAAGAAAAAAAGAAAGAAAAGAAAAAGGAAAAAAATCACGTGGCATGACACGTCAGTAGTCGGTGACGTGGCGATTGACGTGGCACGACACGTCAACAAACAGACGAAAAATGTGGATGGTGTTAGGCGGAGGGATGAAATAAATCATTGAGCTTAAGTGGAGGGCTGAAAAAAGTCAATCAATTAGACTGCAGGGACTCAAAATCTATTTAAAATTCAGCCCGTTTTTTGGACCCGTTTCGAGCTCGACCCGGTTCTGTTTGCTGACGTGGCATGACACATCATCAATCGTTGACGTGTCAATTGATGTGGCACGTCATGTCAGCAAACAAACGGAAAAGGTTGGCGGCGTTAGGAGGAGGGGTGAAATAAATTGTTGGGCTTCAGTGGAGGGAGGAGATAAGTCAAAAATCTGTCATAAGGATGAAATAAGTCAATCAATTAGACTGCAGGGGCTCAAAATCCATTTCCTCAAAATATTTATTTTGTAACCTTTTATTTATTTATTGTATACTAAAAAAATTATTAACTTTATTGATTAAAAAAATAAATATATTTTTAGGTAAACTATATAAAGAAAACCTAAAGTTTACAAAATCTCCCACTTTGAACCCAATAGTCTTAAAATTTGCAATATAAGCCTCAATTTTGCTATATAAGCGTGCAATAAAGTTGCAGTTTTGGTTCCTCTTATTTTAAAGAAAAAAATAAATACATGCAAATGAACTTCAAATTATTTTCGATAACTGTAACTTATTGGATATTGTTGCTACCCGATTTTGGATTTTTCTCGTCACAATTTTGCATATTTAGCGTTTACCGCAATTAATAGCTCGTCTAGGTCAAATTTCTGCCGATTCTTAGTCCTAGGCTAGTTTGTTTAATATTGCGTGTCATTTCGTGCCTTTTTAATTTTTTCGTACTTTTAACTGTCTTTTCGCGAACTTCTATCGGTCTCGAGTAAATTTTCTCGGACCGTGGGTCGGGCGCGTAATCTCTTTGATTGATAAATACGTACTATTTTTCTCTTTCACGCCACCTCGTTCAGTTTCGTTCAATTTTTGTCGTAAGGACATTTATTTTATGTCCGATCTTTTGACATTTCCGAAAGAGAAAATAAATGCGTTAAATCAAACTTTCTATTTATTCGCTATATACTATTTATCTTGTCTTATTTTTCTACACACTTTTGTGCCCTCGGTTCGGGTTTATTTTTATTTTTGAGCAACTTCGCTCGTACCAAAATATCCCGTTCGTATTTGAATTAATGCATTAATGTCCAATTAATGCATTCTTATCCCAGCCGCGTCACCTTTCAAGCAAACCGACTTCCTCCTTTGATCCTCAGCCAAGCATTCCCTACATGTTGATCTACAACCAAAGCTTTATCATGAGAAACCTCCCATCGACCGCACTGTTCACGGCCACTCTCCCTTGCTCATCACGTCCGCGATGCCCACTCTCACTTTGGCCTCCAAGTCCACTCGCCACTGCCTTGCCTATAAATAGCAAGCAATCTTCAACGAAAAAGGGGGGACCAATCCGGCTCTAGCCCCCCCGCTTCTATTCATGCTCTCTCTCTCTCCCTCTGTTTGCTCCCAATTTAGTTTAATTGTTTGCATTTTAGTCATTTAATTGCTACTGCTTTAATTCAATCAATTGCCACTGGTTCAATTCAATCAATTGTTGTCTTAAATTAAATCAACTGCTACCATTTCCAATTAATTTCGCTCATTCAATTCCTCCAGTTACCTACTGTTTTGATTTAATTTAAAAGCTTTGTATTTATTAATTTGCCTCTATTTCGTTTAATTGCTAGCCTCGGTGAAATTAATTATTGTCATTTCAATTCAATTAATTGCTTGCTTGTTGATTTAATTGCTTCTGCTTTTGATTTAATTAATTTGTTTAATTTGGATTTGCTGGCTGTTTAGTTTGGTTTTGCTGTTGCAGGAGGAAGCTAGAGGAAGAAGAAGAACAGTAAAGGAATGAAGAAAGGTGATGGGCTGCGCTGGCGCAAGCCCATGCGGAGGAAATGAGAGAGATGGGCCAAGCGCATGGCTGGCCCAAGCAAAGGAAAAATAGCTGGGCCGCGCCTGGCCCAGCGTGAGGAGAAGGGAAGTAGGGCTGTACAAGAACCGGCCCGGACCGGGAACCGATCCGGAACCGGCCTTTTTTTGACCCGGACCGGACCGACCCGGGGTTTTTTTTTTTTTGACCCGGACCGGAACTTCCGGTTCGGTCCGGTTCTCCATCCCTCTAAATTCGGGAACCGACCCGGAGAACCGGTAGAACCGGAAGTATATATATAAAAAAATATATAAATATATATATATATATATATGTACAATAATATCAAAGTTTCCATTTGGTTCAATGGTTAACTCATCACCTTTTGTATTAAAGGGGAGAGGTTCAAATCCTCTTGGCTCCCACTTTTTTTTTCCTTTCTAAACTTAACTCATTCTCTTTCTTTTTTTCTTCTAAATTATATTAAAATTTCTCATGTATGTATATATTGTTTCTAGTAATATAATTGTAAACTCAATTAAAAATTCTCATTTTTTTCTTTTTATTTGTTATTTTAAATACAAAATTGTATTAAGGATGTTATATGAACTAAGAAATAAATTTTTAATAGCCATTTATATAGTTAAGATGACATATACTAGTAATATATTATTGTAAATTGTAATAGCCATTTATATAGTTAATGTGTATAAAGTAAGACCATTAATTATTAATAATATAGTTTAGGGATTATTATCAATTGTCATAAAATTAAAATTGACTAATTGTTTAGAGTTTTATGCTTTTAATTTAAATTGTATTAATGTTTAAATTACTAATGTATTATGCATTTTTTCTTTTTTTCTTTTAAACTCAATTAAAAGTTCTCATTTTTTTCTTTTTATTTGTTACTTTAAATACAGAATTTTATTAAGGATGTTATATTACCTAAGAAAAAAAAGTTTAATAGCCATTTATATAGTTAAGATGACACATACTAGTAATATATAGTTGTAAATTGTAATAGCCATTTATATAGTTAATATGTATAAAATAAGACCATTAATTATTAATAATATAGCTATTAATTATTATCAATAAATAATTAAGGTTTCAGTTCTCCAACCTTTAAAATCCGAGAACCGGAAATATATATATATATATGCACAATGATATCAAAATTTCCATTTGGTTTAATGGTTAACACCTCACCTACCATATTAAAGGGTAGAGGTTCAAATCCTCTTGGCTCCCACTTTCTTTTTTCCTTCTAAACTTAACTCCTCCTCATAAATACAAAAAAAAAATAAAAAATCCGGGTCAGAACCTGAACCGGCCCGAACCGGAAGTGTCCGGTTCTGTCCTGGCCCAGAACCGGTAATTCCGGTCCAGTCCGGTTCTAGCCCAAGAACCGGCCCGAACCGGACCGTGTACACCCCTAAAGGGAAGGGCTGCCTTGGCTTGGCCCAGGCGAAGGAAAGGAAAGAAGCGATGGGCCACTGCTGGCCTTTGGCCCATGCGGGAAAAGAAAGAAAGAAAGGAAGCATGCGTCCCTGGTTAGCCCAAGCGAAAAAGGAGAAAAGGGCTTGGCCCTTGGGCTGGTCAGGGGCAGTGGGCCTAACGGCTGGGCCCAGTCGTCGAGGCCCGTCGATTTATTTTCGTCAAGGGATCGTTGTAATAATTATTTACATAATTATTTTAATTGTGGTTTGTAATAATCGTTTAAGTAATTATTTTAATTGTGTGTTGTAATAATTAGTTAAGTAATTATTTTAATTGTGGTTTGTAATAATTAGTAAAGTAATTATTTAAATTATGGTTTGTAATAATTAATTAGATAATTAGCTAAAAAATCATGTATGTTTGCTTATACCTATTTTATTATAAATTGTCGTTAACTTCGGTTTTGAAGGGATGGATCGATCGGGGTTCGTCAAAACGGGCAAGTTTATCTTAAAAACCTTTTATTTATTTTCATGCTTTGAATGGATGTTTCTTTATTATGCTTTGATTGGATGTTTATTAGAAATATAAAAACCTCGATCACATCGTATGCATGACCACTTAGAAGGCGTTAGAACCCACCCACTCGTATGCATGACATATAGAATTGTTAAAATTAAAATCAACCCACATGCATACCATGTTTAAATCACTTACGTTTAAATGCCATGAAATGAATTGTTACATTGATACATGAGGATGTTGGCTTCAAAGGCCATGCCAACCATAAGATGCATACATTAATCGGTACGATGCTAGTTTTGCTATGATAGAAATCACGTAGTAAATAATTAAAGTCATGCATGACCCAATGATAAAAGGGGAACGTCCGCTCTAGCATAGAGACAAAACGGTAACCCCGTTCCTCTGACCCAAACGGAAATAACAAGTCTCAAATGCTAAGATGTAACGTCACCTTCGAGGGCCCAAATTACATGTTTAAAACATATTTTTCTCAAAACACCTCGCATACCGGTAACCTTTTTAGGATGTGACTTGGGTGCCTAACACCTTCCCAAGTCCATAAATACGACCTCGAACCATCGTTCTTTGGTTTAGACCATTATGCCTTAGTTTATTTATTTTATGCCATGACATTAGGTTCCCTAAACCTTAGAAAAATAGGGTGGCGACTTCATTGCATTATGCGAAGCATCCATTCATGCTTAGCATCCGTCCCAAACCTTGAACTCATTTTCAACGAAAAAGGGGGTGCGACAGATATCTATGTACAACATTCAGAGTGGTAAGCAATGAAATAACTCGGGGTTTTCTTTTCTAATTACCTCACTTAAATTGCTATTTACTTTTCATTTATGTTTATAAGATTCGTTACTACCTATATTTTTAAAATAACTAACATACCATTGAAACATTATACAAAATAATCAGGACATAAAATTGTTAAGTTTATATTCCCAATTTTGACTCAATTGAGTATCATATAAATGGATTTTTCTAGAAAATTGCATATGTTTTGAATAGGGAAAAAATCTTTAAAAAAATAAAAAAATAAAGTGAAAAATGATAATTATTTTTAGTTAAAAATTAAAAAACTATAAAAAATATGTAAAATAAATAAGAAATTATCTTGCCTCAATAAACTATTTTTTAATAAAAAATCAAAAAACTATGAAAACCTTTTTATAATGTACTCCCTCTGGGGCAAAACAAATGACTTCCTCGCATCCCAATATTCAGTAGGGAACGCATATCAAGGAGGCCGAATGACGTACTATTTGACCCCAAAAAATTCCGTACTTTTTTTCGAACGTACGTTAATCCTTAACGTACTTCCTCGAAAAAATTAGGCGCAAAATTGTCTCAAATAGTGATTGTTTCGGCCGTTTTAAGATACGTGCCGGAACAGTAAAAGCAAAAGCTAAAACGACGTTTGTTTCGCCCCGGAGGGAGTATTATTCTTAAAAATTATATATACACAAATATTAAATTACTTAAGTTTGATTTTGTAAAATTTGTAATGATAAGGAATTATTTTTCCTTAGCTAATTATGTGATTTTTTATCATACATAAAAATGAAAAAAAATAATTTGTACATTTAATTAAATCATAATTTTTCATTAAATGTTGAACTTATTTTTTTATTGAGTTTGGTTTTTTAAATAAAAATTCATTAGTGGTTTTTTTTAAATAACCACATAATTATTTACAATATTTGGAGAACTAGAATAAAAATAATATAAAATATTATTTTAAATATTTAAATTTTAATTTATAAAAGTAAATTACTTAATTGAGTTAAAATTGTTTGAATTTTAAGAACTAAAAATTAAATTATTTCAGAATTAATAAAATCTTTTTTTGTCAACACCTACATTAAAATATCAATAACAATACTAATATACTGCTTACAATATAGTTTAAACACCATAGTAAAAATTTATGTTAATCCCATTTTTTGAGACATTATTAAAACTTTTATATTATACTAAAAATATTTTATATGAAATACTTTTTTGTACATAACTATAATATTTTAACATTTTCAAATCTAAATAAATTTCGCACTGTGGATAATAATGGTAAGCCAATAACTTGTGGAGGTATGGGGCCGGTGAGATTGTTAGGAGATAAATCTAAGGATAATAAATTTTGACACTTTCCTAAGCTTGAAGGAATACTAGCACCAAGATCATTTCCGTCTATTCCAAGGTCAATTAACTAGGTTATATTTCCAAGAGATGGTGGAATACTTCCCGAGAATATATTATCATACAAGGCCAAGTTTTTTAGTTTTTGAAGCTTCCCAATAATGGAGGGAATGATACCTGAAAGTTGGTTCTCGCTCGCATCAATGATTTCCAAATTAATGAGATTACTGATTTCAAACGGGATGCTCCCTTGTATTTGATTTTCCCACAACGAAAACCTTTGAAGCATAGTAGAGAAGTTGCCAATTTGTGGTGGTAATACCCCTCCGAATGAATTGTTACCCATGTTCAACTCCTCTAAGATGGTGGCATTTAAAAAAGAGGCGAGGAAACTCAAGTCATTTGCTTCTCCACTGCCAAGATTGTTGCTGAAGATACTAAAATACCGAAGCTTCAGAACCTTATGGAGAAAGGGCACCTTTCCTGTAAGTTGGTTTCTTTGTAATTGAAGATATGCCATGTTTGACGAGTTAGTTAAGGAAATTGGAATGGAACCAGAAATTCGATTGAAGCCAATGGAGAAATATGTTATATTTGGAAGAGAGATGAACAAGTCCGGGCTAAGATTACCTGAGAGATCATTCAATCCCAAGTCTAAATGGGTGATAGAAGAAAGATTGAAAATGGAGGCAGGGATAGTATCTGATAGCCTGTTTGAAATAAGACTCAAGTAATTAAGATTGGCCAGTTGGCCCAAAGAATCAGGTATGCTCCCAACCAAAAAATTATACCTAAGGTCCAGTGTCACAAGATGTGATAAGTTACCGAAAGAATGAGGGATGGTTTCTGTTAGATAATTGTGTCGTACCTTAACATATTGAAGCTTCGACAAGAAACCAAGCGCGGGAGGAATATGCCCAACAAGCTGGTTGAAACTTAAATCCAATTTAACAAGATTAGAGAAGCTAGATATATTGGAGGGAATTTGTCCATATTTTTCAAGTATAGATACTCTAACCTGTGCAGGTGGCCAATTTCTTGAGGGATTTCGTTGCTAAAGTTGTTGTTATCGAGGTCTAATACTCTCAAGAAACTCAAATTTCCAACGTGGGGTGAGATTGTCCCTGCTAATTTTGAGGAATACAGGTCAAGTCTAGTGACCCTTTGGTGCCGACAGCCGCAGCTCACACCGTGCCATTGGCAGAAATGGATGGAACTGTTCCAGGAGGTCAAGACAGCAAAAGGGTCACTGGTGATTTTGGACTTGAATTGAAGCAAGGCTTGGTGGTCAGTCTCATTACTCTTAGGACCACTAATGGCTGTAGCTGCTGCTGCAGAGGACGTGGTTGGGCAGAGTTGGAGCAGAGGAATTGTGATAAAAAGCAATATGGGAAAAGAGGAGAATAAGGGAATGAAGGCTATCAGTTTCCGCATCCTTTTTAAGGAAGATGTGTATAAAAGTGGTTAATGGTTTTACAATTTGATGAACATTGGTTGCTTTGACATGAGATCCATCCATACGTAACAAAGTCAAGAAGACGAGACGACTTCTGCGATTAATTTTTTTTATAAAAAAAGTAGACTAATTGGCTTGAGATTATTAATTCTTTTGCAACCACCAGCGTACAGTGATGACTTTATATGGCTTGAGCTTATTAATTCTTTTCCAACCACGTAGGAAAAAAAATTCTATTCGACGTAGGATTAATAGTCCAAATTTTATTCAGAATTATTAAGGGGGAACATTCAAGACTTATGCTTATTTAGAGCGCGTCATTGCTGTTCGACATTAATTTCTACTAAGTCATAAATACTCTTTTAATTTTTCTTTGTACTAGATAGTTTGGGCACGTGCGTTGCACGTGCGGCAATTTTTAATATGAAATTAAATTATTTAATTTAGATATTGTTTATAAATTAATTTTGGTCATTTGAAATAGATAATGTCACTATTTAAATATTGTTCTAAAACAATATAACCGAACATATAAATTATTAAGCATACTAATAATAATTATTAATAGATAATATAGCTTAATAGTATTTAAATATTGTACTAAAGTATTATAACCAACCATATAAATTGTTAAGCATACTAATAATAATTATTAATTATAAATCTTTTTTACAATTTTTCTTGCTTGATCTTTTTCATTAGGGGCTCATACTCATATAATTTATCAAATTTCTTGTTCTTGAGTATTGTTCACTTCCTTGTCTCTTTTTTGCCTTCAGCTTTTTCGTCAATGAGTATCGGTGTGGGCAAAATAATTACTTCCTCATCTCATTTTTTGTCTCTTTTCTTTTTCGGCTTGGCTAATTTTTTAGCTTGTTGTTGATCATCTTCTTCTTTGATTTTCTTGATTCGCCTTCCTTTTTTTATCATCTTGTTATTCTTGCTTTCATCCTTGTCGTATTGTTCACATTTTTTTCCAGTTGCATTATTCATTTGAAGTTTATTTTGTTGGCTCGTTTTTTAAACTACCGCTAATAACTCCTCGTCTTCATCAATTTCTTCTTTAGTTGGTGTCCTCTTTTTAGTTGCATGAACCTTTTCAGCGATAAGTATATTCCTCTGTCGTTCGCTCTTATTTTTTTTGCTGACCTTGACTAAGAAATCAAATTCCTTGTTCTTACAGGATACTCCCTCCGTCTCACAAAGGATGACGTTTTAGCTTTTGCTTTTACTATTTCGGCACGTATCTTAAAACGGCCGGCAGACTCACTATTTGAGACAATTTTGCCCCTAATTTTTTCTAGGAAGTACGTTAAGGATTAACGTACGTTAAAAAAAAAATTCAGATTTTTATGGGGTCAAATAGTGCCTCATCCGGCCTCCTCGATATGCGTTCCCTACTGAATATTGGGATGCGAGGAAGTCATCCTTTGTGGGACGGAGGGAGTATCATTTTTCTATAGTGTGACGACTTCTCTTTTTCCTGTTACATTGAGAATAATATTAGTATTTTTTTCTGCAATAAATAACTTTAGTATCACTATTCCAAAAGAATTACCTTGTCATCAACTGATTCTTTGTATTTCTTGATGTCACAACCAATTAGTGTTTCTGTCTCGTCAAAAAAAAAACAATTGTTGCTTCATTCTCACCATCATTAACTTGTAACCTCAGCATGCATCTAAAATTATAAGTTGAGTCTTAATCATCTTGTTTTATGTTTAAAATAATTAAATTTTTAATTTGTTTGGAATTACCTTGGAATTGTCTCAATGCAATTGTTACACCTGTCGCATGTTGCTTGACCCTCACCCATGTCAAATTCTTTTTCCAGTACTTTTTACATGATTCATACCAAGGTTGTCTTTTATTGATCACTTTGATAATAGTTGTTGTTAGGACGTAGAAAGACTGCGCAGAAATAATAAGAGTTAATGTTAGTTTTTTCAGTTATACTCATAACTAATTATTTTGCTTTATGGTTTTTGATGATGAAATTTTGTTAGCAATTTGTTCTACAGTTGCTTTGCTCGCATTGTCCATTCTCTTTGAAGATGATTTGATTATCTTCTGGGTATCTTCTTGTTGAGTATAGGTCAAGCTGTGATTTATAAATATTTGTAAAGTTAAATGGAAAAAATATTAACTTAAACAATGGATAATGGTAAAATAATCTTATATTATATTTAATATATATATTCTTACCATTGTCGGATTTCATCTGCTTCATATGTTATGGGATTAATCATCACTATTGTCGTTCTTGTAGTTGATACTTGTAAAATTCCCAATTTGAGCAATTGCATTTTTATTATTATTAGATAACAATTGACTCGAATTTATATTTTATAGACATACCTTGATATTTTGATGTCATTCCGTTTGATAAAATAATGATAGAATTTTTCTCTTTTATTTCGTAAAGGGCTTCTCATTCCTTTTCAGTTAAGTCTCCACACAAGATCAATTTCAACTCTTCACCTATAATTTTAAAATTTTAAGTATTGTTAAACAAAATTGTAATTATTTGATTTTATATATAAGGAAAACTGTAACTGAACATTAGTAAATAAATATATTACATTTTGTCCATTAATAGAATTTCTCAAAATTTGCCATTGAATGGTTTTGCGCTAATAACGAAATCAATAATATTTGTCATTAAAATAATTGAAAGTAGAATATGAATTATCAATTTAAAATAATGATTACAACATTTTTAAAATTTAGTTGCTTACCAATTCGTTTGCTTTGGTCACAATGAGGAAGATCTTGAAAGTCCATGAATTCATAGTTAATAACATCAAGGGGGATAGGGATTCACTTATACACGCTGATATACTCTCGTCAGATTCAAAAAATCCTCTCTTTTGTGTTGATTGTTTGAATGTTTTGCATATAACTTCATTTACCGTCAATAAATCTTCAAAAGACTTTGGTCCTCTAATATGATTCAATAATAACCTTAGAAAATACTTTTCTCCTTCTTTTAGATTTGCAGTATTTACACGACCAATCACACCCCTCGTTGATTCTCTTTTTTCCATGCTTTTTCTTTAGATTGCCAGACAAAATGCACAGGAAATTTCCTGTAGTAAAAATATAAGAAATAATTATGTGAAAGATATCATATTGGAACATTAATTAATGTACTATATCTATAAATATAAATAAACAATATAATATATATACTAATACTGACATTGGAAAATAAATAAGCAAAGAAATAAAATTTTAAGAATAAAGTTTTTTTCTTGCTTGTATAAATATTGTCTTGCATTTGGATTCTCAGAACATATTGTAAAGAATTATGTAAGCATTGTCTTTGATACATGCTCCCAAAGTACCACTTCTTGCAAATTTTGATTATCCCAATAATAGACAACCTGTTTATTAGGCAAATGTAATTGCAAATTTATCATCGGAGGATTCATCTCATTTAAATTGAATTCATATATCCTCCATGCAATTTCTTGTGGAGAGACAAATCTCCCATCTTGAAATTGTTCTATCTCATCAACCAAATTATTCCCATCATTTGATGCAATGTATACAGATATTTTATCATGCCCTTTGTATACATACTTATAAAAATACTTCACTGATTTAATGCTGGAGCAGATCTCAACATTTATGTGGCAACCATATCTTGTAAGCAAGTAAGAGTTATACGGCACTACCCATCGGTTATCAAGCTCTTTGTTCTTCTTAATTATTTTTTGCTAATTGTCTCTTCTTTGATATATTGGATAACCATCTTTTCCAGCAACAGTTGTAGAAGAAAAACCTCGTGGATAGTGAAATCTGCATTTTTCATTTTCCATACAACCGCATTTTTTATTACTTTCTCCACATGGATCATGCATCATATGTTTGGTCACTAATTGAAAAAGTAGAGGTTCTTCATCCTCATCTGGTATTTCAGCACAAACAAATTTATCAAACTGATCAGAACAAACAATTTTGAAACCTTCTTCGAGTATGACTAACATATGAACGTGTGACATTCCCCTTTTATGAAATTCAATAACATGAACATGTGCAACTACTTTTCCAAATACTTGTTTCTTAATAGCTTGATCTTTGAGATCTTGAACTTTTACTCGAAAAATCCTCAACTAAATTAGGAAGGTCCTATGCAAGTTCCCCTCTGTAAGCTGATCTTGAATCTCTTTCCAATATGGATTGCATGTCATAGTAATAAACAAATCAGGCTTTCCAAGATGTTGGACCAATGATATCGAATCAAGGTATCATCGTCGCATATCTCGTGGCCCTCCAACAAAAGAGGCAAGAAGGATTAACCTTTTTCCCACTTCATTTCCTCTAGTTTCTCCTGACATGACACTATCAGCAATTCCGTGGTACAATTCAGATCGGATTTTTGCTTGCTGATGACGGAAGAAATCAAATCTGGTAGTCTCCAATTTAATGTACATGTCTACAACATATTGTTGGAATAGTCTACCAGATAGTAAAAGTATCGATTGTATAAAAGCTCTAATTTGAAGGTTGTAACAATAGTACTCTCTACACGATACTTTTGATATTGTAGGTCTATGCACACCTATATGTTAAAAACATCATGTGAAAATTCTAAAAGACACATGAAAAAAAATAGAGCTAAAAATTGAAATAATATTGTATTAATTAAAAGCTTACATTCTGTTTCTTGATCAAAAATATTTTCTGCAGAGGAAAGTCTTCTGTAGTTTTTGTATTAATATTGGAAGACCTTTTGCATTGTTTGAAAATATTCTGATGCCAACCAACTTCTCCTTTAGGGCATAAAAGTGAGTATTGGAGAGGATCATAGCAGCTAAAGTAATGTTTAATTCTGTGGCGTTGTCTCGAATGTGCATGAACAACTATATCTCTTTCAAATGGAACATTAGAATTATTTCCTTCAATTCATATAGCAGCAACTTGATCAACAGAAGGCGGGTTATAAACTCTTTGATCAATATTAACACCTGTGTTGATATGGATTTGTAAATCGTCAAGTGAGGAAATATTTTTGAAGCCTTTCAAAAATTTAGCATATGGGTTGTTTTCCAAAACCTTGATCAATTTATTCATAATGCTTTCATCCAAGTTAACATTCTCCATAATTCTCATCCTATTGTGTAGCTCATTATCAGTATCATAAAAATAAAGTTGAAAATACACTGGATTATTCTCTGCGGGTACCAATCCAGGAAGATTGTGGTATGCCTAACCTTGAGCTTTAAATGTATAAACTCCTTTCCTCGATGAAGCAAGTTCTTTGTCATACTTTACACCAAATGATGTAAACCCAAATAGAATTCACTCTAGTCTTGAAAAAGAATTTTTTTTTTGATAAAACGGAAAGAAAAGTGAATCTGAACTGAATAAATATAGAAGAGTGGAGTTATTAGTTTTATAATTTCGTTGGTGATGCTTTGTAGTTTAAGGCTTAATAGGTAGGTTAATTAATTAAATAATCAATAGATTTAATAAGTAGATTAATTAATTAAATAAGTGATTGAGTAATAGATTTATTCAATTTTAATAATAGGTAGTTTAATTAATTAAATAAGTGGTTGAATAATAGATATATTGTAGGTAATCTTGAAAATGGATTTTTTTTTGATAAAACAGAAAGGAGTGAATCTGAACTGAATAAATATAAAAGAGTGGAGTTATTAGTTTTGTAATTTTGTTGGCGATGCTGTGTAGTTTAGGGTTTAATAGGTACGTTAATTAATTAAATAATCAATGGATTTAATAAGTAGATTAATTAATTAAATAAGTGATTGAGTAATAGATTTATTCAATTTTAATAATAGGTAGGTTAATTAATTAAATAAGTGGTTGAATAATAGATATATTGTAGGTAATTTTATAAAAATTAAAAGTCTATTACACCCTTAAATTTTTTAATAATTAAAGGATATAATAGTAATTTAAGAAAATAAGCTCCTTCGTGCTTTTTATATAGTATAGATAATCTGTTTTACGCGAGAACCATAATATTTCATATTAAGAACCTAAAAGCAATAACAAAGTACAAAATAATTAAATACCTCGAGTCCTCTCCTTCTTTCCAGGAAAGGAAATGCTGGAATCACTTTGATTTGCTTTACTTTGTGAGTCACTGGACTGATGAGAACAATCATCATCATTGGGCGTACTCCACTCGTCAAAATTCTTTTTTTTTCTTCTAGTTCCAAGAAGTTTGCCTCTGATTGAAATCAACTGAGTCGCAACCTCATCCATTCTCATCCTTTCCCCTGGAGTTTCAACCGAACAAGCAACTCCAATCTTGAATATTGAAACCAGCAACTCTTCTATTCTTTGAGTACTGCTTGTCATGCTTCTTTGGTTCGTATTTGTCTCTTCTATTTCCTGATGCAGAACCGGATCTAAAATTCTTGTAACTTGTTCGGACAAAAAGGACTGGACAAAGTTGTGCAAGTTTAATCCTTCAGTGAACATATCATCCACAGGTCTCTTTCCTGTAAACATTTCCAGCAGAAGAATGCCATAGCTATACACATCACCACATATTGCCACCTCATTTCCCATTCCATACTCTGTCATGTATACATAGAAGAGGAAATTGTTAGAAACATTTGTGTGCATTATGTACATAAATTTATGAGATAGGTTACGAGGAAGGATGGACAAAGATTACCTGGAGGAGCATAGCCAACAGTTCCTCTTACTCCCATCGAACTTGATTGATTGCCATTAGACTCGTTGGGTGCTTCTAGAAGGAATCTAGCCAATCCAAAATCACCTACATGCGCTGTCATCTCTTTGTCAAGAAGTATATTGCTTGGTTTGAGATCACAGTGAACAATAGGTGTTTCATTTTGATGATGGAGATAATCAAGGGCACAAGCAACATCAATCGCGATATGTAGCCTCTGAAGAATATTTGCGCGAACAGGATGATGATGCAACCACTCCTCAAGGTTTCCGTTGACCATGAACTCATAGACCAAAGCCCTGAAGTCATTTCCTTGGGAATCAATACTTGAGCAAACAGTTAGCAACCTTACAAGATTCCGATGCCTGATGTTCTTTAGAGCTTCACATTCGGCTTTAAAACTCTTGAAAGCCCCAAAGCGCATAAGGTTCAACACCTTAACTGCAATTAAAGTTCTTCCCGCATCAAGTGTTCCCTTGTACACCGATCCAAAACTACCCTCACCAATCAAATTAGCTGAGGAGAATCCTTCAGTAGCCTCATACAAATTGTGATAAGATAATGGCATGCTCGTGTTGGCTTGATTATTCACGATTGGTATTTTTCTTCTTTTCAGCAGCCAAAAAGAAAACAACACAAATATGAGTCCTAAAGTCACAGCAACAATTCCAATTACTAATTTTATCCTTGTCCCCAATCCCTTCTTTTTTGATATATTAGCACTGCATATCGGCAACTGGAATTCAAATATGCCTCCACAAAGTTTACTATTTCCTGCAACAGAAGTAGCACTCGCATTTTGGAAGATGCCACCTGTAGGCAAACTGCCTTCCAAATTATTAAAAGACAGGTTTAAATACTGCAACGCATTGAGATGAGGTAAAAAATCTGAAATTTTTCCTGAAAATCTGTTACGAGACAAATCCAAATATTCAAGAGCCTTCAATGAACTCAATGAGGTGGGAATAGAGCCTTCAAATAAGTTGTTGTCCAAATATAAGTTTTCAAGGCTTATGCAACTGCTCAGAGTGTTAGGAATCACGCCTGACAACATGTTACCAGAAAGATCCAAGTATCCTAACTGTTTCATGTTTTCGATTTCCAAAGGAATGACACCACTCAAACGGTTATCAGACAAGACAAGTCCTATGGCTAATGAAGATAAGCCAATAACTTGTGGGGGTATGGGGCCGGTGAGTTTGTTGTGGGATAAATCTAAGAGTAACAAAATTTGGCAATTTCCTAAGCTTGAAGGAATGCTACCACTGAGATTATTTGTTTGTATACTGAGTTTAATTAATTGGGTTACATTTTCAAGAGATGATGGAATACTTCCCGAGAACATATTATAAAACAAGATTAAGATTTTTAATTTTTGAAGCTTCCCAATAGTGGAGGGAATGATACCTGAAAGTTGGTTCTCGCTCACATCAATGACTTCCAAATTGATGAGATTACCGATTTCAAACGGGATGCTCCCTTGTATTTGATTACCCCACAGCCCAAACTTCTCAAGCTTAGTTGAGAAGTTGCCAATTTGTTGTGGGAATACCCCTCCGAATGAATTGCTAGATATCTCCAACTCCTTTAAGATTGTGGCATTTGAGAAAGAGGCGAGGAAACCCAAGTCATTTGCTTCTCCACTGCCAAGACTGTTGTTGTATATCCTAAAATACTGAAGCTTCTGAACCTTATGGAGAAAGGGCACCCCTCTTGTAAGTTGGTTATTTTGCAGTTGAAGATGTGCCATGGTTGAGCAATTAGATAAGGAAGTTGGAATGGGACCAGAAATTCGATTGGTGCCGATGGAGAAATATGTGATATTTGGAAGAGAGATGAACAAGTCCGGGCTAAGATTACCTGAGAGATCATTGATTCCCAAGTCTAATGTGGTGATAGAAGAAATATTGAAAATGGAGGGAGGGATAGCACCTGATAGCCTGTTTGAAAAAAGACTCAAGTAATTAAGATTGGCCAGTTGGCCCAAAGAATCAGGTATGCTCCCAACCAAACAATTTTCATGAAGGTCCAGTCCCACAAGATGTGATAAGTTCCCAAGAGAATGAGGGATAGTTTCTGTTAGATAATTGAGTCGTAAGTTAACAATTTGAAGCTTCGACAAGAAACCAAGCGCGGGAGGAATATGTCCAACAAGCTGGTTGAAACTTAAATCCAATTTAACAAGATTAGAGAAGCTAGATATATTGGAGGGAATTTGTCCACTTATTGTGTTATTGCTCAAGTATAGATACTCTAACCTGTGCAGGTGGCCAGTTTCTTTAGGGATTTCGTTGCTAAAGCTGTTGTTATCGAGGTCTAATACTCTCAAGAAACTCAAATTTCCAACGTGGGGTGAGATTGTCCCTGCCAATTTTGAGGAATACAGGTCAAGTCTAGTGACCCTTTGGTGCCTACGGCCGCAGCTCACACCGTGCCATTGGCAGAAATGGATGGAACTGTTCCAGGAGGTCAAGACAGCAAAAGGGTCACTAGTGATTTTGGACTTGAATTGAAGCAAGGCTTGGTGGTCAGTCTCATTACTCTTAGGACCACTAATGGCTGTAGCTGCTGCTGCAGAGGACGTGGTTGGGCAGAGTTGGAGCAGAGGAATTGTGATAAAAAGCAATATGGGAAAAGAAGGGAATAAGGGAATGAAGGGTATGAGGTTCCGCATCTTTTTTAAGGAAGATGTGTATAAAAGTGGTTAATGGTCTTAGAATTTGATGAACAATGGTTGGTTTGAGATGAGATCCATCCCTCACCAGCTTCCAACTTATAGGTAACATGAGTCAAGAAGACTGACTGACCCAAGTCTTCTCAAAATCTAATTGGCCACTGATAGTTAGGGTTAGCGAATCATTTAGTTTTAAATGTATTTATTTATTTATAAAGAGTAGTCTCCTTTTGTTTTACTAGGTTATTGAAAAGTTTGAAGAGCTAAATAAATATTGAAAAGGGAAAATAAAGGCAAAAAAAGGCAAGAAGAAGTCGGTCTACTTCTTTTTTCTTTTCTTTTTTTAATTTAATAGATTAATAGAAGAAGTCGTCTCATTTTTTAGATTTTTTTCTTTTTTTTAATTATTTAAAATTTAAAATAGTTGATAGACATGTGGCATAATCTTTTTTCTGATTTTAAATTTAAATTTCTCCTTTTTCTGATTTTAAAAATTAATTTTATATTCTAATTGTTTTCTAATTTTTAACAAGTTTAAACACATTCAATAATTTTTGTGTGGATTTTTTTCTAATTTAATTTCTTGGTATTTTTAAAATAGTCAAAATTTATATTTCACTTCGTAAAATTTTGTATAATTTGCTTTTTGTTTTTTCACATTTATGATCTATTGCATTTTATAAATAAAAATTGTGTTCGTCTATTATGATAGAGTTTAGAGGACAAAATATTTAATGTTCATATTATTTTTATATAAATTAGGGTTTAATGTATTACAACCCAGAAGTTCAGTAGTTACAATTAAAAAATATAATCATTTAAAGTATTCTATTATGCTAGTTATTTTCATCAATGAATCTTTCATTATTTAAAACAACTATTATGAATTAATGACACATTAAAAATCAAGCCATGGCAACTAATTAATAGAAAAATAGGGAGAAGGTAGGTGGCAAACTTTAAGAGCATGATGAGAATTAAATTTGTCATTTATTGTGAGTTAGGTAATATAAATGAATTGGTCTCGTAAATGGCCATAATTAGTTTCATGCTGCAGTGCCCATAAAGCTCATCATTTGAGAAAGTGTAGGTGAATGCAGTTTTCAAACATTTATACGACGCAACCATATTCTATATTCATTTTTTACATCACCATCCCTCCCTTTAATTATCTACCTACAATTGCCAATTGGTAGAGGAGAGGAGATGGGCTAGCTTTCATTTCAATTCCTTTTAATTATGCTAGTTGTCGCACCCCCTTTTTCGTTGAAAACGAGTAAAGGATCGGGACGGGCCACAATGCGAGACAAGCGTTGGACTTGTCTTAACATCATGCGAAATGAAGTCGCCACCCTAATTTTCCAAGGTTTAGGGAACCTAATCGTCATGGCATAAAAATAAACAAACTAAGGCACAATGGTCTAAACCAAAGAACAACGGTTCGAGGTCGTATTTATGGACTTGGGAAGGTGTTAGACACCCAAGTCACATCCTAAAAAGGTTACCGGTATGCGAGGTGTTTTGAAAATATTTTAAACATGTAATTGGGCCCTCCAAGGTGACGTTACATCTTAGCATTTGGGACATTGTTATCTCTGTTTGGGGTCGAGGGATGGGGTTACCATTTTTTCTCTATGCTAGAGCGGACGTTACCCCCTTATCATTGGGCCATGCATGACTTAATTATTTATAAACATGGTATACATGTGAGATTGATTTTATTTGTTTTAGCGATTCTATATGTCATGCACACGAGTGGGGAGGTTCTAACGCATTCTAAGTGGTCATGCATTCGATTCGGTTTTGGCATTAAAATAAACATACAAGGAAATGTTTTAAGATAAGCTTACTTTCGGATGAACCACGATTTTCGACAATTGACATAAATACTTAGGTATATACAAGCATACACGATTTTTAACTACTTAGCTAATTATTACAAACCACAATTCAAAATAATAACTACTTATCTAATTATTACAAATTGGAGGTCGGAATAACTATCTAAGCTAATTATTACAACAAGTGAAATAACTAATTAATTATTACAACAAGTGAAATGGGTAATTAATTATTACAACAAGTTTAGCAATTAATTATTACCACATATGTGCAATTAGAAATAATTGACAATTAATTATCACATCGATAATGGGTGTAACCACTAACACATCGTTGTGTGGATATACCACGCCCTTCTCGTCCTCTTCAGAAAAGGACAATACCATACGATCTAAGGCGCTTATCGCCTCACTTTGGATTGACACGTCTGATCGCTTCCGCTTGTCTCCTACCGCGGGTGTCAGCTGTGCGGACTCATCCAGATAGGGTGTGCCTCCAGCGATGATGTTAATGATGGGGACGTCTTCGTCGTCAACCGTGAGCGTTTCCCTACCCCTTCCTGCAAGACCAACGTCGTTGCCTGGGGCGCGGGGGGTGTCGGTCTATTGTCGGCTACTCTATTTGTCGGGTTGCTCTTTGCCTCTTCTCGTACTTTGACGGCGAATTCTCCCAGATAGCCTTCTTCTACCACGCGCTCTATCGCTAGCTTAAGTTCTCTACACACTTCTGTAGAGTGTCCCTTAGCTTTATGAAATTTGCAGTAGGCGTTTTCCATTCCTCCCAAGGTTACCCCCCGGTCTTACAGGGGACGGATAACGGATGGGCAGGTTCCGCTATTCCGCTATCGCTAGTATTTCGGCTCTGGGTAGGATGAGGGAAGGAAGGTCTGGGTCATAAACCCGTCCCTTAGGGGGATCTCCCTGTCGCTGCGTTGGGGAGTCACCAGGCTTTCCCTTTGAGGAGTTGCCTTTTCGCCGATTAGAGGTCTTGGGGAAGTGATCCTTTCGCTGAGCGTACTCGTCGATGAAACGATCCTCAGAAGTAGTAGTGATGGGAGCGTTAGTGTGAGACCCATAGAAATTTTAACTTCAATTTATTTTAGTTAGCTAGACGAGTACTAGTCCGATTAGAAAAGAGTTAGAAATTTTATTGGGTTCGTATAAATTAGTGCTTTCTATAATTATAATGATCTAATAAAAAGAATTGGAAAAAGAAAAGAAAAGGAAAGAAATAATAGAATAAGGAAAAGAAAGGGATAAGGTTCAGGTAGGAAATAAAAAATAAAGAAAGGAAAAGTGGGATATGGATTAGAGAAAAGGAAAAGTGGGAGAAGAAAAGAAAAAAAGAAGAGAGCGTGACTTGTCTAGGAAATGAGGGAGAGAGGTAAAGGGTAAGAAAGGAAAGAAATAGAGACCGAGAGAGAGGTCGGGAGAGAGAGCAAGAGAAGGTCGAAGCTTTGGTCGAGAAGTTAGAATACTAAAATTTTAATTAAGTATCTTCTAATAATTAAGCTTGAGTTTAGTTAGTAGTTGGGTATGCTATTAATTTCTGCAATTCCTCATCCAAGAATGCATAAATATCAATTATGGGATTTTGAGATGATTCTCTTTTAAGTATTGGTTTTGGTGTTGAGATATCTTATGGGTATTTGAAATTTTGGTCAAATTCGTGTGTAGTTGATCATTGGAGTTTGATTTTATTTGGAGGTTCTGCTGCTGTTGCTGGAAATTCTGGAATAATAATTGCAGAAAATTATTTACAATTTAGTCCCTATAATTTTGGAAATGGTGAAGTTTGGTCCTCAAAGTTTTAGCGTTTATAGATTAGTCCCTACAGCAGGACCAGTTTTGGGAAAGTTGTTTCTAGTGTTAAATGCGTTATATATGGGATAATTATTGGTGTGTTGTACGTTTGTTATAACTATTTTATATGTTATGCAAGTTTTCTTTTATTTGTTATATTATTTATTGAATTAAATGGATTTTAATTAATTGGTTGTAAGGAAAGAGAGGAGCTGGAAATTGAATAAAAGCAGGGAAAGTGGAGATGAGGGCCTTTTAATTAATTGTGCAGGTCTGAAATTTATTTAATTATTGTGTAAATAACCGATGTGATATTTAATTGGTGTTAGGTACGAAGCTTACGGAACCTACCGCACCAAAATTTTCTTATTTCTCTATTATTACACAGGTTTTTTCAATGCCAGAAGCACTCATTGGATTTCATACTGATGCTAGTTCTCATATATTCTTTCTCGACTTCCTGGTCATTTAGGTGAATATGCAACTTAGCTAGAAAATTGGCATTATCATCATTCATTTTCACGTGTCTTTAATAATAATAAAATAGTTAAGTTCATCTCTATACTATTTAATGCTAGCATGATTTTAACCTGGTGTTTGTAATTTATAGGGGAATTCTTAGGCTTAACAGGAACAAGGCTGAATGGTAAGGAATTGCTTGCAATTGGACTAGCTACCCATTTTGTTCCTTCACAGGTTGGTTTGACTAATTTTATCTAAGTGGATGGTTTGGTAAAAGTATTCATGACATTATTTTTCATGTATTAGAAAATGCATGATCTTGAGATGCGCCTGGTAAGCTTAAACTCCGGTGATGAGAATGCAGTGAAATCTGTATTGAAGAATTCTCTATGGATGTTCGTATTGATAAAGAAAGCATCTTAAACAAGTAAATGTTTTATTTTGATGGATCTTATCATTTCGATACAGCAATAGCAGGTTCTGAAATAGCAGTGGTTACCTTTCAGGCAGTCAATAACAAATCAATGTTTTTCTAGGGCTGTCAAAATGGGACTGCGGGTCTAGACCCGGCCCGGACCCGGCCAGACCCGAAAAATTCGGGACCGGGACCAGACCCGAAAAATTCGGGATCGGGACCCGACCCGACCCGACAAAATACGGGTCTAGATTTCCAGTCCCAGTCCCGGTCCCGACAAAATACGGTGATGGGCGGGTTTGGTAATGGGTTTGAAAGGTGGTTGGTTTGGCGGTGATGGGCGGGTTTGGTAATGGGTTTGGATTTGGTGATTGTTTGTGATTAGGTTTGATTGGGATGGTGGTTTGGGCTGATCGGGAACAGTTGAGGAGGTTGGGGATAAAAGGGAGGGGAAGAAGAACGAAGAAGGGAAAGTGTTTTTGCAGGAGGATTTGGGGTTAATTGGGATTTGGTTGTTTTTGCAGGAGGATTTGAAGGAGAAGTTGAGCAAAGCGGGAGAGGGAGAGGTGAGATGGAGATGGGTTTTAGGGGTTTGGCGGGTCTCGGGTCAGACCCGAGACTCGCCGGGTCTGACCCGTTCAGACCCGGCCTTAAATGGGCCGGGACTAGACCCGACCCGGATACAATTCGGGACCAAAAACTTGGTCCCGGTCCCGGCCCAAAACCCCGGGTCCGGGACGGGTCTTCGGGTCTCGGGTCTTTTTGAGATGCGCCGGTAGAAATCATCAAATCATTGGTCAGCTTCTCTATTTTTTTCTTCTTTCCCTTTTCAAATATTTTAAAAGTGTATGTATTGACAACTTTGTGATCAAAATCCCATGATTTATAGGAATCTGAGGCAAACAAGAAAGGAAATGAATGGATATGCATAATACTTGATAGATTGAAAAGATCATCCCCTACAGCAATGGAAATAATACTCAGATCGGTAACTAACATTTTTACTAACGGATGTGACAATAAGTTATTGAGATTTATCCCTACTTTATTATGTTATATATATTTTTTTCATCTAAATGAATAACTATCATGTAAGTAAAATAAATTAATAAAATTGTTATGTCATGTCATCAACTTTGTTGATATAGCATGAATGAGGTGACTTTGATGTAACTTAAACGTAAATAGATTTAACAAGTTTGAGTAGAATACACTTATTTTTTCTAAATATGGACATACTTAAATAACCAACGTTCTTATTCACTCATAAATGATTCTAGATTCATGAAGGAAGAAAGCAAACATTGTCTAATGCCTTAAAAAAGAATTCAAGTTATTAATTGAAATATTTCGAACTACGATATCTGCTGATCTTTATCAGGTAATAAGTAGACCGTTGTATAATTGCTAATTAAAATATCTGAAATTTATTTACACTTACTAATGTATCCTTTACCTCTTTGTTGTTAAGGGTATAAGGGCTCTAACCATTGACAAAGTGAGTAATGCTCCAAAGGTAATTCATGTTTCACCTTATCTTTATAAGAATAGTATGTGTTAAAAATTTATTAATTACTCACTTTCTAGCCATGTGGAATGTTAAGTTTGCTTCTATAAATTGAAATGTTTATCTATTTATCACTATTTTTTGTTGGCAATTTATTATACAGTGGGATCCATCAACTCATGAAAAAGTGGATAAATTAGAGTTGGACCTCATAATTCAGCCTTACAAAGAGAATTTAGAACTTCAAATCCCAAAACTTGAGCAAGAAAGGTTAGTTTCCGTTGTCGCTTTTTGAAGAAATAGTTTTGTTTTTCTAATTGTCGTATTTCAATTTTTAAGATCATATTTTATAGATAATGACAAAATTAACCATTAACAATTTTAAATTAATTATGTTTGGGTCAGATGGAGTGGCAAATATGAACATTCACATCATACAAGTAGCTTAAAAGAGACGAATAATGTGGATCAAATCAGTGGTCAAGAGCTTCGTCTCATAAGCCTACTTTAACCTCGATGATCATGTGACGGTAAGGATAAAAATGTATAATAAATAAGTGATTAAATTTTTTTTTTCCTTTCGGTGAACCTTTCTCATTTCACTTCCAATGTACTCATAAAATACAACACCAATAATTATTACTATTAGTAATAAATTAATAAATGGAACAAAGTTATTAGTTCCAACCAAAAGAGAGCAAGTGAGTGTGTGTATCAAGAATAAAATTAAGTGAGTGTGTTTGTATCATTTGTAGTTTCCTCACTTCCATTAAATAAAAGTTCATTTTATAGTAACTCGTATCTCCACTCGATTAATTATTAGCTTTGTTAATTCACACCATTTGTTCAACATTTGTTCAATATGTACTTCTTCAAATGGACGAACCCTCTCATAACCACTCTAATCATCCTGAACATGGTAGGAATTGTGGCAGGAGTTTCTGATGCAATCAATAATGGATATGGATCATGGGGTCCATTATTTGGGAAGTTGTTTTTTGCATTCTGGTTCATTGTCCATCTCTATATCCTTTCCTGAAAGGATTGATAGGAAGACAAAACAGGAGTCCTACCATTGTTGTTCTTTGGTCTATACTTCTTGCATCAATCTTCTCACTTGTTTGGGTTATAATTGATCCATTCTTGCCAAAGCAAAGTGGCCCAATCCTCAAGCAATGTGGACTGGAGTGCTAGCTAGTAAGTCTTTTGGATTTTTGTTCAAAAATCATTTTCCTTTAATGTACTGAGGATGTAAAAGGATTTTTATGCTTGTTACGTCGAACTAAAAATATCTTCATCCTATGTTTTATGTTCTACATGTCGTTTGGCTGGCCAGAGTTGCATATGAATTGTGGACATGATGCGTCTTAATCCAACCCCACACATACTTAAATACTTTCCATAATCTTAAATAACGGCAATTACATTGTAAATATATATAAGTGTTGTAAATATTTGGACTTATAACACTGTGATTTTACTATAAATATTACTAATGTCACATTTATATGCTTTTCATGAGTGAGCTATAGTGTGAGAAATAAATAAGGGTAAAGTTCAAATTCATCCCTCAGGTATTGAGTTGATCTTGATTTAGTCTTCATTCTATTAAAGTTAATTCTACGACCCCTTAGGTTTTCTATTTGTACCAATTTAGACATACTATTAATGTTGACTCACTTTTTTCCGTTAAATAAGTAAGCAATTCGCACCATAAACAATGATTGATGACCTAAATATTCCACATAATTTAATAGCATTATTTTATCATTAGAAATAATGATAATAAAATATGAAAAAGAATAATTAAATAAGGAAAATTGTGAAAAAAGAAAAGAAAAGACAAGACTATCTGGAATAAAAATCATGTCAATAATTATTTTTTTAAGGCACACTTCTTGTGTTGTCGTGTTTAATATTATTAACAAAAATGTCAATAATTATTTATGGTGCAAATGAGGTCACTCAATCACTTATAATTTAATTTAAAAGTGAGTCAACATTAACTGTATAATCAAATTAGTCCAAATAAAAAAATTCAAGAGTTATAGAATTAATTTTGATAGAATGAAGACTAAATTGAGAACAACTTAATATCTGAAGGATGAATTTGAAATATCCCTAATAAATAATAACCCATTATAGAATTATTGGTAATGTATTAACATAAGATTAATACTCCAATATAACAAAAACATATAAAATAACATTTTAAAAGTAATGCATTTTACCTTTACTAGTAGGGACTGGCTACACAATAAAAAAAAGACACATGATAGTACGTACACCGGTCAGGTAGTTGTCCATTCTGTTGTGAGGAGTCTTAGTTGGCCAGAGGAGGAGACTCTCGTTTACAGTCGGTCGTTGGCTTGTAATTTATCTGAGTCGTACATATACGCGATGACAATCATTATTGGATAAATTTTTTAATATATTTATAAAAAATTTAAAAAAAATTAAAAGTATAATAGATTTTTAAAGAATAAAATCTTTCGTGCTTTTATATATAGTATAGTATAGATAGATAAATTACATGATGAGTGCTACATTATTTTTAGTTTCATATGATAATCCAAAGAAGCTAATTACCGGGAAAAAAAGGCCACAGTCTACAATTTGTCCTACTTCTGAAACCCGGTGAGTTTGTTAATTGTTATCACATCCAGTGGCTCAGGCAGGAAAGCTTGAGTTCTTGCTGATAGCTCTTGTGCCACAAAGCGCATGACTGGCCGCGCATCGGGATTCGTACGTGTGCATGCTAGGGCCACTGTGACTATGAACACAATCTCATCTGCCGATTGACCTATAGGAACTGGAAGACGCGGATCGAGCAAATCCTTTAGCAGCAACTCTGGATCATTGGACATTAATGATGTTTTTAATGATGATATGGAAGACAAGAGCTCTCCTGGATGCCTACCCATCATAACTTCCAACGCCACCACTCCAAAGCTGTAAACATCGCATTTGTCTGTCACCTTCATTGTGAGTGCCAGCTCTATATATACACAATCAGCAAACAAGATGAGCATTAGTCTACTGAATCGAACGAACCTAAAAATGCAAAAACTCTGTATAAATATGAAATTTGAGAACCCTTTCCAAGAAAAACCCTGCAGCTAATAACAACGTTTTGCATGTAATGCTGTCAATCCCCATTCATCCATTTACCACACTTCAACATAGTAAGATGTAGGTTTTCTAAGCAGATATTTGAAAATGTATAAGGTGACGAGAACAAGAATGTACAACTTTGAACTTTTAGCCTACCTGGAGCCATGTAGCCATAAGATCCAGCTGCAGTAGTCCAGTTGGAAGAATCTACATGCAACAGTCTTGCTGTGCCGAAATCTGAAAGCTTTGGCTCAAAATCTGACTCAAGCAGAATATTATTCAATGATATGTCTCGATGCACAATAGGTGGAGAACAGTCGTGATGTAAATAGGCAACTGCATGAGCAAGTCCTTGCACTATTTTCACCCTTTCGGCCCAATCAAGCTCCGATTCCCCTTCCGCCGCGTACAATACTTTCGCCAAACTTCCTCTTTCAATGTACTCATAAACCAAGTACATGCAGCCCCTCATGGAACAAAAACCATAAAGCTTGATGATGTTTCGATGCCTAGCCTCTGTCAACATTCTGATCTCAGTCTCAAAACTCGGGAGATTTATTTCTGGGATATCACTGGAGTCTGATATATTAAGTTTCTTTACAGCAACAACTTGACCTGCAGGCAATTCTGCTCTGTATACACTTCCAAATCCTCCTCTTCCAATGCAGTATTTCTCATTGAAGTCATCAGTGGCCTTAGCAATGTCCCCAAATGTGAATTTCCATTCCCATTCCCATATCAATGACTCAAAGCCTGTGCTCTTGATTTCTTCATCACGGAGTTTGGTCTTGCAACAAACTACTAGAACTGCAATAATACTTGCTATTACTAGTAAGCCAACGACTGGAAAAATGACGCCAATAAGAACCTCTTTGTTGAGGTTGGATGGCTTGAAACTATCTGTTGTCTGACATTGAGATAATCCTTCCACATTTCCACACAAACCGGAATTTCCAACAAAAGCTTTTGAAGATACATTTTTGAAAATTCTACCAGTTGGAATTGGACCTCTGAACTCATTATAGGAGAAATCATAGGAGTTCAGACTGATCATGCTGGATAAGGCAGATGGGATTATTCCTGAGAGATTGTTATGCGAGACATTAAGATTCTCCAGCGATGTAAGTTTTCCCAGATCTTGAGGTAATTTTCCTGAGAGTGAATTGCTACTGAGATCCAACAAGTACTGCAATGCATTTAAGTTGCCAAGTTCATAAGGTATTCCACCTGAAAGATTGTTGTGGCTCAAGTCCAAGTTCGATAGCTTGTAACAGTTCCCAAGCTCTTCATGTATGCTTCCCAACAGCCTGTTATCAGACAAATCAAGTGTTTCAAGATTAACCAAACTCCCTAGACTCTTCGGGATTCCCCCCCTCAAGTGGTTGCTGCTCAAATTGAGTCTGAATAACATGCTTAGATTTCCCAATTCAGTAGGAATCATCCCACTCAAGTCATTGGAATCCAGACTCAGAACACCCAACCGGGACAACTTCCCAAGCTCAGCTGGGATTTCACCAGATATTCTATTTCTATCCATCTGTAAATTGGTGAGGTTTTCACACCGTCCCCAATCCGGTGAGATTTGACCAATAAACTGATTGTTACTAAGAGAAATGAAAACAAGACTGGGATGAACACCAAAAGCATTGGTGATGTTTCCACTGAATTGGTTTCCATCAAGCCGGACCCTAATCAGCCCTGAGCAATTCCTCAAGCAGGATGGAAGCGAACCTGTAAACTTGTTGCCATTAACAGTAAACTGTTCAATTTTAAGACCACTACACAACTCAGCCGGCAATTCTCCAGAGAAATTGTTCACTGAAAAGCTAGCATATACCAAAGAAGGACTAGCCTTCCCGAAGTCGCGAGGAATGCTGCCAGAAAACTTATTTGTGAATATATTGATTGCCAGAAGGGAACCAAGCTGAGAAATAGTTTCTGGCAACTCTCCATGCAATTGATTAGTGTTGAGATCAAGAATCGTTAATGATGTCATGTTTCCAACCTCTAGGGGAACTGTACCAGTAAGATTGTTGGAGAAAAGATTCAAGACTGAAAGGTTTGTGAGGTTTCCTACTGTTTCCGGAATCTGACCAGATAGCTGGTTATTTGAAAAGTCTAGTTCTACCAAAGAAATCAAGTTTCCAATCTCCCTAGGAATCAGACCAGAGAGTGAATTATTAAAGAGATACAGCAAGGCGAGATTTGACAATTGCCCAATCTCTGGAGGAATCGATCCAGAAAACAAGTTGGTTTGAAGTTGTAATGAGGTCAATTCTGTCAAGTTAGCTAAAAGATCAGGTAAGATCTCCCCAGAAAAACTATTTCCAGACAAACCCATCTCAGAGATTTTATGCAGATTTGACAAAGACAAGGGCAGTTCCCCACTGAATTTATTTTCAGCTAAAGCCAGGTAGGTAAGATTTGTACAAAGGCCAAGCTCGGAAGGAATGGTCGAATTTAAGGCATTTATACGGAGATCAAGTTTTTGGAGATTTTTGAGTTGGCCTATTGAAGATGGAATGCTCCCCTCGAAAGAATTGTTAAATAATTCAAGAACTTGAAGACCAGAAATCAGGCCAATACTCTCAGGAATTTGACCACTCAAGTTGTTTCTTGGTAGGCGGAGATGTTTGAGATTGGACAGCCTAGTAATATTTGATGACAATGGCCCTTGAAACTCATTATCAGTGAGATTCAAGTACTCAATCTTTCCCAGATTGGTGAACACCATCTCTGGTATAGGACCAGTCAATAAATTTGAAGACAAATCAAGAAAGGTCAAATTTCGACAACGGAGGACGAATTCAGGGAATTCATCCATGAGTTCATTGTAAAAAAAGCTAAGATGTGTCAGCAAAGGCATGGTTGAAAATTTGGACCAGTCAGGAGTCTCCAAGTAGTTAACTCCAAGGTCCATGTACCATACCTTTTGAAGATTGCTAAGCTGATAAGGAACAGTGCCGTTGAGATTGTTGTTGTAGAGACTAAGATACTGAAGCTCTTTCAACATCCCTATTTCGACAGGGACATCACCTTCGAAAAGGTTGCTGCTCAGGTCCAAGCGAATGAGCTTGGAAAGACTGCCAAAGGCGGACGGTATCGATCCAGTAATGTTGTTATTCTGGATGACAAAGTTTGTGAGGTTAGCGAATGAATTAAAGTTGAATTGGTCGAGGGTCCCGGATATGTTTTGGCTGGAGAGGTCTATCTGCCAAACTGTTCCGGCTTTCGGGTCACAGACAATGGCAATCCAGTTGCAGAGGTTTTTGAGGTTGGTACGGGACCATGAATTGAGAGAAGGGGGTGAAAATGACAAGGTGTTTTTCCAGTTGACTAGAGCTTCAGCTTGTGTTCTTGGTGATGATGTAATCTTGACTGTAAGTAAGGAGAGGAAGAGAATATGGAAAAGTAATATGGGAAGATTAGGAGTTCTCATTGTTGGTTGTGGGTGTATAAGTGTGTATGATCTTTGGCTATATAAAGATAATGGAGAAGGAGGATTTGGTTTCAGGATGTAGCTAATGGGCCATTGGCAATTTGGCACTACTCTAGTGTTGACCATCATTTTCGAACTACAGCAACTGCAATTTTTATGCACTGAACTGGTGGAGGAGGTTTCATATAACTCACTGAGTCTTGGACATTCAAAACAATAAAACAAACAGCCGGTCAAGAGGTCAAAAATGGAAACAACAACCAAACCTGTTATAAGATTTTTGTTCTTTTTTCATATATAGAAATTACAGGTTAAAGCTCGAACCAAAGATTTAACCCAAATAATGTTTTTACCAACCTATAAACCCATTGATTGCTAGTAAAAATCCTACGGCAAAAGATAGAACAAGGGGGTGCTGCCCGTTGCTTGTACAAGTCAAGCTAAGAACAGACGAGGACACAGATTTGATTGCCAACCACAAGAATGAATAATTGAGAGGACAAAGTCAATAATGAATAAATAGTATGGGATGTTTATAGTCAAACATGTGTTTCATACATTTCAAAATTTCTAGACTCACAAAATAAAAATTTGTCCTTTATTCAAGAAACTAATACTGCGTTTCACAACGCAAATTTTCTGTTTTACAAAATTTTCAGTTTTTGCAAAACAGTAGATAATTTTATAAAAATGAAAATTCTGTTTCATAACTATAGTACGTTTTCTGTTTTCTAGCTTTCATTTTTCAACCTTAGAAAACTCAAAATCGTATTCACCTATATTTCTTATTTTTTTGAAAAATAAAAGTTACTACTTTTGTTAAATCAATTTTATTTTAATTAAAAAATAATCCTAATATTTTTTTGAAAAATATAATAATAAACTAAATAGTAGCCTATTTTAAATTTATTAAAGATCAAATATAAATATGTTAAATATATTCCTATCTAAATTCAAAAGTACAAGTCATTTAGTGTTTGTTTAATTTTGAAAACTTTTTTGAAAATTTTCCAAAAGTTAGAAAAATTTTCAAAATCTGTTTCACAGTAACATTTTCGAAATGAAAAATATTCAGCAAATTTTTCAGTTTTGCAATTGCAAAACAGATTTTCAGAATTAACATTACAAGTTTAGAAAATTTTGCAAACGTCATATCTGAAGTTTTCTAAATTTTCCAAAAAAAAAAAACCAAATTTTTTTTTCTCCAGCTTAACCGATCCATATTGGTAATCTAAAATATCTTCTCTCACCGCATTCATAAGTTGTTGATAGGGTTGACCGTTTACTTTTATTAAAAAATTCAAAAAAAATATAAAAAATCCAAAAAAATGTTAAAATTCAAAAAAAAAAATCTAAAAATTCAGAAAAATTGTAAAAATCCCAAAAAAAAAAATTAGAATACTTCGAAAAATTACACATTAGTTTTGATAGTATTAGTTTCTTTTCCCTATCTTGCCAGTACTTTTTAGGGACTTTCCTTGTTTATTTTTTTGTTAAATTATAAAAAAATATTATACAATGGATCCTTTCTCATCTAATACTGCATCATTTGAGTGAGTACTGAGGTTTCATAAGAATTTGATATACTGGAAAAATCAACTAATCAAGGAAAAAGAAAGAAAGAAGAGGAGAATCTGATGTTTAATTGATGAAATTATCATCGATTGACACAACCAAGAAAATTGCAAAACCTCATTAATTAAATTGATCTTGTAATAAGCTTTTCTAATGCAAAGAAATCAATCAACTTTTCTCTCCTCATCCCCATCTCATCAAGACGCTCCTCCACATTCTTCTTCAACACCAACAAGCAACCCTTGTAGTGCTTAATCTCATCCACATCCAATTCCTGATCTACTTCTTTCTGCAAAAACCACAACAACCCTTCTCCTTCTTCATTCTGGATTTCTTGATGGTAGTAAACATGGTTGCTAGGACCAACTTCATTACCACCATCATGATCATCATTGTAGGAAACCCTTCTCCTCTTCTTGTTCTGATTCTGCATAAGAAAGTACCTGTCTATGATGGATTCTGCAGAAGGATTGCCCCAAGCACGAGGCTTTCCTGATGGAGACAGGACAACCACAGCAGCATTCATGTCACCACCAGATTGGTGGCAGAGCAACTCTGCTTTCTTGAAGAGACTGGTTTGGCGCTTACTGAAAGTTGTGTACAGATATGGCTTCTTCTCTATCTTCTTCATGTCAATCCTCTTGCGCCCTTTCGCCTTAGGAGGACAGCTGCTGCTGCTTTCTGACATGTTCATCTTCAGCTAGCTACAACTTATTACCAGGAGAGAGTACAAAAACTTGTAATGAGAATGAGCAATATTGCTGAGCTTGTATATATATAAAAGGTGTTTTCTTGTGTTAATTTTATGTAATCCAAACCTACTTGGAGTAGGACTAGGTAGCAGGATTTTCTAGCAGCTTTCTTCTGTCTCTTGCCTTTTCAGAGTCCTAGGTACTTATGGATTATTGACTTTTCAGTTGCTAAACAGTGAAAGTTTGGAAGAGGAAATCCTGGCAGAATGATACACAGGAAGTCCTTGTCTGATTATGACTGCACTAGGTTTCCAATAAATCCGAACATGATTTGGATTAGTAATTGCTTCCATAAATATGCAACTAAGCTCACTGTCCTTTTATACTTTTCCTCTCAGGTTTTGGTATTTGAGACTGCAAGACACCTACCAAGAACATATAAATGGGTTAATAGAAACAAATCTTGATGAATGATATTTGGATATCTGGTTTAAGTAAAATTTTCTTGAGTTCAATACGAAACCATGATTTTTCCAGTTCTTACAGGTTGGACAAAAAGAACAATCCTGTTTTGACATGAAAATAACTCGAAGCAAGGGGCAGATTGCAGTTCAAGATAAATATAGAAAGCCAACAGTAGGATGCTCAGGAATAGAGTTGTATCAAACAATGAAACAGTCATGAATCATGATACAAAATTGACAGGAAACAAAGAGCCGAATTTTCTGCAGTGGAAAAATCTGTTTCATACTTTTATTCATGAGAAAATACCAAATAAACCAATGATTACAGCTTGAATTCCTTCACAACAATTTGACAGGAAAAAAGAATGAATCCTCGACGATCTAACAGCCATAAGGACTACGAAATCTATCTCATACTTACATGATGAGTATTACAAATGATTACAGTTTGAATTCCTAAAGATATACAGTATCCTTGACAAAAATTCCAGAGGAAAAAAGAATTCTCAACGCCAATGACAAAGAATTATGCAGTCAGAACATTATTGTTCTATGCACCAGCAGGAATGGTGTATAGTGACGGATACTTCTGCATCAAGTTTGATGAAACCTGTGGCAATGGTTTCAATATATCGGCAATATTCCTTTCGACTATGGTAGAGTTTGTACCATTAATGTAGCTCTCTTCTGCATCATCCTCCCAAGATAACAAAGAGGAACCCTCCTCAGATGAGTAGCCCCAACCCTCAGAAACGGAACAAGCACTGGATTCACCGACATCAACCTCAGACAATACATCTTCTGAATTCGAAATCTCCGAGCATTCTCCATCCTCTTCAATTTGCCCCAATCCAGACACAAAAGGGTGCTGTAATAGCATCTCAGCTGTGAATCTAACTGACGGTTTCCTCACCAAACACCCTTTCAAGAAATCCTTCCCATCCTTTGATATCTCAGCAGGAATTTTAGGCAATTCTAATCTATCACCAATTTTGTTCAAAACCTCGTCAGTAGTGGCATCAGACTTCAAATCCCAAACATGTTTCCCTGTAAGCATCTCAAACACCACACACCCAAGAGCCCATATATCAGAAGGAGACTCCTGAACATGATCAACAACAACCTCCGGCGCCAAATACAAAGCAGTCCCTCTAAGATAAGGATCAAGCTTCCTCCTTTTGAACTTTTCAGACCTCTTTGCTAACCCAAAATCACCAATCTTGGCCACAAATTTGCAACCACCACCTCTCCTATCACCACAATCGACAAGCAATACATTCTCCGGCTTCAAATCGCAATGCACATAACCATTTCTATGAATATACTCAATACCTTCAAGAATACACCTTGTGTACCTCCTGACTTCCTCTTCAGGCAATCCAACACCACTGTTCTTCCTGATCAGACCACTAAGGGTTCCTCCAGCAGCATACTCTAACAAAACGTTGTAAATCATCTGCCCATCGTCGGAACAAGTAGTCTCTTCCCCAAAACAGGTGAGAATATAAGGGCAGCCATTGATGACATTGAAAACCTCCTTCTCTTTCTGCAGCGAAGTTGAATCAGAAACCTCAGCGGACTTAACAGCCATGACAGAGGGGAAGCATCGGTTTCTTGACTTGGGGTTTCTTAGATTTGCGAAATAAACAGACCCATATCCTCCTTTTCCAAGCAAATGCCCTCTTAACCACGAAACTCCATGCCCGCCTCCTTCTCCATCTTCAACTAATTGCTCAAACTTTCTCTTCATAGCTGTTTTATCGTGTTTTTCAGAATCAGAACAATTTGGAATCCTTTCGAGCGTTTGGAGAAGATGTATTTAGGGTTTCTGAGGAGAAAAGGAAAGATTAGAGCTTGGAGGACGGAGAGTTTTGGGAATCTTTGGTGAGTGTTGGGTATCCGAAATTGTGGAGGACTTGATTTGAAAGGAAGGAAGGAAGGAAGGAAGGATGAAGGGACGTTAAACCTACCTAGGTTCTGATTTCTGAACCGACATATGCTTTGCTTAGTTGGTACGACGACGACGTATCCTACTGTCATCGTATTTCCAATTCCAGCTAATTTAAACTTGATAACTAATATTTTTTCTCATCTGGAAATTTTAACTTTTGCAAATGGACAGTAATTAAGGTGTTTTTACCTAGCTAGGTGTAAATACAGTATAAAGTAAGCCAAATAATTAAATAAATTATATTTTCTCTTTATAAATTTATTTATTTGTAGTTTGATTTAGGTGAGCGTGAAATTCGAACCTGAATTTAAATCCCTACTAATACTTTATTATCAATAGATAACCGATAAGTTACGTTCCTATTGATAATTTTATATTGTAGTTATCATTTCTTGAATATAACAGACTTTTTTTTAACTAATAACAAGAATAAACATGATTAACAATAAGTTAAAACAGAGAAGAACAGAATGATAATAAGCTGCATAATTAATCTTAACTATATAAAAGTAAACATGATTAACAGTAAGTTACAATGGAAATGAATTGTGATTATAATGATGTTTGAAAAGCTACATAATTAATTTTGTCCAGAAATTCCTGTATGGTGTATATAGAAATTGTTTAGAAAACTTTTTGATTAGATTAATATTATTTTACACGTGGTCAAAAATAGACACCTTAGACAGTAAAAATGTTAACATGAAAAGAATCTGCATTATCACTTCTGAATTCACCAAACTAGTTTTATCTTCAATTTTTATAATTCTCTATTGTTATTAAGCTGTTAGGTTCCTGATTGCATTCTTACCTGCAAAGTATTATGTATAATAATAGTTTTACTATTGGTGGGTCCTAAAGCATGCTTATTTAAGGACCGGCCAATCCTAGTTGGGGTCTTTTAGCTGTCAGCATCAAGTTCTACCACCACCACCACAACAGCCACCAGAAATTGCAAGCTTTTCTGGCTTTCTTAAAAATTCCTTAAACTATAGTTTCCTTAAACAAATGCAACTAGTTGGGGGGGGAAAGTAGTTAAGCTTTTCTGGTATTAACAACATGCAACTGGTTGGGAAAAGAAAAAGTAATTCTAGATCCATTACAGCTCCTAAAGAAAAAAACACCGAGTAACTAACTATGTTAAAACTAATCTTGTTCATACCATGTCGGTTTATTAAGGAGTAAAATGTCCTCTTGGAAGAATAAAACAAACCAAATGCTTCTAACTCCATGTAATTATTCGTACCATTAATTAGGAACATCAAAATCTCAGATGTCAGCCATATATGGATATAACAACCTTTTACAGCCACCTTAAGTTGAGATGATGAATCAGGGACAAACCATAGACAGTGGCACTAGTCACAAATAGCACTCACATCACAAAAACTCAAAATATCAACTGAAATGGTTTTCAGACACAAGTTTGTACTCAAGGGTAAACACTAGAATGTCAACCTCAATCCACAATATGAACACTACCATGAACAAATGTCAATTGCAAAACCATGTTCCTGGCCTGTGTGTGTGTGTGTTTCACATGCAAAGGTAACTGTAGTGAAAGCATACAGTATATTCCAGCAGTGAAGGAAGAAGTTGAGCGTATATACCCTACTAAGATAAGAAACTCAACAACAAAACCATAATTTATTGGCTTTCAATTGGTAGCCATTTAGATCTAGTTGAGTATCTACTCATCATGGTTGCAACTCCATGATGAAAAAGATGAAACTTTTCTTTTTTAGTTCATCCACAATCATAGCTGCATTGAATTTTTAATACCGAAAAATATTGTGGCTGATTTGATCCGTCACTTTCTCAATTTATCAACCACATCTGCTCAAGTCACTTCCTAGCCTCCTCGAACGTTTCAAGCTCTTCTACTGAAGATAATGAACTAATTAAGATGAGAAGCAGGTCTACAAAAACTAGCACTACAGACACTTACAATATGGGCAAAATGGTTTTCGTTGAAGTATTTCTGCTGGGCCTTCTCCGGGGCTTGGCTCTAACACTTGTTTCTGCAGTTTCAGGTCACCACCACCATCCCCACCACTCACTGTTTGCTGACAAGGTTGCCCTTCTAGCATTCAAGGAGACCGTAGTTTACAATTCTAAATCTGTGCTTGCTAATTGGAGCGAGGCTACTGAAGTGTGCAATTTCCCAGGTGTCATCTGCGACAGACACCATCACCGTGTATTTCAGCTCAATCTGTCGCACGGTGACCTCACAGGGCCACTTTCACCCATCATCTCAAATCTCACTGCCCTTCGCGTCCTCAGTCTCTCTGCCAACAACTTTTATGGTAAAATTCCTCACGAATTATCTTCTCTTAGACATCTGCAAATCCTCAGTCTAGAAGAAAACAATTTAAATGGATCAGTACCGGAATCCTTAGCTCTCCTTTCCAACCTACAAGTGCTAACTCTCCAGAAAAACCGACTAGCAGGCACAATTTCACCTTCCCTTTTCTCCAACTGTACTCAATTAGGAAACCTAGACCTTTCCCAGAATTTTCTTTGGGGAGAAATCCCTAGGGAAATTGGGAACTGTGAAGGCATATGGAGTCTCAATTTATACAACAATCAGTTTACAGGAGAACTTCCTGTATCTATAACCAATTTTTCATCACTTTACAGTATCGACCTAGAGTATAACCATTTTTATGGTGAACTGCCAGCAAGTATTGTAGGAAAGCTAACTAATCTGGTTAATCTGCATTTATCCTATAATAATATGATGAGTCATGATAACAACACCAATCTCGAAACATTCTTCAGTGCCCTGGGTAACTGTACCAACTTGGCCGAACTTGAATTGGCTGGCATGAACTTGGGAGGAAGTTTGCCAAGTTCCATAGGCCGACTTAGTGGCAAACTACATACTCTTCTCCTCCATGAAAACAGAATCTTTGGGCTCATTCCTTCTAATATAGCAAAGCTTGCTAATCTTACATTGCTCAACTTGACATCTAACTCTCTAAATGGAACCATACCAGCAGAGATCAGTCAGCTGTCTAACTTGGAGCGGCTTTTCTTATCACACAACTTCTTCACAGGCACAATCCCTGCAGAATTAGGTCACTGCCCTCACCTTGGCCTGCTTGATCTATCAAACAATCAGCTCTCCGGAGAAATTCCTGCAAGCCTAGGAAATCTTATTCAAATGAGCTACTTGTTTCTCAACAACAATAACCTTTCAGGATCAATACCTGCAAAGTTAGGGCAGTGCATTGTTCTAGACTTGTCCTATAATAGATTGACAGGGAGAATACCTCCAGAAGTGGCAGGATTGCGTGATCTACAATTATTTCTGAATCTTTCACACAACCTCCTCACTGGGTTGTTGCCAATTGAACTCAGCAAGCTGCAATTTGTGGAGGAGATAGATCTTTCATCAAACATGCTTACTGGAAACATCTTCTTTCAGATATCAAAATGCATCGCGTTGAAGGTGATAAAATTATCACACAATTCTCTTGAAGGGCACCTTCCCAGTTCCCTTGATGAACTGAAGAACCTAGAATCTTTTGATGTTTCAGAAAACCACCTCTCTGGAGTGATCCCAGCGAGCATGAATAGAAGTCAAACCCTCAGGTTTCTTAATCTTTCCGCCAATAACTTTGAAGGAAAGATTCCTGCTGGTGGCATCTTCAATTTAGTCACAAGTATGTCCTTCATAGGCAATCCGCGCCTTTGTGGAGAGATCCCTGGCATGAGCACTTGCTCTCAGCATTGGTTCCGGTCACGTATGTTCTTGATCATATTCATTACAGTCATAATAATATCAGGACTTTTAGCCACAACATGTTGCGTGGTTGGAATTCGTCGAATCAAGCTGATGATCTCTTCCCGTATCTCGGTGAGAACTGAGATAGACAGACAGCCAAGTTCACCAGATTTTATCCACAATTTTCCAAGAATTACACATAAAGAGCTCTCAGAAGCCACAGGAGGGTTTGATGAACAGAGCCTAGTTGGGTCAGGTAGCTATGGACATGTCTATAGAGGAACTCTTGCAGATGGCACCCCTATAGCAGTGAAAGTATTGCATGTGCGATCAGGAAACTCAACCAAGAGTTTTAGCAGAGAATGCCAAGTGTTGAAGAGGATTCGGCATAGGAATCTAATAAGGATCATAACTGCATGCAGTCTTCCAGACTTTAAGGCTCTTGTTCTTCCGTACATGGCAAATGGGAGTTTGGAAAGCCGTCTGTATCCACATTCTGAGACAGGTTTAGGCTCAGGTTCTTCTGATCTGACTCTAATCCAGAGGGTGAACATTTGCAGCGATGTAGCTGAGGGCATGGCCTATCTGCATCACCACTCTCCATTTAAAGTTATACACTGCGATCTAAAGCCAAGCAATGTTCTTCTCAACGATGACATGACAGCACTGGTTTCTGATTTTGGTATTGCAAGGTTGGTCCTGTCAGCTGGTGGTGGAAATAGTGGTGTTGTAATTGAGACTATGGGGAACACAACCGCAAATTCATTATGTGGATCTATTGGATACATCGCACCAGGTACGAGTTTCTCCTTTACTCCACCTCTAACCAGCACACACATATAAAATAGGACTTCATTAGTACTGCATTGTGCAATAACGGCCACTTGCATATTGTAAATCTCTTTGATTTCTAATGATGCAGAATATGGGTTTGGAACAGACACATCAACAAAAGGGGATGTGTACAGCTTTGGCATTTTGGTTCTTGAAATGGTGACTAGAAAAAGACCAATAGATGACATGTTTAATGACGGGCTAAACCTGCACAGATGGGTAAAGATCCATTATCATGGTAGGGTGGAGAAAGTGATAGACTCTACCTTGCTAAGAGCTTCCAGACATGAACCCCCTGAAGTGAAGAAGATGATGGAAGTTGCCATTGGAGAATTGATTGAGCTTGGAATTCTCTGCACTCAAGAATCACCCTCCACTCGGCCTACAATGCTCGATGCTGCTGATGACTTAGAGAGGCTAAAGAGATACCTTAGCGGCGACACAACAGCAACATTCGCATCCTCTCTAGGAATCTCATCTACTGTGGGTGATGATGACTATTAATGCCTCTATCCCCATCAATTGTAAAAACACAACTGCAATGCATTGGTTCTCTTATTCAATTCTGGTTTAACATTCAAAAAACATATCTAACAACAAAATCACTAGAAAACCCAACATTTCTTTTTCTTTTTCTTATGATAAATAAGGAACATAGTTTCAAGAATCCTCACCTGCAAATGGCAAACAAGCCAGATTTCTCTTGACCTTCTTCGCATTAGAGTTCCTGCAAAATAAGAAAGAGCAGCTAAATTAAAAAACTAAAAATTCAAGTAATGGACTTATTAACCCCACAATTTCAGCTCATCTTTTTACCAGCGATGCAATCCATGGTTAAAAGGCAGAAGCTCGAGATCAGCCATCAACTAAAAATCTCCAAAGCACAAAAAAGACACTCAATTTGAAGAACACAAACCATTATCCCTACAAGAAAATAAAAGGTTGATTCTCTCTTCTTGGGCCTTTTTAGTAGCGGGCTTGGTTCCAGTGAAGGCCCATAAGTTTTTCTTCATCTCATGGTTTGACTTTTTGACTTTTGAGTGTGGTCTACCACCGTCTACCCCATTTCTCCATCAGAGAAAGGTGAAGAAAGAACACTCTCCAGTTTCTCCTCTGATAAAAGAAATTATAATGTGGAAGCTGAACCAATTCATATCAAGCGATGATGGAGATGCGTCGGGGAGCTTATTGGAGGAAGAATCAGATGGGCTTTGCTCCCTATCTCCGACGCAGGCGGGTTCTTTTCCTTACTTTTATTTGGAAATATGAACAAATTATTATTGCTACTATGATCTCAACTTAAAAGCTTCTTTGGGTTTTTGTTTGAGCAGAGAATGTACGCATTTGCCGCCTGTTTTGTCGCTGGTTTTGCTTTCATGTTTCTGGTAAGATCATTGAATTGTGTTTAGGCAATCCCTGATAGAATCTTGACATGGGAATCTACTGATTCTTTTAATATTTCAGCAGTTTAAAACAATATTAGTACTGTAGGGAGTTGTCAATCTGTTCATCTGGGCCAAAATAGTGTTTTGTCTATTGGATTTGATGTATGGTATGGCATGGTGTGTGCTTGTAGGAGGTTCGTGATTGGAATTCATATTTTCAAGTTTTTTTGTGGTTCTAAATGCAAAATTTCACATCCCTAAAACTACTGATTGTTTGGTAGTTTACTTCTTTCAACTCTCAGGTTACATGTTTCACGTTATACTGATACATTACACTCTAAAACTCGAATAAAAGTGAATGGATCCTTGAATCGTCCACAGACCGCGGAATCACTTTTGGTTGTATTGAAATTTGAAGTAGAGAGCCAAAGTCTATTTCTGAAAGTTCATAGATGGATTGAGACGTCAACTGAGTAAAATTTTTTTTTTTTCTGGTGATCTGAGTAAAAGTTTTAGTTAAGAAGGGGGAACAACTTCTAAACTTTTTTCTATACAGTTACTTCTACTCGCGAGTTCCTTTTTAAATGCGTGTAAGAATATTTCTTGCAATAAGAGTCTTTTAGAATAGGTTATCCACTAATAAGAGTTTTGGAGTTAACTTTTAGCATCTTATTTTTGTAAAGGAACTCTATAAACCTTCTTGCTAAAGAAATTGCAACGTCCTGTGTGCTTACAGACCCCTCAGTCTCCCTGTTGGTAGGGACATCAAGAGTAGTTTGGTCTACATTTCCTAGATAAAAATTATAGAGCAGAAAATCTGGTCAATGTAGTATATATTTTTGAAGTATAATGTGAAGCTGCTGCAGTTGACGTTTCAACTTTTCCTTTTTGCAGTCATTGATTGTCTTTGTCAAACCTATCAAATTCGCATTATTGTTCACCATTGGCAACATGTTGGCAGTAGGAAGGTATGGTGACATTTTTGTTGAATGGAGAGAGAACTACAAACCAATTTTCGTCAAAACTTATTGGCCTTTTTGTTTTGCTCACTGATTACACAGATTCCATCCTGTTGTCACATTTCTTTTCTTGGTTGTTAAGTTAGAATGCATCATTGCCTTCCTATTCTCTTATGATTACAACTGTCACTTGAAGATCTTGTGACATGGAATGGTTTTTGTTTTGACTCACCATTTTGGCTTGGCATTTAACATTTTAGCTTACGCCTTAAATCAGAGTCTTTTTCTTTTTTCATCGCAAACTCCATAATTCTTATCTCAGAAAACTAGTTTAGTCTGGTCATTTGTTATCCTAAATTATTTTCACTTCAATCTTTGTTGTACCATCCTACTTTTTTTTAACCCTAAAAAAAAAAAAAAAAAAGTGGGATGGTACAACAAAGACTGTAGTTACTTAGTGCCACTGTTTAAATGGGTTTGGAAATAAGTTGGTCTGTTTTGAAGGATATCTGTAGAATAAGTTGCTCCTGACATTATTGAGATACTTTCAAGAAATCTTCTCTAATTTAGATCACGATTGTGTTCTTCCTGAATGTTTATTATATTCTGAACTCGATTCATGTTTGGCAGCACAGCCTTCCTCATTGGACCTTCACAGCAAGTGACTATGATGTTTGACCCTACTCGTGTGTATGCAACAACTATTTACATTGGCTTTGTTGTCATCTCTCTGGTTTGTGCTCTTTGGGTAAGTCACTATCCGACATCTCATCTGTATACAATGATAACACTGTTGCTCTTTCTTCATGAAAGGAAGCTTAGGAAGTTCATGCTCAGGGTTTAAATGCTAAGAATGATACTCTTTCCTAGTTACATTCTCTTAGTGTATGGTTCTTCTGACTTGGGTCCACTTTGCTCTACAGTGATGAGAGAGTCCTAACTTATCCACTGAACATAAATTCTGTTCGAGTTATAGAATTTGCTTTGTTCCTTTCGCAATGAGAAAGGCTCTTCTTTGACTTATGGCTCCAAGATAATTGCCCCAGCTTACTATTACCTATTTTTCGCTGTCTTTCTCACCATTTTTGTTGAATCTTATCCTTTACTGTCAGTTGTTGTTCTCTCTATCATGACTAGAGCTTGAATTACTCTTTCCATTCCAGTTTCAGAATATGGAGACAATTATATTATAATATTTCATTATCACTCCTAAGGTTTTAAAACTCCCTTGTTCTACATTATTCAGATTCATCATCGAAAAGGTCAAAAACATTATATTATGACTATGCTACATGTAGTTACTTCTTACTCGCTCTTTTGGTGCTTGCAGATCCATAGCAAGATTTTAACTCTAATTGCGATAGTATGTGAGATTTGCGCTCTTATTTGGTAAGTTTTTTCTGTCTTTTTCATCAAATAGTTGCTGTATCTCTAGCTTGTGCTCTTTATGTAAAGATTTCCTAACAACTTTCGCGGTTTTACTGATTATAATTTAAAATATGCATTTCTTAGCTCTTCTTTTTCACAAACCGCCTACATTGTCTGGTTCGTACTGTTTCAGGTACAGCTTGAGTTATGTTCCTTTTGCTCGGAGAATGGTGTCAGGTTTGACTATCAGATTGTTCGACACAGAGATATAAATGGTAAATGATGCAGATTCAATGAAGATAAGGTTTTAACATCTTTGTTTTCTTACTTTCATTTTGTTTTTGCTGTTCATTTTAGTTTTGGACCTTGTGAATCTTGTGATTGTTGGTCATTGTACAGCATTCTTGAATTTTGCTTTGCCTTGCTTTTTCTTTTTAAGAAAGACCCTCCAATAAGTCGGAATTGGTGTATCAATGGAGTCTCATCATCCATACATAACAAATTGGTATGGTATATTCATATCATAACATATGAACGGTAAGAACTAGCATTTTATAGACAAAAGTAATCGGTTATTGGGGAAAAGACAATATACTTATAATGTCGAATCAGGAAAAGAAAGGCAAATTGAAAACCCAGGGAGGAACCATGAAATTGAAAATTTAGAAGAACTGATCCATCAATTAAATTGAAAATTTAGTCGAGAAAGGTGCAATCCACATTGGTTCGAGTCCACTTTGAAGTGCTTCTTTTATCGCGGAAACCTTGTCGGTACTGTAAACTTCCGAATTCTGCTTGATATCACCAAACTTCTGAACACAAATTTTTTGCGTCCTGTAATTATATGAATGAACAGAGTTCGCCAACTCTCTTACCCCTCTGGCCACCACTGTCTCTGCTGCGGCGTTGTAACTGTTAAGAAACACAGATTCGAACCTCATCCATTTCTTTCGCTATAAATCGATTCGAACCTCCCTGCCGGAAAACTACTCTCATCTTGCAATTGACACACACACAAGAGACGCTACCAATTGACCATACCGCCAGTACTCTTCAGTACTCCACGTGATCAGAAGACACAATACCTCTGTGGCGAAATGGAAGGCCCCCAAAGTTCCACATCTGAAAAGGCAGTAAAAAGTTCCGTCGAAATAGGCCACGTTGATCCCCAGCAACCAACCAACTTGCTTATACTTCCAAGTTTGATCCCCAGCACCACACGTACCGATCTGAATCTTGCGTAAACCGGAACTGTTAGGACTACAGGGTGGAAGCAAGACGAAGAACAAAAAGTCTGAGGCGGTTGGGTTTGAAGTGAAACTAACTCTTATCGGCCCGTAGTTAAGTCTCTAAGCACAGTAGAGAGATGAGTGTAAATAATTTTTCCATATAAAGACGATGTGTTTTTTCCAGTGTCTTAAAACCAACCATCCATCCATGGAATGATCAAGTGTTGCGACGTGAACCACTTTTCATCGCCTTTCTTGATCATCTCCGTTGAGGACCGTGTACATCTTTTGGTGAGATGGGACGTATACTTTGCAGATGCTCTTGGCCAGACACTTCCGATTCCACAAGTAAAACATGAGCCATGGTAACTCGTCGGGCGCACCAATTACCTTCCAGTTCCAGCTCATCTGATTCCAATTCCTGCAAACCGCGCGGCAACACGAACGTCGTTCTTGATACAATATCTTGCAAGAGATGGTCAGGAATATTAGCCCATCCAGAATGATCACGGCCCACACTGTTGGGGATAACTAGGGTTTTACCCAGTAATGTGTATATACATACTCTCTTTTTCTTATGAAATACTCCTATAATCATCCATGCTAATAGAGAATTTTATAAAACTCAATAATAATATATTATTTTTTCCAAGAGTTTATAGTTATACATCTTTTGGATATTCATATCCAAGTATAAACTTATTAGTTATTATTTCGAAGTTTGATCTCATAACATTAGTGATTGCATAATGTAGTCAACTAATTTGTATTTGTTGTTTCTCATTACACAGAAAAGCATATCTACACATCATCTCAAAACTCTGAAGCACATGATATTTCTTCAACCTCACCTAAAACTGTATGCATTATTAAGTGCTGCTATTGCACAAACAAAAGTAAAACAGCAAAAATCCAAAAACAGAACACCATCTCAAACGTTCGTCTTAATCAACCTCCTCAATCTTAGGTCCAGCACCGGCACCACCGGTACTGCCATTGCCATAGCCGCCACCAGGCATACCAGCACCGCCACCCATTGGCACATCTCCACCTTGATACATCTTTGAAATGATAGGGTTGCACAATCCCTCCAATTCCTTCTGCTTGTCTTCAAATTCCTCCACTTCTGCCAATTGGTTCCCGTCCAACCACGCGATAGCCTCATCGATTGCCTTCTCGATCTTCTGCTTGTCAGCCGAGTCCAACTTCCCTGCAAATTTCTCATCCTTGATAGTGTTCCTCATGTTGTACGCGTAATTCTCTAGCGAGTTCTTGGCTTCCACCTTCTTCTTCACCTCCTCATCCTCTGACTTGTACTTCTCTGCCTCCTGCACCATTCTCTCAATCTCTTCCTTGCTCAACCTTCCTTTGTCGTTTGTGATTGTAATCTTGTTCTTCACTCCAGCAGTCTTGTCCTCGGCTGACACATTCAAGATACCATTCGCATCAATGTCGAAACATACATTGATCTGAGGGACTCCTCTTGGCGCCGGTGGGATGCCAGTGAGCTCGAATTTGCCGAGGAGGTTGTTATCCTTGGTCCTGGCCCTTTCTCCTTCATACACCTGAATGAGCACTCCCGGCTGGTTGTCGGAGTAGGTCGAAAAGATCTGCTCTTTCTTGGTCGGAATTGTAGTGTTTCTTGGAATCAAGACTGTCATTACACCACCTGCAGTCTCAAGACCAAGACTGAGAGGAGTAACATCAAGAAGAAGTAAGTCTTGAACTTTCTGATCCCCTTCTCCAGTCAAGATTGCAGCTTGAACAGCAGCCCCGTACGCGACGGCCTCATCAGGGTTTATGCTCTTGCAAAGCTCCTTCCCATTGAAGAAATCTTGCAAGAGCTGCTGAACTTTCGGAATTCGAGTCGACCCACCAACCAAAACAACCTCATGGACACTGCTCTTGTCAATCTTAGAATCACGAAGACATTTCTCCACAGGTTCCATACACTTCCTAAACAAGTCCATGTTCATTTCCTCAAATCTTGCTCTAGTAATAGTAGAGTAGAAATCGATACCTTCGTAGAGCGAATCGATCTCAATGGTTGTTTGTGTAGTTGAAGACAGAGTCCTCTTTGCCCTCTCACAAGCAGTCCTCAACCTCCTCAAAGCTCTAGCATTGCCACTGATATCCTTCTTGTTCTTCCTCTTAAACTCTGCAACAAAATGATTCACAAGCCTGTTATCAAAATCCTCACCACCAAGATGTGTATCACCAGCAGTAGCTTTCACTTCAAAGATCCCTTCCTCAATTGTCAGCAGAGAAACATCGAAAGTTCCTCCGCCAAGATCAAAAATCAGTACATTCTGCTCTCCACTCCGCGACGCCTTCTTGTCCAAACCATAAGCTATAGCAGCAGCAGTAGGCTCATTGATGATCCTCATAACATTAAGCCCAGCAATCGCACCGGCATCCTTAGTCGCCTGGCGTTGGGAATCATTGAAATAAGCAGGAACAGTGACAACCGCGTTCTTAATACTCTGACCCAGATACGCCTCAGCGATCTCCCTCATCTTGATCAACACCATAGATGAGATCTCCTCCGCCGCAAACTGCTTCTCCTCACCTTTATACTTGACCACGATCATGGGTTTTTCGCCTGGGCCAGGGATAACTTTGAAAGGCCATAGCTTCATGTCGCTTTGGACAGTTGGGTCGGAGAATCTCCGACCAATCAGACGTTTCGCATCAAAGACAGTGTTTTGAGGGTTCATCGCAACTTGGTTTTTGGCGGCGTCTCCGATAAGACGCTCGGTGTCGGTGAAGGCAACATAGGAAGGAGTGGTTCTGTTACCTTGGTCATTAGCAATGATCTCGACACGGTCGTTCTGCCACACGCCGACGCAGCTGTAGGTGGTGCCGAGATCAATTCCAATGGCCTTCCCTTCTGTTTTTGCAGACGCCATAATACCCGAATCAACAAATGACAAAAGATTGCTTCTTTAAGCTGGGAAAAGAGAGAGTAATTAGAAATCTGGAGAGTGTTTGTTTTGTGTGTTCTTCTTGTTCGCCTGGAATTTGAGTTGATGGGAAGATAGAGGGAGATGGGTGTGTATATATAGTCCATGGAGTTTTAAGAAGAGAATTCGAGAGGAGAGTGGAAGAAAGGAAAGGAATTGGCGGAAAGGAAAGGAGAAGAGAAGAGGTAACTAGACAGTTCTGGACGAATGGAGAAGTGTCTTCGTGTCTACTAGAATCTGGTGGTAGTGGTGAGTCTGCTCACTGGTAGGTGAATTTTGGGCTTGGGCTTCGGATTGGGCTTAGGGTTTAGTTGGGTTTGGGCTAAATTCATAATACCATCTCCTTTCACTATTTTTCTTAATTAAAATACTCGACCAGGACGTACAAATTAATTTGAAGAAAAATATACTCTTTTTTTAAATAAAAAAGTGCAAAAGAACTTTTTTTATAGTTCATTTTATTCGGAATAGTGTGTACCACCTCATTCTGGGGATATTGATTGGGAATAATTGACAAGTTTGTTACGAGAAAACCTTACACTTAAATAATCTAATTAATTTGGGTATTTTGCTCATTTTTTACTTAATTGTGATTATATACTATTACTCGCTGAAATCAAACAATTAATTTACGGGAGGGAATCGAGCTACCGAATATGTCATGTCAGATTTTAACGATGTGACACGTTTCAGTGCCATGTCATCACCAAGCTCGTCTGACAACAACCCAACCCACTCGAAAATAATCTGACTCGCCCAAGAACAACTTGTTCAAAAATTAAGGGCGCGTTTACTTCGGAGAATTTTCTGTTTGAAAATCTGCCGATTTTCTAAAATTAGAGAATTTTCTTTTCCAATAGAAAACTGGAAAACGTGTTTACTTCGCACTATTTTTCTGATGTGGAAAACTGGAAAACTGGAAAACCTGTTTACTTAGCACTATTTTCCTGATGTGGAAAACTGAAAAACGTGTTTACTTAGCACTATTTTCCAAATTTTTGAAAACCAAAAAATATTTTTGTTCCAACATTATTTTTTTAATGAAAACATAATATTATTATTTTCTTCGGTTTATGAAGATTAATAAATTAATAAATATTTTCCTTGGGAAAAATTTACATTTATTATGATTAAAAAAACTAAAATATATCATTAATCTATTAATGTTCCATCTATTCTCACTCGTTATCTCTTCTTAACTAATTTACTTAATAATGATTAATTTTATCACAAATTTAATCATTCTAATTAATATCTATACTTTAAGTTTGTATATTATTATTATCATTATATCATATTTGTTTATTTTTGTGACTATGAATTATTATTCGTAAAGTTTTATTTATAGTTGAAACTCATAAGTTATGGTTTAATCACGAAACCTTACAAATTACTTACGAAACCTACCGTTTAGTCTAAGAACCTAAGAAAAATGTGTCAAATACAGGAGTGTTATTTGAAAATTTTACTAAACAATCAAAAAACCTATTAAACCAATAAAAGACTCGATTATACATGGATGTAGACCTGTCAATCCGGGTCTGCGGGTCGGACCCGACCCGGGACCCGGAAGACCCGTGAAAAATCGGGCCAGGACTGGACCCGACCCGGAAGAAATACGGGACCAAAAATTGGTCCCGGTCCCGACCCGGGTAAATGGCTCTGGTCCGGGACTGGACCCGACCCGGCCCGACGATTTTATTTATTTTTTATTTTTTTTTTAAAATTCAATTTGATCCTTTTTAATTATGAGTTTTCAATTAAGTCCTCCTTATTTCGTAATCATCAATTTTCAATTAGGTCCTTTCGTTAAAATTTAAACTAATGCTTATTTAGTTAATTAATTACTATAAATTATAACAATCAATGCTTTAAAAAAATAAAAAATAAATCAAACATTAAAAATTAAAATCAATCAAATTTAATTTAAAAAATGAGTCAAATGTAAGAAATATCATTCATGCAATATGCATAAATGACATTAGCCACTTTCTTCTTTTGTTCATTATTAAAGCTCCCTTGTGACCATTATTCAATTGAAAATAACCAAATTAAAATAATTAAAATAATAAATATAATAAATATACTAAATATACATGTCAGTTTAAAAAAAAAAGGAAGAGTGCATTTAATAATTGCATGAAAATCAAAGAATTAAATTGAATTGAATTGAATTGTGAAATGGCAGGTAATAATTGTCATTCAATTCAATTCCTTGATTTTCATGCAATTAAATGACACCATCATTTCTTACCAAATCCACCTCCCCTAACCCATTCCATTACGGGAAATTGAATTGAATCGAATTGAGAAATGGCAGGTAATAATTATCATTCAATTCAATTCGCAATTAAATGACACCATCACTTCTTACCAAATCCACCTCCCCTAACTTAGCAATAGCATATTAGAAAATAGAAATTTAGAATTTTTTTTTTTTTTTTTTTTAAGGAAAGGTTGTTGTCGGGTCTCGGGTCAGACCCGTAGACCCGACGCTCCCGAAAATTTTCGGGCCGGGTCTAGACCCGGTCCTGAAAATTTTCGGGACCAATATTTGGACCCGACCCGACCCGATTTCCCGGGTCACGGGTCTACGGGACAAATTGCCAGATCTACATGGATGAGTATGTTATTTGAAAATTTTACTACACACAAGCCAAGCACAAGCCCACTTTCTCCTTCTTTTCTTCTTCCTGATGGGCCTCGGCCCATCTCCCAAACCCAAAACCCAGCCTAGCTCTCATCTTCTTCTTCAAACTCCCGCAAGCAGAACAACAAGCATGGCGACGGAGCAACGGCAGCGGCGGCGGAAGAGCAGCAGTCGAGCAGCGGCGGCGGCAGAGCAATAAATCAAACAGTTTTAACCAAATCATGCCCCAAGCAAACCCAAACCAGCATTAAATTAATCAATTAATTAACCCAGCAACAAATTAATCAATCAAGCAATCCAAGCAAATTAATCAAGAGTGCTGCTAATAGGGTTGATGAGTTTGCCTGATTTGCCACGTCATTCTATAAAATTACAAAATTGCCATTGGGTTGATTTTAGGGTTGAATTGAAACCATCCTCACGCTTCAGCCCTCCTCCCTCCAAACTCTCCCTCCTTCACTCCACACCGCCCTAGCCACCGCCACCGCCCAGATTCACCGCCCCGACACCGCAAACCCTAGCCACCGCTGGACAGCTTCTTCTCCTCCTCCTCCCTCCTCGGCAGCCACCGCAAACGATCCCTCCGCCAGATCCACCGCCCCCGCTAGATCTACCGCCACCGCTAGATCCACCGCAAGCCCTAGGCACCGCGTCTCAGGTTTCTCTCCTCCCTCGTTGAGTTTTTCTTCTGTTTGTTACTGTTTATTTGATGATTTATACCAGTTCATGAAGCTTAATTGCATTTGGGGGCCTTATTAATACCTGGGTTTCTAGTTACCATTTGCAAACTTCATCTTTCTTGTCCATCATTCTCGTATGTCACTAGTGTTTTTTGTCAATGCCCATCCGATGGCTGCTAGATCAGTATATAAGAGTGATTGAATTTGAATCATTATGATGAATGATAATATCAGTGTATTTGATCCCTCCGTTATACTTACTCTTAGTTCATGCTCGTGTTAGAAACTTGAGAAGTCAACATTTTGTTTTGTTGAAAAGAAAATATCAGTCTCCACTGCCTTTTGTTAATGTCAAACTTAGTTTCACTGATGTGCAAATTCATTGAGGAATGAAGTACTGAGAACTGTGAATTGTTGAACCTGGAACGTTAGAGTTTCTTCCATCAGAAATTTTGAAACACTTTTATTGCGTTAGATAATTGATCTGTTTTGAGGATTTATTCTGGAAAGCTGATAGTATTTTTGGTGTCTATAATGTTCCCTGTCTAAGGTTAAACTAAGTGCAAGTTTTTATACATTACACTTGTAAAGAAACTAGCTTCATGCTTGTTCTGTCCTTCTCAACTCCATTTGCTAATATTTATCTCTGTGCTGTTCTACTGGAGGGTCTAAGATATGAAAAGCATGAGCTTTTACTGCTTGTGCTTCCTCACTGAAAGTTTCCATTCTCTTCTGTATAATTATTCTTTTTGAGTACTACTATCTTATTTATTTGTTACCGATTGCATTGAAGGAAATTAATGCCGCCTTGGGGGAACAATTATCGGCAGAAGATGAAGAGGAGATTTTAGCTGAATTCGAAAACTTGGAAATTCAGGTATCAAAGCATTTACGTCACTAAATTCCTCGCAAGCATGCATTGCACTTCTGTTATTTTTGTGGGATGTTGTTGAACCGGTTAGGTATAACATTGGAGCCTTTGTGCAGTCTAGAAGTTTCATGGTAACTACTAGCATATAACATAATCATATGTGGTTTGTTGATTGTGGCTGTGTGACTGCTACACAGTAGAATAAATTATGCCTTTTGTTAGCATGTGTATCTTTATTCCTTAGATGGTTTTGATTGACTGGCTAATGGTGTAATCAGCAACTGGTGTACTATTATGGAACTAAAAAGACCATAAAGGAAGCAAAAGAACTTAATGAACACGAGGGTCATTTGACATGATGACAATATCCTCACGCCAATGCGCCCTAATATCTTTATTCGTTATTGTTGTTTGCTTTGAACTATTAGTTTCCCGGGTTAAAGCAGCTTTTCCTATGTCTTCTGAAACCCCAAATCCACCCACCTACCTCCCAATGCAGTAGGAGATATTAGCTTCTGCAATTTGTGCATGATATACAGTCTGTTTGACTCTAACCCAATCTGAATGAAGAAAGGGATAAGCAATGAAACTGTGACCTCGAATTTACTGAACTATTTTGAAGATGGGAAAAACATGTGGAAGGAAAATTAGACAGAATAGGACCCCCTATCCTGGTTAAATTTATTTATATCTATGTATGCTGTAATGATATGTTATGCATCTAGTTTTCCGTTGATAGTTAGCTTAGTCTTAGTAGTTTATCTGATTCCTCTTGTATTATTAAGGTTTCTTATTTTTGCAATGCCCCTCTTTGCGCCGCGCCCTAATCATATTTCATTTTTAAAGAGAAACTTGCTTTTGTTGTTTAGCTCAACCTTCAAGACATGCCAGAGGTGCCTACAACTCCCATGCCATTCGAGGAGCAAGAGGAAGAATTACACCTTCCTGATGTTCCGACCAAACCTTTGGCAAATCCTGATATGACTGCTAATGATGCTGAAGTTGCTTCATCCAAAGTTCCGATAAAGCAGAAAGGTGTTTCTCTCCCTTCCCTCCTCCTATTTCAAAATTTCACTCTCTGGCATTTTTGTTTAATTTAAACATGTGAGCTATTAGGGTTAACATGATGTTTTGCACAATGCAGTGATGGAGGAGCCATTGCTTGCATGATTGGTTGAAGACAGACGATGACATTGCAGTCTTGTGAAGCGATCGGCCATCATGATGGGGACCTTTTCCTGGCATTCTTGTAAACATATGTACCTCACGAATTCTACTTGAATTTAATGGAATGTTGCATTTGCATCAACTTTAAGCTCTTTTTTCATCCTTAGTCCCACCCTGGATAGATAAATTGAAAATTCTATTATATGGGCACTAATATCCTTTAAGTTCATTTACTATTTAAGTTTTTGAAAACAATCTATTTGAAATAATGGCAGGAGTACATAACATCAATAATGTTTTTAAAATACATCCATTTATGAAATTCTCTTGGCCTAAAAAATCTCTTGGCCTAAAAATGGCTTCCGAATCAATTTATCATCAGGTTCCGACAACGGAGGATTGATACCCATAAAATCATTTTGAGACTCATCACTTTGTGGCTCATCACTTTGAGGAAAATACTCCATTTTCTGTAACAAAACGTTACAAGATTGTTGTAATTTATGGATAAATAAATAAATAATAACAGTACGCACATTTGATGAATTTAAGATTGATAATTTAGTTGTAATATTCTCATAATATGTTTTAATTTAATTATTAAAAAATGGTTAATAAATTAATTATTTAAAATTTCAAGTCAAAATCACGGTTCAAAATTAATTAAAATCTAACAACCACCAAATTAATTAAAATCTAACAACCTACAGAACATGGTCCAAGGGCGGACCCTCAAAAATTAATTAATTATTTAAAATCCTAAATACAAAATAAGAGGAGGATTATCAGGTGCCAATACTTCGGCAAAAAAAGGCAGCTACTTGTAGATATGGGGATCTGGGCGGTGGATCTGAACGGTGGCTGTGGCTAGGGCTTGGAAGCAAGGTGGGAGGAAGAGGAAGTTGGAAGCAAGGTTGGAGTCGTTGGTCTGTTTGGTTGAAGGAGGAGTGAAGGAGTGTGTCGTTGGTCTGTTTGGTTGAAGGAGGAGTGAAAAAATAATTTAGTGGCAATTTTGTAATTTTTTTTGGAATTAGCCACGTCAGTCAGGCATCCTCATCAGGCAAACTCATCAACCTTTTTAGCATTACCCATTAATCAATCATCAAATTAATCAATTAACCCAGTAAATTAATCAATTAACTCAGTAAATTAATCAATCATCAAATTAATCAATTAACCCAACAATTTTAAATTTACAGCATCAAAACCCATCAATAACGAAACCAACCGTTTAAACCCGACAACACCCTCCTTCTTCCTCAACTGACGCTGCCACTGTCGCCGTCGCTGCACGAATACGGCGACCCAAACCGCGGCCAACCAGCAGCCGAACCAAACGCTTCGGGACTAAAGAGAAGGAGAACGTGAGAAGAGGGTTGTTCTAGGGTTTGAAGAGGTATTATGGGAACGAATTGGCTGAGAAATGGCCCAGGGGCAAAATGGTATTAAAAAAAATTCATTTAAGTGGAAAACCGAGTTTTCCAATTTGCCTTGTCAATGATTGGAAAACTGGAGAACACATTTTTTTCGTTCTCCAAATTTGTTCATCGATTTTCCAACGGAGAATTTTCGTTTTCAAACAGAAAACGAAAACTATGTCAAATAAACACGTTTTTCGGAAAATTAGAAAACTGGGAGAATTTCCCAGAGGTCAACACGCACTAAATATCCTAATTTCTTTTGAAAAAACACAAATTTCGAAAAAAAGGAAGAAAATTTAAAAGAAGACAAAAAAATCCAAAAATATAAAAAACGTAACAAATTGATATTGTTTTTCACCAGTTTATAAAAAATTAAATAATATTCAAGAAATATGATTTTAGGGATTATTAGATTTTTATTTGCTTTAAATTAGCTTAATACTCAAATAGTTGATTGAAAATTCACTCTTTAATGGGAAGAAACTTAATTTCTTTATAATCGGTAAAAAAAATGTTGAACTTTTTTCTTAGTTTTTGGAATTTTGTCTTTTTCGAAATTTATTTCTTTTTCTGACTTTTTATAGTTTTTCTAATATAAATTATGAATTTTTTTTTTGTCAATCGGTTGTTTTCGGGTGGGTCAAGTTGTTTCCAAGTGATTCGGGTTGTTTTCGGTGGAGTTGGTGATGTTGTGGCACCAGACACGTGTCATGCCATGTCACCAAAATCTGACATGGCAAGTTGATATGGCATGTTGGGTCGTTTGGTTTGCGCTCATTGACCAAATTGTGTGTTTTCAGCGAGTATAAAATCTTAATTAAGTTGAAAAAGAATAAAAAAATTTAATTAATTGGATCATCTGAGCACGAGATCTCTTGGTAACAAAAACATAATAATTGACAAACATAATCATTTTTAATCTGTGTGATATAGAAAGTAGAAGTAACAAATTTTTATTTTATTTTAAAAAATAGAAGGAAGCAAATTTTATTTTGCAAAAAAGTATGGAGGTAATTAATAGGGGTGTATACGGGTCGGGTCGGGCCGATTATGGCCTATAGTCAGTACCGACCCGTCCAATATTTAGCGGGTTTGGTCGGGCCGATTTTCAGACTATAACCACCGATTACGTGTTGAGCGGGTCGGGTCGGTTAACCGCAAATTGGCGGGTTGATGGGTTGGATTTTCAGGACCCCAAAATAATAGGTCGGGCCCTCCACTTGGGTCGTCCCATTTAGGACTGGGCCAAAAAACTGAAAACCCGAACCGATTACCCAAACTAAACCGAACCGAGATGGTTTGGTTTGGGTTTTAAGTCGAAAAATAGTGGAACCAGAACCGAACCGAACTGTTTAGAAATAAATGGTTTGGTTCCGGTTCTATATATCATGCAACCCGATTTACCCGAAATACTATATAATAATAAATATTCATATTATTAAGTGGAGGATTAGAATGCTATATAGTCCTTTTTCTAGTTTGTGTAACGGAATAAAAAAAATTCCAAACTTTCTACTAGTTTTTAAAAATCAGGAAAAGTATGTAGGTCATTCAAATTAAGCAAACAAGTTTAATTTTATTTTACTCTGGTTGGAATTTTGTAACCTTATTGTCTAGAATGCCGGTTTCTCCCGCGTTTGGTATTGGTTTTATTGCTCGTTCATGTGTACTGTTGGTATTGGAAATTTTACATTATTTATCTACTTCTGTTTTTTTTTTGTTCTCTCAGAGGAAAGAGTTAGACTAGTGACATGTCAAACTTACCCAAAATAACCCAGAACCGAACCGGAACCAAATGGTTCTGGTACGGTTTGGTTCTAACTTTAAAAATATAATTACCCGAACCGAACCGAACCGATTCTAAATTCTAATTCTGATTCTGGTTCTGTCTAAATTTGAACCGAACCGACCCGAGCCCAGCCCTAGTCCCATTAGCCAAATCCATTCAAAATTCATTCACAAATAAACTAATCAAACAAAAATGCAAGTAAACAATAAATAACAAAAGGCTGAGATGGCGGCTTTTGTAAAATAGAAAAACTGAAGAGTTGTAGAGTTAATATTAATGGGATGTAGACTAAATCAGGGATAACTCAATACCTAAGGATGAATTTGAACTTTTTCTATAAAAAAATGAAACAAAAAGGACATTTCCAATGTCATACATACTAACAAATTTTATAAATTTTCTATACTAACTGAGACAAAATATAACATTTACTTAGAGTATATAATAATTTACTTGAAGGATCTATCTCAGAGTATAACATTCAAATTTTGATACATTATTTAATTTGAAAATTTTATAGGAATTGTTACTGCATGAAACATTTTCTTATTTTATTAATTTCTCTAAATGTTAACAGAAAAATTAACATCAACATCAACACTAAATGGAAAAAAAAAAACAATGTTTCATACCAATTCGAATAATTTTGTACCTAGGGCCAGAGGACCTAAGGAAAAAACGATGAAAACTCACGGGATGAAATTGAAGTCTACCCTAGATTTTTATTACTACTATCTATCTACGTACTTACTACCTATATAGAAAATGTAGGGCTTAAATGAAATGATACTATATGTGAAGGATAAAAGTGGAAGATACTTTAAACTTAGAGGATACAAAATTTATAGTTTTGTTTCGTCCCTCTTGTTTTGTGCTGTTATGTGACCAGAGCTACAAAAGTCAATTACAAATGCAAAACTGGTTTTCTCTTCCCACATTCTGACGAAACAAACGCAATGGAGTTCTTGGACGAGGACGCACGACCCAGGTTTCGTCCTGTCTCGTCACCGCTCTCCAGTACACCAATCCCCCAAAAACCGATCAACAAGATCTTCCTTATCATCACCATCTCCCTCTCCTCCCTCTTACTCGTTCTCTCCATTTTCTTCATCCAAACAGAACCCTTCAGATCCCTCCTGATCTGGCTCGCTTTCTCCCTCTTCCTCGGCCCCTTCGCCCCATCTCACCTCACTGGCGGTGACATTCGCGTGGGTCGTGGCCCGATCTTGGAACCAGCCCCGATTGAGCAAGAACCTGATGTTTCAGCAGAAAAACAAGGGCGCAAGAGGAGGTCATCAAGACCGGTCAGATTGGATGAAATTGCCCAGAATCCGATACAAAGTGCGGAGAAGTCAAATGGGTTTGTGACCGAGGAGGGAAAAATTGAAGCTTTGGTGAAGAATGGAAATGGGTCGGTAAGAATTGAGGAAGAGAAGGAGTGGAATGTAGAGGATATGGAGATTTTGAAGAAACAGATGGTGAAAAATCCTGTAGGGAAGCCGAGGAGATGGGAAGTGATTGCTGAGGCGTTTAATGGGAGACATCGAGTGGAGAATGTGGTGAAGATGGCTAAAGAATTGGGAGAGAAGAAAAATAGTGACTCATTTGCTCAGTTTTTGAAGAACAGGAAACCCATGGATTCAAGAATTCAAGGTGAGAGTGAAGGCGTAGAGACTGGTGAAAGTAGGAAAGACAATGGCAGTGAAGGTGATGGTGGCATGGAGTGGAGTTCTGGAGAAGATATTGCACTGTTAAATGCATTGAAAGTGTTTCCTAAGGATGTGGCAATGAGGTGGGAGAAGATTTCTGCTGCAGTTCCAGGGAAGTCAAAGGCAGCTTGTATGAAGAGAGTTGCTGTGTTAAAAAAGGATTTTCGTAGCTCCAAAGCTGGTGCTGAAAGTTAGATGAGAAGTTGGATTTTTGAGGTTTACAATGAAATTCTTTAATTGAGGCCGCATCGAAGAGGTTATAGTTGATTCGATACCTTTCTTTACTCTACTTTGTTTCTACATTAAGCTAATGCAAGTACTTGTTCGTTCCTGTGTTGAAGTTTTATTGATGCAAAATTTTGATTTACATTTTATAGAAACATTCGTCTTATGGCATTATGTTGTGTCTGTAATTCTGTTGAGTTCATTTCTGCAATTCCTTTGTTGAGGAAAGTAGATGGGATTCTATCGTCCTATATGTGCGAATGGGTATATGTGTCTATGTGATATGGTGAATCTCTGTCTAAAGAATTTACTTAGGAGCTGATAAGCAGAGCACTAAGCTGGAAAATCCTGTGGTTGGTTGAATCATATGTATCTATTTTGCTGCTAATTCTAAATTGTTCTACTACTTGCTTATGATTGCATTGCATTGCATTTGAGTTATTGGATTATATGTTCCAGCTTGAGTGTGATACTGCTATGATGGAGGAAACATAATTATCGATTTTTGCTGCTTGGTCATGAATTGATACACCAGATCCGAGTTTAGACAACCGCAATACAAATTCCAATAATGATCTGTGCTACATCGTTTGATGAAATTTGTATATTGAAAGACCTGGTGCTTTCCTTGACTAGCTTACCTGCCTATATCCGAGAGATGAGATTTTTGTTTTTGGGACACTTGATTCTTTACCTATTTTGCTGGCCTGTGAGAAGCAATTTCCTTAGATTTTTAGAGGATAAGGTGAAAGCGGTTTTTTTTTTTTTTTTGAATGAGGTGAAAGCGGTTTGCTTTCGAAAGAGATGCGTTTTGGTATGCTCCTTCATACGTAAACTGTTTTCATAACGAAAAAGCTAAGAACACATTTTTTTTTTGTAAAGTTAGAAACATAAGCAGACTCTGACAGCATAGATGTTCGTCACTTCTGCTGATGCTGTATGGCATTTTAGGATATTTTGAGATGCAACATAGAGCGGTACAAACTATGAAGTGTTTAGCATGTTAATGCGTAGGGAGTTCCTGTTTCCACTTTTATTTACACATAATGGGATGTTCGAAAACAAGCTCTAATCGAACTTTTCAAGTTCAATTAGCACACAAAGGCCACAAAAGATTTATATATAACTATAAAAGCAGTTTCATGACTGCATGCATAGAAGCAAATTGTCAGTGCCAACAAACCAAGATAAACTCAGTAGTAGTGTGAAAAATTCCAGTGTAGACCACATTGTACACGCCATCTATGATCACAGCCAACGGTCCAAAATAAAGAAGCAAGCTATGTTTCTATCTGCGTATGAACAGTCATAACTAGAGAAACTGTCATCAGATTTGGCAATCTTGTGGATTGGAGTTAAAGATGATGAAGGTGGAGGTGGTGCTGTTCTGAGCTACCCAATTCAATGAACTGGAACAAGTTTTAGTAACGTGTTAACAAGGCTGTTGTTTTGAGTTGAAACGGTTGAAGGGCCGTTATCCAGAGCTACTAAATCCAAGGAACTGATCTACAAGTTTTGCTACCGAGTTGGCAAGGCTGTCTGCTGCTTCTTGCGTTGATGCCTCTGCATACACACGGATTACGTCCTCTGTTCCAGATGGCCGGATGAATGATCGGCCTCGAGGGTACTTTGCTGCATGGAAAACAAAAATTGAGACAGGTTACACGAGTATTAAAGACTCCCTCAAAGGATGAGAAAAGATTGGCAATCTTTAAGAAGTTTGGATAATCCACATGAATTTCCTTCACTAAACGCAAAGCCACTAAGCATGCCACCATTGCCATGCATTAGCACTACACATTGCCATGTTTCATTCTTTAGGGGATTCAGATTGACAATGTACTTGTGAACTTGAAGGTGCAAACTCCTAACGAAGTCCATTAATTAAGATCCATTTATTATCTATTTAGAGCTGATCAAACAACTCAGTAGCAATTATTACTACATGTGGTAAGTTTCATAGAAACCAGGTTGCAAAATGTTATTACCAATTTCCGCATTGATAGCTTCCTGAATGCCAGGGGGTTTCACAGCCACTGTTTCAGCATTTGATGTAACAACAGCAGCTCTGTCTACAACTTTAACCTGACAATCACGAGATGTAGAAGAAAATCAACCTCCAAATCATAACCAAAAAATAACGACATGTTGAAGCAATGATAAGGAAGCGAACAAATAGTCAAGCAAACTTGGTTATGCAACTTTAAAATAACACTAATGTCTCCTCTTAAATCAAGGGGGAATGCATCCCACAGATGGATGGTGTATCACAAATCATGGAGAAGGACAAATTTCAACCCAAATGTGGTTCTTTTTTGCAGTATATACTAGAAAAAACATAAATGAGGAAGCAACCTTTAGCTGTCTGCTTGATAGATCATTGTAAAGCCCACCCCACTTATCTACTGTCCATCCCATATGTTGCAAAATGACTTCCACCAGGAGTAGATCACTTAAAGCATCTCCAACTGCTTGGTTGATCAATTTACTCACTGCCAAGAGCCTCAAAGCAGCCTTTTTCTGTTCTGAATCTGAAGCAAAAAAAAGTTCAATAACTTTTATGCTTGTACAGGGACATTAAAATTACTGATGTCATCAATGTACTAGAAAACCTTTAGATTTGGAAGAAAGGTCATCATTTCTGGCCTCCAACCAAGATAAGAAGCATTGTGAGAAAAGGATAGTGCCATGACCATTAGCCTCAAAATAAATCCCAATATCAAACTGTTCAGCTTTCTCGTGTAGGTACTTTACTCCAGTTGGAGTAAGCACGACTTCAAGGCCCAACTGTTTCAGGTAATCTGTGGATGCTCCATTTGCATAAGCTGTCTGTACAACTCCAAGACGGGGGTGATAGTCACCTGCTATCTTTTCATCACCCTCCGTATAAAGAATACTCAGTTGTTCCTTGATGAAAAGAGCAAACAAGGACAAAATCTTGTCACCATCAACAAGGTCAATCTTGCCACTATTATTTGATGAAATGGTAAAATAAACAAGCCGGTCAGCATCTCCATCCAAACTTACACACCTGGAAAACTAGAAACATTCATGCAGTTAGCTTCCAAACACAAACAAATAGCATTACTGCAAAAGCTGTAGCATTGATTTCATATCTTGATAGATAACGAATTTGACACCGCAGGAGTTACTTGGTAGAAGGTTATCCTTCACCAACTGACCAAAAGAGCTTTTACACCAGTAATAGCGATTATATATTATATATCCTAGTTTAAAACTCAAATCTTCAATAGTGCAACCCTGTTGCTCATAATACAGTTGGCATAGGCACATAGGTTGCCAAAAACAACATAAAAGATCATTGATGCTTAATTTCTTATTACAAATCAGCACAGCTCACATTAAAAATACAAAGACCCTTGCCATGCATCAGTCGGATCAATTATGCTCGTTTTTGTCACATTATGTGACTTAATTTCTCATCTACAGGACATGTAAAACAGAAACTCAGATAGTTAGAGCAGGTTGTGGCAGTGGAAGTGGAAGTTTCCGTAACATGGTTGACTACCAAGATCAACTTACAACTAAACAGTGAAGAGATAACTGACCTCATCCCAGCATCATCAGACCCAAACCCTTGTGGAACAACCTTTTCTTTTTGCACATAATCAGCACCAACTCCTTCATTGAGGACGCCTCCTTCCTTCCCAGAATTGCGAACCTCAATAATCAAGCCGTTTAACATTTTCTTCAAAACTTCAAGTTTTTCTCCACCCACACCATTAGCCCCATCAACAACCAATTTGTCATCAGCTTTAATGGACTTGTTCTCACTCGGAATCAAATCAATCAAGCATCTAATATATCACAAAAAATACCTTAATTAAGAGATTTAATAGCAATACAGATGCAAAAGAGAGCAACTTAGCCATGCACCTACATGACAGACACACCTGAATGAGCTTGAAAGTTGTTCAAAATAATCAAGTTCAGTGGCTTTCCAACCCTTATTTCTAGCGCGGACCATCCAGTGTAGCTGTGGAGTTGTTAAAATTCCCATGTCGAGGGCAAGAGCTCCAGCAATTGAATTTATTCCCTTCAGTCAAGTCCATTTTCAAAAAGAAGTAAAAGAAAAAGATCAAATCAAAATACGTGAATGCTTGCACAGCTTCAACCTTGAAAATGCACACATACAAAGCTAAAGGAAATGGAAGGCAGTAAATACTTGTTTAGCAGCTTCAAGGAGAGATTCACCACTAGGCCTTGTGTCTCTTCCTAATAATATCTCTGCAGACCGCATTCCGTCGAAACATATATTTTCTTTCTTCACGAATTCATCAATCAACTACTTTACAGAAAATAAAAATAAAAATTAACGGAAGGAGAAATCATCACATGAATTCAAACTTGATCTAAGTTAGGCAATGGACAAGAGATTGGGGCAGGCGGGGTGGGACTGATCAGGTAATACCAAAACCATAGACATTTACCAACATTCAGAAGCGACTACATTTTCTTTTTCTGAAAAACCATTTCCCCCAAGTCATCTTCCATTCAAACTTTTTTCTTATAGTATAGAGGCAGATAATTTTTTCCTTTTATCATGATCCGTTATTTCATTATTAAGCCACCTAACTGCCATGCATACACAACGTAGAGTTCTATTTTGTTCATTTGCAGCTATGGATCATAAAGTTAATAAAGGTCCTTTTTTTTGTTAAAGATGAATAGGAAGGAATTGAAAGTCAGGATGGACAATAACCACTTAACTTGGATTTCCCTGACCAAGCATACAGTATACAATAAAAGCAACCAGATTAAATCTTCTCCAAAACTTACACTCTCAAATGCACGAGAATTAATACTCCCTCCGTCCCCAAAAGGATGACTTCCTCGCATCCCAATATTCAGTAGGGAACGCATATCGAGGAGGCCGGATGAGGCACTATTTGACTCCCAAGAAATCCGAATTTTTTTTTGAACGTACGTTAATCCTTAACGTACTTCCCCGAAAAAATTAGGGGCAAAATTGTCTCAAATAGTGAGTTTGCCGGCCGTTTTAAGATACGTGCCGAAACAGTAAAAGCAAAAGCTAAAACGTCATCCTTTTGGGGACGGAGGGAGTACTATCTGCAGCATACATAGTTTCCGAGATTTCAGACAGTACACAGCTCCTATACCATAAAGAAGAACCACTCCACATATACAGAACTGCTCAAACAATATCCATATCTAAAACAAACTAAAAGCCAACATTGATATTTGAGATATTTACCCATTGCTGAACTACCTACCTGGACTAGTTGATGTGGGCTGGAAGCATTGGCAATGGCGTCGGCGAAAGGTTCCCATTCTTGAGTGAGCATACCACCACTTGGGTCGGCGACTTTGACCCCATTGTCGCTGACTTGGTTGTGTGATGCAGTGATCATCAGCCCAATCACTGATTGGGTTTTTAGAGATCTAAGGGCTGTCAATATGCCAACTCTGAAGACGGTGGATTGGAGGATTGATGCATCTGCCCTGAACCCGGATGTCCCGTACGACAGCCTCACACCTGCCACAAAGAAAGACGGGGTGATCAGATGAAAAGCATTCGTCTTTTGAAGAGATGTAGAAGATTAAGGATGTAAAAATGGGACCTTGAGGAGGTGGGAAGAGAGAGGAGGAGTTGAGGATTAGGGATTTTTGGTGGTCGTTCATGGCGGTGCCTGTTTGATCAACGCAGCGTTTCTTGTTTTCTTCAACGGCTCTCACAGTCTCACTGACCACCGAGTGTGAAATTTGGCTAATGTAAATAAATAATCGAATTCGCCAGAATGGTAGTTTTATTTTTAATTGCATTATTGTTAGAGATATAATTAAAATTTAACTTTTTTATTGTTTTGAATGATATGTCCATTGACGGAGTCAGGAATCAATGTTGGGGGGGGGGGGGGGGTGACAGTGATAGATTTAGGATTTATATTCGGGCAGATTTTTTTTTGAGTATTTTAAAGGAAGTTAAGCGAGCTAAACGAAAAATTGAAAAAAATGTTTAAGAGTATTTGTACTTTACCTTCCAAGTTGCACTTTAAAACTGTAACACACTAACTCGGTACAAACAAAATTATTCTAACAATGAGTGTGCATCATTTCGAGTTTTTAGAAAATTTAAGTATTTTTGGAGCGAAATTGAAAGTTGGGTTTTGTTTAGAGAAGGATTAGGAGTTAAAGTTTCAATTTTGGGAGAATGTTGTTTAATGGAGGAAATTTAGTTGAGGGAGAGGGAGAGTACGGGTTGGAATTGGAAATTTTGAGTGCTCATTTTTTTTTTTTAATCATTAACATACTAATGACATATATTAAAAAATTAAAAATTAAAAAGGTTAGCGGTGGCCACAGCCTCCTCTAGTCATAGCGTGACTCTGTCCTTTCTTTTTTTTTTTTTTAAAACGGACTCCGTCCTTGGATATGTCTATATATATATATATATATGCCGTGTCAGTTTTCTATAATTTTTATTTTTCTCACTGTCGCAATATTGATGTTTATGTCCTATCCGGTATTTATATCAGTATTCGTGTTTTATAGGACAAACGAGTTTTTGTTATCCACTTGTCTTGAGCCTTGTTTTCAGAACCGGACCGGACCGGCCGGTCCGTCCGGTTCAACCGGCCATTTTCACGTTTCCGGTCCGATTCACCTTTTGGACCGGACTGCCTTCTGACCCGGGTCGGACCGGACGAACCGGCCGGTTTTTACGTAACCGGCGAACTGGATTGAACCGGGTTGAACCGGCCGGTTTGATGAGCCAAACCAAAACGACGTCGTTTTGGTTTGGTTTTTTTTTTTTAAAAAAAAATTGATGGGCCGGCCTATTGCAGGCATGGGCCAGCCCATCAGAGAGGCAACCAAAACGACGCCGTTTTTGGATTTTTTCATTTTTAATAATATTTTTTGATATATTATAAAATGCTACAGTAAAAACCAGCCGGTTCAATCCGGTTTAATCCGGTTTTTTCGTCTAAAATTTACCGGTTTAATGTGTAAACGGTTCCGGACGGACCAGCATCTACAATCCGGTCGAACCCGGTTGAACCACCAAATTGGCAAAAATAGTTCGCTGTCCGGTCCGGTTCTGAAAACTATGGTCTCGAGTTCTGCTTTCATATTTAGCTGTTAATTTTTTGCCTTTGTCACGAGATAATAATATATTTGGTATTTATGCTCGATTTTTTTGTGCGTGTTCACTAGTTGCATATTAATTTATGTTAACTAACAACTTTTGTTCAATAGTTTGTATTAATTTGATATTTTTTATGCACACATCATTTAAATAATTTGACACGTAAATGAGTATAAATTAAAAATGAAAGGAGCCAAAGGAACAATGTTTGCCTCTGTTCCTTTTGGTTTTTTTTTCAACAATATATTTATTTATTAATTTAGTCTCCCATTTCTTAATTTTTTTAATTAAATTTTTATATGATTAATTTATTCTTTATATTTATAAAAAAACTTCAACTAATCCCTCTAATGATTACTTTAATTACCATGTTAGTAAAAAAAATTCAATCAAACCCCTACATGATTAATTTAGTTCCTATATTTATTAAAAAAATTAATTATATTTTTAATAATTAATTTAGCTTCCGTGTAAAAAAAATTCCACCAAAACTCAAAATATATAAAGCTAAAGATTCAGAATTTAGTTTCTTAGTTCGTAATTTTTTTTAATCAAACTCCTGATTAATTTAAACTTTAATCTATGTGTCCGTAAAAAAAAATTAATTGAACTCTTACATGATTAATTTAGTTCTTAGTAAAAAAAACTTTCAATAAAACTCACCCAAATTGCTTGTAATATATATATATAACTCGTGCCAAATTAAAACAAGCTAAAAAATGCACCAGATAATTTAATGTTTTAATTTTTAAAAAAAAGTAATATTTGCCTTTCTCTATTTTATAAGAAAATATAATATATATTTTCGTTTTTCATGAAAAAATCCTAATGAGAAGGACGTGCTTGTAACTTCATCCGATAAACCCTTCAAACTTAAAACCACATCCTGCTAGAGGCACGCGCACGGCGCACCCGCGAAGCAGAAAAGATCATGGGTCTCCTCTCCTGGTTCAAGGGAACTCCCGAATCCGAATCAGCAACCACCCAAAACAATCACAATTCAAACCCCAAACCCGGTACCTCGCCGACCGAGGTCCCCGGCATGCACGGTGCCGTGGAAGTACCCCGTCCGCCCAAGAACGTCACCGTATTTGAGTTCGGGTCGGTCACTGCTTCAGGAGATAAGGTCACTCTAGCCGGGTTCTGCCCCGTTTCCGACGAGCTTGAACCCTGCCGCTGGGAAATCCTTCCGGCTGATGAATCCGACGCACCCCAGTTCCGCGTGGTTTTCTGAACGGCTAGTAAGGATTTAGTTGAAAAGTGAGATATTTGAAGTGACCCCTTTCTTTTCACACAGTGTAAAAATGGGTCCTTTCTTTGTTTATTTCATTGTGAACACTTTCTTGAGGAGAATGAATGCATAATTCTGTTAAATAAATTGTGTTGTTCTTTGATGTTAATGTCTCTCTCAATTTGCTTAAGGTTTTCTTTAGATGGATGGAGTAGGAGTTGATTGTTGGAATTGCAAGCAACTATGGATATTCGTGTCACCTACTTAAATTCCTAAACTTTCAATGATTTTTTTTACTTGTGAATCCATCATGGTTAGGCTCAAGTTTTTGTCGCAAGTGTAGCAAATTAAAAAAAGTATTATCTATTTACATTTCAACCAAAAACTCTCTATGGCTTACATCCTCTGTAGTCTTTAACGATGAGGCAGGAAGAATAAATATTGGTGATTGAAATTTAGAAACTTGTTCAGTGACTGTTTGGGAAATGGCAATAAATTTCTAGTGCATCTTTACATTTGAGCCCCTTTCTCTCCTAAGTCTGCATTACCAAACTAAGGTAAAGGTAGAGCAGACAGAACAGTGCATTGGGGAAGACAGCAGGACCAAACTGCTGCTAAATATTTTTTCTTTAGGTGAATTTGAAACTGCCTGGAATTTAAACTTATTTGCTGCTTTGCTGGAATCAGTCTACCCTGTCAGTCTTAATTCTAGCTCACAGGAAAGCATGAGCTAACTTTTGTGTTCACCCTTCTCTACTCTTCTTTTAGCATTCATTTCTCGTGTTGGACCTTTTACACTCTCCTAGAGGAAGAAAACCTATCAATTGCTTTGAAGCTTTGGTAAGTACACTGGATGGTTCTTTTCTCTCTTTATTCCCCCTTTGCGTATTCTTGGGTATGCTTGGAAATTTCTAAGTCTATGCTGGTGGCAAAACTATGGCCTTTTGGTGGCTATCAAAACATTTTAGTGCATTGGGGAAGTGGTGGAATTTTCCAAGTCTTTGTTGACTTCCTTGCATTGATGATCGTTGTCTTGCGTGTTAGACTAATTGTTCAGCTGGTGGGGCTGAAAGTTTATCGAGTCTTTGTTCATTTTTCCTTGGATTGATGATTGATGCCTACTCTTTTTACTCAGATAGCTTTGGCATGAGTTTTTGTCCGTGTCATGCACTATTATCTTTGCTGCTTTGCTGCTTTGCTGGATTCAGTCTACCCTGTCAGTCTTAATTCTAGCTCACAAGAAAGCATGAGCTAACTTTTGTGTTCACCCTTCTCTACTCTTCTTTTAGCATTCATTTCTCGTGTTGGACCTTTTACACTCTCCTAGAGGAAGAAAGCCTATCAATTGCTTTGAAGCTTTGGTAAGTACACTGGATGGTTCTTTTCTCTCTTTATTCCCCCTTTGCGTATTCTTGGGTATGCTTGGAAATTTCTAAGTCTATGCTGGTGGAAAAACTATGGCCTTTTGGTGGCTATCAAAACATTTTAGTGCATTGGGGAAGTGGTGGAATTTTCCAAGTCTTTGTTGACTTCCTTGCATTGATGATCGTTGTCTTGCGTGTTAGACTAATTGTTCAGCTGGTGGGGCTGAAAGTTTATCGAGTCTTTGTTCATTTTTCCTTGGATTGATGATTGATGTCTACTCTTTTTACTCAGATAGCTTTGGCATGAGTTTTTGTCCATGTCATGCACTATTATCTCATACTGTCATTTTGTTTTGTGAATTTGAGAGGATTTCATGCAAACAATTTCCTTACTTGAGCAAGTAGATATATTCTCAGCTGTCAGCATTCTTCATCAACTCAAGTGGTATCAAGAGCTAGGATTATTATACTCCATATGCAAAGACTTTTTGGATGCTGACATCAGATCAAGCCTTTCTGAACTTCTTACTCTTATTTTATGTGATTTTCCCCATGCTTGTGATTTTTCTAATGTTTTACCATGCATCCAGGCGTGAAGACATGTTTGCTGGCAAATGTAGAAGTGTAAGCACTCTTATAATGTAAGTTCTAAGTAGTAAGTTAGTGTCTTCCTCGCACTCACTTGCAGGGTAGTTTTCTTAGAACAGCCCTGTGCACTGGCAAATGGTTCTAACTTCTAACTGTGGATTGCTGGGTCTTTGCTGACTTTTCCAAGTTGTCATTGGAGTGCCAGAATATTTCCAAGTAATTGGTGCCTTCGGTGGAGTGGTGGGTCATCAAAATGTTTCATGCCAATGCAAGTCTTTGTTCCCACTTGCCTTAATTCATGACACATGATTGATGTTGATTTGTTTTTTTTTAATAGAAGGAGGTATGGGTCTAACCCAGTCTGAGTCGAGCCGGGTCTTAAAAATTATTTAACTCAAAGTTACTCAAATGATTCTAATTAACCCGTAATAAATATACACTTTTGTAACTTACACGAGGACCCATATATATGAATTTGTTTCATTTGATTAGTTAGTCATATTTATCCATCATAAAATTATTTAATATCCGCAAAATGAATCCTAAAATTTAATATTTTTTATAAAAAAAATTCTATTATTCTTAAGTTTTAATAAGATTTATATTCTTAGTAAAAGATCCTGAGAGAAGGTTAATAAATAATCTTTTTCTTATGTTATGTTTTTATTAGAAAAAGGTGTAAACAAATGTTAATTAATGTATTTTTAAAATATAAATGCCGTATCATGCAATTAGACACCAATTTTAACACTGCCAAAATATTGTTGCCAATTTAAAAAGGAGAAAAATCCAAAAATGACACTTATAAACAGAGTTACAAAATAAGCACTTTATTCTTGGCAATTCATCAACAAAGATTTTTGTTTTGTCTTTTTTATCTCAGTTTTGTATATACGACTATTTTTAGACACCATATTTTCCTCTCAATTCTCTCAATCGTAATTGCATCATACTTTTCATTATTCCAATTTAATTTTGAGAAAAAAAATCCAATGTTAAGAATCAATCAAATTAATTTTTATTTAGCGAACCGAAAAAAATTGATTTTATGATTCAAGAAATTTGATTTCATTGAACCAAAAAGAACCGATTTATCAAACTGAACCGAACCGATTTACCAAATTGAACCGAACCGATTTTATAAGGTACCCAGTTAAATGAATACTTGCTTAAATTGAGCCAAAAATTCAACGGTCCAAACTGAACCCAAAAAATTGAGCACCAAACCGAAAATGTAATTGGCCAGGTATCCGGCCTATGCATATAACCCTACCAGCAAGACAACCATCCAGATATATGCACTTTGACAATGCCATTCGGGTTGATCTTTCCTCTAACAGTAAATTATTTTGTCTTGCATACATTCTTTTCTTTTCTCTGTAATTCCCATTATCCTCAGGCATGTATTTATGTCTCAGCAGCCGTATACTTCAAGTCCAAGTCAATGGATAGGATTGGGACTTTCTTCTCCCTTGTGGAAAAACTTTGCCTTGAAGGAGTACTATGCTTAGGTCAAGTCTTTTTATATAAAATGCTCCTCTCCAGTCTCTTACAGAAAAGTGAAAACTTCCATTCATCTGCATACTTTGAAGAAATACAAGCTCATGGCTTCTAGTTCTTCTCTGATCACATCTTCATGGCTTCACAATGCAATCCTATTACTTGTCTTTCACTCAACATTTTACACAGCCATGGTTTCTTGCAGCAAACCTTTCATTCCCTACAAACAACACTGTGCCTCTGTCGTTCCTGAGTCCAAACCTACTGCTTCGTCCCAGTCTATCCCTTTTGTCCCAAACCAAGTTGGTTTCTTTTCTGGTGGGGAAGAACTCCTGCCTCCTGGAAATTCATTTTACGGATCGAGTAGCAGGAAACTTTTCTTGTTTCAGACCCACCATGTCTATAGCACTGATGCTGATGATGTTTACAAGGTTGATGCGAGTTTGATCGTTTCCACTGCAGAATGGGGTTTTTATAGGGAGGATATGGCTCACAGTTACTCCTACTCTCCTATGGTCATTATGGATGGGTCCTGGGTAGGTCCTTTGAGCTTTGAAGTACAAGGGTTCTGGTCGAAATCTACCGGAAAGCTTTGCATGGTTGGTTCTGGTTCTACTCGCTCTGCAGAAGGTAACACTCGTATTTTCACTGCTGTACTTAAGCTTAATAACGTGGGGAGTTCTTGCAATATCTCTAGTTTGGTTGAAGGTGCATTAGAGAGCTTGAGTGTGGTGTATAATTCTAGTCCTTTTCAACCAATTTTCTTGTTGATTTTACCACAATTGAATTACAACTACAATGAGGTTTCGAAAGAAGTTGGTTCTGTTTCCCCTGCTGAGATTGATGTCCCAAGTAGTTCATCGCTCAGCTTGCCGTTCAGTGTTTCGATTTGTTCAATATTCAAACGCGATGTCAGGTCATTTAAACTCCAATATGCTAGTAGATGCAGCTCTGCGCAGAATTGCAATCCCTTCGGTCAGACTCCTGGATATTTTCCTCGAGCCATGTCATTCAGTTTAATTCAATGTTCTGATGATACACGGAGTCTTAGATTTCTTCTAGAATTTTCTAACAGTACCTATGCTGGTTATTATGCCTCGTTTAGTCCAAATACATCATTGGTTGCGGAAGGATTATGGGATGCGAAAAAGAACCAGCTGCGCGTTGTTGGTTGTCGAATCATCAGTGCACCTGATTCTTTGGCTGGTTCTCATGTGGATGATTGTTCTTTTAGGTTGAGTATAAGATTCCCCGCAGTTTGGTCAATGAGAAACACTAGTAGTATTGTGGGTCAGCTTTGGAGTAGGAAACCTGCAACTGATCCAGGTTACTTCGACAGGATCATGTTTCAAGTTGATGGAAATAAAGCATTAGGGATTCCAGGGCTCAAGTATAACTACACATTTGTTGAGAAAGCAAGAAAGTCATGCGAAAAGAAGAAGCCTGGTGAAGATGGAGGTAGACAATATCCAGATGTGAAATCGCCTGACATGGAATTTGATTTGTCAGTCAAGAATTCAAGAGGAGAAATAATTGGGTGGGGTGACTCCAAACCCATCTTTGTAGATGATAAAGTTGCTACGAGGATTACTCATTGGATTTCAACAAGCTCGAGTAACGGAAAACAGTCATCAAGCTCGAGGAAAGGGAAACAGTCATCAAGCTCAACGCATGCACAGTCCGTCATTGAAGCAAGCGACAACAAGCCAATAAACATGAGCTACCAAATGAGCTTCAGATTGCATAGTTCACCAACATTTCAGGTTTCTGCTGAAGGGATTTATGATGATAAAACAGGAAGTCTTTGCATGGAAGGCTGCAAATATCTTGATTCAGACAATCAGACATCAGAAATAGACTGCAACGTTCTTGTGAAGCTCCAGTTCCCTCCAACAGATTCACATGATCATATCAAAGGTACCATCGAAAGTGAAAGAGAAACCTCTGATCCTCTATTCTTCGAGCCTCTTTCCTTTGCTGCAGTTGCTTCTTACAAGCGGCATTCAAGAGAATCGATATCACGGATGAATACAGAAACGGTCATGGCCCTGATCTCTTATACTCTTGTATGCGTCTTTGTACTATGCCAAATCTTACATGTGAAGAAGCACCCAAAAGTGCTCCCTTTCATTTCACTTCTCATGCTCACGGTGCTCGCTCTGGGGCACATGATCCCTCTGTTGCTAAACTTCGACGCATTGTTCTTTGCAAACCAAAGGACTTCCTATTGGAGGAGTAGTGGTTGGCTAGAAGTGAATGAAGTTATGGTGAGGGTGGTCGTAATGGCTGCTTTTCTTCTTCAATCCCGACTTCTGTTGCTTGTGTGGTCTGCGTGGTCAGCTGATAGAAGCCAAAAGACTTCATGGATTGCTGAGAAGAGGACACTGTACATGTCTTTGCCTCTATACATGGTAGGATGCTTAATCGCCTTGTATCTGAATTTGAAGAAAGGCAAACAAGAAGATGTGATGCATTCCGTATGGACAGACTTGAGTTCTTATGCTGGTTTGGTACTGGATGGTTTCCTTTTCCCTCAGATTCTCCTCAACATCTTCCACAACTCGCGCGAAAATGTACTGTCTCCCTTCTTCTACATGGGAACCACATCTCTTCGCCTGCTACCGCACGCGTATGATCTTTACAGGGCTCACTACTACATTGATGATTTTGATTGGTCATACATGTACGCCAGGCCTGGTGCAGATTATTACTCCACTTCTTGGGATGTCATCATTCTCCTAGGTAGTCTGCTGTTTGCCGCAATCATATACCTGCAGCAGCTCTACGGTGGTCGTTGTATCATACCCAGCAGATTCAGGGAGCTGCAAGTGTATGAGAAGGTGCCAGTGGCTGAAGATGCATAATCCATCAGGATCTCGCTTGTGTAATTTTCTTGGAGCAACTCTGTTTGTGTTTTTTCCTTGTGTTTTGTAAAATATATTACAAGATCCTTGTAAAATAGTTTTGGTTTCTGTTAAGGGTCTTTTTTTCCAGTCTCCCTGAATACTCTTGCATAGTTTTCTTCATTCCTCTAACTCGAGCACGAGACCTGGGTTAAGAATGAACAGAATTGGCAATGCCGAGTTCACATCTTTTACTGCGAAATCCTACTTTCAGATCTCTCGTCCTTAATCCCTTTGTAATTTAAGCCTTGGCTTATTATATATCTGACATTTCTCACAAGTTTTTTCTGCTAAATCGTCAACAAATTTAACGAAGAAACATTATGGACAAAGAATTGCACTCAATTAGCACACCTGGTTGCAAAATGATACATACAAAAGCTTCACCAAAGCAAGAAACCCCCACCCAAAACGAACAATTTTTTTACAAATATGAGAAGGCCATGTCTTAGACAAAACTGTACTCGTCACGTTCACTCATGCCGACGAAGCACAATACAGCCATTACAAACACGAAAAGTGATGAAAGCTCCATAGCCAGTGCTCCCCAGCCAATTACGCAAGCATGCTTTAAGATCACTGGTATTGCAACGCTCCCAACTGCAGAAGCTCCGGTCAGAAACTTTGTTGCATTGACCCAGCTGTATCACCAATCACCAAGAAACAAGAATAAGAATTAGTTTACAGTTTATCGCTTCATCTTAAAATAGACAAACTGTAATCGAAGAATCACTTTGGAGACTACTGAAGTCTTACCCGTTATCTGATTCTGAAAACAAAGAGGAACTGTCCGAACCGGCAAAGAACAGCAAAGGCATAGGAAGAATCACATACGTTATTACTGCAAGGGATGAAATAAGACAACTGTCAGCAAGCATCGCATTACTGGTCTCTCCAACATAACGGGTACCTATATAAAATGCATACATGCTCAGTTGTCAAAATTGTCCATGCATCTTATGATTCTTATCAAAAGAATTAATTGCTTATGCATCCTGTATCTATGAAATAAATCATCCAATTCAAATAGATATGATTATTTCATTGCAAACATCAGAAATTAAAGGACCAGAGGGAAAGGTACATGTACCATGTAACACGCACACAAAAAAAGGAAAAAGAAAAGGCAAGACAGATATACTTGTACCACTTGAACCAAGAAAATGGTTTAAATCCATAGCCCTTAAAAAAAATTCAACAGGGCATCCTTTCTAGTCAATATCCATGTTTATGAAACTTAAGAAATAGAGTAACCAACAAAGAGAATTGGAGAAATAATCATTCTTGGGCAAAAAAATAAATTACGAACATAAACTTCATTACTGCAAAATAGGAACTAATTCAAGAAAGATCTAACATTATAATTGAAATGCTACATATTCTTTATTAGAGGTGCAAGCACAGCAATTCCCTACTGGTTGAGGTACATTGGACAACAGGGATCGTCTTAGTTCATGTCTCGACACAAAATTATAAGATTGAAAGCATTCAGAACAAAATCCGTTTCATAAGAATAGGCTACAAACTTGAATAAATTTAAATTTAGACAACGATCTAATTTCCAACGAACAAAAATGAGACGAGTAGGTCAGAGTTTAAAAAAACCCAGAAAATAGGGAATGATGTATCCCCCAGATTGAAATCTTCAGTCACTTACGAGTAAGCATCGGCCACCAGTTATCGTACAACGCGCATGCCTGCAACACCAAACGCAATGAACAATGACTTCTGATTAACTTGGGCACATAACATTCATTAAACTGTTCCACTTGAGGGATAATCGATTATGATCAACAGAAGTACTAACCAGGACTTGCAATACAATTCCGGCTGAAACCAAAATCGCCAAGGATGCAAGTTTCCCAGTTTGCAAACAGGAATTAACATAACCCGGCATGTCTCCCATCACCTAGCAAATGAAGAACAGCTAAAATGGTGACAACAAACAGATTCATTCACTTGAACTCTAGTGCATAGAAAAAACTAGTGGACATAGCAACAAGATTGCGAATTGATTAAACTCCCAAAATCACAAAAAGAAGTATAAACACGACAATTATCCATCCACCAGTAAACACTATTGAATTTCACAGAGAAATAACGAAACCCCAATTTTAAAAATATGGTTTTTATCCATTTCCCAGTCAAATAATATGTCAAATCTACTCGTGCACAAGTAGCAAATCAGTCTGGCGCGTGAGAAGCATGATGATGAAAGGAAACAAAAAAGAGGAACCTTTGATCTGTTTCTTCTGGAGAAGGAGAAGGAGAAAATAAAGAGAAGGGGATTACGTAAAAGGGAAGATTCGAACCTGAATTTACTGGAATTTGGAAAGAGCTCTAAAACCTTCAGTAACAGAGCGTCTCCTCCATGGGATCTAACCAGGAAATTTCCGGCGTTGCTGGGTTGGGTACAGACTACACAGATGACAGATACAATACAATCGTACATGAGTAACAGGCAGAATAAAGGTTTTTATCAAAAGAAACACAAAATAAGTCCCTCAACTATAGCTTTTCTTAATTTAGTCCCTGTGCCTTCAAAAAAAAACATTTAGTCCCTGTCCCTTTCTCAATTAGAGAGCGTGACGTCGTCATTGTCCGTGAATGGAAGGTTATAACTTACATGTAATTATTTATTTATTTTTTCATATTTTATGTGTTTTTAGTCAATTGTTCTGAATCGTTTTATTAACTATATTCAATTAACCTAATTTTAATTCTCCTTATATATTGAAAATGATAAAAATGATATATTTTTAAAGACAATAAAAATTGATCACCTTGGCACCGTTAACACAAGCTGCAGTGTTTGAGGATCAGCAATGGCTTGCTAAGTCACATGCTGAATATGAAATTGCAAAACAGCTTGCGAGAGAAAAAGAAGGTTTGAGTGTGAAAAGTATAGAGGGAACCACTGAGTGTGTGAGCCTTAAACATTCGCATAAAAACAGCATGCATGCAGAGGGAGAGTGTAAACATTCGCATGAAAACAGCAAGCATGCAGAGGGCGAGTGTAAACATTCGCACGAAAAGAGTAAGCGTGCTGAGAGTGGCATTGAGAGAAAAGGAGAGGTAAATAAAAAGAAATTGAGTGTATATGCCAAGGGGAGCGAAGTGAGGAGAGCCATGCTTTCTCATAACAACTGTTTTGACGCAAGCCGTCCTCTACTTCTAATCCGTTTTCGCTCTTCTTGTTTAACCTCCAATGAAACGGAACGGCACAACACCGTTCCGATTGGTATATCTTCTCTCTTGCAGGAATTTGGAGATGTTCTACCCGAAGAGATGCCACCTGGCTTACCTCCGATTCGAGGCATCGAACATCAGATCGACTTTGTTCCTGGATCGGCAATTCCCCATCGGCCGGCTTACCGATCCAATCCAGAGGAGACAAAGGAACTGCAACGGCAAGTGGACGATTTGCTTGCGCGTGGGTACGTTCGGGAGAGTCTGTCTCCGTGTGCCGTTCCAGTCATTCTAGTCCCAAAGAAGGATGGATCTTGGCGCATGTGTGTTGATTGTAGAGCAGTCAACAAAATCACTGTAAAGTATCGCCATCTTATTCCTCGATTGGATGATATGTTAGATGAATTAAGTGGTAGTAAATTATTTTCTAAAATTGATTTAATGAGTGACTACCACCAGATTCGTATGAAAGAAGGGGATGAATGGAAAACTGCTTTTAAGACTAAGTATGGTTTATATGAATGGATGGTTATGCCGTTTGGCTTGACTAATGCTCCTAGCACCTTTATGAGATTAATGAACCATGTACTTCGGCACTTAATTGGTAAATTTGTTGTAGTTTATTTTGATGACATTTTAATCTATAGCAAATCATTGGATGAGCATGTTTTACATCTTAAGGAAGTTTTTCTAACACTTCGTGAGCAGAAATTATATGCTAAACCTAGTAAGTGTTCTTTTGCATTGGAACAAGTTGGTTTTCTTGGTTTCATTGTAAGTGCAGATGGCGTTAAAGTGGATGAAGAGAAGATCCGGGCAATACGGGAATGGCCGACGCCGAAGGCCGTTACCGATGTGAGATCGTTCCATGGATTAGCAAGCTTCTATCGGCATTTTGTAAAGGATTTTAGCACCATTGCCGTTCCATTGAATGATTTAACAAAAAAGAATGTTGTTTTCAGGTGGGAGCAACAACATGAGGAGGCGTTTGCTACCCTCAAGAAACGGCTCTGTGCCGCTCCCGTGCTAGCATTGCCCGACTTCAGCAAGGCGTTTGAGATAGAGTGCGACGCCAGCGGATTAGGAATCGGTGCCGTTGATGGGTGCCGAGACCGTCAAAATATATTAAAGTACAATTTACCATGCAAGTATATAATTGAATTACAGCAAGTGGTAAAAGGATCGTTCCTCAGAGATTCGGTGGATTAAAAGCAATTCTTTGTATTAAATTAAAGGGGTGGTAAATACCAATATGGGTTGTTGGTTGGTTGCATATAAATTAGATTAACAGAAATAAACAAAACAGGATACGCAGTGGGTGATATTAATCAGTTGATAACGGCTTCCCAGTAAGGATTTCTTGTAGCTCATGATTCGATTAAGTTGATCATAGATGCAAAAGTGGTAAACACTAGACTTATAGGAAGGCTATAGAGATCAGGTATTGGTCACCTAGATCTCCTACTTTCCTCCTACACAAGACTTCCAAAGAGACACTCTATTGGAAGTCCCTAATTATCCTAACAATCCTAAGAGACACTCTATAGGATTTAATCAGGGCAATTGATAGACGCAGGGAAAGACCTAATCCCCGGCCTGGGATAGAGAATCGTGTCTATCCTATAAACCAGATCTAATCCTTCTTCTAGTTGTCACCAGCTAGTTGCCTTCGTATTTCTCTTGGCAATGTAGACTCCAAAGCCGCCAGAAAAGACTGTAATCATCCAAACCTTATGTGAAGCTGATCAGACTTTACTAAGAACAGGGACAAACTGTCATGTAAACAAGAAGAACAAGAATACAAGTATAGTGTGTGTGTAGTGCTATTTGATCTCACAACCTAGGAATCATGGCTTCGAATCCTTACTAAGAAGAAGGCGTTTAGCCTATAATAGACATAACAATAATAATAATAAAGAAACAATCATAAACTGAATCCGAATTATATTAAAATAAAAGAAGAGTTAAACTGCAACTATGGTAGAAAATATCCAAGCGTGAAGAAGTCCCTCCTTTCCCTCAGCGGCTGCTTTAAATAATAACCTAAGGAATCGTTCTCTAAAAATCCGTGATAAGGATCAAATAAAGTAGTTTTAAATCTCCTAAATTGAAACTAGGAGTTTCACTATCAAAAGGACTTATAGTTGGAGTTGAACTCTGCAGAAAAACCCTTCTGGAAGCAGAGCAGCTGGCACACACGCTCAGCTCGCGGCCCAGGCCCACATGTTGTATCCTCATTAATCCGGTTGACTCTGGTCAACGCTTCCAGTTCCTTGGCTTATCCCAGGTCTGGGATCGTATTGTTCTTTGATCAGCAAAACAGCTCTGATAAAGGCTCTTTGGACTCCTTTTGAATAATTCTGCTTCTCAGCAGCTTATCTGTGGAAAAGGAGGGAAAAACCAATATTTAGCAGTATCATCATCCCAAAACAGACGTAAAAGGATGATGAAAAGATGACATTTTAACGCTCTATCAAATCCCCCACACTATCTCATGCTTGCCCCCAAGCATCAAAATAAAATAAAATAAACAATTCAAAACAAAACAAAACACATCAGACACCAAAACTCCAATCTTCCTCCTTCGGTTGTTTAAACCATCATTGGAATTACCTAGATGTTTCCCTAACCGACCCAATACAAGACTAACAGGGAGAAATCAATACCTCAAACGTACCCTATCCACATAGTTTCAAGACATCTAGCTTTTTTTTTTTTAAAAATTATGAAATGATCAAGGGACAAGGCTCTCCACAAAATTGAGTCCTACCACAGTGCAATTCCATCTAAATGTGCTTCTAACCATAGTGCCATTTAAACCACTTTGACAGATAATTGGCTTTTATCTTTTGCCCTTTGTATTTTTACAGGCTTTTTGCATAGCAGTGCTTGTTCTTTTCGGCAGGAACTTCCACTTTTGCTATTCTGCCCTATGACGTTCCAGCACATTTCAAAAGTTTACACATTCAATCTGATGGATTTTAAAAGCACTCTCAATTCAGCGTGGCAAGCCCTATCACCCTAATAGAAAGTTATGCCCTAGCTAGCTGTCATTTTGACCATGTGGATGGTTAACGTTTGGGTACATTAGGTTATATGCCCCTAAGGCATTGATCAGCTTACGTTCTTTCACTTCCCTGTTACTAGAGTAGTGTCTCACCTAGACAAACATCTAAATGTAGTCCCAATGTTGAACTAAACAGCCTAGGCCAAAGATTGGTTTTTTTGGTGTACGCACATACAAGACTGACTCAAAATATGCACAAAAATAAGAAGTAAAAGTCATGCAGACATCAGACCTAAAATAAGAAAAATCAAAATGAAAAACCTGACTCAAAAAGACTCAATACTCAATCAAGTAAATCAAAACAGATTATCAACACAAAAAGTCCTCCCCCACACTAAAGGACACTTTGTCCTCAAAGTGTGAGAAAGAAAAAAAAACTCAACGTTAATGTAAATAAAAGAAATTAAAAACAAAGAAAGATAATACCCGGGGCAATCATGGGTAGGGTGGGAAGGTATTTGCATGAATTTTCCCAAGAGCTCCTGTTGTATAGCTTCGGAATGCTTTTGGTCCTCAGTCAGCTTCTGGACTTGAGCTCCTAGCTGTTCAAAAGTTTTCTGCTGGCTCCTGGTTGGCCAACAGTCGCGTCATCATGGCTGTTATGTTTTGCATCTCATCCCCAACCCTGGGATAAGATCAACTTCAACTGCAACTGCCTCCTGATTTTTCTGGAAAGAAAAAAAAATTATTAAACGAAATTCCATCAGATTCTTCTCGAGTTTTATTCAAACCAAATAATTGATTATGAGAGAATTAAGATGGTGCAAGGGCATGGGTTGCCTCCCATGTAGCGTCCTTCTTTTATGTCTTGGACTAGACATGAAATTCATCATTTATCCAAACAAGGGTGGACTTGAACTTCCTCCACCGTGTAGCTCTGAAATCCTTCGTGGTAAGGTTTCAGCCTCTGTCCATTAACTTTGAACGCCATTCCCTTCTTCATATCTTGTATATCAATAGCACCATAAGGGTAAACGTTAACAACAATATATGGACCCATCCATCTAGATTTTAATTTTCCTGTAAAGAGTCTAAATCTAGAATTAAATAGTAACACTTTCTGGCCCACATGAAAGTTTTTATCCTTAATGATACTGTCATGGTATTTCTTAGTTTTTGCTTTTACGAGTTGGGAGTTTTCATATGCATCTCTGCGCATCTCTTCCAATTCTTGGAGTTGGAGTTTCCTTGCTGCTGCATCTCTTTTTAGCTCCAAGTTACACTGCTTTATCGCCCAAAAGGACTTGTGTTCTAGTTCGACTGGAAGGTGGCAAGCTTTGCCATTTCCTAGATTGTAAGGAGTTGTGCCTATGGGAGTCTTAAATGCCGTCCTGTATGCCCAAAGAGCGTCGTCTAATCTTTGACTCCAGTCCTTTCTGTTTGGATTGACTGTCTTTGCTAGGATGGCCTTCACGTCTCTGTTCGAGACTTCTGCTTGCCCATTGGTCTGGGGGTGGTATGCTGTGGACACCCTATGATTGACCTGATATTTTGCAAGTAAGGCAGTAACTACCTTATTGCAAAAGTGGGTCCCTCTGTCACTGATTAATACCTTGGGTACTCCAAACCATGGTCTTTCCACCAGGGCAAGTATAAGGCTCTCGTCGGGTCCATCTCCCAGGGCAAAGAAAAGGGCTTTGTCTGGAAATTCCTCTTTTACTGGTTCATGGTCTGGTTTCACGAGTAATCTGCTTAAGTGATCTGCTACTAGATTCTCCTTGCCACTTTTATCTTTAATCTCTAGGTGGAACTCCTGGAGCAGTAAAATCCATCTGATCAACCTCGGTTTGGCTTCCTTTTTGACTAGCAAATAGCGTAACGCTGCATGATCAGAGTAAACAACAACTTTAGTTCCTAATAAGTATGCACGGAATTTATCTAAAGCAAAAATTATGGCAAATAATTCTTTCTCTGTGGTTGTATAATTTTTTTGTGCATCGTCAAGCATGCGAGACGCATAATAGATAACGTGTGGATCACGTCCTTCTTTTTGTCCTAAAACAGCACCAACAGAATTATTAGAAGCATCGCACATAATTTCAAATGGTAAATTCCAGTTTGGAGCTTTAATGATGGGGGCTGTTGTTAACTTCTTCTGCAATGTGTCAAAAGCAGCCTCACAATCAGAGTCAAATTTAAACTCTGTCTCCTTCTGTAGCAACCTGCAAAGTGGGGCAGCAACTTTCGAAAAATCTTTAATAAATCTTCTATAAAAGCCTGCATGACCTAAGAAGGAGCGAACTTCACGCACGTTAGTAGGATATGGCAAAGAGTCAATAACATCTATTTTAGCCTTATCTACTTCTATTCCTTTTTGAGAAACTATATGGCCTAAAATCAGACCCTGATTAACCATGAAATGACACTTCTCATAGTTTAAAACAAGGTTTGTTTCTAGGCAGCGTTTTAGAATTCTCTCAAGATTTTCTAGACATTCATCAAAAGAATCGCCATAAACAGTAAAATCATCCATAAAAACTTCAATTCCTTTTTCTATGAATTCAGAGAAAATACTCATCATACACCTTTGGAAAGTTGCAGGTGCATTGCACAATCCAAAGGGCATGCGTTTATACGCAAAAGTTCCAAATGGACATGTAAAAGTAGTTTTGTCTTGATCCTCAGAATCGACGGGTATTTGGTGAAAACCAGAATACCCGTCAAGGCAACAATAGTGAGACTTACCTGACAGTCGTTCAAGCATTTGATCGATGAAAGGGATAGGAAAATGATCTTTCCTTGTCGCTGAATTGAGTCTCCTGTAATCGATGCATACTCGCCATCCATTTTGTACTCGAGTTGGCACTAATTGTCCTTCAGCATTTTCCACTACTGTCATCCCTGTCTTCTTTGGGACTACCTGTACTGGACTAACCCAAGTGCTATCAGATATGGGATATATCACTCCAGCACTTAAAAGTTTTAATACTTCCTGTTTGACGACGTCCATCATAGGAGGATTAAGTCTCCTTTGTGGTTGCCTCACTGTTTTGCAGTCTTCTTCCAGGTGGATCTTGTGTGTGCATATAGCAGGTGGAATTCCTTTTATGTCAGCTATAGTCCATCCTATAGCTTCTCTGTTGTCCTTCAAGACTCTCAGGAGTCTTTCCTCTTCTAGCTGAGATAGTTTGTTTGAGACTATCACCGGCAGTCCTTCTCCCTGGCCTAAGAAACAGTACTTCAAGTGACTGGGAAGTGGCTTCAATATCAGGTCTGGGGCCTGTAAAACAGAAGGGACTAAAAAATTATTAGTCACAGGTAAATCTATAACTTTCAGATTTACTTCTATTAATTTGGCTGCATCCAGCTCATATACTGCTTCCTCAATCTCTTCCCTGACTTCCACTTTGCTTTCTAGTTCCTCGAGTTTAAAGTAATCAATGCTTCTTGTGAGAACATACTCAAGGGGATCTGCATTGTCAATTTCATAAATATCTTCATCATCCAAATCAATGACATTAATAAAATTTAGACAATGTAAATCCTCTGGATATCGCATAGCATCGTACATGTTAAAAGAAATTATTTCTCCCATGAATTCTAAAGTTAAACAGCCACCAAAGACATCAATTTTAGCTCGAGCAGTCCTTAAGAAAGGTCTGCCCAATAATATCTCAGTAGATTTAGTAGTCTGTTCGTTACCCATGTCAACTATATAGAAGTCTGCAGGGAAAACAAAGTCATTGACTTGTACTAAAACATCTTCCACAACACCTACAGGGTAAATTATAGATCGATCTGCTAATTGAATAACAAGCCTTGTTTCTTTCAATTCTCCAATGTTCAAACTATTAAAAATTGTCAAAGATAACACATTTATGCCTGCTCCCAAGTCACATAAAGCCTTCTCGATCTTCTGTTCTCCAATTTGGCAAGGTATCACGAATGTCCCTCCGTTCTTACATTTGTTTGGTAGCTTCTTTTGGAAGACGGCTGAAACATTCTCGTTCATGTTTACCCTCTCTATCCCTGCAAGTCTCCTCTTATTAGTACAAAGCTCCTTTAAGAATTTTGCATATTTTGGAACCTGTGCTATCATATCTAATAAAGGAACGTTAACTGCTACCTTTCGAAATAGATCCAAAATTGCTTTTTCTTCCTTAACCTTCTTGGTCTTTTCAGACCTGTCAGGGAAAGGAAGGCGAATTACCTGGTCCTTCTTGATGGTAGCTGCTTCAGGAGTAGGAGTTGTATGTACTGGAGTTTCTGGAGTTACCTCAACTTCTGCTTCAATTTGGTCTGATATAGGTGTATCCGAATTCTTCGTTCCCAGCCCTGGGGTCTCTGTGCCACTCCTTAACGTCATAGCTGAGACGTTGTGCTTTGGGTTATCTACTGTTGATGCTGGTAACCTGGCTCCCTGCTCATTGCTGTTTATATTCAATTGTGTAATCTGTTTCTCAACGTTCGCAAGAGACGCTTGAGTTGCTTTCATAAACTGGCTAAGAGTTTCCTTTATTCCATCCACTGTTGTTGCAAGTGGCTGTTGTGGAATGGGATTTTGGGGAGCATTGGGTCTGGGCACGAAATTTTGTAAGTTCATGGGAGGAGGAGGCATTTGATTTAGGTAGGATTGGTTCTGACTATAGTTTGGCTGAACTATGGTGTTGGAATTCGTATTTTCCTTCCAACCTGGGTTGTTGTTATATTGGTTAGGATGGAACCTTGGTTGGTGAGGTGGGTACCTTCCATACTGTTGATTGTACTGATTTGCTGCACTGACTTCTTCGGGCGTTCCAGTAGCTAGTAAGCATTGATCCGACGAATGTCCTTGCTGGTAGCATAAACCGCATGAGATAGGTTGAATCTGTTGTACCTGAACCTGTTGACCTGCTTGGAGACTATCTAAACGGTTAGAAATCTCAGTAAATTTCTGCTCAAAGAAAGATACATTACTTGTACTTGTGCCTCTGTCAGCTGGTCCATTTTGGTAGCAATTTTCTGCCAGTGTTTGGAGTAGATTGTTGGCTTTTGTCAAAGTGCAATCCTGGAGGGCACCTCCTGCTGCTCCATCTAGCATCACCTTGTCTCTATGGATCATACCATCGTAGAAGTACTGGATCAAATTTTGATCCGAGACTCCATGATTCGGACAGATCTCTTGTAGGTCTTTATAACGTTGGTAATACTCTCCAAAATCTTCGCTCGGATCCTGATGAATTGATACGATGTTCTTTCTGGCATTCCCAGCCTTGGTGGAAGACCAATATTTATTGAGAAACACGGTCAACATTTGGGGCCATGTTGTGATAGAGTTGTGCTGCAAACTTAGAAACCAGTTCCTAGCCTTGTCCTCAAGAGTCCAAGGAAAAGCTCTAAGTTTGGCTCTGTTGATATCCACTCTAGGTGGTTTGAGGGTTTCACACTCCCAATGGAGGCTTTGAAGGTGTTTAAACGGGTTCTCACTTGGCAGGCCATAGAATTTCTTAAGGTTGTGAATAGTATTGGGTTTTAAATTCCAATCATTTTCAGCTGGTGGGTACTGGATACAGAAATAGGTATCTGGTGGTGGTCCATCATTGTGATACTGCCTAAGAGTCTGTTCAGGTGGCGGTGGTGGTGGTGGAACATTTTCCTCTCGATCTGGATTGGGGTTTTCCATTTCTGGTTGGTCGGGGATAAGGTTGTTTCTAGGTAATGATGACGAACCTTCTCCCTGGTCTGGGATAGGGTTGTTTGAATGCGATTGCTCAGAGCTGACTTCTGATTCAGACCTCTGTCTCTTAGTTATCTTCCGATATTGCGTTTCCTTACGTGTAATTTCTGGATTGTATTCGGTTAATGGCTCACCGGAAGACCTGGTCATAAACAAACAAAGAAATTAATTTAATATCGTTGAATCCCCGGCAACGGCGCCAAAATTTGATGGGTGCCGAGACCGTCAAAATATATTAAAGTACAATTTACCATGCAAGTATATAATTGAATTGCAGCAAGTGGTAAAAGGATCGTTCCTCAGAGATTCGGTGGATTAAAAGCAATTCTTTGTATTAAATTAAAGGGGTGGTAAATACCAATATGGGTTGTTGGTTGGTTGCATATAAATTAGATTAACAGAAATAAACAAAACAGGATACGCAGTGGGTGATATTAATCAGTTGATAACGGCTTCCCAGTAAGGATTTCTTGTAGCTCATGATTCGATTAAGTTGATCATAGATGCAAAAGTGGTAAACACTAGACTTATAGGAAGGCTATAGAGATCAGGTATTGGTCACCTAGATCTCCTACTTTCCTCCTACACAAGACTTCCAAAGAGACACTCTATTGGAAGTCCCTAATTATCCTAATAATCCTAAGAGACACTCTATAGGATTTAATCAGGGCAATTGATAGACGCAGGGAAAGACCTAATCCCCGGCCTGGGATAGAGAATCGTGTCTATCCTATAAACCAGATCTAATCCTTCTTCTAGCTGTCACCAGCTAGTTGCCTTCGTATTTCTCTTGGCAATGTAGACTCCAAAGCCGCCAGAAAAGACTGTAATCATCCAAACCTTATGTGAAGCTGATCAGACTTTACTAAGAACAGGGACAAACTGTCATGTAAACAAGAAGAACAAGAATACAAGTATAGTGTGTGTGTAGTGCTATTTGATCTCACAACCTAAGAATCATGGCTTCGAATCCTTACTAAGAAGAAGGCGTTTAGCCTATAATAGACATAACAATAATAATAATAAAGAAACAATCATAAACTGAATCCGAATTATATTAAAATAAAAGAAGAGTTAAACTGCAACTATGGTAGAAAATATCCAAGCGTGAAGAAGTCCCTCCTTTCCCTCAGCGGCTGCTTTAAATAATAACCTAAGGAATCGTTCTCTAAAAATCCGTGATAAGGATCAAATAAAGTAGTTTTAAATCTCCTAAATTGAAACTAGGAGTTTCACTATCAAAAGGACTTATAGTTGGAGTTGAACTCTGCAGAAAAACCCTTCTGGAAGCAGAGCAGCTGGCACACACGCTCAGCTCGCGGCCCAGGCCCACATGTTGTATCCTCATTAATCCGGTTGACTCTGGTCAACGCTTCCAGTTCCTTGGCTTATCCCAGGTCTGGGATCGTATTGTTCTTTGATCAGCAAAACAGCTCTGATAAAGGCTCTTTGGACTCCTTTTGAATAATTCTGCTTCTCAGCAGCTTATCTGTGGAAAAGGAGGGAAAAACCAATATTTAGCAGTATCATCATCCCAAAACAGACGTAAAAGGATGATGAAAAGATGACATTTTAACGCTCTATCAGCCGTTCTGCTGCAGGAGAAACGGCTGATTGCCTTTTTCAGTGAGAAGCTCAAGGATGCTCAGCTCCGATATCCGACCTATGACAAGGAATTCTATGCTCTTGTCCGAGCGTTAGAAACATGGCAACACTATCTGATGCCAAGGGAGTTTATCATCCACACAGACCATTTGAGCTTGAAGTACCTAAAGGGTCAAGGGAAGCTCAATCGGCGACATGCCGTTTGGATGGAGTTTATAGAGGCGTTCCCTTACCACATTCAGTACAAGCAAGGTAAAGAGAATATTGTTGCCGATGCGCTATCGCGACGGTATGTGCTGATTACTTCTCTAAATGCCAAATTGCTTGGATTTTCGCACATTATAGAGCTCTATGCAACCGATTCTGATTTTGGTGCTCTTTACTTGCATGGCGTTTCTATTTCTGGTTCTAAATTCTACAAGCATGAGGGTTATTTGTTTAAAGGCAAACATTTGTGTATTCCTCATTGCTCTCTTCGTGAATTACTTGTGCATGAAGCCCATAGTGGTGGCTTAATGGGTCACTTTGGCGTGACTAAAACCTTGGATGTATTGCATGATCACTTTTATTGGCCTCACATGAAGCGTGATGTTGTCCGCATTATTGCTAGATGTTTAATATGTCGTCGAGCCAAGTCGAAATCTGCTGGTCATGGAGAATACATGCCGTTACCTGTCCCTTCTCACCCTTGGACCGATTTGTCTATGGATTTTGTCGTTGGATTGCCTAGGTCTAAGAACGGAAAGGATAGTGTCTTTGTTGTGGTGGACAGATTTTCGAAGATGTCCCACTTTATTCCATGTTCTACTACTTGTGATGCTACTCAGGTCGCTGATTTGTTCTTTCGTGAAGTAGTCCGTTTGCATGGTATACCCTTAACTATTGTGAGTGATAGAGATACTAAGTTTCTTAGTCATTTTTGGCTTGTTTTGTGGAAGAAACTTGGTACTAAATTATTGTATTCTACATCTTATCACCCACAAACCGATGGTCAAACTGAGGTGGTAAATCGGACTCTTGGCTCCCTTTTACGCACCTTAGTTAGTAAGCATGTTGATTTTCGAAGATGTCCCACTTTATTCCATGTTCTACTACTTGTGATGCTACTCAGGTCGCTGATTTGTTCTTTCGTGAAGTAGTCCGTTTGCATGGTATACCCTTAACTATTGTGAGTGATAGAGATACTAAGTTTCTTAGTCATTTTTGGCTTGTTTTGTGGAAGAAACTTGGTACTAAATTATTGTATTCTACATCTTATCACCCACAAACCGATGGTCAAACTGAGGTGGTAAATCGGACTCTTGGCTCCCTTTTACGCACCTTAGTTAGTAAGCATGTTTCTACTTGGGTTGATCATTTACCGTTTATTGAATTTGCTTACAACCGTGCTGTTCATTCTACTACTCATTACTCGCCGTTTGAACTTGTGTATGGATTTAATCCTAGAACTGTTTTGGATTTAACTCCCTTACCTTTGAGTGATGTTGTAAGTTTAGATGGTGCACAAAAGGCTGATTTTGTCAAGCAATTGCATGCTAAGGCAAAACAGAACATTGAGCGCATGAATGACAAGCTTGTGCAGAAACGGAACGAGGGCCGACGGCTAGTGACGTTCCAGGTGGGCGATTGGGTCTGGTTGCATATGCGCAAGGAGCGTTTTCCTGACCAACGCTGTGGCAAGCTATCTCCTAGAGGAGACGGACCGTTCCAGATTGTTGAGAAGATCAACAACAATGCCTACCAACTGGCATTGCCGAGTGAGTATGGTGCCGTTAGCTCTACTTTCAATGTTTCTGACTTAGCGCTGTTTGATGCAGATGACGAGTATGGACTTTCAGCTGATACCGATTCGGATTCGAGGGCGAATCCTTCCGAAGGGGGAGGGAATGATGCGAATCCACGCATCCAACTACCGTTACCACCAGCTGGTCCAATGACTCGAGCCAGAGCAAGAAAGCTTCAAGACCGATTGTCATCTCTCATTCACAAGGAGCTGGAATGTGAGATGTCAAGTGAGGAAGCTGCACTTCGAGAGAAGACCCCTAGAGTTGTGAATCTCCTTACATTCACAATAGCCGATGATGATTCTGCTAGAAACGGCACTTGACCGTTTGTCACAAAACGGCTCTTGTCCGATTCGTTCAAAACGGCTCTGACCGTTCTCACGTAATCGGCATCTGCCCGTTTCACTCAGCCGTTGCCGATTCACTCTTCTGTCGCGCGTGCCGATTGTTCAAAATGGCTCCTACCCGTTTCGCGTGTCCATAAGCTGGCGCGTTGACTGAAGATTTAAGTTGTTGACTTTAAATTACTTTAAGCTTAATTAGGTAATTAAACAGTTTAATTAGTTAAGCTATCTTCCTATTTTAGAAGTCCTACTTCTATTCCTATTAGGTTTACTTTTAGGGTTTGATTGTAACCTATATAATGAACTACTTTGCCTCCTTATTAGGTTGGCTGTTATTTGATAAATTGAGATATTCTCTTCAATCTCCGCCCCTTGTTCAAGTTGGTTGAACCTTGTTCTTCTTGAGTCCGCAATACTTGAGTCGTATACAAGTAAATCTTGGAATTGTATTATTGTGTCGTTTATCTTAGTGTGATTCTCACATTGTTGAGTCTAGTCCTAAGAACCCGATTCAAGACCCTTGACTTGAAATCGATTAGGGCTCTTAGCACAGGTTAGCTAAGTGGTCTAAGCTCGTACTTGTCGAGTTATCTATTTCCGCAGGAAATCTGTCTTTGAACAAAGATCAAATTTGGTGCTACGCATCCTAAGGAGCCAGGATCGTATCAGAGAGAGTCTTGATCAATCGGAGATTGGATGGTGAACCACCAATAATGAATTGGACTGAACTGGTGGAGGAGATGCGGAGACGGTTTGTGCCGGTCTACTACCTCCGAGATTTACATCAGAAACTCCAACGATTGTATCAAGGAAGTAAAAGTGTCACGGAGTTTTACCATGAGATGTTGTCCATGTTGACGCGATTGGATGTACGAGAGAGTAGTGAGGCAACCATGGCCTGATTTCTTGGTGGTCTTCGCAAGGAAATCTCCCAACAGTTGGACTTCCTTACCTACAATACACTCGAGGAGATGTATCACCTAGCCCTTAAACTAGAACGCCAAGTAAGCCCTAAATCCTGAAACTTTGTCAATACTATTTCTTCTTATACTCCACACTCTGTGACCAATACCAAAAAGCCTTGGCAAACAAACACCTCTAAACCGAGCTACACCAAACCAACTGATTCCCGACCAAACTACATCAACCCACCCGACCCTAAGCCATACACTCCCCAAGACACCTCCAAAATACCAACCCCAAACACAACCCAAAGGACTCCAAGCCGATCCATTGAGTGCTTCAAATGTGGCGGTAAAGGACACATGAGGGCCGAGTGTCCAAACCGTCGCATCATCTTGGTTAGATAAGGAGGGGAGACAGTAAGTGAAGATGAGGAATCTGAGAGGGAAGAAGTGATAACTATTGACATACCCCCAGGGCATTTTAGTCCTGACAGGGGTACCCTCATCTTCAGCTCTTGTAGGGCCTGTCTGGCCTCCTACTAGTCATGCTACCAGGCGGTGGTCGACGTCAGCGGGGGGCCCCCCATCCAGCACGATATGGCGCCTATTCCCACCCCGGTAAGCACACAAGCGGCATCTACTACTCAAGCGGCATCTACTCGGCGTTACCCCATGACCCCAAGCGGCACCTATTAGAGATGACACCTCTCTACTAGATCTCCTATAAATACCCCCCTAGGTAGAAAGGAGGGGGGAGAGACTCTCTCTCTACTCTTTCACTCTCTCTCACTACTCCTACTGATACTGACTTGATCGTCGGAGTATCTGCGAAACGTCAATTATTTAAATATAAAGAGTACTAAATAATCAAAAATAACAATGAAATTAAATATACTCCGTTAAAAAACCAAAGGTATAAAACTTAAATTAATTACATAAGATTAAATTTAATGGTAAGTAGGGGCAAAAGTAACCTATGCATAATAATGACACTTTTCCTCCATCCTCATCCTCAATCTCCATTTCCATAAAAAAATATCATCAATTGGGTGGAAGCTACTTCAGTCTTGAATTAATTAATGATAATACAGTTGTTAATAACCATAGCCCACTTAAATAATTTTACTTATGAAGTATGGATAAACATAGAAATTAAGAGACAATTAAGCATGAATTTTTATAAAATACTCTTTAATTTGGAATACTTTTTTTTACCTGAAATGATATTTTTAAAAAAAGTATAATTCTTTTATTTTATGGACTTTTATAATATACTAGCAATTCGGGCGCGTTGCGAGAATGAATTTTATTGAAAGAGTTATTCAAACATGAAGACTAAATTGAGTATTAAGAGTTTAGTTAAAAAAAATTATGATGATAGAGAGTAAATTAATCACGTATGAGTTTCGATTGAAAGTCTTTTAAGAATACGATAATTAAATTAATTATTTTGGGATTTAATTGATTTTTTTACGAATATGGGAGCTAAATTAATATATAAAGATTTGCTAGTAATTTAGGCCTCACGTTACGGTCCGAGTTTTATTGAGAAATTTGTACAAATACAAACATTAAATTAATTGATAAGGAGTTTCATTGAATCTTATTTTACGAATACGAAAACTAAATTAATCGTACAATTGATTGAAAATTCTTTATTAATACGAAAACTAAATTAATGATGTAGGGTTTTATCAGAAATCTTGTAAGAAAAGATGGGCAAAATAAATAAATAAAATTAATAAAGATAAAAAATGACGTCAGCTATTTTGTCATCTAACCCAAAGCAACAGTTAGTAGTAATAAAATTCTAAGCTCAGCCCATTAAAAGTCCAACTAGTTTTTGTTGTCTGTTCGTCACAGCTCAGTGAAGAGCCCATAGCCATCACTTGAACATTGGAGACCCGAACCCGAACCATATAGTCACCGAGCCACTCATCGACGGAGACAGCGTCGTCAGGTCCGGTCAGGTCCCGGAGACCCACCGCCCGTCCAAAGCTGCCACTTATTTCTTTCTCTCGTTTCTCTTTGCAGAAATCTCAGCAAGAAAAACAAGACACAACTCGAGAAACCTACCCGTGAATCAATGTCTTCCTCTTCCACCGCAAAGAAGCGCCCAAAACCAGCATCCAAAAGCCCGGAACCCGAACCCAATTCATCATCTTCTTCCCTTTCTTCCATAGTTGAGCCGCCCCAGAACTTGTTTCCTGCAAAAGAAGAGTTCTTGAGACTCATTGCAGTACTGGCAATCGCATCATCAGTTCTCTTTGCCTGTAGCTTCATAGCCGGTTACTTCAACCCCTCCGCCAAGCCCTTCTGCGATAGCAATATAGACTCTGCAGATGCTTTCCTAGGTGGGGAACTTGTAATTTTTCTTGTAAATGTAGGTTCTTGTACGCAGTTTGGTGCTTTTTAGAAACTGGTTTGGAATTTACATGTAGTATATAGGTTTTGTACACTTCTTTTGCGATCTTTTCTCCATGTGATTTTGAGATTTTGTTATTGCAGTCAACTTTGCATTTTAGTCTTCTGCAGTACCTCTTGCTGTCTTCGTGTAATGCTGCTTATTCCGAATATAATTTGTCCTGTTAACATACACTCAATGTTTCACTGTTTCAGATATTTGTGAGCCTTGCCCGGAAAATGGAGAATGTTATGAAGGAAAGCTGGAATGTAGTCGTGGCTTTAGAAAGCATGGAAGCAAGTGTTTAGAAGATGGAGATATAAATGAGTCAGCTAAGAAAATTGTCTGTGATGAGAATATTATTTATTCTGGTACTCTGATTTTCTAATCAAGGGAGAATGCACTCATCTTTCTGAACTTCTCAATTTGCATGCAATGCCGCTGCAGTCAGAGTGGATAGAGAATCGTCTTTGTGAAGCCTATGCTAACTTTCTGTGCCACGGAGTCGGGAAAGTTTGGGTATGTTGCTGCTGCATCTCTCTACAAATTTCAAAACATTTTTTTCCAAATATTTACAGCTTATGCCTATGCAGTGGTGCTTTGTCTAGCAAAACTTGTTGTGATTAAAACTGTTCATTCCAGGTTCATGAGGATGATATATGGAATGATTTAGAGGTACAGAAGCTCGTGGGGAAGGATGGTACCGATAATCTGGTTTATACATACACCAAAAGGAAAGCAATGGAGGCCGTTGATGTATTATTGGAGACAAGGACAAAGTCTTCTGGGTAGGCTATCCCACCCTAAGTTAATGTTTCAAGTTTATTTAAACTCTAGCTCCTGTTACCGTGTTTGGGTGTGCTCCTAGCATACCTTTTGTTTCTTCATTATTATTGTTGTCGTCATTCCTTTTCTTTTCCTTCCCTTGCTTTGCAGAAGCAAAGAGTTGAAGTGTCTGGACCAGGTGGCAGAACATTATAAACCGTATACTTGTCGTATTCGTCAATGGATCTATGAGCATGCTCTTGTTATTTCGCCAATAATTGCTCTGGTAACTCATTTTCAAGATCCATGTTAGTTGCTTTAATTTAGTCATTGAGTGTTGAAGCTTGTTTACACTATTAAGTGCACAGGTTGTGGCATCTATGTTGGTAATTAGGAGAGTCCGACGGAGATGGTATATATCAATCAGGGCAGAGGAGCTTTATCGCCAGGTATTCTAGGCCTTTTTTTTTCAAAAGCCTCTAGTTGCATAGTTTTGTGTTACTCAGCTTGCTAACACTGTGGACATAGTATATGAATTGCACGGAGTTACAGTTGAAAAATGACTTGAAGTAAAAAATCAACAGTATCTATAGCTAAATATTTTATTTGAGACTAATAATTGTGGTAACAATATTATGAAAAAGGCTTTTCTTCTTCCCATTCATATTTCGTCGACTGTATAAGCTGGAGTCCTTCAAGTAAATTTTTAGGTCAAACTTTATAATTGCTGATGTTCTCTATTTGTTAGGTTTGTGACATACTTGAGGAGAGTGCCTTGACCTCAAAGGGATTAAATGGTGAATGTGAACCTTGGGTGGTGGCCTCTCGGCTACGAGATCATTTGCTATTACCCCGGGAAAGGAAAAACCATCAGTTATGGAAAAAGGTATCTTCTAATATTGTTAAACTTGATTATATCTACGGCTTCTTAATTAGATTGATATTGCATTCTCAGTCATTTTGTTTTATGAGTTGGCATAATTGAATAGCTTGAGAAATTTGTTATGTTCTTCATGGTCTCTGGGCAATATTTTGTTTAGAAGTAATAGGATATGAGTTAAAATATTTCTTGACTTTGACCATGTAATCTTTCTTGTATTTTAGAGTTGTGTCATTCAATGGTTGATGGCATAACACTTAGTAAAGTGTAAGAGTTAAGAATTTCACATTTTGTGTTGAAAGATTACTACCAATTGGATTTCAGGTTGAGGAATTGGTACAGGAGGATTCACGAGTTGATAGATATCCTAAGCTGGTGAAAGGCGAATCCAAAGTGGTCTGGGAATGGCAAGGTATAAACGCATATTTCCTTTTGAGTTTAGATGTTATAGTTGTTCCTATTTCTTACATGGTGATAAGGGGACCGTAATTAGCCGTTGGAATGAACTTATTTTACAATGATGTCCAGCATAGGAAGCCAAGAGTTCGCTGCTAGAGTATTGCACATCATTTGCTGCACATTTTAATTTTTCATTATTTTTACCCTCCTTTATGATCTCGAGGGAGGAACTGAGTCACTTTTGTGGGTTTTCCCTCATAAAAGTCCCACTCAAATCGGTTTCACTCTATGATCAGCTATCAGAGCTACTTTTCTTTCTGGCGTGGCAAAAACTAAATATTGGGTCAGATATATTGCTTGCACTATGTGGCGGTTGAAATTTTCATCCTAGGGCTAGATTATGTTTGTGCGAGACAATTCAGGTTTGTTTGTGCATTGCAGATGCTCAGAGATTTCCTTTCTAGCATGCGAAACTTATAATTTACGTGAAAATAACTCAACTTGCATTGTAGAGGAGAGTTAGGATAATGTTGGTGAATTTATCAGGGGTCGCCTAGATCACCTACCAACATGGTTGGGAGAATGGACATGCATATACTGTTTGCATTACAAATATAGAGGCAACATTTGGCTTTGTTTACACTGAGGTGGAAAATTCTTGGATTATTTAAGTTTTAATTGATTTGTACAACCTTTAGCAAAGATTTGAAATTCAGTTAAATGTATGGCCTGAGATAATTTGGGAATAGTGTTGCACATTTTGCCTTTTGTGTCAACTTGACATTTAATTCTTTATTGATTTTACAGTTGAAGGTTCCTTGAGCTCAGCAAGGATGAGACAAAAAGTAGAGGCAAGAAAATTGAAGTCCAGTCCAGGCATTCAATCAACTCCTGATCAACAACATCATGCATGGCAGTCTGGTGAGTTGTTAATTGCTTTATCTGTCTATTTACGGTTCCTGCCACAGACCACTTTCATTGAACTTTTTTCCTTTTCACAATTCCTTTTTCTAATTGAGTGCTTGTGGGAATGAATATTTATGCAGATCCCCAGAAGATTACAGTCTGAGAGGGGAGGGCTTATGACATCACTATAGTCCTAACATTACATGCTCCAACTCAATCAAATACCGACCTAGGAAGTTGTATGGTTTCACAGTCAGTTGGGTGCTTAATGCCGCAGCTCCTGTTTTGGCCATATTCGTCAAGATTCCTGATAGATGGAAAGGTTACAGAGTAGATGAGCTGAATTGATAGGAGATTGGTGAAGGAGAAAGACCTTATGAGGTCCACAATCCTTCCTGAGTTCTTACAGATGAGTTCAGACTCCAGAAACCGGGAGGTACTTCTTATTATGTACTTACTCATATTTAGGTTAGATCTTCCCAACAGTTGTCTTGGTAGCTTTTCTTCTATTTATGGAGACAAAATGGCATGGAGGGTCGAGGACCAGGATCGCCTTGTTAATGGAACTTCCCCATTGTAACTTTTTAACTGTTTCCATATAGAAAACTCGGGATCTTATCGTGTAAAAAAAACATTAGACGGATACATTGATCTGAATGTAGTAAATAGATTATGTCAGCCTCCTAACATAGTGCAAGAACGCTTAAGTCTTTTGTTTTGGGTGAGTAGGATGCAGAACGGTCCCTGTTAAATGTTGAAATGAGAACTCAAGAGCCAAGGATGCGTCATTATCATTGCTATTATGTTTTGTAGATGGGTGAGTGCACCTTGGATTCTTGGGGTAGAAATTGCTGGCTTTTCGTGAGGTTTTTAGTTATGGATGCTGTCATTCGGAAGTAAGGAATTATTTCAGATCGACCCTCTGAGTTAAGGAGTGTGAGTAGCCGATCTATTCACACCTTGGTTGGTGTTGGCTGTTGGGGATGAAACTTTTTTCCGATCTCCTCGGTTTCTACCCGTCCAATAAGAGACTGATCTCCATGGTTGGATTGACTTTCCTAATACAGTTTTTCTCGATATGGATAGATAAGTTTTTTATCGATCAAAGCGCACGAGACTTGGATTAGATTAGGAACGTTGAATGAGCTTGATAGATATGGAAAGTCCCATTCCGGAGTAACTGAGTGATTGCTGCCCAACCCTGTCAACCAAGCAATTAAGTAAGCAAGACGATATTACTGAGAGCCCACAATCTGTGGGACCTGAGCAGTGCTTTGGTGGTCGGGTCGCCCATCATCTTTGGATAATTTGACTCAACTCCCCCACCCATGTGAGGTGACCGTTTATGTTTTTTTTTCACCGCCCCTCGATAATTGAGTAGGAAATTAATTTCGTTTAAATATTTTTTTAATCTCGAAATCAATATTTTTCCTACTATGTTTTACATTTTATTTCCTATATTTGAACTTTCAAAGTTTACTAGGTTTTTATCAAGATTTGAATTAAGGGCTGGAAAATTTTAATTGTAATGTTCTTTTTTCCAAAAGACTTCTTAAAGTTCTTTTAATTTGATTCCCTTCATTTTTTTTTTCTAATATATTTTTAGTTCAATCTTTATATATAAAGAAATTATTATATTTACAGATATTTGTGGTTTGGATCCGAACCAAAAATGTTATAAAACTTGTGTTCCAAGTACCACGTAATAGTGTCGGCAGCTAAGTTAAAATATCCTTTGCTTCACTTGCAACAAGCTGGCAATTACTACTCGTTCTTTTCAGAATGCTATCAATCCCATCTTTGATTAAAATTAAATACTAGGGGTCCATTCCAAAGATGTTGATGTATGGAACATGGATGCAATTCTCATTCATGGGTAAAGTTAGAAAAAAAAATTGTTTTAAAAATTCAACTCAATCAAATTTAATCGAAAATCAATAAACCGGCTCAGTATTACTAGTATAAAATAAAGAAGGTCAGCTCTTAAGTTTGAGTTGTATTTTTTTACATTTATATCTATTTTAAGAGGGAAAAAAAGTAAAATTCATTCTTGTATTTGTATGGTATATGTTAGAATAAATCACTACATTTGCAATTGACTCCAAATAAGTTACAACAATTGTCCACTTGATCTACATTAGTCACTTCTTCCGAAAAATAGTTATACCTTATTTGGATACATCATAAGGGTATGTTTACATGGATTCATTTTTTTTAAAGTGACATCTCATACACTCATTTTGCAATTGAAAAATAAAAAAATTGATCAAAATATCCAAAAATAAAAAAATTGAACGAGGATCAAAATAATCTTTTTTTGGCGATAAAACATCGAGCAAAATTAAAATAATAAATCACTATATTTTTGTACTCAATTTTATTTATTTATTTGGTTTGTTTGACATATCGATTTTTATATTCTATATTTTTATTTTTAAATTTAATTATTAAATGAGTATGATCTGTTTTTTTTTTCATTTAAAAAAAACTTTAAAAAAATTAAAAAAGAAAAAAGTGAATCCAACTCATTGGAGCCCTCTTCTGATAAATTTAATCTCACCACCTCTTCTTGATAAGTTCACATATCTAATTGCTTCAGATATAACCAAAAAAAATTAGTTTATATATATTAGTCGATATGAGTGATTTGATACTTTTATCGAAAAATTAGTATAAAAATAACTATTATTTATAAAGAATAATTTATTTTTTAATAAATCAATTCAATACGGAGAAAATTCATCCTAAAAGTTAGAAAACTTATATTACAGATCCAAAAACTAGTTTGTGCATGGATTACAATATTGTTTAAGGTAGGAAGACAGATCCAATATTCTCCTTATTCACCGCCAGTTGAGTTCACTGAGTTTGTATCAAAGCACAACTCCTAACAACCCTTATCCTACTAGTATCACATTTTGTTCATATAATAAGTTAATTTATCAACTATATGAATAATCAAATATTAATTCTTCAAAACAAAAAATTAATAAATAATTTATTAACAACATCTAACTCCCACCCAACACCAGTCTCAGTCTGTGTCTGCTCTCTTTCTAGACACACACATACTCTCACACAACACTCACTCTTGTGCAATTGTGCTGCTGCTGCCTCACTCTACTCACTTTATACTTTTAGAGTGGTCTATCACTTTAACTCTTCACCCTTTCAATTTTAAGCCATTCCTAGCACTAGTGAGATCTAGAGGGGCAGGAATCTAAATCTCTTCGCTTCTCTTGAAGGGGCTTCTCAATTTTCCTTTTTTCAGGTTTGATTCCATTTCTCTTCTAGTGCTTAGATCAAAAGTTCTAGTCTTTTCCACTTGTTATGCTTTTTTCTTTCTTTTTTCCTGTTGGGCTTTTCCATACGCAATGTGATAGCATCAGTTCTAGCTTTTGTTTGCCTGTTATGTGCTCTTTCTGGGTTAAAGGAGCTGGCTTTGCCGTCAACAATACAATTGGTTGATCACAAGCTGGAGTTCTTCTCATTTAAACTGTTGCTGTAACTGAAATGTAGTGAAATTGCTTAAGGTAACTAATATTAGAATCTCTTGAATCTTGTGGAAGAAAGAAATATGATTGATGTGTGTATTGGAGTTAGATGTGTGAGGTTGTAATTGCATAGCAATCTTTGACTCACTTTTTTGGTTCTCTTATGTTTTTGTGGCTCCCTTCCTCATATTTATATGAGAGTTAGCTGATTTCATGTGGCCCAAGATTTGTTATTCTATGGTGATGGATTTATTTTATTTTCTCAAATCCTTAGTGGAGGTTGCATCATTTCTGGAATTCTTCTAATATTCTTTATATCAAAGTGCTCTAAACTCTGGAATTCATCTAAAGCAAAAAGTGCTCTAAATAGTGATCCTAGATGACTATGATTTCTATGTTTGCTTCTTTAGAGTGTGGGTCGCTGCTTAAACAATTAGTTGCATACAACTTTATGTGAGATTTTGTTTCTTGAATTGGACTATCAGCTAGCATAAAACCATTATAATTACCTGTAGTCTAAGATTTAAGGTGATCAAATCTGATAAATCCTATATTTGCCCCTTCATTGATATTGATCCCTGATTTACTAATTGGTCCTCACTCAGTTTGAATGATTGAGAATAATTTCTGTGCTACCTGCCCTAGATTTATCTTCCATAAATGAAATGTTTTATGCAACTTCTAAAAGCATGTCATCTTGTGGTTTGCTTCAGGGGTGTACCAACTGTATAATGGGTTCAAAGAATAACTTGGCGGGTTTTAAAACACGAAGCCCACTGTCTATATTTATTGTTATCTGTTTGTGCTGTTTCTTTTACATTCTGGGAGCGTGGCAGAAGAGTGATTTTGGAAAAGGAGATAGCATAGCCATTCCAATAACCAAACAGAAGCCAGCAGATTGCAACATCTTTACAGATCTGAATTTTGAACCCCATCACAAGATTGAGATTGTTGAGAAATCTAAGCCAAAGGCTGAAGTTTTTAAGGCTTGTGATGCTAAATATACTGATTATACTCCTTGCCAAGAACAAGACCGGGCTATGATGTTTCCTCGGGAGAATATGATATATCGAGAAAGACATTGTCCCCCTGAAGAGGAAAAGCTTCATTGTCTTATTCCGGCACCTAAAGGATATACTACCCCATTTCCCTGGCCAAAAAGTCGTGATTATGTCCACTATGCTAATGCTCCATACAAAAGCCTGACTGTGGAAAAGGCTAATCAGAACTGGGTTGAGTTTCAGGGTAATGTCTTCAAATTTCCTGGAGGAGGAACCATGTTCCCTCAAGGTGCAGATGCATACATTGATGAGCTTGCATCGGTGATCCCGATGGCAGATGGCACTGTCAGAACTGCACTGGATACTGGCTGTGGGGTATGTTCATTTGTCAAGTTACTTGAATGTTCCAAATAAGATTATTTCAGCTTAATTATATGAATTTTAATTTTAATTAGCATAGATGTTTTCTCAAGAAAGTAAAAAAGAAACTCATGTTTGTATGTAATTGGATAGCTGATACTTGTTTTAATGTAGAGGCCTTAACGAAGCAGAGCCTAAGTAAATTGCTTTAAAGTACCTTGTCAATGTTTCATCTTTTAGCATCTTCCCTGCAAATCATTTCTTATTCTAAGGATACCGGTCTCCTGACCATCTGCCATTCCTGTGGAGATGTACTTTGTTCTTATTTTTTATTACCATATACTTGGTTGCATCTCCCTTCATGTCAAGCTTTCATTGTATATGGTTGCGTTTGTCAGGTCCCTCCTATATTCCCTCTCACATCCTCTCCACTGTGGCACAAAAGAGTAGTTCCATTCTGATTATAGAGACTGCTTTTCTGCCGTATGATTTCTTAATTGATGGAACTACTTATTTGTATAGGTTGCAAGCTGGGGTGCATATGTTCTGAAAAGAAATGTCCTGCCAATGTCTTTTGCACCGAGGGACAATCATGAAGCACAGGTACAATTCGCATTGGAACGGGGAGTACCTGCTGTTATTGGAGTTCTTGGATCAATACGTCTTCCATACCCGTCAAGAGCTTTTGATATGGCTCAATGCTCTCGATGTCTAATACCATGGGCCTCAAATGGTCAGTAACAGTAATACCTTAGATTTTTTGTTTTCAAACTTTCAGTGCTACTTGTGCTTGATCAACTCAGGGAAGAAAAAAAGAGTCAGAAAGTTGGTTTTCAACTACTTTTGTAAATCAATGGAATTTAAATTTTTAGGTTATATATTGTATTGTTGAATTAGAGGTAGAATTACCATTTCCTCTTTTGATTGAATCTCAGTTTGCGGTGGTACAACCTTTTCACTGATAGACTTCTGCTCACAGATGGAATGTTCCTAATAGAAGTTGATCGAGTCCTCAGACCTGGTGGGTACTGGGTCCTTTCTGGCCCTCCAATTAATTGGAAGACCTACTACAAAACGTGGAAGCGAACTAAAGACGACCTCAGGGCTGAGCAAAGAAAAATTGAAGAACTAGCTGAAAGTCTCTGTTGGGAGAAAAAATATGAGAAGGGAGATACTGCTATCTGGAGGAAGAAGGAAAATGACAAAAACTGTCAGAGGAAGTCTGCAAATATATGTGAATCGAATGATGCTGATGATGTCTGGTGAGTTTCACTCGTCTCAATTTTTCTTATCAGTTGGTCAGTGCTATGATATACATTATAAATATATCAAGTCATTTGGTTTTTTAAGAGAACTGCATGATCACGAACAAGTTTGACGTACCTCTGAGCTTAGTGCATTTATTTCCGGGGAGCAAGCAGATTTATTCATATAACATTTTGTTTGTGGTCACTATTAGTAGAGACTGAAGAACCATGTTAGAGTATCTAAAATTATGAAATAAGTAGAAAAAACAATAGATTAAAAAAGTTTGTTTGTCCCTACAAGTTATCATTAAAAATGTTACTAATTTGGGATGTAGTATTTGATTTCGTTAATCCTTAACTCATTTTCTCTGTCTACCTCCAATAATGAAATATACAATTGTTTTCTTTTATTATCCCACTCTTAATTGTTTCTTCTATCGTTTGTTTTAGGTACAAGGAGATGGAAAAATGCGTAACCCCTTTCCCAAAGGTTACCCGTGCAAATGAGGTGGCAGGGGGGGAGTTAAAAAGGTTTCCGGATAGGCTTTTTGCTGTTCCTCCACGGGTAGCTAAGGGACTCATTGATGACATCACAGAAGAGTCCTATCAAGAAAATAATAAGATTTGGAAAAAGAATGTAAATACATACAAAAGAATCAACAAGTTGATTGGCACCACAAGATACAGGAATATCATGGATATGAATGCAGACCTTGGTGGATTTGCTGCAGAACTTGAATCGAAAAATTCTTGGGTGATGAATGTGGTGCCTACAATCGCCAAGAACACTTTAGGCGTCATATATGAGAGAGGTTTAATCGGTATCTATCATGACTGGTATGTCCTTGCGCACTTACCTTGAACTTCTAGCTTTCTGAAACAAACGGTTTTACAGCCCTCCATTTCCTTGATGTGAGGGATTCAAGTCCAGTTTCTTACCTTGCATTTTTGAAATGATATTGGCTTGGCTTATCAATCATACTGAACTTTACCAAGAACTGTAGGAGGCACATCGTTTATAATATTTTTTGAATGAGCTTGGCTTAATTTTGGTGAAATGTTGTTGTGGTCGACTAGATCTTAATTTCAATGTAAGCTATGATATTAAGTACTAGTACATGGAAATGAAATTAAAAATGAAAACCAAAGTGGAATGCTTTTCCCCTCAAGGTCACAGTCAATACCCATATTAATGATAATAGGGAATGAGAATGCATTTCTGTCTGATGTTAATATTCGCCTATTTATTTATTGAAGAACTTGAAAAACTCTCCTATTGAATCCAACAGTTTCTTTGTTCTGGAATCTAAATAACATTTTGTTTGTTGTCTTCTTTTAGGTGTGAAGGGTTCTCGACATACCCCAGGACATATGACTTTATTCACGCAAATGGCGTATTCAGCTTGTACCAGAACACGTAAGCCTCTAGCTTCTTGCATGCCTTGAGTTGTTCCTCGAATGATGTTTTATTTTTTGGTTTCTAGGATAACTAAAAGTAAGGTTGTAGAGCGGTATCTTCAGATTTTGGCAGGCTAAGAGTTTTCTAACAGCACAAGTTTTTGACTTTATGATGATTAAACAGGTGCAAACTGGAAGACATCCTTCTTGAAATGGATCGCATTCTGCGTCCTGAAGGGATCGTAATCCTCCGAGACGAGGTTGATGTCCTGAACAAGGTTAAGACAATCGTTGGAGGTATGAGATGGGATACAAAATTGATGGATCATGAAGATGGCCCCTTTGTACCTGAAAAGATATTGGTTGCTTTCAAACAGTACTGGGTTGTTGGTAGCACAGGAAACAACACATCGAGTGATGAATAGACCAGAAACCGGTGTTCGGTAGCCCGGAAATGAATCTAGCTGCACACCAAATTAGTGGTTGATGCTGTACCTGTGCTCCTAATTTTGGAGATGATGGCATCTGTAAGTTTAGTTTGTGTTATTGGATGGTGTAGAGTGTCCAATCAACCAGACATCATAATTTCTTTAGAAAAAAAGTTAAGGTGAAATTATTCATTTGTGATTTTGGGAGGTATAAGTGAACTGAATATGTGGAGCTGCCACAATAATTAGTTCAATATTCAAGAATGTAATGTTGATAAAAACAGCAATTGTGTTATTTGTCAACCATAATTGTAATGGATCACAGGCATTATGCAGTTTGTTTGTTCCTCTACGGACAGTTCATGGTTTGGTTCGGTTCAGTTTTAAGTATATAAATCACACGAACCGAACCAAACTACCTTACTCGAAAAAATTGCATAGAATGTCAATTCATACTTTACAACCTTTTAACTCTAACTAATGGTAATTTAACCATTATTTAAATCCTCTTTGTCAGGTGATAATTAAGATTTGAGTGTTTTAGAATTAGAAGGGTCTAATCTAACTCAACCAGAAAATTCATACACGACGTATAACCTTTCTCTAGTCAATTGACAACGATTATGCCAGCCAAACTTTTTGAATAAATCATCATGATTTCTTCTCTTCAAAACCTAACATCTGTCATTATACTTTCATTTCCTGATTCGCTCAGGAATAGTTTATTCTTTTTCTTTTCTTTTCTTTTAGAAAGATTTGAACTCTCATCTCTTAAAAAAAATTCCCAAATAATTTGAAAAATAAAAATCTAAATACGGTGAAAATCTTTATATTAATTTAAGCCAATAATTCATCAGACTTTACTTATTTTTGTTGCGCGAGTTTAATAATTGTTTTTTTTCTGGTTATTGTTGTAAATCCGTGGCTTAATTAGCGAACATGAATTGATGACAGCATAATCTCCCAATCAATGCTTAAAAACCAAATGATGTCTCGCAGCTTTACCTTTCTTAACAAAAAGTCAGTGGCATGTAATCAATTAAAGTTTTGAATTTTGGTGTTACTAGTTTTCGTCCAATGGTATGACACATCATCATCACTTTTTTCTTTTGTTCAATCAACATAATCACTGAATATGATCAACAGTGTAGTTTATAAAATCAATGTACAGTGATAAAAATACAAAACTTAAATTCGAATCTCACCTTCACCCATAAAATAATATAATTTTAGTCGCATTTCATTTTATTTTCTTTTGTTAAAAGTTGACACATTTCATCTCTACATGGATTTTCCTAAAAACAATCTAACATAGTCTTATTATGTATAACTTAATATAATTATTTTTCTATCTTAATTGAGTATAATTATTTTGGGTCACAAACGTTTTATGTCTTAACCCTAAACCTTAAAAGAAATACTCCCTTTGAGGGGAAATAAACGTCATTTTAGGATTTATTTTTACTATTTATTTTATTTATATTTTTAGTGTTAAACCTACTGAATATTGGGACGTGAGGAAATCATTTAATTTGCACCAAGGATTAATAGATTCGTAGCCCTTGCAAAATTGTGAACATTTCAAATGTATCATAATTTTTACATTTCTGTCATTACCTCAAATGAACGCGCTCGCTCGTGAGTCGTGAACAAGAAAAAGAGACCAACAAGGCTGCAACGGATGCCACGTGAGTATTGAACTGACTAGTCATGTCGCTATTATTTTATAATATAAAATTTAAATAAAATAAATTAAGTTGTTAACGCTCTCCTAGTTACCCCGCTTATAAAAAAGAAACGATCGGGTAGTAATAGTATCAAATTCTCGATAGAAACTCGAATTCAGATTTAAATCTTATAATTATTTTTATGAGAATATAGACTAATTTTATTTAATTATTGTTAAATTTTAAAAATTTAAATGATCACATATAAAACTTAGATTTTAAATCTTTCTTGTAACTATAAATTATATCGACTAATTTTATTCAAGCATCGACTAAACATTTTTTTCCTATAAATTTTGGCTTTCTTTTATAATCACTTTCCCATCTCCCAATTTGTTGTTTTTTTGGTTACTTAAAGAACAAATCGTGAGTTATTGTATAAATTAAATTGGTCCAAACATGATTAAAATTTGTGGGTTCTTTTTTTGGAAACAAAAAGATAGATAGCTCCATACGTTATAGTTATACAATGTTGTACAATGTACATAGAAAATTACTTTTGCAAGACAATAGTGCGTGCACTATGTATGAATCGTACAATAATATTTTGAACTTTGCGGAAAAGTCAAGTGCATTTTCAACGTGAAAGCCAATTGTAGCTAGTTCCTTGTATAAACCGTTAGTGCCTTGCTTAATTTTTTCTTTTTGTTATAATACGCGTCGCTGAGTATTTTTTTCACCGACTAAATAATTAATGAGTTACATATTTAATTTTTTATATCATCAGTGTTATTGTGTACCTTATAAATTTTATTTTGCGAGAAATTTAAAGAGTTTTGAAGTATTCAATTTTTCCTTTAAGATTTTTCATTTCGAATATAAAATTACATAGTTCGTACCCAATTAATATATCATTTTTTATTTTTTATTTCAGAACGAAGGAAGTATATATAAACTTGCATGAACCATAGAAACTTTTCTTTTAAAATCCAATTTAAAAACTCTAGAGTACGTTTTAGTACGCGAGAATGTTATTAAATGGACGTCCTTTCGGTTTGTAAACTATTGGATCCCTATGTTTTTGATTCGTCAAAAGTCCAGATTTCAAATTCAATTACATTCAAGATTCTGACAATATTGATTGATTCGACTTAAATTTCATGGACTGACTCTGTTAAATTTTCCTTTGCTCTGTTTCTATGTGTAGAAAAATTAATGTCTTCCTTATCATTTGTCGTAATATTTTCAACACAAGATCGAGGAAAAATTTTATAACCCTTTGAAGATTTATTTTATTCGAATCTATATAATATAGTCGGTACTGTATATAATAATCAAAAATCGAATTGTTTTAATAAAAAAAATCATTTCAAAATGGGATGATAATCGTTTGGTGTAAATTTACTAAAAGAAGAGAGAAAAGGAGCATTTTTTTTGGGAGCAAGGGTAAAATCATTCATACAAGTTGTGACCAACGCAAGGTGAACCTCTATAAATATATTATTACATCACAATCATAATAATACACTACTCCGAATTTAAAAACCCTAAACCCTAAACGTTAAATAGAACTAGATAATCGTCTTAAATTTTGGTTCGGTAAGATTATCTATCCTAATAACTTTCTTGCTGTTAATTTGAGCGTCGGAGAGTATTTATACCCGAAACCTGCATAGGTAATTTATTAATAATTTACCACAGTGAAAAAGATGGTCATAGATTCCACGTAAATGGTTACGAGCAACAATTAGTTATTATGAATTATTATAAGTAATAGACAAACGTAACTAAATATGATGATAGAAATATTCCTACTCTCATAATGCTTGGATCATTGCACACAGAAAAATAGCTCAAAATGGCACAACATATTTACGTGAAGTCGGATCGGATACATGTGTTGTGTTTGATTTCTATTTGGGAAAAAATATTTACCTACACAATTCAAAATATCGTTAAAAAAACTCTAGCATATACATTGACTCAAAATATTATAAAAAGATATAAAAAGTGTAATTCAGTCGTTCAATACCTTCTTCTTTTTTTAACGATGAATGAAGCATTTAAAGAAAACTATAAAAAATTAAATTTAAAGTTAATAGCATCATTTTATTTAGAGAAAGTATGTTTAATTTTTTTTTGTTTATTATACTCGAATAATTATTTGTTGAGCATATGGTATCTTTTAATGAATTGATGGATTTATAATTGTGATCCATGAATTATTTTGATCCCCACAAAAAAAAATTATCTTTTGTCTTTTAAGTTTTTGCTGTTGTTGTTGGAATATTCAGTTAAAAAGTTAATTGAAAGTGGATTATCACCTTTTGGAATGGATTGAGAACCCCTTTCTCTTTAATTTGTAGTTTTGTTTTTGTTTTTTTTATTCAGATTCCTGTGGTCTGAACACAACGGAAAGCAACTGTACATAACAGAAGACTTAAAAACCCAACGAACACAAACCCAAAACCGATAGGAAGAGGAGTGACTCTATCAGGAGCAGTACAGTAGTACTCTAAGTCACAAGCACACCTTATAGAAAATAGGATAGGCGCACTAAAACCTCTGCCTCGCTTGTCCATCTCTCTCCTCATCTCCTCCTTCTTCTTCTTCTCTCAAATTATACAGAGAAAGAAGAAAGCTAAAACCTTTGAGTGAAAAAAACTAAGAAAAACAAAAAAAGAGTTGTAATTTCAGAGCAGGAGAGCTTCTTCATTCAGTAAGTGATATGGACATGCATGTGGAGATAAAAAAGTTTCTTTCTTTTTCCCCCTTTTTAGTGATTATTGGGGTCTTGCACCTCAATTTCTTTAATTTTCATGTCAAGTGAAAAATACTACTTACTGGGTTTCATTATTATGCAGTAATGGTGTGTCTTTAATATGTGCATGCAACTTGTGGGGCTTTGGCATTTATTTTATTTCACTTTCTTGCTTCAATTGTAACAACAACAAAGTTTTACTTTTGCATGTTTTTACTTTATTTACTCCTTCTTGTTTCTTTTCTTATTCTTCCATCTTCTTTTGCCTTTGGTTGTGGTATTATTCCCTTTTCCAGTTAGTATCATGGAGATCTTATCTGGGTTTTCCCCCCCCCCTTCTTTCATCTTTAAAGAGCAAATATAAGATCTTTGGAGTTTGAGATAGATCCTTACTTCTTGGTTTATGTTTCTTCTTCTGTTTACTCTTTTTTCTGATGCATCCATCTTCAAAAAAGAAGAAAAAAGTTGTCTGCTTTAGACATCATCTTTCTCTTGGGTGTGATGAGGAATTTTACTAATTTTACTACTCTAATCATTGAGCCTTTTGGTTAGCACCTTTTTAGTGAAAAAAGCAGTTGGTAATGAAGCAAATGATCTAGCCATGGGCAACATGCTTAATCTGAAAATTTTGTCTTTAAAGGGAAAGGAAAGTCATGCATTAGAATATACTATAAATGACTTTGGCTTTTAACAGAATCTTTTCTTTTGAGTTAATCTTAAGAGATGGGTTGAATCTTAATTTAGTTTCTTTTTGAATCTCTATTGCCATTTCTAGCATTCGCCATTTTGCAATGGGGGTTTGTAGAAGTAGCAAAAAGCTTTGCCAATTATTGGATTTTTGACTCTGTTTAACTTGCCGTTTTATCTGGCCTAATTCTCTTACCACATTTTGTTGAATGAACATTTCTTTAACACATTAGATAGAGGCCAATGATCTGATATGTAATGCATATTCATGTAGGTGATGCAGAGCTGGTTCATGTTGATGAGTTGTGATCTTGGAAATCTGTTGGCTGCCTGAGAAACAATGCCCAACAAGCAATGGTTTGCACTGCTAATGAATTATCAGCGTGGAAGGACTTTCCGAAGGGCCTCAGGGTCCTTCTCCTTGATGAGGATAGCACTTCTGCCGCTGAGATAAAATCAAAATTGGAAGCAATGGATTATATTGGTTAGATTTTTTTTTTTCCTCCTTTTTGGTTTTAGTCATTTGCATACACATAATCTTTCCTCAATTGGGAAATTTGGCCGCATATCTATTACACTTGAGCCAACATTTCTATCTATCTTTGGCCATCTCTATTTTTGTCTCAAATCTACTTTAATTCCTCATTTGTTCTGGTCCAGTAATTGATCTTCTTTCGGAGTAGAGTTGGGTTAGAAATGATTGTGACTCACATGTAGTGTAAATATATTTTCTTTACATCATGAACAAACTCGGGAGATATGATATATGATTAATAATCGCAGTTAGCAAAATAAATAAATAATTGCATACTCTAACTGTTATTTATGGCATTTCTGTTATCTGTGTTTCAAAAAACCTAGTCCAAATGCTGAACAGACGGAAGTTACGCACCCATTTTCTGTATTATGATTCTGTCATGAAGTTGTTTCTAGTTGGTAAAGTCAAAATTATGGTTTTTTATGTTCTCTATTTTTCTCCCAATTAGTGCTTGAAAATGCAGATAGTACAAGATAAATTACAAATAAGCTTACTCTTTGATATTCAAATAGAATTTTAATGTGAGAGTTATTTCAATTTTCTGCTTGTGTTTTCCGGTGCATTCTTAATTACTTGATCGTCCCGTTTCAGTTTCCACATTCTGCAATGAGAATGAAGCTTTGTCAGCAATTTCTAACAAACCTGGAAGCTTCCACATTGCTATCGTTGAGGTAAAGGCCATTACTGACTGGAAAAAAAAATGCGTAATGAATCAACTTGCAAGTTAATTCATGATTCTTGATTTAGTGGGCATCTACACCATTAAAATACCTCTTTTCTTGCTTTAATGTGCATTGCATTACATGAATTTGAGTAGGCTATTCTTTTAACACATATGGGCGCAGGTGAGCACGAGCAATATCAATGGGAGTTTCAAGTTTCTAGAGACAGCAAAGGATTTGCCTACCATTAGTAAGTTCATATTTCGAACACCCAAATCCTACCCTGTAAATATAGTTGAGCAATTTCAGTATCTTACTAGTGTTTCTTAGCTTGTATATTTCTCTGTTTCTTTGTTGATCGCTGTCATTTCCTTTCTGAGTAGGTTATATTAGCTTAGGCCCATCTTCGTCATTATTGAAAATTAATGACATACAAAAGAACATCAGGGAAAAGATGTGCATCTTCCTAACCTATTCATGTTCCTGTTCCTGTTCTGTTTCAGTGACTTCAAACATCCATTGCCTGAACACCATGATGAAGTGCGTGGCAGTAAGTTTCCTTCTGTTCCTTTACTTACTAATCAATTGCATGTATTTCAACACTATTTTTTTTACATGTCTGGACATCTGTGATTATAATTTTCAAGTGGAGGTGGCATCTTTCCCTAAATGTTATTTTTTTGTCCTCCGAGTGAAACATGTAGTTCTGTTTTTCTTTACTGCTTCAGAAATTTAAGTAAACTTTGGAAAACTATTGAAATTAAAGTCTGACTAGAAACATATTTCTCTTTATCATAACTACCAATGAATAATTTTGAACTTAATTTCAGCTCGGTGCTGTCGAGTTCCTTCAAAAGCCGCTCTCAGAAGACAAACTGAGGAATATATGGCAGCATGTTGTTCATAAGGTTCCAGTGGATCTTGTTTACTTTATTTAGTGGGTTATCCTATTTCCAACTCAAAATAAAATTTCTTACTTTATTGGTTCCGGCAGGCATTTAGTGCAGGGGAAAGTGTCATGTCCGATTCTCTAAATACCGTCAAAGATTCTGTAGTTTCCACGCTGCAACTGAAGGTCAAAATTGAAGAAACCAAGGATGCGGAAATGGAGACATCAGAAAATATGTCACTGGATGATGAAAGTAATTGTGAGCAATCCCCAGGTAGTGATAAGTACCCAGCTCCTTCAACCCCACAGTTGAAGCAAGGGGCCAGGTCACTGGATGACGGGGATTGCCAAGATCTTACTAACTGCTCCACAGAGAAAGAGGGTGGAGAGCAAGAGGGAGATTGTCAATTTGTCGAAACTACACATATGATGGTGGATGAAATTCTACAAGAAGATCGTCCTCAAAGCTCAAGCGAGACGGTGATAAAAAAGGAGGACGACTTGGCTGATGGTTTCAAGACTGGGAATAACACCAGCCCTGATGAGCAGCAAAGTAAAGAAAGTACCAAGAATTCTAATGGTGGTGCTGAAAACCCAAGTAAAGCTTCTGGTCTTAATAATTCCTGTGGGGCAAGAGCTAGTCGGAAGAAGATGAAGGTAATTTAGACTTCTTATGAACTTAAAATTCTTTGAAATTTACCCTTATTCTCCCCCAAGTTATAATCCTACCAATTCTTTAAACTATCAAAAGCATATTAAATGTTGCTCAAGTTATTTCAAAGACTCTTTTTATCTGCAGTCACTCCCTGTATTTTTTTTTCTTTCTTGGTTTGCAATAGAAGCTACCCGATGTGCATGCTGTCATCTGAATATTGATTTTAAGATAAGAGTTGAATCCCATGTGCAAGAGTTAATGCGCAAATTGTGGATTTCTGTTTGTTTCCACTCTGGATCTCAGGTGGACTGGACACCTGAGTTGCACAATAAATTTGTGAAGTCAGTGGAGCAACTAGGTGTAGATCAAGCCATTCCTTCACGAATACTAGAGCTGATGAAGGTGGAAGGCTTAACAAGGCATAATGTGGCAAGTCACCTCCAGGTCAGTGGTGCACTCTCTCTAGAAATTTAGTAGTCCCATGTAGAGTCTGGTTTACTTTTTCACTACTCTGTTAGTCTGCAGTATCGTTACAGTTCTATAGTGCATTTCCTTCTCTTATTGTTCTGCTTATCAAGAATTAAGATAGTAGATGTGTAAACCACAGTCCTTGTATAATAATGATCGCAATCTTGGCGTATGATCTACAAATTAAATGTCATAGTTGGAAATTAATCCCACTGGGTTTTCTGTTTCTTATTGGATCATTATAAATTTCTACTATAAGCATTGCTTTGTTTTCATGCAGAAATATCGCATGCATAGGAGGCATATTCTACCCAAGGAAGATGTACAAAGATGGCCACAACAAAGAGATCAAATACCAAGGAGTTATTATCCTCACAAACCTATTATCGCCTACCCTCCATATCATTTGAATCACACTTTCCCACCTAGTCCAGTCTATCCTATGTGGGGAGCAACCAATGCTCATGTTGCCGGTGTCCAGATGTGGGGCCCACCACCAAACTATCCCCCATGGCCACCAGCAGAAAGTTGGCATTGGAAGCCTCATCCGGGGGTAATTTGTTATACATGCAAAATCATAATGAAATGAATATTTTTTCGATCTTGACTTGCATGATACATAGTCGCATATTTATGTCACAGATGTATGCAGATGCATGGGGGTGCCCTGTCATTCCACCACCACAAACATATCCTACATTGCCTCAAGTGAGTATACCTTATGCTTCTGTACATTCTTGAAATCTGTTGGTACGGCTAGGCATTTGATTTTATCCATGTGTCAACGAGCTTTATGCGATAACTGACTAAATTCTCACCTTTGAAAATGCAGAATGCATCTGGGTTTGAAAGTCCTGGCATGTTTGATAACGGCCCTGGTGTGCCACAAAAAAGTTTAGACTTACATCCGGTAAAACACTGATCTTTACTTTCATGCACGTAGAGTTGCATCGTTGTAAATATACACAACATTTGAAGCCTGGTTAGTGTAAAACCTTGTCATTCTTTTTCCTTTTTTAACGTATGGTTCACAAAAGTCACCCTAAAGTTGTGTGTTGCAGTACATTTAAAATTTCAAGCTAACGGTTCGTTTTTCATCTGCTTGTTGGAGGAAGTAACCAAATTGTTGTTGGCTTATGCAGGCAGAGGATGTAATTGATAAGGTAGTAAAAGAGGCAATAAGCAAACCCTGGCTACCTTTGCCTTTAGGGCTAAAACCTCCTTCAACTGACTGTGTCCTAGCGGAACTCTCTCGGCAAGGTATCTCCACAATCCCTCCCCAGTCCCACACCACCACATGAACATCAAAGAACACCACCCAACATTCTCTAGTTCCTTCTTATGACTTGCTGACAGGTACACTTTGATGATGATCCATCATCACATGTGCATAGACCTAGTTGCCTTTGCCTATATGATCGAATGACACGGTCGGTCGCCCGATTCGTATCATTCAGTGAAATGATTGATGAACCAATCCAATCAATGAAGTCCATTATCCAATCCACCAACAATTTTTTTCTTTCCAACAAATACTTTGTCAGCTACGAAAATGGTCACTCTTTTTTCCAGCTCCTGATCCTGAATCCTGATCTTATCTTGTCGCCATAGTAGACCATGGTTATGCTCTTCTGATCAAGACAAGATGAATGGCTGTGGAAGGAACATGTAAGTGAGGTAAGCACCTTATGTTTGATTTGTGGCTGTAAATAGGTTCAAACTTAACTAAGGAAAACAACAATAATGATTCTGTGGAATGGTGACATTTTCCTAGTAGATACTCATGGTCAACTACAAAAAGTACTTGTGTAATGCAGAGAGTAGAAGAAGATCAGGATTTGGAGTTTTTTGTTTATTTTTTGTATTTTGTATGTTTTGATGAGTGACAAGTGACAATATTATTGGGTGGTATGGTCATTGTTGGAGTTGGATATAGGTGGGGTCTATATACCTCTGTGGAGGGTTTGCTGTCTAATAATGGGCTGGGAAAGTGGTAGGGAAGGAGGGTGGACATTATGTTATCTCTTTGAATAAAAGTGAAATTGACAATCTGACTAGAAATCTTGATGGATGGTGATGATTTGTCTCTCTTTCTTTCTTTCTATTTTTTTTTTTTAAAGTTTGAGTGGGCCGGCCAGATCATATTGAGAAGCTCACTATTGGGCCGGCCAGATCATATTGAGAAGCTCACTATTGGGCCGGCTGTATCATTTTTGGGCCATTAAAACCTAAAAACAAATGAAAGATGAGTTGGGTCCGTACAATCTCATATCACGACGAGCAAGACAGATGCCATAAAACACCGCCCAAATCTCAGCCTCCAGAATAGAACAGATGCCAATGTTAACTACAAATCCGTTAGGGATTACAATAGAAAAGATTTGTTAAATTAAATATCTACTTTTACACCGACCAAGCGTAGACTCATCATTTGTTCTAATTTCTTATTTTTTGGCCGGCCATATATATAATGTCCGGTGACTCCGGTCCACTTTTCCCCATCCGACAATCATTTTCTGACCTATTTGCATCTACTAATACTATACATCACCACTTTTGATTAATTGGGAAATTGTGACTTAATTATATCTCAATTTTCAACTAATCTCTGCGTTAAATCTCATTTTCTGCACCAACCCTAGCTAACAACTAATTATTGGATTTAATATGATCAACATGTAAATATTTGGGACATTGAAAAAGGTAAATTCCACTAACAAATAATTGATGTGAGTCGTTTGATACTCCCTCCGGACATAAATACTTGTCCGTGCACGTATTTTGAGGAGGCCGAATGACTTACTATTTGACCCCAAAAAAATTCGTGTTTTTTTTCGGACGTACGCCAATGATTAACGTATGTCCGGAAAAAAACACAAATTTTTTTGGGGTCAAATAGTGAGCCATTCGGCCTCCTCAAAATACGTGCACGGACAAGTATTTATGTCCGGAGGGAGTACTTGTGTAAATAAAAAATTATGGTTTGATTTTTGTGTTCGTTATAATTATTTGGTAGGTGTACTATTTTATTCTCTCTCTTTTTCTTTTTTTGGATCTTTCCAATGTCCTTTCAACTAAAACTAATCTCGTTTGAGTTCTGTCGGATTTTTAAAGAATGGTGGTGATTCCCTCAATATAATTTTCTCTATTCTCAGAACTCGAACTCAGAGATTTTAATTACTACTTTGTTCTTTAACCGACACCGTAAAAATAAAATTGGATATATATAATAACCCTATAAATTAAAAATGCAGGTGGTTTGTTTTTAAGAAGATAATATTAAAAAAAAGGCACTTGTTCTTAGGCCTTAGATTGATAGCCATATCCATGACCCCTCCCCTTTTGGCCGTAAATACTTGAAGGTTAGCTTGTGTCTTGAAGAATCTTGGGTCATGCTACGACAGCTTTGTCCAACCACATATTCTCCCTCCGATTACTCCAATTACTCTTTTTCTGATTTGAACTAAGAGCCTAAGACTAATATTATATTTTATTAAAAAAAAAATTATTCGTATAAAGTTAGCCTGTTAAAAAATAAAGTACTTTTAATCAGTGTTATCAGAACCGAATCGGATAGCGAACCGGAAATGAAAATTTTATGGTTCTACAGGATTCGACCGGGTTGTAGATGTTGAACCGTTCACACATTGAATCGTTCAATCTTAGATGATTGAACCGGATTGAACCAGCTGGGTCAATGTTTGTAATGGGCGGCCCATCAAAATTTCAAAAAAAAAATACCAAAACGACGTCGTTTTGTTGTTTTTTTTCTTCTATTTTTTATTTTCCAAAACGACGTCGTTTTGGAGAAGAAGCATTGAACCATCCAGTTCGCCGGTTGTGTAAAAACCGACCGGGTCGATCGGTTTACATACAAATCCGGTCCAATAACTGAATCGGACCTAAAATGTGAAAATTTTGGTTGAACCGGTCGGACTGGCTGGTCCGGTCTGGTTCTGATAACCAAGCTTTTAATACTCTCTCCTATCGTTTTTAAACGTCGTTTACTGTTTGGGCACGCATATTAAGGAGGTCGGATGACTCACTATTTGACCCAAAAAAAATCTGTACTTTTTTTCGAAAGTACGTTACGTCCGAGAAAAAATTTGGGGCAAAATTGTCTCAAATAGTGAGTCATCCGGCCTCCTTAATATGCGTACCCAAATAGTAAAAGAAAATTAAAAAAATTAGGAGTGAGTATATAATTTCTTCGTACACGTGATTAAACTTGCAATCTTTTACTTAAAAGATGGAGATGCTAAATCACTCGCACCGACCAATTGTTGGTTGCGACCAATTTCTCTTATGACCTATAATTCTTTATGAAAAAGTACTCAGGATCAAAAAAATTTGGTAAAACATGAATTCGACAAATCTATATTTCTGAGTGGCTGAATTGAATGTGTACACATAAAACATAGACATATATAATAAATGTAATAATTAATTGTAATTTCAACCTTACTCAAGAAAAAAAAGGGTTTTTTTGTCCAACTCTCTTGCCAGGTTAGTCAGCTTATGTTTAAGTAATTAATCCTCACCAAAAAAAAGGAAGGTTGACTGGTAGTTTTATTATTTTAAAATAATCTTGCATTACATTCTGTATGTATTATTATTCCCTCAACTTATCTATAACAATGATTAAGAAAATGATATATAATTTGTATTATAAAAACGACTTGTATTAACTAATTGAATTATAATGTTACGTGTTGTATTATTTACTTATTAATATTATATTTTTATTTATTTTGGTGATATTTTATGAAAAATACTAGTGATAGATAAATGTAGAAGATAAGGGCAAGAATGTAAAATGGGCGGTGGAAGAGGAGGTGGCAGTTGATTGAAAAAGCTAAAGAAACGATGGGGACCACACCAAAACTGAGATGCCAACTCACACTAGAGGAGCAAAATGAGGAAAGGTGTCCTGATTTCTTAATCCCAAATTCCTAATCCCTATACACTAAAAACATTCTCCTCTCTTTTCTAGAAATTAAAAAACGAAAACAAAGAAGAACACATCGCTCGATCCGCTAATCGATCCTGACGACGACGCAACTGTAAGTTCTTCGAATTCCTCCATCTTCTTCTCTGTGTTGTATCTCAGTTTCATGAATTCTCTGCTTTCCAGATCACATCATGTTTGCCGCTGTTTTGTTAATAAAATAAGAGAAAAGAGGATTTTTTTATTTTATTTTATAATTTTTTCATATGCCGAGAATTTATGGTTTTGATTCTGACAATTGGAATTTGGGTTTATTTATTTATTTTATATATGCTTGTATATTAATTAAAATATATGATAGGTGATGAAATTTTAGAGTCGGAGAAGGATCTGTGGGAATTTGTGGAGGAAGATGGCGTGCAGACCATGTTTGGAATGTCTATTGAAGTTCCTGAACATCTTGATGACCATTGTTGGTCTGGCTATGATTGGTTATGGGATCTATTTGTTTGTTGAGTATAAATCAGCTTCAGGGGATGAGCCATTGGCACCATCGAGTGGTGATTTTGTACTGCTCGGTCGCCCCATGCTTATGACTGTATCACTCTCCGCGAATATCTTTGATAAGCTGCCCAAAGCTTGGTAAGTACTATTATGATTTATGCTTTTATTTTCAAATGGTCATGCTGATTTCTGGTTCTGGCTTGTGGCTGCCTTATCTGTTATAGTGGTGATATCTTATTCTGTCCAGTTTGAATTTTCAGAATGTAAGTGTATCAATTTTGGATTATTGAATTGTGTATAGGAAGGGAATTGAACATTTTAGGCCCTACATTGTAACTCTATGGGTCTCTTCTTAGGATATGCAGAGAAGGAAATGTAACTTTTATCGCTTCCCTTGACATATTGTACGACTATAAAAGACATTAAGAGCGATATTTCTCATAGTTGAATGATTTTCTGCACGAGAAACATTTAACATTTCTTGTATGGGCTTTTGCATTTATCACTGGGAAAGTGTTATGAAACTGATGAATCGACAGTGGAGTTTTAGTTGGGCGGTTAAGGATGTAGAGGATGATAAATGAAAGTAAATGCTTGAGCAATCTCAAACATTCTCAAGTTACACTTTGCTGGATCGGTTAATATTCATTGTGGAAATGACGACGATGAAACTCATGCTAGGGGTTAGGAACTAGATGGGTGTATTGGTGTTTATACTGGTGACCCATTGTGTGAAGACTGGTTAAAATTTACTCTCGCAACCACCAGGTTTTAGTTTATCTTGACAATAATCACTTCATGTAAAAAGTGATCAAGGGTTGACTTTCATCTGAGCAATAACCCTCAAGATGAAAAGGTTGACTTTCATCTGAGGTTTTAGTTTTAGTATTCAATACAATAGGTATAGAGTTGTACTTCAACTCTGGTTTTTTTCCTCCTCTGAAATTGTTGCATTGAGATTTGATATTTGTTAGCTCGAACAACCTATACAACCCTTGTTCTATTGTGTCTTGTAAACATGCTGAGATAACCTACACTAGCTGCTAAATGTATAATTATATTACGCGTATGAATGCAAAGAATTTTGTGACTGCCTTTTTTTTTAATCCTCCATCCTTTTCATGTGCAGGTTCTTATACTTATTTATTGGTGTGGGGGTGGTTCTCTTTGTGTTCTCTTGTTTTGGCTGTATTGCAACTGTAACAAGGAATGGATGCTGCTTGAGTTGTGTATCCTATACCATTATTAATTTAACTGTGACTGAAGCGGCGATGATAACCTGCCAAAATAGTACACCATAAAACGTCTTACAAATTAAGATTCTCTCTCGTTAGTTGGTCTGCTATCTGTGTCTGAAATATGTGCTTATGCAGGAGCCAAAGCATCAAACTCTTCAGTTCGTGTCTGAAAATGCAAGGCTTCACGATTTTCAGCTTTTCCCTCATTTCATTCTCTATTTTTAGGGTTAAATAACCTGTGTGTTCATTTGTATCCCTTCATAAGGATTGAGCTTATCTGAAGGGGATGAATCATGTAGGAAGGTCCAATAGGTCATACTTATCTATAGTGACTGAAGACTATTTTTGGAGCTTCCAATATTATGGTCGCATTGTTTTTCCAGTTTATAATGATTGGTTTCTTTAACCAAGTACAGTACTCAGTTCTGATTGTCTTGTTGATATTGGTCGAGTTGGGTTGCGCTGCTTTCATATTCTTCGACAAAAGCTGGAAACAAGTCAGTTCTTTTTTTAATCAATCCTTGGCAGTTTAATTTGGGTTCTTTATTTTAGGCTAAATTTGTATTCTGCAGGACCTTCCAACTGACAAAACTGGATATTTTGACAAAATATTTGATTTTCTCAAAGAAAACTGGAGCATTGTCAAATGGGTTGCTCTTGGAATAGTTGTCTTTGAGGTAAGTCACAGTCTTCTCTTTTTCTTCTTTCTTCCTCAGTAAATCTCAGAAATTGAGCGCCTGATTTGATTGAGTGATGGCCAACCCTATTTTTTGAATTTTTAGACGAATGTGGGGGGAATTGTGACTGGTCTAAGGTGGGTTCTTGGCCAGTAAACATTGTTTTTATTTTATCTATATTGGAGGATAAGTACTCACCTATGATCTGTGAGTTTTCCCATTAATCAACCTTGTTTTTGGAAGAAGTGCAAGCTTAAATTAATAATTGTGCTTTTTAAACTTAGTTTAGTTTGATTTAAAAATATATTTTGTTCAATTAATGTCCTTGTATTTCAGATATTGTTGGGAAACCTGCTCCTATGGTTTGAATGTTGTCTCCAGTTAGCCCATAAACCTTTCCTTTTTGTTTCGATCTAACCAAAAACTTAAATTGTCCACAATTTCTTTCAGTAAGTCTGGAAAGAATTATTGACCAAGTAGAGGATTGCCTGAACGTTATTCTCGCAAAATTCTAACTGTTCTGTTATGGTCAACTCTAATTTTCTTTTTAACAACCAAACTGTTTTGGGATTCAACTTAACCATTTCCGCATAACTCGCTTTTGTTCAATAATTGTAAGAGTATAGTCCTAGAAAATATGTAACTATAATAAAGGATCATGATAAATGTAAGTTAATACTTAAGGATCATTGGAGAAAACACTACAAACTTGGGGATAACTTAGAATATTGCCATGCTGGTTACCATGAACCGTGGAGTGAGTCCTTATGGCGCACAATTTTCTGGTGGCGCAGTTGTTATTGTTGCTAATTTTTTAGTTTTGAACTGTATGTATCTACATCTTTGGAACCGCTACACTTTGTCCTTGTGCTCCCAAATCGCTCACTGTATTGGATGAACTTATAAATGCAGGCTTTGGTTTTCCTGTTAACCCTAATGGTTAGGGCAGCAAATAGGCCAGCAGAGTACGATAGTGATGACGAGCTCATTGCTCCTAGACAACAGATCCGACAACCCTTGATCAACAGGCCAGTGGCTGCTGCAACAGGTACGCCTGTCTCTGGCTCCCTAGATCAACGCCCAGGCAGAAATGATGCTTGGAGTACACGAATGAAGGAAAAGGTGTGGGTTCTTCTGATACTCAAGTTATATGGCTCTTCTATTGCTTATTATGCTCAATTATCTTTGTTATTGCTTCTCTGTATAATTATACTTTTCTTTGTTGAAATCAGTACGGGCTTGATACTTCTGAGTTCACGTACAACCCATCTGAGTCGCACAGATTCCAGCAAGTGCCCACACAACCTACAGAAGAAAGGAGCCGTTGCATCATCATGTAACATTTTTGGTGGGTTCTCCAGTTTCCTACACTGATTTCTCAGACAAGGGTGGCTTTTGTTGTTCGAGGTCGTGTACAATAGACATTGTTCAGGAGTTTTACCATATCCCACCTCCCTTTTCCCTTGATATCTATTAAAATGAGTCCTTTCTGTGTACATTGCCAGTGACAATGTTCAAAAGCATGTCGTAAATCCCATTTTGACGCTCGTCGTCTCTATTGTTCTTGTCTCTGCAACATCTCTTTTGTACTAGTTCCTGCTAATTGAACAGCTTCTCCATCACATTTGTGACTATCTTATGTCTTCCTGTTGTTGCTCTAACTTTATACAAACGCATAAAATATACAAAACAAAAAGAAAATTTTATGTCATGGTTTGATTAAAAGATGTGATTGTTCAATTCTTGTAGAATTTAACTATGAAAATTAGCCATCGGATAAAATTCTCATAAAATGAAATGAACTTGCCTATAATTAATTCAAAATCCAAGCAAATATACATTATATTTTTTATGCGCAGAACCCATGTAAAATAAAACTAAAACTCTATTGGATATTAAGGCTCTGTTTGGGGTTCCAGTTCAACCTGAAAATGATAGGTGGGAAAAAATTCAGTGGGAAAATGACTTTTGGGAAAAAAAATTAAAAGTGTTGTAAGATACTTGAGGTGTTTGGTAAACAGTTTTTCAAAACTATGGTTTGGATGTAAAATGACCATAAAGGGTATAAAACCCATTTTTAAAAAATTAATAAAAATAGGAAAAGTGGATCTAGAATTAATTATCTTGAGGTAGAGATTTTATTGTGATAATTTTTAATTTATTTTGTTGAATATATAATGTAAAAAAATCAAAACAAAATTAAAAGAAGGAAAAAAAGGAGAGAGAGAGAGGCAAATGGAGGTTCAACCTCCTGCTGGAGCAATTTGCTCCAGCCCCAAATCCTTGCATTTCCTTGCTTTTCCTGCGGTGGGATGCGAGCCCATTTGGGCATTGATAAATTGGAGTGGTGTTACCAAACACCAAACAACCATTTTGGGTGGGGAAAAGGTTGGATTGGTGGCCAACCTTGAACCCCAAACACAGCCTAATTCGTGCAAACGGATAAAAAATCAAGATTGCAGGAAGTTCCAAAACACTATTTCATTTTAATAGATGCCGTCAGCATAGCCTCAGATCCACAACACTACACTACAAAGATCCAAACAAACACTACAGCAACAAAGAGCACATATCCTTCGCAAGATTTTCCTTTCACAAACAAAACGTCAAACAGGTTGACTGCGTGTAATGGAGGAAACCTATGAATTCGGCTCAGATCTTGTGAAGCTTAATCAACAATCAATAAGCTGAATCGACATCAAAACTAATCTTCTAAAACATCAATTTCATTAATACCATATAATCCCCAAATTTTCAATTACAAATCCAGATCTAACTACTAAACTAGTAAAAAGGCTAAAGCATAAGAAAATACACCAGATCTTTCTTATCCGCCAAAGCCATAGAGGGTACGGCCCTGTCTCTTGAGTGCGTAGACGACGTCCATTGCAGTCACAGTTTTCCGGCGAGCGTGCTCTGTGTAGGTGACAGCGTCGCGGATGACATTCTCGAGAAAGATCTTGAGAACGCCTCTGGTTTCTTCGTAGATGAGGCCACTGATACGCTTGACACCTCCCCTGCGAGCAAGACGACGGATGGCAGGTTTGGTAATTCCCTGGATGTTATCCCTCAACACCTTCCGGTGCCTCTTGGCTCCTCCCTTTCCCAATCCCTTTCCTCCTTTCCCTCTCCCTGACATTTTTCTCGCCGATTAACACAGAGAACAACTCTTTTACTCTATTTTTTTCTAGAAGAGATGAATTTAGGGTTTGAATGTAGAGGATACTTTTATAGGCGAAGAAGGTTTTTTGAAAATTTTGGATGGGCGCCAAGTTTTGGGTTGTTGGGTTTCTTTGGTGTCTATTATCGATCCGCGTCTATGGGATATGATTGCGTTTTACCGTTGATTATTCATCATCCGACGAATGAGATTAAACTAGAGAAAAAAGAAGAAGGATTGCCAGCGTGGATACATTTATCTTGGTAAGGTAATGCATCGACGGTGGGATGGTCAATAGCGGGAATGTAGCCGGCGGTGATCTGACGGCTGTTGTTCGAAACTAAAAGCATAAGCGGATTGCCAGCGTGGAAGTTTCTAAAGTTTTGTGCTTTCGTTCGTGTGTGCCACTGCACACTTTTTTTAAAATAAAAAGTTAGATTCCTTTTATTATTGTGCATTGTATAAAATATCATTCACAACAATAAAATAAAATGATTTTCGACTAAATTTTTAAATATAATATAATTAAAATGTCAATTTTAAATTAAATTAAATTTTATAAATATTTTTAACTATAATTTACACTAAATATATTTTTGACATTAATAATTATTTAGAATTATGACCAAATTAAAAAGCAGGACAAGAGAAGTGATGAGTGAGACACGTGTCATGTGAGTGGCTGTCGAGTGTCGATGTCAGAACAAATCCGACACAGACACGACATAAAAAATAAGATATTTATACTTCATAAATTATTGTGCCCGGAGCAAAGTATAAATAATGCGTTAACACAAGCGGTTTAGCATTTTCACATAATAAATAAAGAACCTAAAATTGATTTTAAAACAACAAATTTAAAAGGATTATAAACCAATCTCAAGTTAAGAAATCCGATCCAAAAAGATAACCAAAAGGATAATCACCAATCTCTTAGAACCAAATTACATCTTTATCTAAGTCTCTAGTTTAGCATTTCAAAATTGTTTAAAGAATTGAATAGAAAAAATCCACTTATATGATCACATTTTTAAAAAATATTTAAAATTGAGATAATATGATAGATTAGGATATCTAACATTTAAAATTGATTTGGAGTTTTAACCATTTTGTACCAAACGCACCAAATAGTTTCCATATCATTATTGCATTTTCCTTCCTGTCTTTTTTTCTTTCCAGGCTTACATACATTTCTGGGATTTGGTTGTTTTTGTTTCTTTAGTTTAGGCAACTTGTTGTCTTAAAAGCCAAACTTTAGGTCAAAGTTTAGTGGTCTGTTGTTTTCTTCGGGAATGAGTTGCTTTCACCATTCTGTTGTCTTTATTTTTCTTCCCTCAACTTTTTAAAATTATTTAATATCGTCATTAAAAATTAGGAAAACATTATTAATAAAGGGACAACATTAAACAATTTTAAAAAGTTGGAGGATCAATACACTTTTGGGTTTTTGAGTTTTGATGCAACAGATAGCAGTAGATCAGGTGCATGTGAGCTTCCACTGCCAAATTGTACTTGATATTCTTTCTCTTCCTCTCACAACTTAGCATACTTTAATCATTATAAAATCACTCAATTACACTCCTAATAATAAAAACTCTCCTAATTAAGCCACAACCAAACCAGCATAATGGCCATGCCCAAATACATTGGAGCATTACCACATTCACTTCCATCTGTAAGACTACCAATTCGTAGCGCTCACTCATCATCATGTTCATCTACTAAGTTTAATGGAATCGGTGGAGCAAAACCACCGATTCGTCAAACATTGCCAATGCTCGCATTGAACGCGTTAGATGCCTTCACCAACAAGTACATTGACTCTCCATCTCAGCCATCAATGGATCCAGAACACGTACTTCGTGACAACTTCGCTCCGGTTGATGAGCTCCCCCCGACTGAGTGTGAGCTCATAGAAGGATCCCTCCCACCATGCCTTGATGGTGCGTACATTCGCAATGGTCCAAACCCGCAACATGTCATCCCGGAGAGGCCTTACCATCTGTTCGATGGTGACGGAATGCTTCACTCCATTAGAATCTCCAAAGGGAAAGCCACTCTCTGCAGCCGGTATGTCAAGACTTACAAGTACAACATGGAGCGCCGAGCTGGAGTTCCAATCATTCCAAGCGTCCTTTGCGGATTCAACAGTCCAATTGTATCCGTAACACGCATAACTCTCTTACTGGCTAGAATTCTTGCTGGCCATTTCAATCTGGCTAATGGTATTGGTGTAGCGAACACCAGCTTGGCTTTCGTTGGCAATCATCTCTACGCGCTTGGAGAGTCAGACCTTCCTCACACCGTGCGTTTGACATCGAATGGAGATATCGAGACCCTGGGACGGGAAACCTTTGGTGGGAAGCTGGTGACGTGCATGACCGCGCACCCCAAACACGACACCGAGTCAGGGGAGGTCTTTGCCTTTCGATACAGTCGCATTTATCCGTTTATAACATACTTCCGCTTCGATGCGGATGGGAATAAACAGCCAGATGTACCCATACACACATTTGCGCGTCCACCATTCTCACACGATTTCGCCATTACCAGCAAATTCGCTCTGTTCATGGACGTGCAAATCAGCGTAAACCCTTTAAAGATGATTCTTGGTCGAGGATCTGCCATAACTTATGACTTGGATAGAGTATCTAGACTTGGACTCATCCCTCGCTATGCAACAGATGATTCGGGAATGAAGTGGTTTGATATGCCAGGATTCAACCCTGTACACACAATTAATGCATGGGATGAAGAGGACAGCATTGTTATGTTAGCTCCGAACGTCCACCCAATACAGCATAGTCTGGAACGAATGGAACTTATACATAACTCTTTAAATAAGGTGAGAATTGACTTGAAAACTGGCAAGGCAACAAGACACACCGTTTCAACAAGAAATCTAGACTTTGCCATGATAAATCCAGCTTACTTGGGGAAGAAGAACAGATTTGTGTATGCAGCGATAGGGGATCCAATGCCAATGATGTCTGGAGTGGTGAAGCTCGATGTATCTAAAGGACAGAACCAGGACTGCACTGTGGGTTGCAGAATGTACGGACCAAGATGCTACGGCGGTGAGCCTTTTTTTGTGGCGAGGGAGCCCGATAATCCTGACAGCGAGGAGGATGATGGGTATTTGCTGTCTTATGTGCATGATGAGATTGCAGGAGAGTCTAGGTTCTTGGTGATGGATGCCAAGTCTGAAGAACTAGATATTGTGGCGGTTGTGAAGCTGCCCCGCCGAGTTCCTTACGGCTTCCATGGACTTTTTGTGAGGGAAAGTGACCTGAAAAAGCTTTAGCAACATCTTAAAATATTTCTGTTCATCAGCTGTTTCTTTTTAAATTGTAATCTATGCAAGATGTTGTAGAAATCGAATCGATCAAGAATCGAAGGGTTGTACGAATCTTTCGACCTGTCTACAATTGCCACATCCAGACATCTCTCACAAGGTTGTTTACTTTGGTAGTCCAGGCTGTGCAGTTGGCGCCAGAGCAAATTAGAATGCCAAACTGTTAGGAGTTTGTAAGCCTTTGCTAGTCGCTACTATGTCCATGTCCAGGGGAGTTGGGTAAAAGTACACTAAAATATGTGTTGGGAAGATATATATGCAAACACCTTTATCAAACATTAACATCTCCGAAAATAGAACACTAACTGAAACAAAGAAAGTAAGAGTACAAATTAAATCCTAACAGTACAATTATACCCCCATAGCATTAAAAACGCAAACATTCCATTACTCTCTTGTCCAAATTTGAATACAAATCAGATTTCATATCAAGTTCTGCAATGCCATAGGAAAACTTAGCCTTTTTTTATTTTGACCCAAAGAAGAATTGTTAGACAAAAATCAATATCCAGTTTGCTTCTCATTGAAGCTGACATAATCAAACACCACCAACCACAATAAGTAATTGATTAAAGTAAAAATAGGGCAAAAGTTATTGAGCACCCAATTTTATATGGGTATCTCAATCTTACCCCAACTTTTACCTAATCACAAAATAATACTCAATTTTTGTATAATCCCAAAGTGACACCGAAGAATGTTAATTAGCATAAAAGTTAGAGGTTTGGATGCTAAGTTGGATAACAATTAAGAAATTTTGGATAAACGTGCCTAATTCAATTATTTGTCTTATTTACATTTTATTTGAGGTATAGTTAATATTTTTTAATTATAATTTTTATATTTTCTAAAAATTATAAATATCAACACAATTAATTTAAAACACGATAATTTTGAATTGATTAATTTAAGATGCACTAAGTAATATGTTATCCACAGCGGTGGGTGTCAAATCTAGGGTGTTATTCACTTTCTCTCCTGCCACATCAGCTTAACACCCAACCAAATTATCAAATAACACCCACTTCTCACAACAATGTGTTTTTCAGGATGTTATTCACTTTCTCTCCCTTACACATCATTTAATCATATACCCCACCATATTTTTCATTTTTTTTCTTATTAAATTTATAATTACTATAATAATTATTTTTTATAATATAATAAATAATATATTTTTAATAAAAATTAATTAAATTTCATATTTTTTTCATATTTCAAAAAAACTATACTTTTTATTACAATAAATAATATAATATTTTTTAAAAATAACATACGATTTTATTTATCAATCAGTAAATCAAACATATTTTATTTTTGAATTGTGTGTTATTTTGAATAATTTATGGGTTGTGAAAGTGTATGTTCATTTCAATAATTTCATTCAAATCACATGTGGTATTTTGAGTAATTATAGATCTAAAAAAATAAAAGTAAAAATATATTTTTTATAATTATTTTGAGTAATTATTATGAAAAAATGCATTTAAAAAAGAAAAAAATGAAAAAAAATGTAAAAAACTCGATTTTTTTTTGTGTTCAAATAATACAAACCTAGTCTCAATTTATAGATCTCAAAAAATTAAAAATAATGGTATATTTTTTATAAAATTATTTTGAGTAATTATTATAAAAAAATGAAAAAAAATGTAAAAAACTCTAATTTTTTTTAGTGTACAAATAATACAAACCTAGTCTCTATTTATAGATCTCAAAAAATTAAAAATAATGGTATATTTGTTATAAAATTATTTTCAGTATTTATTATAAAAAATCCCATTTAAAAAATGAGGGGAAAAAAAAGAAAGAATTCGGTGGCCAATGGCAGCGCGCAACGCGTGCCCTGCAGGGCTGTCAGTGACAGCCCAACACGCGCGTGGCGCGCTGCCATTCGTCCAACTCTTTTTTCTTTTTCTTTTTTAAAATGGGCTGACAGTGGAAACCCCACTGTTAGGAAAACGCGATGCATTGACCATTTGACACTGAGAAAACCCAGCATTCAAAAACTCCCAAAAATCCATTGCTGTTGACGGTCTAGGGGGAGAGTACACGTATAATTTAACAATTATTAAGTGATAGCGTACTTATATATAACCGAGAACCACATTACCGTGATTTGCGAAAACATGAATAAAAAAACAATCTTTCGAGAATGGAGTTGTTACATCCTTTTCAGCAATCGCAGAAGGTAAGATTGCGACTACAAGAAATATTTTGAAAACAGGAAGCTAAAAAAGGTTGCCATAAACGAAAATGATGGCTTAAAAAAAGCTTGTTAATTTCTTCAAGTTTGTATTGAGAGAGAGAGAAGGAAAAGAGCTGACCTCGAAGATGATTGGATTTAAAACATGGAAAAAAGTTCTCCATGTAGTTTGTTCAACACAAAACCTACTTACGATCACCATGGCCATCTCCCAATACACTACTCGAGCAACACATCCATTTCCATATTTTACAAGAGCTGCTCCCCTCCATTTACAATCTACGAAATGTACTGCAACTGGTGGAGCGAAACCACCTGGGAGTCAAACCTTGCCTATGCTCGTTTTGAATGCATTGGATGACTTAACCAACAGGTACATTGAACGTCCACCTCGACGAGCAGTGGAACCGGAACATGTACTTCGTGACAACTTTGCTCCAGTTGATGAACTCCCCCCCCACGGAGTGTGAGGTGATAGAAGGATCCCTCCCACAATGCCTCGATGGTGCGTACATCCGCAACGGTTCAAACCCACAGCATGTCATCCCGCAGAGGCCTTACCACCTGTTTGATGGCGATGGAATGCTTCACTCCATTAGAATCTCCCGGGGAAAAGCAACTCTCTGCAGCCGGTATGTGAAGACTACCAAGTACATCATGGAGCGCCGAGCTGGGGTTCCAATTATTCCAAGCGTCTTCTGCGGATTCAATGGCCTAGCTGTCTCCATAACACGCATAGCTCTCTTACTGGCTCGATTACTTGTTGGACACTACAGTCCTGCTGATGGCATTGGTACAGCGAACACCAACTTAGCTTTGTTCGGCAACCATCTCTATGCGCTTGGCGAGACAGATGTACCATATGCTGTGCGTTTGACATCAAATGGAGATATAGAGACTCTGGGAAGGCAAAACTTTGGTGGGAAGTTGGTGAAGTGCATGACCGCGCACCCCAAGCGAGATGTTGAGACAAGAGAGGTTTTTGCCTTTCGATTCAGTCCCTTTCGTCCATTTCTGACATACTTCCGCTTTAATGCAGACGGGGATAAACAGCCAGATGTACCCATATTCTCAATTGCACGTCCATCCCTCTTACATGACTTTGCTATCACCAACAAGTATGCTGTATTCATTGCCACACAAATGGGAATAAACCGGTTGAAGATATTTGGGGGAGGCTCTGCTGCCTGTTTTGACTCGGCTAGAGTGCCTAAACTTGGGTTTATCCCTCGTTATGCAGTGGATGAATCAGAAATGAAGTGGTTTGACATGCCGGGATTCAATGCTTTACACACAGTTAATGCATGGGATGAAGAGGACGGCATTGTTATGTTAGCTCCAAACGTCAAACCCATACAGCATGCCGTGGAAGGAATGGAACTTCTACAGAACTCTTTAGATAAGGTGAGAATTGACTTGAAAACTGGCAAGGCAACAAGACACCCCGTTTCAACAAGAAATCTAGAGTTGGCCGTGATAAATCCAGCTTACTTGGGGAAGAAGAACAGATTTGTATACGCAGCGATAGGGGATCCAATTCCAAAGATGTCTGGGGTGGTGAAGCTCGATGTATCTAAACGAAAGAACCAGGACTGCACTGTGAGTTGCAGAATGTATGGACCAAGATGCTACGGTGGTGAGCCTTTTTTTGTGGCAAGGGAGCCTGATAACCCTTATAGCGAGGAGGATGATGGGTATCTGGTGTCTATTGTTCATGATGAGATTGCAGGAGAGTCTAGGTTCTTGGTGATGGATGCCAAGTCTGAAGAACTAGATATTGTGGCGATTGTGAAGCTGCCCCGCCGAGTTCCTTACGGCTTCCATGGACTTTTTGTGAGGGAAAGTGACCTGAAAAAGCTTTAGCAACATCTTAAAATATTTCTGTTCATCAGCTATTGCTTTCAAAATTGTAATTTATACAAACATGCATAAAACTACACGAGACGTTATCAAAATCTAATTGATCAAGATAGAATCGAAGGGCTGTACATACCTTTCGTCCTGTCCATAATTGCCATCCTGACATTTCTCACATTATGACTTCCATGTTCTATTGGGATTTCTACCAGCTATTAGCTCCAACATCACTACTCCAATGCTATAAACATCACTTTTCTCAGTTAACTGTTCAGTCATGAAATATTCAGGATTGTTTCAGTTTGGTAGTATGTCATCCGACATCATGCCACATTTCACGACCCAGGGGAGTTAGTTTCTAACGTATATATATTAGATTAGCAACTGACATGTTATCAATTTCTACGATCAATATAGATTTAAGAGTTCTCTTGTAATTGGTTCTCTCTTCAACTGCTAGCTAAGTATCTAAGCACTTGAATGGAGTTTAAGACTGCAACACACTTTGAATGCGTGCCATAACAAAGGTTATGATATTCAAATATTTGTAAATGAAAATAAAATGCAAAGGAACTTATTTGTATAAGTTTACAAATTAGAACAAATTAAATTTGGGTCATTAGTACCTGCACCCTTTGAACTACTGTTGTTTGTTGAATTCGGATCTCTCAACTACTCCCTCTGTCTCTCAATAAATGTCTTCCTCGCATCCCAATATTCAGTAGGGAACACATATCGAGGAGGCCGGATGAGACACTATTTGACCCCAAAAAAATCCGAAATTTTTTTTGAACGTATGTTAATCCTTAACGTATTTCCTAGAAAAAATTAGGGGCAAAATTGTCTCAAATAGGTCGTCTGCCGGCCGTTTTAAGATACGTACCGAAACAGTAAAAGCAAAAGCTAAAACGACAATCATTGAAGGACGGAGGGAGTATTTTTTTTTGTCACAAAAATGGCATTCTGTAAAATTTTCCGTTCAAAACCTTAACATATTTGTTTTTTACTATTTTTTTATTTTTTTAATTAAAAAAATAACTGGACTCTAAAATAAAATAAAATAATATTTTTTACTTAGTGATTGTTAAGCAATTATGAATGTAGCTATTTTTTTAAAGAATTATTTGTTACAAAAAAAATTTTAAAGGACCAAAAATAAATTCAGAAAAATAAAATAAGTTTAGATATTGATAATTTTTAAAAGAATTATAGAAAATAATGAAATTTTTGTTGAAAAAAAAACCATTGTTTTTAATTTCATATTTTTTTATATTTTTAAAAAAGAACATAACTCTTTAGAATATCTTTATCACTATTTAAAATTTTAATCTTGATTTTTTTTATAAAAAAAACCCATTTTTTAACTTTTTTTTAAAATAAAAAAATATGGTAAAATTAAATTTGTTAGAATTTTGAATGAAAAATATAACATGAATAACTCTTTGTAACAAAAACATTATTGAGGAGTCTATTTATCGAGTAGCGATAGTTCAGGGATGGAGGTAGTAGTACTACCTAATTAGCCATTATTTTAAAAAAGGAATCATTCCGACCTTAGCATTGGTGGAATCTAAAGGGAAGTCGGTTCATATTAGAAAAGTTTACAAATCTTTTAATACTCGACTACATTAACAACCAATCAGTAGTATTCTCTCTGTCTTTTAATAACTGACGTTTTAAAATAGTAGAAAATTGAAAACAATGACCTTTGATCTTATTTTTACTCCATACTGTTTCATTTTTATTTTTAATTTATACTCAAATTACCAAACCATCATTAAATTGGGTTGAGTCATAATTTTTTTTTTGTTATTTGTACAAAATATATACCTAAAAAAAGATAAAATGACAAATATTATGAATAGTAAAAATCGGTAAAAAAACGACCGTTATTAAAGGATAAAGGGAGTAAATTTTAGTGATGTAACGTAACATGGTGAAATGAATTGACATAAATCCAATTTTATCTAACAGTTACTAGAAGACAAAGTAAGGAATCTGAAATATCTGTGTTACCTTGTACCACATAAAGTCTTTGATGGGAATGGGACGGGACAGGATGGGTCCCACCCGAACCCAAAACTGGGAGGCAAAGCAAATGCTACTCTGACTCTGATCGTTGTTAATCGCAGTAAACAACAACAACAATGGGTAAACGAATTTAACTGTGTAGACTGTAGAGTGTACGGCTCGCCTACCAGTTTCTTTCTTCCACAGCCACCAGTATCTAGGTGCAAATACCGACTGTACCGAAATTATCGTAATACGTTCTATTTAGTCGGTATTTTTTTTCGAGTTTTTACTGTTTGGTATACCGAATTATCGACCGAACTTTATTCGATACAGTATGATATTTGTTTTGACAACTTTAGTAATACCGAAATTACCATATCGTTTTTAATATTAATATATCTCATTAAATATTTATTGAGTAATTAAAAATAAAAACAAAATACCAGGAATAAAAGAGTATATATTAAAAATAAATTTTCTACGAAAGTTATTTGAGCCAGTGGGTTTCAGTCGGGGCCTTAAAGCCCAAACACACTTCAATTGCCTCTGCTTTTCTTGCTCTTCTGCTCTGTTTCCTCGTCATGCTGCTCAGACACTCACTTTCCATTATTTGTTTGTAAAAATGCTATTTTTTTATTTAGAAAGTACTGTGTTTGCATGTAATTGGATATGTAATTTGGAAAAAAATTTGTTTAGTATTTATTAAACTAATGATTGTATATAATTCGATAATACCGAAATACCGTACCGAAATTATTTCGGTAATATGGTAACGGTATCAATTAATAGAAACTATGGTACGGTATTTAATTTTTTTAGTTTGGTATACCGAATACCGAAATTTTTTGACGGTAAAATTACCGTACTGACCGATGAACACCACTACTAGTATCCACCACAAAATCTGGTCCCTTGTTAATGGCGTCTGCAATTGAAATGGAAATCATGACAAAACGACAATGCTAACTGTGCTGTAAGTGAAAATAATGCACGCAAGTGTCCCAAATGTCGTTTCTGAAATCTATTTCCTCAGCCGCCGCTACTTGGCCGTATTTGAAGTATGAAGCAGATACAGATACTTGGCTGTATTTGAAGTATTTATGCTTCATACTTTCTCCGTACTCGCCCTTTGGAGTGATCCAAACAGCTGCGAGCAAAATCAGTTATAAGCTGTTGATCATTTCTCAATTTCTTTGTTTTTCCTATGATAGAAAAAAAAAATTAGTTTCCAAAAATAAGATTCTATATTTACAGTAACTTTCTATAACTTCTATATATATTTAATTGTATTTAAACCCAATCCAACCATCATCATTGTCACCGGCTCGAAAAAGATTGTACTTCGTGGAAAGAAACCAAACGTGGAAACAAAGTTCTCCATGTATATTGAACGTAGAAGCATAGTACAGCTTGCTCAGTACAAAATCCCTGTTGATCAAAAAACAAAACAAAAATGAATTCTACTCAAGTCTAGGTGTCCCTCAATAAACCCACCTTCAAACCTCTCCTAAACCTCCCAATCAACATGGCCGTGATCAAATACACCGGAGCAAAACATTCATTTCCCTATTCTTCCACAGCTCCTCCCCTCCATCTACCATCTATTAGCAACAGCATTCAAGAAAAACAACTCGCCTCACCTATAAGACCCACTCATATTGCTCACTCATCATCATCTTCATCTACAGAAACTACTAAATGTAATCCAATTGGTGGAGCAAACGCACCTGAGCGTCAAACCTTGCCTATGCTCGTTTTGAATGCATTGGATGACTTAACCAACATGTACATTGAGCGTCCACCTCGACGAGCAGTGGATCCGGAACATGTACTTTGTGACAACTTTGCTCCAGTTGATGAACTTCCCCCCACAGAGTGTGAGGTGATAGAAGGGTCCCTTCCACCATGCCTCGATGGTGCATACATCCGCAACGGTCCAAACCCACAACATGTCGTCCCGCAGAGGCCTTACCACCTGTTTGATGGTGATGGAATGCTTCACTCCATTAGAATCTCCCGAGGAAAAGTAACTCTCTGCAGCCGGTATGTCAAAACTAACAAGTACATCATGGAGTGCCGAGCTGGGGTTCCAATTATTCCAAGCGTTTTCTGCGGATTCAACGGTCTAGCTGTCTCCATAACACGCATAGCTCTCTTACTGGCTCGATTTCTTGCTGGCCATTACAGTCCTGCTAATGGCATTGGTACAGCAAACACCAGCTTAGCTTTGTTCGGCAACCATCTCTACGCACTTGGGGAGTCAGATCTGCCATACGCTGTGCGTTTGACATCACACGGAGATATATATACTCTAGGACGGCAAAACTTTGGTGGGAAGTTGGAAAAGTGCATGACCGCCCACCCCAAGCAAGATGTTGAGACAGGAGAGGTCTTTGCCTTTCGATTCAGTCCCATGCGTCCATTTCTGACATACTTCCGCTTTGATGCAGATGGGAATAAACAGCCAGATGTACCCATATCATCAATTGGGCGTCCATCTTTCTTACATGACTTTGCTGTCACCAACAAGTATGCTATATTCATTGCCACGCAGATCGGCATAAACCCCTTGAAGATGTTTGGCCGAGGCTCTGCTGCTTGTTTTGACTCGGCTAAAGTACCTAAACTTGGGATTATCCCTCGTTATGCAGTCGATGAATCAGAAATGAAGTGGTTTGATATGCCAGGATTCAACCCTTTACACACAATTAATGCATGGGATGAAGAGGACGGCATTGTTATGTTAGCTCCGAACGTCCACCCAATACAGCATAGTCTGGAACGAATGGAACTTCTACAGAACTCTTTAGATAAGGTGAGAATTGACTTGAAAACTGGCAAGACAACAAGAGACCCCGTTTCAACAAGAAATCTAGACTTTGCCATGATAAATCCAGCTTACTTGGGGAAGAAGAACAGATTTGTGTACGCAGCGATAGGGGATCCAATGCCAAAGATATCTGGGGTGGTGAAGCTCGATGTATCTAAAGGACAGAACCAGGACTGCACTGTGGGTTGCAGAATGTATGGACCAAGATGCTACGGCGGTGAGCCTTTTTTCGTGGCGAGGGAGCCCGATAATCCTGACAGCGAGGAGGATGATGGGTATTTGCTGTCTTATGTGCATGATGAGATGGCGGGAGAGTCTAGGTTCTTGGTGATGGATGCCAAATCAGAAGAACTAGATATTGTGGCGGTTGTGAAGCTGCCCTGCCGAGTTCCTTATGGCTTCCATGGACTTTTTGTGAGGGAAAGTGACCTCAAAAAGCTTTAGCATCTTCATAAAAGGCAACTTGAATAATCTTGATGAAGTTGCTTTTTTTTAGATTGTAAATTGTAATTGCATTAAGAGAATCATGCATGAATTAGGAATGAAATTATAGTACCTGTCTTTCAAACACCAACATCACACACACACACGTAGAGATATATGACGGGGGAGCAACAGATTTGTAGAGATATACGATGGGGAGCGACAGATTTGGTAATAGAATTAAGCAACTTTAGATGGACAAAGTATATCCAAACTTCATCAACGATGTTTTGGACAACAAGCAATAAACACTTGTCAAGTGCTCAAGAACCAACAAAGAGAATGCAACTTTTGTTTATCACCCAAACCAATTTCATATAATTTCTCAGAACTACAGACTGTTCACGCCAACTAAATCTTCAAAAACAAGATTTTGTCTAAGAAGCATTATCAGTAAACTTATATAACTCCTATGCATTACTTCCATCACTAGAAAGTGAGGCGATGCCCAGATGCCATAAGTCCATAGCAACAATTAGTGGTTATTTGCATCAACCCAATACCGGAAATTAAGTGTGGATGCAAGTAAATCTGAGTAGCGTGAAGAATTACCACAGATGAATATCATCAAATGCCTGGAAGATATGAATGGAAAAAAATAGTTAACCCAGCTCCTCATCAATATTATTCACAAGATCAACCACACATACAAAGCTACAAGGAAGTACTAGTAGCTAGGCTAAGGCACATCTTTCCTGTTCGTTTACCTCTTTCCCCGTCATTTTCATCTCAAGCCATGGATGGACCGCAGCAGATGCTGTTGCTCATCAGTTGGCTGATTGATGAAGAAAGGGTATCTTTAGTATGTTGTCGTTTTGTCATGTGTAGTGATTGAATCATTGAAAAAATGTACCAATCCTTTTTCTTAGTGAAAGATTGATACTGCAAAGATAAGGGATTGGCACTAGAAATTGATATAGATAAGATAAAGAAATAGGGGATCGCACAGGAAGATAACGATAACGATTGATTAAAGAAAAAAGTTAAAACCATCCCTAATTTTTTTTATCAGTAGTGATTTAATTTAAGATGTTTTTCAAATTTGTCCTCAATTTTTACTATTACTCATATTGGCCCTCAACGTATCTACTATTAGTCAATTAGATCCTCAAACCCTCAACTTTGCACTAATACCGTTAAAAACGTCGTCATTTTAAAAAAAAAAATAATAATTAAAAACTTTTTTATACCTAACCCTCAATTAGATCCTCGAACCCTCGCAGCAGCAACTTTTTTTCTAAAAAACGACGTCGTTTTTTTAAAAATAATAATAAAAAACTTTTTTAAAAAAAATAAATACATATTGGAATAGAATAGAAAATTAATCTAATATGTATTTAATTATATGATAACTAATTAAATATGAAAAAAAACTAACTTTATATATTAACTTAAAACAAATTAATCAAGAGTTGAGAACTAATTTTATAATCTACAAAGAAAAGTATATGTACATTATTATACTAAATTAGAATTATGTAAAATTTAAAATTATATATTTGTTTGTTTCATAGAAAAATAGGGTTAATATATCTGAAAATAATACAAGTATTTTTTTTTATTTTGTGTTATTTTAGGTTAGCAATTTTAATTCATCTACATTTAATTTACTTAATTACTATTATTATCCTCAATTAAAATTAGCATATTATTAAATTATGTGTTATTTATTCATTAGAAAAATAAATAACAATGTATAAAAAATATAGGTTTTCTTTAGCCTTTCTTCAATTAATTTTTATTTTTTTATTATAATTATTATTTTATTTTTAAAGTCGAATCAAATTTTTAGGATTAACTTATTAGTGACTGTTTTGATTTTTCTGTAAAAAAATATGGGTCAATTAATTTGGTGGTTCTTTTAAATATATATTTTCTAAGAAAAAAATTAAAATTTATTCTACATAATTAAAATTTAATATAATAATATACATATACTTTTATTTGGTAAGTTATTAATAACTTCATAATTGGGGATAATTAGGTTAGTTATGAAATTTATTGTTACTTTAATTTGAAAAATTATGTTAGTATTAGAATTTAGGGTTTAGGAAAAAATTATTTGTACAATTAATTAATTAATTAATTAGAGCAATGAGAGGAGAAAATATGTTTGGATTAAGATTTGATTTATTTACTTTCAGTTAATATATATATATATAAATATATAGTTAATTATGTTTTTTATATTTAATTAGTTATTATGTAGTTAAATATATATCGATTAACTTTCTATTCTATTCCAATATTAAATTTTTATTTTATTTTTAAAATAATTTTATATATTGTTTTTTAAACGACGTTATTTTGGGAGGAAAATGTGACTAACGATAATTTTTTAACAGTGTTAGTGCAAAGTTTGGAGTACAGGAGGTCTAATTGAATAATGCTAGATAAATTGGAGGCCAACATGAGTAATAAAGCAAGAAGTTGAGAGCCAATTTAAAAAGAGTTTTAAATTAGGGGTTGACTTAAGAGTGATAAAAAAATATTAGAGGCTGATTTAATTTTTTTCCTTGATCAATTCATTTTTCTGATTATTTTAATCTGGTTTGCTAGCACTAATATTTTGTTATCTACCATTATTCAATTGGCTATAATGTTGATGTAAGTTTCACCCCAAGTGAGATGTTGAGACAGGAGAGGTCTTCGCCTTTGGATCAGTCCCATGCGTCCATTTCTGACATACTTTCACTTCGATGCAAATGGGAATAAACAGGCAGATGTACCCATATCATAAATTGGGCGTCCATCTTTCTTACACGACTTGGTTGTCACCAACAAGTATGCTATATTCATTGCCACGCAGATTGGCATAAGCCCCTTGAAGATGTTTGGGCGAGGCTCTGCTGCCTGTTTTTAGTTGGGTAAAGTACCTAAACTTGGGATTATCCCTCGATATGCAGCGGATGAATCAGAAATGAAGTGGTTTGATATGCCTGGATTTAACCCTTTACACACAGTTAATGCATGGGATGAAGGGGAGGGCATACTTATGTTAGCCCCGAATGTCACACCAAAACACATACTCTTTCCGTCCTTTTTAATAAACCTTTAGAGAGAAGACATAAATTTAAGAAAAAGAATAAATTCTGAAAAAAGTGCTATCAATTTGGTCAACTTTAAAAAATTTACGTCACTCGTAATTTTCTCAATTTTTTTATTCGTTCATCATAAAATAACTTTTACTTGAGATCTAAAATATTTTGATTAGATTAAAATGTACATTAAAAATGAATAAAATTTTGGACTCTACCGTTTACCTGGGAGAATTTTCAATTTGAAAATTTGCTGTTTTTCTGAATTTCGAGAATTTTGTTTTCATTCTGAAAACTGGAAAACGCGTTTACTTCGCGCTTGTTTCCTGATCAGAAAAACTGGAGAACGCGTTTACTTCGCACTGAATGTAAGAATTTCCTGATCTGAAAACTGGAAAACGTGTTTACTTCGCGCGTTTTCATTTTTTGTGAAAAACCAAAAATATTTGTAATGAAAAGAAAAAATCATTTGAAAATTTAATAGTCATTTTAAAAAGGAAAAACTTATTAAATATAATATCAATCTTCTAATATTGCATTTAAATATTGTAATTCATATTTCTACATGAAAATAAAAGCAATCTACTAATATAGTACTAATTGATGAAAAAATTACCTAGCAAACCTACTCCACTTAACTCAATGTAATATAAAAAAAAGTAAAACATGTTTGGAATTACATGAATAACGGTCTATATTTCATATTTTTTATTTTTGTAGTAATCAAAATTATTATTTAATTATAATTATTGTATAATTATTAATTAAACTACTCTTAATTATCAACCAATCATTCTTAATTGTTCTTAAAAAATCAAATTTTAATAATAACATTTAATTAGAGTGTAGAGTTTTGGTTTAAATTAAGAATTCCAAATATATAAATTAATGAATTAAAAATAATTCAATTTGACAATCGAGTGGGAGTCAAACAATTATGTAAAATGACTATAAAATGTACTTTTCTATTTCAAGTATTATTTATATAAATTATTTAAATTAATCTATTTTTTAAATAAATAATTAACATTTTATTTATAAGAATAATAAAAAATTTATTAGTATAAGGGAAAAAAGTTAAATATTAATTTTAATTATTATTTATGCATTTATAGGTTTACCTGAACACTTTGTTTTACATAGCAAATGCACCACATAACAACAATAGCACATCTTTATTAATTAACTTAATGTAATAGGCACCCAATAGAAAAAAATAGTGAAACAGTTTTTGCCCCATTTCAAAATACTCTAAACCTGCTCTTTTACCATATAACTGGTATAGGCATTACATTATTGAACAAAATGCAGAAGAAGGCTTGGGCAGGCAAGCGACACACATCACTATGGCTACCCTCAAATTTAAGGGCAAACAGAAGGAAAGATGTAAAGAAAGAAAAAAAAGATCCTACTGCAGGACACAATTCTTTCCACACTCACATGGAAAGTCTAACAACGACGTTTCGAAATTTTCAAGATCGCTCATGGTTTCCAGAAGAGGGTGGTATCAGCAATCATAGAAGTCACAACATATGGATCCATGTTGGATGCAGGCCTCCTGTCCTCAAAGTATCCTTTCCCTTGTTTCTCTGTGTCGCGTCCAACACGAATGGATGCCCCACGGTTTGCAACACCCTGCAAAACAAAAGAAGGTCTTAGATTAGACACAAATATGGCTACCAAATGAAATGAACTGGGAAGATTGTTTCTTTGATTTTCAGTTTTGGTTTTTACCCATAAGAAAGTGTTGATATCAGCTGTTTCGTGTCGTCCTGTGAGTCTACGCTCGTTCCCTTCACCGTATGCAGCAATGTGCTTTTTGTGTTTCAAACCACTAGACTTAAATTTCAGCTTCAAACTGGTGACATGTGCAGGCATAATAACATGTGAAAACATACCAGAAATACAGACCAGAAGCAAACCAGAAATACAGACCAGAAACACACCAGAAACAGGGCAGAAATACAGACCAGAAATACATACCAGAAGCAGAAGAAATCCAGACCAGAAAAAGAGAAGAAATCATGTTCCATTTTCAAAGATACCAAACACGAAAACAAACCAACCAAGAAATTCAAGCACAAACATTGACAAAGTCACAAAGGCAGCAACTCAAAATCATGTTCTGTTTCAAAGATACCAAAATCATTAATTCAATACCATACTACTGTTATTCAATGATTTCCAAAATTATTGATTTCCAAAATTATTGATCGTCAGCTTATATATGAATCTGAAGTTAAAGCTCATAATGGAATAAAAGATAGCCTCATTAACCAATTTACATTTGAGGAATTAGTTTCATAAACAGAATATGGGCATCCATGAGAAGGTAATTCAGCCAATCACTAGATACTACTAGAAAACCTGTTCTTAAGCCATACTTGCAAATCATTCAATCATTTTCACATTTTACAGAGTGGGATGCTTGTATTTGAGTTTATTGATCGTCAAGCGGATTAAGAGTATTAGAGTACCTTTAGATGACCACTGTGGCTCGGTTGGTAATCATATGCTCAAGCATCCACCATCTGCCCCATCCACCAGCTTTTGCAAACTAGCTCAATTCCTCCATCCAAATCCAACATCTTTATGAATTCAATCCTACCACCATGATATGAGCTTCGGTTTCAAAATCCAACACAAACACAGAAGCATGAAACCTCGCCAAGGACCTCAACAATGACAACATGAATGTATAAGAACAGCTATCATTCATAAGCATCCATATCTAGATCTGAGATCTACAAATAACAAGCACATCCAGATCTAACGAAACATACAGAAATCAAATCCAACCAGCAAATGAACATATAGACATCTAAATATCCACAGATCAAAACATGCATCAGTGCGCGCAAAGAAGGACAAACGGTGGTGTAGATGGATAGAGAAGTGGTACTTACAGGTCACAGAGTTGCTCGACTGTGAGGAGGCGACGGTGAGGAGGCGACTGGAGGTGACGATGAAGGGGAGTGAGAAACGACTCGACTGGAGGTGAGGAGCAGACTGGAGAGTGGTGGTGATGGAGTGAGAAACGACTCGACTGACGATGAAGGGGAGTGAGAAACGACTGCCGGCCACCGCCCCGATCAACTCCGGCGACGCAAACACGCCCTTTGCTATGGTCGTTCTCGCGGTGATGATTTACTCGCTAGGGTTAGCAGAGGCAGAGGAGAAGAAAAGAAAGGCAACGTGAGAAGAAAAAGAAAAGGGCAAAAGTGGGTTTATGAAAAATTCATTAAAGTGTACTGTTTGGAAACAATGGAGAACCGAGTTCTCTAAAATGAAGTAGAAAAATGGTGAGTTTTTGAAAACAACTTTTTTGAGTTTTCAAAACTTACCCATAGGTTTTTATTCCGAAAATTTTCATTTTGAAAACAGAAACGAAAATAGCGCGAAGTAAACACGTTTTCGGAAAAAAACTCCAGTTTTCAAAAAATTGGAGAATTTCCTGGGAAATTCTCTGAGGTAAACGGGACTAAACATCCATTAAAAAACGGAGAAAGTACAATGGAGACCGGAAGAAATACAAAGTAGCACTTTAATTCTTGTTCCTACCTTAGCATTAGTATTTTTTTTTTTCGTTTCTAAACAAATCTGCTCTCTCGCTGTTCAAGCAAATTATAAGCGGACACGGGTTCACGTAATTAGGAGGGCGCGAGTTCCAAATCCAACGGGCAACATGAAGAAATCACCGGCCGGCGTGACAACCACCTCCACCAAATCGTCACTGCCGCTACCGCCTTCAACCCCACCGCAAGTAGCCGCGCTTCAGTCCAAAAAATCCATAAGCTGGCCCTGGGCTCCGCTCAGCCTGGCCCAATCAGAGCTCGCTCTCCCCCTCACATTCCCCACCGGCCAAACTTTCCGCTGGAAGCAAACCGCTCCTCTCCAGTACACCGGCACTCTTGGCCCTCACTTAATCTCCCTCTCGCACCAAAACGATGACGTTTTCTACCATATCCACAGCTCCCCCTCCCATTCCGCCGCTAAATCAGCCCTCCTCGACTTCCTCAACACTTCCATCTCCCTCTCCGATCTTCACTCCCACTTCTCCTCCTCAGATCCCCGATTCGCCGTCCTCGCTCCCTACTTGCGAGGCGCCAGGGTTTTGCGCCAGGACCCGATGGAGTGCTTGATTCAATTCCTGTGTTCGTCCAATAACAACATTGCGAGAATTACAAAAATGGTGGATTACGTGTCGTCTTTGGGGGATTATTTGGGGGATGTGGAGGGTTTTCAGTTTCACGAGTTTCCTTCTCTGGAGAGGTTGGCGATGATGACGGAGGAACAGCTTAGGAAAGCTGGTTTTGGTTACAGGGCCAAGTATATTACTGGTACGGTCGAGGCTTTGGGTTGCAAACCTGGTGGAGGCGCAGAATGGCTTGCCTCTCTTCGCAAGTGCAATCTTGATGTGGTCATTGATTCGCTCTGCACTTTGCCTGGAGTTGGTCCCAAGGTTGCATCTTGCATTGCTCTCTTCTCCCTTGATCAACACCATGCCATTCCAGTTGACACGCATGTGTGGAAGGTATGAGGACGAATTAACTTGGTGTTTAAAAAATGATTGATGGTTTTGGAAAATTTCTAATTTTCTGTTAACTTGTGTTATTTATTTTGGTTTGTGTTGGATAATGCTGCACCTTTGCTGAGTTCTTCCTTATGTTTGTGAATATATCTTGTTCTATTGTTAATGATAATTTGTTTGGGATTGAGCAGATTGCCACAACACACTTGCTCCCTGAGCTTGCTGGTGCCCGCTTGACTCCTAAGCTCTGCACCCGCGTGGCAGATGCATTTGTGAGCAAATATGGGAAATATGCTGGTTGGGCACAAACTTTGCTATTCATAGCTGAATTGCCTTCACAGAAGGCCCTCTTACATGCTCATCTTGATAATGTCACAGAGAAGGAGTCGAGGACTAAAAAGAGAAAGAAACGCTAAAAATGGTTGATGAAGCTATATCCAGACTCTGCTCATTCTATTTTTTCGAATCTTTATGGGTTTAGGCTTGCAGCTTCAGTGAAACTGACTGCATCCTGTGCTTCTTTCTCCCAGAGCACAATCTATTGGCGGTGAGGGTACACCTCCAAGATGCCTTGACAAGTAAGTAATTTGGGAAATGGTGTACTTCTCTGCTCGTTCTAGGAGGATATTTATGCTCCGTGCATTTAGAGGTGTGTTCTATATCTGTGTACTATGCTTTGATTTATTGGTAGACCACCTTCCCAATACATGGATGATTATTTAAAATTTATACATGGATGATTATTTAAAATTTAAGTTGTATTACTCTGATAATCTTCTTTATTTTTAAATTTCCAAGATTGTAGTTTCGTTATCTTTCCCATGGTTTCCTAGTTGTTAGAGGCTGTGCAAATAAAGTTAGGGCACAGTCAATGGTATTATAGTTACATCTGCAAAGAAAAAAAGGAAGAACAAGAAGAGAAGGGATATAAAACCTGGATAAAGATATATTGGCGTGCATCACTATGAGTAATGATGTGCTGATAGATAGAATGAACTTTCAATAAACAAGGGTTCAACATGTCAAAGTCTGTATTTAGAGGCAACCAAACCTTCCTAGTTTTGATGCAAGACTTGTGTTTAAGATGTCTAGATATTTGGTGGAAGTTCAACGTCTAAGATGAACTCTGTGCATTTAGTCCTTACCAAATCAATGCTATGAAACACTTCCAATATCATGTGCATGTGGCATCAACTAGGAGAGCTTTAGAAATGCCTGGGCATGGGTCGTCTCCGAAAAATTGATTTGATTGGGGAATAGAGCAGTTCCTTTTTCCTATACAAGCCTGAGAGAGGATGTATTTAGCATTAGGAAAGTTCATATGCTAGAAAATATGTATGATATACTTTGTTAGTTTGCTTTCATAAAAATAAGACGCATGGAATGGATATCCCTGAGCACAGATATTCAATAAACGTACAAGATTTAATCCTAAAAAATATATGGCATTTGTGCAGAAGTACTGAAACATTATGTTATCTGTTACCTAGATTTTTTTTTTAGAAATCGGATCAATTCTGCTTATCACCCTGAATGTTTTCTTATGTTCAAATGAAACTCTATTTCATGTTTATTGATTGGTATGGCCCTGGGTTTTTTTCTCTTCAACATTCAATAAGATATTTGAGTATAAGATGAAAGATAGTTCTCATGCAAGTATGAAAAAGTAGAAGTATGAAAGTTAACCTGAAAACTATAATCCCATTGCCACATGGTGTTTTCTCAGGTAAGAAATAAATCAAGTACCCAACAAAACTATGAACGTCATGTCTATGACTACCTATTTGTTTGTTTTTGTTTTGTTTTATAATTTCATTTAAAATCATTGGTGATGAAATGAAGTGCGAAATTCAGATTAGAAATCAAATGTAGAATGGTTACACAAAGATGCTCACCTTCTCTACAACGGCTCTAGAATTAGGTGTATGACAATCTCCAATAGCATAACTTTGACACGTACCAGAAGGGGTTCCCCAGCTTGCAAAAAGGATCTTGGAGATGCTCCTTTGGGGTGGACAGCTAAGTTGAACTGCAGGCAAATGGAATTCATGCACATGGCCACATACTTTTTTAATAGAGACCGTATCCACAGTAATCGCTGGGGGATACCCCTTTTCTTCTTCCAGTAGAACTAATAGGTTCCCAGTTGGCTTCAGGAATGATCTAGGAATGTGGTACCTAAAATGATTGTTAGCTACTTGTAAGAGATGGACCAGAGTTGAAGAATTTCCTAGGAAGAAAAAATCTTGGTAAACACAAGACCTAGTAGCTTTGTTTAATTTTAGAATTATAGGGGAAATATTAAAGTAATGAAAGAAGCCATTCCAAGAAAAACAAGTTATGTTGCTGTGTACTATAATTGGAATATAATTAGAGCTTATGAATAGGTGTGTGGTGAATGCTTATATTAGTGCACACTGTAACATACGTAGTTACTATACCTTTATTGAAAAAATATAACGGTTTCTCTTTAGGGTGATTATTACCCTAAGATGATCTTTCTTGTGTTATGTTAGGTAGCCATTGCTACTTGACACATGGTTTGAGATGCACTATTGATAAACAGAAATGATCAAAATGATCAATTTTGGTGTAAAATATAAGCTATACCATGTTTGTGAAGGTTTTCCATTGGAAGTAAGGAATGAGACCCAGTAACGGCCAATGCTGTGGCCATTAACCCAAACTTCACCCTTTCCCATGGAACCAAGATTTAGGGCAACTGGATCATTTCCCGCAGGTGCATCAAAAGTGGTCTACATAATGAGAGAATAAGTTAGTTTTGTGTATTAAATAAGTTGCAAATATACCAAGGAACATTTAGTGGAACAATAATGCTATGTATTTATGTTGTTTCTGATGCGTTCAAATGTTTTGAAAAATACTCACGGTGTTATGCATGTTATTTCAACTTTTATGTTGGATGAACAATGTAGTCTTTTAAGTGCTTAGAGGTTCCCTAAGTTCGCTCTTTTAAAAATTAAACACACAAAAAGTTCAAATAAGTAATATGGATTGTGTTCTTACCTTATACCACATGAGTGGTTGATTAGCAGAGCTCCCAAACCTGTCCCATTTAACTTTGCGAGTCCCACTCTCTGTGTAAATTTGTGACGTCTCTCCCACCAACCCTACCTTTAGGAAATGTAATGATAGGATCAGTATAACATGGTCATTTTCAACTTTATCTTGGAAATATAGAGGAAAAGGGATCTGATTCGTATCAGCCCTAAGCATACCTGATATCCCCACAAATGATTCGTCAAATCTTTGTTTTGAATCTTCACGCTATGTAATCCAGCGACCTTTTTCTCAAGATATGCCCCTGAATCCTATTCAGATAAGTAATTTATTGATTGTTACATGTGGAACTCTTACACACACTAGAAGTACAAGAGCTATATATCGTTGGTCACATTTATTATATCAATTGACTGACATTACCGGTAATCCAACTGTCACACTAAGGAAGGCAATATCATTGGTCCCTTTCCTTAAATCAATTGAACTCTTCATTGTGAAACTTGTATTCTGGTGACTTCCATGAGCAGAAGCTACATAACAAAGAGGTTAATTATGTTAAAAGTTGATAGAAAAACATGTACTAGAATTTTCTGGTGTAAACATACAACAGATCTTTGAATGTTGTGTCCCTTACTTCGTAAAAAAGGGTAACTGCATGATTTTTGTGAACAGCCATAGACTATAGATTTCACAAAATACGTGCTGAAAGCATCTGAATAATAGGCAACTCTGGGTGGACACTGTCATCTGTTATGAACTTATGAATTCTTTTGTGGAATTAATGATTAAAATAGTAGCCTATACGAGCAATAGTTGGGTTAATTTTATATCCTGTGCATGTTTAATAGATGGCTCTCGCTTTGCTTCCCAATCTTTTTTCTGTTTTGCTAAATTTGACGGTTAACATTGCAATGTGAGCTATATATGCAAAATTGTTTCTTGTTTTTGTTTACCTATTATCTTGTGTGTGATTTATTCATGCTACGTGTACAATAGGAGAATTTTGGAGTTTAAACCTATCATCACAAGCCTTGGTGTTACTTAAGAAAATTTTCTACATGCCCATGCATAGATGGGAAGTAAGGAATATAAGGGAAAAAAGGCTGAAATTAGTTTGACACTTAGGTTTTTCCTTATACTACAGTAGTTGGTAAAGCAAAGAGAAGGAACAATATACATTATCATAAGGCATTAGAAAAATCTTGGCACATTGCTTTGTCTTTTGGTAAGTTGAATTTTATTAAAAAGACAAAATCATAACAAGGTGTGAAAGCTTCAAAATCAGAGTTAAAAAACAATTAATCTTGCTACATTTGCTGAGTCAATTTCTACTTACCTTCAGTATCTTTAAAATGTTTGTCATAGTTCCGTCATTTTTTTCATGATCAATTAAATTCCAGCAAACTTCGTGTTCTAGATTCTTTGAATGTCATACAAATAATAGTTCTCAACACAAAATTAGGTTTATGTTTTTTTTCCACCATTCTAAATAAGCTTTAAGATATGGGAAGCTAACCAGCATATACTCCATTGACGTATACATGCAACGCGTGCCCATGTGACTGGACACTAAGTACTGATTTGGCACTGGAAGAATTCTGCTCAAACCTGCATTTTGATATGTGATACAGTGCAGTTAGATTCAACAAACTTTCATTTGGTTAGGTATTAACTATTAACAGCATATAGTTACCTCAGAGTATACCAAAGGTAATCAGACGCATCTTTTGTGGTTCCCATGTGGTCTAACAATGTGTTGGCTCTTAGAATAGTATTGTCGAATTTCATGATGGTTTCTTTGTACTCTTCCCATTTATTAGGTGAATTGGTCTTTTGGCTTGATGCCACTGATCTTGTATTATGTTGTGTGTTTACCTGTACAAAGAGCAAAGTTAGAACAAAATGTATCAAGTTGTTTGTGCGGTAGTTGGACTTAGTCCATGACCTGAATGGGAAATGTCAATTTTACCGTCTCATACGATCTTGTAAGAGAAGGGTAGGTGAAAGTTGCTCAGAACCTAGGTTCCTATTTCCTGGCAGCCACAAAAATCTTTTCCCTTCTTTTATGATTACACGCAATGTTTTTGATTTGTCATTTAGCGTCATAATACACCCATTCTAAGAACCTTTGTTCATTTTAATTATAAAGAAAATGAAAAGACAGAATAAGAACAAAACTAATACAAAAGAGTCTTTCAGCCTTTGGGGAAGTAATTGGTCTGCCAGAAGGAGGGCCAAATACCATTTCTTCGCTTTCATTCTTTGGTTCACGTTGTTGTTAAGATAGATTAGCATATCTGTAATAGCTCTAAACTAGGGAATTAAGAAATAAAAAATCTGCAAAACTGAGAAGTGAATAGACTATAATTGCAGCCAAACATGTTTTAGGATAATATCTTTAGTCCTACCAGGGTCATTTCATGGATTATTCTAGAACATTAGGGTTTAACCATGCACCGTGTACATGGCAACGCATCAATTTTCAGGGACTACCCTTTAATTGATTTAGTTCTTAGTATAAATATGCAGATGGCAATTCTTTACCAATCATCAATCTCTATTGCTTTCTACAGTTAGGCAATTCTACTTCTCCTTTTCTTAGCTTCTTTTTTGTAACAGAAGTAGTATGATTCTTTAGCTGTTGCACATGTGGCACAAGTTAATAAGAATAGTGTATGATTTCCACTGGAAAGCAATAGGTTGGAAATCTCTTAAATTCCAGCGAAACAATTAAGAAAAAAACACAAGATTCAGAATCATGTACAGGGCCTTACCACTGCCGTATTGAAGGTTATAGTTTTGCAGTCTGGTAAAATGCTTATTGACTTTCGAGGCAATTTATAGGAAATGTTCTGAAAGAGGATGTTGACATCTCTTTTGCTGTCATTGTTTACTAGAAAGGCAGTACATTCTGCTGAATTCCTTCTGTAGACATAAGCCTGGATTCATGGAAATTGAAAGCTCAAACCAAGGTTCAATATGTGTACACTTTGCTTGTTAAAAATCAACTGCACCATAGCTACTTATATAGAAGATCAAAGCTCTCAGTTCCTTACTTCTTGTTGTTGACCCAAAGGAAAGGTATGATTTGCTCCATTCAGCAATGTCTTTGAGCATGATTTTATTGCTGTATGCAATTCCTTAAGATGACCCCATGTTGGTTGTCTAATTAGACCTGGACACATTCACTAAAACTTTTTCTTTCTGATTTTTAAATATTAATTAATGCAGTGGCACAAAATCTAGAGACACCATACCGTACTCATCAAGTGGGGCTTCATCATAGTAACTCGTTATCATAAATGCGGCTGCAGTTCTTCCAAAATTGGTTCCCCCATGGTACTACAAGTAGAATGATTTGTTGTTAGTTTCTGTTGTTGAGAGAAAACAATCTCTTATTTGGGGAATTCACATTATCATTACATGATTAGTATTTCTATGCTTACCAAATATCCAGTTACCGAATACTTAATATTGGGCTACATAGAAGGATCATCTTGTATGATATGCTGATTGAAGGAATTATATGCAATAGTCATACCATGTAATAATTTATGTAGCTTCCTCTTTTGGCAATGAATAAAGCAGCATGAAATGCAATGTCTTGAGCTGATCTCATGTATGTTTCTCCGCCATAAACTTGATAGCTTCAGAGAAACGTGAAGGCATTAGTTTGATTTAATATCTTGTTTAGCCATTTTGTTAAGTTTGCAAATATACTGATGGAAACATCTTTTTCCTCCAAAGAAATAAACTATGTTGGTGAGCAGTGATCCTATTTATACTGTAATATCACCGTCATTTTTCCAGAAGGCTTCTTTTTGTAAAAATAGAAAGGAGCTCAGTGTAAAATTGTTTTAGGAAAAAACTTCTCTGTGCATGTCTTGAAACGTACAAACTTGTCCAGTCTTCTGTCCATATTGAAGGCTTGTTTGGTGAATTTGGTCCTGCAAATGTTTCTCCGCATCGCATTCCATTGCATGCATTGATCTGCAAATAGTAAGACTTAATTCATAAGCTCAGATCTCATGTTGAATTTACTTTTTTGTAGGGATTTAAAGAGAGTTTCGGAGCTTGTGGAACTGTGTTCAAAGTGATAGGAACTAACCACTGGGTCAGGTGCGTCGTCTTGCTTACACATCACCCAGGGCACTCCCGTTTGAAGACTCACAGCCATAGCAGCAGCCCATCGAACATAAGGCGGTCCTTTTTCATGAAAAGCATGTTCAACATTTTGGTACTCATTCTCAATCTGTGTGCATGCATGCAGCATTTAGATAACCATAACGATCATGATAAATGGCATTGAACTGGCAATATGCTGCAATCTTAAATGTTATGAGCTTAACCTGAGAGAGTATGATTGGCCCTCCTTGCGAAGCATATAACTTCTCCTCTTTCATCATGTTTACTATTTTTGTTACAAACTTTTGCATATGATCCTGCCAGCAACCAAAACGAGAACATGGTTGAGATTTTGACGAGCACCATTAGCAAAGTCAGGATTGCTGGTATGTTTAGAAAACTTTAGCAACAAAAGAACTGGTACCTTGAATGGCTTGTTATCAGATCGGAAAACGATACCGGGTATGTCATGCAACCAAAAGGGTAGCCCCCTGCACCAACATAACAATTTCTTAACACTCCTGCAGTTTGTTGTCTGTATTTCATCCAATTCTTGTTCATTTATATGAATGTATTATGCACATGAAGCAATAGTTTCAGTGGCATTACCCGTAATTCCATTCACTTTCTATGAAAGGTCCCATTCGAAGACAAACATATAGTCCCTGTGCCTGGATTTCCTTTAAAAACTTCAATAGATCTGCTCTTCCACTGAATTCAAACTGCAGCAGAGAAGAGACTGCCGTCAAAAGAAGAAGAAAAATCTATATTGGGCTTATTTGTGTTTTCTTTGTTGGGCTGGGCTTTGTCCAATCTGTTAATGGGCTTGGTGCAAGGAAAATGTAAAAATGGGAGAGAGAGACTTGCCTGTCCTTGTTGGGGTTCATGCACATTCCAAAATACATAGGTCTGTATGACATCCATGCCTCCATCTTTAGCTTTGGATATTAGAGATGGCCACATCTGCAAAAATGACATAAATTAATAGGTCCGTAATGGTCAAGTTGCATTTCATTTTTAAATAAGTGCTACAGAACATACGTTTTCAACGTATAAATTTTAACATCATAGGATCCATCTATGCTTTAAATATAAAAAGTTCATTTATCGAACGAAAAGAATGATAAAAGTTGGACGGATGAGATTAAAAATTAAGTCGTTAATGAGTTGACCAGTCAATAAAATTTAACAAGTGGTCAACTCATTAATTACTTGAATTTTTAATTTCATCTGTCTAGTTTTATTGAATGATTCAGATTCTTCTAATATGACTGGTCTATATTAAAGGAGCCAACTCCATAAAAACTCATTAGTTCTACATCCATACCGAGTGTATGATCGATGATTGTTTGTCGGTGATAAAAATACTAATAAAATTCGAATTCGTGTTCTACTTTTACCTCCACTGGAAAAAAAACGATCCGAAAACCAATCATCATGCCCTTCGCAATATAGCATGACCTCCCAAAAACATGGGTAAAAGGCAAACCATTGCTTTAGTTTTGGTCTATACTATGACACACTTAATTGCGTTTGTTTTTTGCACGCAAAATTCCGTAGAGAAACGGTTTTCTGTAACAAAAACAAACAAAACTTTCCAAAAAACCGGTGTTATTTTAATTTCTCAACAATGAATTTCTCGTGCTTTTTCTTATATAAATATTGGTCGTCGCTGATGATTTTCCGAATATATGAATTATTCATTTTAACTCAGATCTTAAGTTTAAATTGGAATTTAACTCTACTCGAATATAAATAGTCTCTTACGTTTATAATGGATAGAGATAATACAAAGAATGATGAAAAAAATAACATAAAATCAATATATTTAATAGGAAATACAAATGAAGGAGCTTGTGGGGGAATTGCACATAGTTGTGGTTAAAAAAAAGAAAAAGAAAATTTACTGCCAAAAAATATTTTAACTTAAAAACCAACTAATTCCAACAAAAACACAACTAATTAACATTTTCATCAAATCACGTGATTTCCCCCTTCTTTTAACTTGCCAAACCATATGATTAAATTAGCAATATTATTAAAATATTATTAAAAAAACCTAAAAATTGATGTCGTAAAATAAAAAATAAAAAGGGAAATATACCTGGGGAGTGCTACGAGTATAATGGATTGAACCAGAGAAGAGGATGCGATGTTGGCCATTGATAATCAAGGACCTTCCATCATAACTGACGCCGGCGTGGGATGATCCTTGAACGCCGACGAAGCGTATGGTGGAGAATATTGCCACTAATATAATTACCACCGGAAGCCATCGGACGACGACCATCTTCGATCAATTCCCCAACTACACTACACACATACACCTTATACTCCTAAATACTTGTCTTTTTTATACAACCCTCCCTCTTATCTTAAAATTAGATAGGAGACTATTCTATTCAAACGGTTGAAAACGAAATATATCCCATACGAGTAGAGAGATGGCTCTTTTAGCGTAGTCTGTACGTATCTAAAAAACGAGTTTAATAACTAAAAAACAAAGAAGAAGAAACTCGTTAGCTACTGGGTTTGGAAAATGATGGAGGAAACCATTATAAGAAGGTTTTTGGAGGGAGTAGTTATGATGGGATTGAGATTTGTTACTCCCCTAATTACTTATTTGTTGCCTCACCTCTCCCTCCCACTTATGGAAATATATGGATTTCTGGCTCGGGCCAGATTTGTCAACATATCCACCCTCTTATATCAATTCTGTAAATGCATATGTCCAATTCTTATAGAGGATGGTTGGACCTACCCAATTATTAACTTAGTATTAATAGTACCACCCATATTCTTTTTGTGTGTGGACAAATATATGATTCTCCAACTATTGGACTAATTAATTTCTACATTCGTCGTGTTGGATATTCTTTTGGACGATCTAAGTAGTACTAAATTTATAGGCAGCTGTATTTTTAAAACTCGAACTCAAAACCTTAATTAAACCAGAATAATCGCTATTCTACACCTACTTTATTAATATATCAACTTATGACCTTTTTAAACATCTCCCCCCTAATAACATCCTATCACTAGACCAACTAGTGGCTTAGTAGTACCATTTTCTTAATATAGCCAATTATTAGTTAATAGTAATGTTTTGCCTTGATGAATCTAAATTTCATCTACGTTTTTTTTTGGTATCATTTACTTACCATTGACTTAGTGGAGATATAATCATGTAGTGGGTAGTTATGTGGAGGTTAAGATGTGCACAGAGAGATATAATGTTTAATTATGAGTTGAACTTTAAGTATGACGACATGCTTTAAATGAGCTAAAATGATAAAGCACCTAACGGGCCCAAACATGAGCCTTGGCCCACATAAACCAAACGGGCCTAAAAAATGATCCAAGTAAGAAAAGAAGTAATAATTTGAGTAATATACACTTGTAAACTTACATCAACATTACTATTAATCTGCAATTATTTATTTTATGCACACTTAATCATATATATGATCACATATTATACTTATAAAAATTATATAATAAAATTAGTCTTTAAAAAAAAAGATAATAATTCAATTATTGTAATTGTTATTCAATTTAACACCCTTGAAAATAAATGCAGCAGTACAAATATAAAGATTGATTGTATTAACAATTAAGGTTTTTTATAAATAAGTCTAATTTGTATTCTACTTTAATAAATAAAAATTGTACGATCCATTGCTTTTTGTCCCGGGGATAGATCTCAACTAAACATTGGTTATTTTTTTTTGACTGATGTGTTTTAAAAGCCCGACAATGTCAAATGGGCTTTTAGATTATTGAAAATGGATTCCATAGTTCCTTCATGGGCTCCATTACATAGTTTCTAAGCAGTGGTAAACTCGTTTATCCTTTCCCTTCCCCTCTCCTTCGTGAGAAGTTATAATTATCCTACTCTTAACTTATCATCTTAATGCGTTCTTCCCCAACCAATAAAGTGATTGAATATATAAAATGGGAAAAAAATGAATTTTTAAAATACCATCAATCTAGCTAATTAATAGTAGATGAATTTTTAAGGAGTAATTATACAGTACACCCGGTATGTCATATATTCCGTTCAACCACTTACATTAACTAATAAGAAAGCTACACATTAAAATTGGTGGTTAGCGGTTTAAAATTTAAAATTTTAAAAATACTATAATTATAACTTAGATAGTCGTAAGAAAAACTCCTTAGAGACTCATCCACGTATAAGTTATAACCATCTTATTAGTTTGGGTGCACGTTTAGTAATTTTTCACCCTTAAAAATGTAATCATTCATTATTTACGTGATCATAATTTTATTGATTGAACGATCACACCGAAAAAATAGATAATCATATATAAATTTTTTTTTCGTAATCGAAAAGTAGTGGTAGCATATATGGCATTCCATTTGGGTCATGGGCATGCAATATTTAGAGTTACATGAGAGAAAAAAAACGTCAAAAACGTCAACTGCATGACCCATGAGGCAAATGCCAAATGTGAACTCAAAAATGCTAATTACTTACAGAATTTAAAAATGTGAACTACATGACCCATGACCCATGGCCCATGGCCTAAATGGATTAAATTACATGATAATTAATTAAACAGAAGATGCATGGTCATTGCACACCACCATTAAATACCCTTCTCATTCTCTCAAATCTTAATTTCCTCTCGACCCCTCTAGTACCACCATTAAAATGGCCCCCTCTTTCAAAATCCAATCCCACGACGACGATGACGTGATCTGCTCCAGCCCACAACACAATGAGCTCCCGCCGCCGCAAGAAACGGAGCCAGAAATGGCACCGTTGCATCCAGCGGGATACTTGAAAGGGGAAGCTCGGGTGGAGCGGGCATGGGCCCACTGGACGAAGCTGGGGCGACCCAAATTGATTGTGGCTCCGATGGTGGATAGTTCGGAGCTACCGTTTCGGATGCTGTGTAGAAAGTATGGGGCTCAAGCTGCGTATACTCCCATGTTACATTCCGGAATCTTTACAGAGAGCGAAAAGTATCGGACCCATGAATTTACAACTTGTAAGGTATAAGGACTAATTAAGGATTCATCAATCTGTAGAAATTGCGAATTGGGTTTCTATGTGGGTTTTTTTCATCCCCGGGTGTCCAACCGAGACTAATCTCTAGTTTTGTCGGCTCCTCGAAGGGTGGTGACTTTTCCAGTATAGTTTTTTTATTCTCAAGTCTCGAACTCAAAATTTTAGTTAAGCGTTGACAATTTTCTTACTATTTGACTATAATCAATGTTGAATGTGTGTTTTTTTTTGTTAGGAATACATTGATTGAATATTGATGGATATCTTGGTAATAATATATAATTGCAGGAGGATCGTCCTTTGTTTGTCCAATTTTGTGCTAATGACCCAGACATTTTGTTGGAAGCTGCTCGGAGAGTGGAACCCTATTGCGATTATGTGGACATTAATCTTGGGTATACTACTAATTTTGAAGCAAATCTTTGAATCTTAGATGCATGTAAATGTTCTTTCTAAATTTCATCGAATTCGATCACATTTCGTTAGATGGAATTCTTCTTCTTCTTCTTGTGTAGGTGTCCTCTTCGAACTGCTAAGCAAGATTGCTATGGTGCTTTCCTAATGGACAACCTGCCTCTTGTGAAGTCTTTAGTTGAAAAGTTGGCTAACAACCTTCATGGTCATGTTTCGTGCAAGATCCGGCTTTTCCCTAAATTAGAGGATACCATTAGTTATGCTAGAATGCTAGAGGATGCCGGTTGCTCTCTTTTGGCTGTTCATGGCCGAAGAAGAGATGAGAAAGATTTGAAGATCAGGGCTGATTGGAAGTCTATCAAGGCCGTGAAGGATGCTGTAAGAATCCCGGTCCTAGCGAACGGGAACATACGCCACATGGATGATGTTCGGGACTGTTTGGAACAGACCGGAGTTGAAGGTGTGCTTTCAGCTGAACCGCTTCTCGCGAATCCGGCTCTATTTGCCGGATTTCGAACAGCTGAATGGGCGATCGAGGGTGGTGGTGATGGAAGCGATAAGGATGGGAGATTGGATCAAGGGGAGTTGGTGGTTGAGTATTTGAAGCTTTGCGAACGATACCCCGTGCCATGGAAAATGATCCGTGCGCATGTGCATGCGATGCTGGGAGAGTGGTTTAGGGCTTATCCAGAAGTAAGAGAGGATCTTGATGCACAATCAAGACTAACCTTTGAATTCTTGTATGGATTGGTGGATCGGCTAAGAGAGCTTGGTGTGAGGATCCCACTCTATGTCAAGGAAAAAGAAGAAGCTGATCAAGCAACTGGAATTTGAATTTCTGCGGATGCATGGATTTTATGTGTTAGAAATTAAAGCCATGTTTTTAAAATAAAAATATTTGACAGCAAGAAATAAGTGTGAGAGGTTGTGAGAATAAAGTGTGTTCCTACCTTCATTATTTAGCTTCTTATGCCAAAAAAGAAGTGTGGAACTTACTAGTTCCCTTGTCTTATGATAGGGTTTTATTATAAAATTACTTTTTATATTTTTTAAGTTTATATTTGATACTAATATGAGTATTTTTTTTTAAATTTTTTTTTTTTATCTACGTTATTATTATGGCTAATCATTTTTCCTCAATAAAAAGTAGTGAAACATCATTTAATTTGAAACGAACAAAAATTCTAAAACGCCATTTAATTTAAAACGAAAGGAGTATTAAGTATGTATATTACTCGGTGATAAAACCCGCTACTCGAGTTTTTTTAATTAAAATATTTTGGGAAGAATTTATTTTATTTTATTTTTTTAGTTACTTAAGCTATTGATTGAGCAACCAATTCATTCTTCCCTACCCATTTGCGTAAAGACAAACTCACTAGAGCTATAAGATGGTGTGATAAATATAGTTACGTAATCGGACACGACAATGGTCCATGGACATACACATCACTTCTCCGTGTGTGGAGTGTGGTGAAAGATTTTTCATGTTGATCAAATTTTACTATCAAAACAATTAAAAAATACACATCCACCATTCCAAATGTCATTGCAGGAACAGAGCAGGACAGGCTTCCCTTTCCCATCCACCATTCCAAATACTTTAAGAATCCCAGATTTCTCCACATGTGTATGCACCAACGCCAAATCCCCTGATCCATCGGATTTTGTCATCCAAACTTTCACTGTTTGGTCCAACGAACAGGTCCACAAGTACCGATCCCAGCTGAGAATCGACATAACAACACCAGAGTGCCCATTTAGTGTCTGTTTACACTGAAATTTCTCAAGATCCCACACCTTGACACTGTTGTCCATGAAACCACCATACAATCTGTTTCCAGCACCAACATGTAAGCAAACAACTGCCTTCTTCTGTCCTTTTAGAGTTGCCACTAGCTTGAATGGATTGTCCCCAAAACTCCCTTTCCACACCAGAATGTCACCATTCGCATCACCAGCAAAAAGAAAATCTTTATAAACAGCCAAGGCGTAGACTTGACCAACAGGTCCGCTCAAACAAAACTCATTATAATTAGCGGTAAATTTTAACCTGGTTTGGCATTCCAACAAACACCCAGAAGCCTTCACTGATGAATGAACCGATCTGGGCACCAAGATTCATGACACGATCGCACTTTCTGCTATTGATATCCCAAACCCTTACCGCGCCGTCTCTGCTCCCCGTGTAGAGCTTTTCTGACTCATTAGGCAGAGCGATTCCGGCAACAGGTTTCTTGTGGCCTTCCAGCCTTGCCACCATCGAAAACCCATCTCCGTTCCGGAACCAAGAATGCAGGAATTTGCAGCGATCGCCGAATTGACACTGTCCGTTTACCCAATGCCTGCAGAGGCGTTCTTGGTGTACACTCTTGGGGTTTGGAATTGGGTTTCTCGAGAATTTGTTGTAGGATGCAGGGGCAGAGTCTTACATCAGCTAACAGGGATTAATGTTGTTTTTATAGGTTATACTGATAAGATTCCTGAAATCAGAGTCCACTCAGGACAGGGATTAAGGTCATCTCGAAATCTGCACGCTGTTTACTTTTAACCGACTTTACTTATTTTACTTTCATTAGTTTTGGGATGCAAAGCCCACTTTGATACCAGGCCCATGTCGCTTCCTAACGGGCTGGGTATTTAGATCACACCAAGACCAACAAACTAAACCCTAAATCCCTAATTTTAAAAAAAGAAACGAGGACTGGGCGGGAGAAATGGCCGCTTCCGTTGTCCGCCGGCTGTGCCGCAGCCGTCGTCGTCATGGAAAATCCCATTTTACTAGACATGCTTCTTCGCCTCTCTCCATTACTACGGATGAAACCACAAAGAAACCTATTTCTTATACACCTTGCTTGTTGCTTCCGAACTGCAGAGATTCCGACGGCTATAGAGACGAAATCAGCCAAGTTTGCTACAATTTCTACAGCCTCATAACCCACCAGTTTATACAGAAAAAAGAGCGATTTCGCTTCGAAGAAGAGCAGTATGTAGCGCCCAAAGGTGCCAGGTTGGTTGGTTCTTATAATGGGTGGCTTGCGACTAAAACTTGGATAGATGATGATCTACCTATATCATGATGTAGAATGATGACATGTGTCAAAAAATATATCATGATGTAGAATGATGACACGTGTCAAAAAATGTTAAGAATAGTGGTATTCTAGTACTATTTTGGACATGTGTCATCATACTAGATCATGATGTAGGTAGATCATGATCTACCCAAGTTTTTTTCGGTGGCTTGCTTACTTCGTTGACGATTCTGATTCGAATACTTATAGCTACAATTCTCCGGTTTATCTAACAAACCCTTCATTACTGTGATGCTGATGTTCTCTCCCCTAGGCGTAGGGGAAAGGCTTGTTCATTCTAATATATCTCTTTTCTCTGCTCTCTTCTTTTTGCTCTTTCTGTTCTTTTTCTTTTTTGATATTTTTATCTAGTTTCTACAAAAAGGAAGAGAATACACCAAATATCAGTTGTATCGTCATCTAAAAAATGATGAATTTATACAAAATAAGTATCCAACCAGAGAGGCACCTCCTATGACTGTCGACTTTGAAGTTTATGAGATGGACTTCAAGCAGCAGCAATGGAAACCTGTGTCAGTTTTAGACCATCGGGCACTGTTTATTGGTGGAAATGAGTCCTTCTCTCAGTCCACCCAGGAGTTCCCATATCTGGGTAAGAATGCAATATACTTTGCGGGACGGGGAGATGTCGGAGTCTTCAGATTAGATGATGATAGCATTGAACGAATTCATATGGGTGGTTGTGAGCAGAGTTGCCCCGGTCATTGGATTATGGTTGAGATTGGTGCTGTCTAAACTCTAAAGTGAGAGTATGATACTCTCTCGCCTGCTTGTTTGTCTTGTTGATTTATGTTTTTGCTTATTGCCATGGCGTCCATGTTGTTAACTCCTAGGATGAGCCGAGTTTAGTGGTAGATGGCATTCTAACCTGTTCACCAGCTAAACGATTTCTCTTATGTAATTTGTGCTATTGGCATATGAGAGAGAACATTAGAAAAAGAATGAGAATGTCCCACTGGCCTCACGAAGGTATAATAAGAAGAAAGGGAAAAGAGCAAAAAAAATAAAAAAGTCTCTAGCAGGCATGAAATATAAAACATACTAAGGCCAACCTCTTCCTTGTTTGCATCACCAATTCTGCGAGTACGACAGAGTACTTGAACCTCTAGCAGATAAAACACTTCCATCTGAATGTTTACTTAAAGGAAATGGATACATTTTCATTGTAAAAAACAAGGGATTTGACTTTTCTAAAGTGTTAAAAGCTATTTTGAAGTTTCATTTTATTTTGAACAGTTGGCTTCTGCAATTTTAAGTATTTATACGAATGAGCCTAGGAGAAAACAGAGTAAGAGAAACTGAGAGATCGAGGGGGGAAATGTATGTGACAAGGCCTCTTACAGTGTATCGAAAAGACCCTTCTGTTCTTTCACTTTTTCCTCCTGAGGGTCCAAATTCTGGTGTTTTGGTCGTCCAAGATGAAGAACAAGAAGCTGAAGCTATTTGTTGTTTTGGATCCGTCAAGAGTAACAGAGTCATCAGGAACCTGCCTTTCCCTCAAAACAAGGATCTTTTTATTTTAACAAACCATGTTCTCTTCATTCCTGTCTTAAATCAACCACTTTCTTCCCATCTATACTATATAGTGGTGCAAAATGGAGTGCATGAAGGGTATGCCTCAAATGTTCAACTTCTTATACTTAGCATCTTTTGTTTTCGTATTATTTGTTCCATTTTTATTGGAGAGAACTTTAAGTATGTTCTGCTTCTGCAGTTATTATGTCTCTTGATACGCGTATTATTCTGATAATTTCAAAACTTGAACTTGTCTTGTAGGAAAGCTTACACAAACTCAAAGGAGAAAGACAGGAAAAAAAGTTGCTTCTGCAGCTGTTTTCCTGATTTAGATCCACAACCTTTGGATCCTCGAAACATATATCAACAATTCGAGATTCGTGGAAAAAATGGCCATTTTTCTGCCAAATCAGTAGCTACTGATGGAATCCCTCCATGTTTATTGATTGGAGGATGGAAAGTGCTTCACTCAAGCCCAAGAGAATCAATCCAATTAAATGAAGCACAAGGTATTGACAGAACTCTCCGAGCTCGCCTCCCAGATTTCAGATTCTCTTTATCTCAGCAATGCTCTCCACCAGTGGTGGTAGGGAGATGGTATTGTCCTTTTATGTTCGTCAAGGAAGGAGAGTTGAAAGAACAGGTGAGAAGTTCAATCTATTATGAGATGACACTAGAGCAGCAATGGGAACAGATTTTTTCTTGTGAAAATAATGGTGACACGAAATGCAATTTTGTGGATGTGGATGTCTGTCTTGAAAGCGAAGTGATTACGGTTGGCGGGAAACAAGTTGTTGTAAGTGAGAAGGACGTCGGTAACGGTGTAATGTGGTTTAGTAGCTTTCAGGGAGGAGGAGGAGGAGGAGGAGCTAGGGTGGGATTGAGCTTGGCAATTACCGAGAGGATGAGGTGGGAGGAAGAAAGGTTTGGATGGAGTGGTGATGAGGGGAAGAAGGAAGTGAGGGTGAGGAGGGTGGAGGAGTTTGGAGGGAAAGGAGAGTGGAAGGAATTGCAATGTTATATGTTGGTGGAGAGTTTTGTTTTGAAGAGAATGGATGGAAGCTTGGTGCTCACATATGAATTCAGGCATCCTAACCAAATTAGAAGCAAGTGGGAGTGAATTTATTGCAATTTCTAATTTCTTTTTGAAACCTTATAAGTTATGATTGTGTTGTTATATGAAGAATGAAAAACTAGTTGTCATGCTTACCGTTTCGTGCATTTCATGGTGCCATAAACCAGATAAATTTAATTTTTACGAACACGTATGCAAATTAAATGTATTTTTTTTAATATATTTGTTTTTCTTACTCTTTTTTTGGGGACATTTATTGGATCTATTTGCACGAGCCCATCCTATGCAAAGGTAGGTTTTCTGTATAACGGGCTACATACTTGGATGAAAGAAAACCCAAATAAAGTAAAAAGCCGAATTCAAATATATATAATGTTACCTATACGGCCCAATAATCTGCATTTTGTACTTAAAAGTTCATTATTATCATTACAATACGAAAAATCGAACTTATAATTTACATTAACGAGTTGAACTATAATCTCATATGTGCAATTTACACCCTTTTAAGCTCGCTTTAATTAGTTGATGGTAGGAGACCCATTCATTCAATTAAGTTCGCGAATGTGGTAAATTCGACTATTTTGTTAGGGTTTTACATACAATGCACGGCTGATACTATTCAGAACTTTCTAGACTTTATTATGATTTTTTTTTAGAGAGATTTTGATTTCCTATATATATATGTTGGTGCTTGTCATTTTCATCTCTTTTTTATCACACCCTCCAAAACCTAACACAGCTAATATATATGTATATTCCAGCTCCTTCCTGATCTCTGCTATATATCCGTGGTCCAAACGCGATCGATGGAAAGTGGTTGCAATTTGCAAATTCTTAATATTCTATATATTTTAGATCTTTTTCTTTCTTTTATACTTTGATTTGATTGTAACTTCCATCCATGCAGCTGGTGATTAATAGCTAGCTGTATATATATATATACATAGGTCTTGGATCTTTCTGGGTTATTGCCTTATTGATATGTACTAGTGCTTTTGCCTTTTGATCTTATGATAATAACTTGTTATATGCCAAACCGCCATGACAACATCCTCAACTTTTATAACACTTTTAGAATATAATTCTATCTCACGATCAATTAGCAAACCAGATACGTACCGGGGTCCTCGTTATAAACTTTATGAAAATTAACATTGTGATCATTAGTCAAGTGATAAAAAATTTCGAATTTTAAATATACTGCAGACCAAGACTTGATAATGTTTAAATGAAAAAAAAAAGTTTATAATCTTCAAATACAATCTTTCAATCTTCTTATTCATTCATGCATAGTAGGTATTGGTCAGCGAGACTCATCTCCTAGCTAACCCGCCCAAGCCAAGAAGTCTAAGGTCGATAGATCGACCTATTTGTCCGGTATAGCGGCAACACGACACCCTTTATCAGACCACTTTTACAACATTAAAACTATAAAAGAATCCGGATTATGCATCTGTTAAAATATATAAGGAAGAATTTTATCACCTTTCGAGGTTTTGTTCGGTTCGAATTTAAAATAATTGGCAGTTAATATGGTGATTGAATTACCGAATGATCTTCACCCGAAAAATTAGGCACCAGTACTTGCCCAATTAAAAAACTAAAATAGGTAAGCCGATCACCTCTTTGTTTTAGTTTAATCACCCTTTAATCGTGATTTTTCCTTCTTTTACTCGGATAAAATTGGATTAACAAACTTTAAGTACAAGTCGATAGCTCATTCGGAGGGTTTTTTTTTTCCATTTTTTTATTACATTTTGATTTTAAAAACACCCCTTATTTATTAGAACAATGACTTTTTTAGAATGATTTCCATCGGGTGCCTAATATTTCTCCTATAATATGACCCTGGACTGTATCTTAGGTTAGACGACACTCTTTTATTTTTTTCTTATTTAGTTAATTTACATTTTCCTAAAACTTTAGAATTTTAGGACGATGACTTCAATCTTTGGTGTTTTTCGTCCCGTTGATCAAGTGTGATAGCAGCCTAGGTTTTTTGAGTGAAAAAATAGTTATAAATTAATTAGTACATAAATTAATAATACCAGAAACTTACCAACTTTAACGATAGAGAGTATGTTGGCTCTTAAAAATGGGATCTTCTCCTTTACCAAAGCTACAACTCGCGATGAGTCGAGAAACAATTATTTCCTTCCAAGTCAAGGCAGCCAAAGGTGGAAAAAATGTACCCACTCTTCAGTACAACATGATCTAGGTGAGAATTTCTTATGTATCACTATTTTTGATACTTTTGGACACTATTTAGAGTAAATGTCATCATCATAGATCATGATGTACTGAGTAGTGGGTACATCATATGTACCCAAGTTTTACTCGCCAAAGGTTGATCTTTTGGACTTGTCTCAAACGGGGATACATGAGAATTAAATCACCATATTCCAGATATATATGTGAGATATATATGTGGTGAGGATTGGCATCTATGGTAGAGGTTTGGTTCGTGACACTAATGGGAGGTGGGTAAGAGGCTTTTGCGATGATGGCTTTCTTTACATGTACTTGTGTTGTGAGTGAAATTCATCATGAAAGTTAATTTTGCTATGCATTTCCTTTAAATTCCTATTATATTTTCTTTTATCGGGTTGACACATTAGTAAAGTAATCTAAATAAGTAATTTTATACATGAAGATGGCCTTGCGTCTTTTTATTTAAACAATAAAAGTGTCAAAATTACTTATAAGAATTTTTATATCGACCGTGAGAATTTCTTTAATGAAATATGTATTGGTTAAGGACGGGATATCTTTTTTTCGTTATTTTTCTTTTCAATCAATATTTGACTTATTTTTCTTTTTTCTTATGAAAGGCCAACATATATTTTTCAAGAAACGTAATTGGTTTTAATTTTGTTTGGCTTCAACCAATTGTGTCACCAATTTTTCTAAATAAAGAAAACACCCAGCTGTGCCATATCAATTCTTTTATATATTATATCTAGCTATTAATATAACCAAAGATATGCTTACGTATCTTTTTTATTTTTTTATTCCTTTTTAATTGATTATTCCTTATTATAATTTTTTTAGAAAAAGTGCTTACTATTTTTCAATTTTTTTAATTGGGTGAACTTTCTCATATTTGTTACATTTTTTTTCAAATTTGCATTATTTTTTTATTTATTTTACCTTTTATTTTGAACTTTTAACCACCGTAAATGTTAAGATTGCAATTTTTAGAAAACTATAGAATTTAAATTGCACACTATTAGATTAAAAAAAATTAAATGAAACATTTTATAAACTATATAGTATTTTGATACTCTCTTCATCAGGCAAAAATGACTCTCTAGATTAAAATGTTATTTTTGTGTTTTCAAGAGAAGATTAAAATTAATAATACCTACTCTTTTGTGTTTATTGATTTATTTGAGGTTTTAATTAAAATAAAAAAATATTTATTGGTTTATTTTTTATAAATAATTTCTGTCTTAATATTTATAATATATATATATAATTTAAATTTTTAATCTCATCCGTCCAATTTTATTGAACGATTTAGATTTTTCTAACATGACTGATTATGTTTAAGAAAAAATTAAAAGAGCTCAATCCGAGTAAGGGATGTATAAGTGCTAACCATCTTTTCAGTTGCAAGCCACTTGGCTCTTATCTTTTATGCACTGGCAGAAGAAATATTTTATTTTCTTTTGTTTTCTTGTCTGATATTCTTTTCTTAATAAAAACAAAAAGGGAAGTAACATGATATAATAAATGCATATCACACGATGATGCGGTTACAGTTAATGAATATCGTTTTTATAATAGTTCGATTTTTGGTATTATTATAATAATTAATATTTTTAGTATATTTTTTGAAAAATAAAAAAGATATTAATTGCAAAAATAAGCTAATAATTAAACATTTATTTCTATTAATTATCTCAAATAAACCATTAAACTTGAAAATACAAATTGGATAAATGGATGGAATGATTTTTAAAAAATCTGACGCACATGGAGGAGCTGGAAAATCTTGGGAAAAGCAAGAGAGACAAGAGTACATCTAATGGGATATGAATCTGTCTGTATACTTCTATTGGTTAACGACGATTTCTTCTTCTGTTTATTTGTTTTTCATCAATATTCACTTATTTATTTGTCTCTATTTGTCATAAAAAGGCCGACATATATATATTTTTCACTGAAACATATGCATGTTACTACTAATTATTTTACAATAATATATAATATCTCGGAGTTTATTTTCAAAAATATCGGTTCTGCCCATGAAACGAGACGATAATATTAAGATACAACATTTGCAATCACTTCTCTCTAGCTACTTCTCTTATCCTACGGTTGAAAATAGAACTAAAACGTATACTAAGTTTGTTTTAATATGAAAGATACTCCCAAAGAAGGGAAAGGAAAAATCCAAATTGTAATTGTGGACCGATCGATAGAAAAAAAATAGAAGTGGAGTGTTCAACTTAATTCCGATGTGTATATATATCAATTCCCATGCATGCATGTCAAATTTACCCCAACCCCAACTCCAACCCCAACCCCACTAATTAATCACTACAAAATAAATAAATCTTTGTTTAGTCTCTATCGTGTTGTGTGTGGTCGTCATCAAGAGTAGTTTTCTTCGAACTTAACAAGTTGCCAATAATAACGTTCGTTTCATACACTCATTTCTTTTTTATCGGCTATTTTTATTTTATTATTAAATATATTGGAAAAAATAAAAGTCTACTAATAGTAGTACTTTTTAATTAATGAAATGATACTTTTTTCGACCCTCAATAATTGACTTTCTGAAACAGTAATATTCAGTAAAGTAAATACTAAAAAATTAGGTAAAATGTACAGTAATATTTTGGAGAAAAATGACAATTAATACTGTCCGGAGGGAGTATAAACTGCTACCCATTTTGAGTCTAATATAAATCTACATATGGTTTCACACCAAATATTTTATTTCATTACAAAATTCCCTATTCTTTTATTTAAGTTTACGACTCAATTTATGGAAGAAAAAAAAAATCCACCCAACCTGTTTAGTTGAGTGACCCCGCTTCATGACCTAATTAATATAAAGTGGATTATGAGATTGGCTACATTTCTGTCCTATCTTTTCAAAAGACTAATCTGTCAAATCATCTCTAGTATCTACTCCTTCCGTCTAGCTCTAGCATATTTATAAAAATGACGAAAAACATTAATTATAAAAAATAAGTCAATAAATATTTCGTTCCGTTAATTAGCGTCTCAAATAAACCAACAAATATAAACCATTAAGTATTACTCCTGAGGAGAGTAAATTCCAAAAGTTGGAATTAATTGACGCGTCTCGTGCGTCATGATTCTTTTTTTTTTTTAATATTATTTTTTTACAAGAGTCCCACCAATACAGTAATTTTTTTAAAATTTTAATATTATTTTTTATAAGAGGCCACCAGTATAGTAATTTTTTTAATTTTTTAATATTATTTTTAACGCGGGTCCATTAATACAGTTATTTTTATTATTTTTTGATGTTATTTTCTAATGCGGGCTCTATCTATCTTAATTTGTTTTAAAAGTGAGTCCGCGTCATTTAAAAAATTACAGAGAGAGTATTAATTATAATTTCCTTTTAAAAATACAAATGCGACATAAAATATGTATCAACCTAAATATATATACTCTCTTTTTATCGAAAGTTACTTTTTGAGTATTTCATAATTTGAAAATTTTCCAACTTCAACCAAGAAATCTCATCCATAAAATGTGACGAACGATTGATAGGATATCCGAAAAGAAAAATGTAAGACAACACTTGGTTGGACTTTCTAAAGTTGAAAATGGGATGAAAACAAATGCTTCTCCGTCACACGTATTGCGCAGACCCCCCATCCTTCGTTGTCCCTCTAGCTCTCTCCCGCACCAGTTGAAGCTTCTTCAATTAAACTATTAAAGTACATGAATGGTCGACCTACAATTTTCAATTTATATTTTACAACTACTATAATTATAGAACTTTCAATATATTTACTTAAAAAAAAACTAAAAAGAGTTACTATAGTCTATATTAATCGATTTATAGTGTTCTAAAAATAATAAAGGTTAAGTGTCAAGCAAGTTTCGGTAAAAATAATTTAAAAAAATGTATGATAAGTGACTTAGGGTAAGCGTATTAGACTGGATCGATTAGTCTCTGTAAAAACGATATTATCTTATTATATCAAATTAATTAGGGTAATGTACATAACAACCTTATAATAGTTTGCCAGGGGATTTTCTTGGCTTCTACACTTATAAAACTCGCAATGCAAACTAATTTACAAAAATTGAAAAAATTGGAGAGAAAATATAGCAAATATTATACACCCGTGCCATTAATTTTTTTAGAGAAATTAATGAAAAAAATGGAGAAATTTATAACAATTATAAAAAGTCAAAAGCAATTGCACACAAAAAAAGCCAATTTTTTTATTATCATAGGTATTATATATATTTAATATTTTAAAAACATATAAGTTAATATTATAAATTATAAAAATGTAGGGCTAAAGTGGAAAATGTTGGAAACTATAACTTCTTTTATTATAGTATGTCAAAAAACTTATTTCTATACACATCAGATAATATAATATAATATTTTTAGGGAAGAAAAAGAATACTCCTTTCAGACTATAATAATTTGAGGTAATAGTAAAAAGACCCCTTATACAATCGCAAAAAATAGAAACCTCCCATGATATTTGAAAACTCTATTCAACCTCCCCTGTACTAACAGTCAACGACAAAAGTATACCGTTAGTGTTGACCCTTGACTTTAATTAAAAAATTCATAAAAAATGTAAAATTTTCAAAAAAAAATCTAAAAATCTAATTTTTTTTGTAAAACGTCCCAAAAAAATGTAAAAATTCTATAAAAAAAATTAATTCACCACAAAATCCAGAAATAATTGTAAAAATTCTAAAAAAAATAATTAATCTAAAAATCCAAAAAAAACTGTAAAATTCTATAAAAAAAATTAATGTAAAAATTCAGAAAAAATATAAAAACTAAAAAAAAATTAATCTAAAAATCCAGAAATAATATAAAAACTCAAAAAAAAATTAATCAAAAAAACCAGAAAAAATGTAAAAATTCTAAAAAGAAATTAATATAAAAATCCCCAAAAAAATGTAAAAACTCTAAAAACATATTAATCTAAAAATTCAGAAAAAATGTAAAAATTCCAAAAAAGTTAATTAATCTAAAAATCCTGAAAAATTGTAGAAATCCAAAAGAAATTAATTAATTTGAAAAGCCAAAAATTAATTTAGAAATCCAGAAAAATGAAAAAAAATCCAAAAAAATTAATTAATCTAAAAATCCAAAAATTAGTAAATTAATTGTAGATTTTTACATTTTTTTGGATTTTAAAACTAATTAAACATATTTTTGGATTTTTTACAGATTTTTGTGGTATTTTGCATTTTTTTGGATTTTTAGATTAATTAATTTTTTTTTGTAAATTTTAACAATTGTTTGGATTTTTAGATTAATTATATTTTTTAAAATTTTTACTTTTTTTTGTGAATTTTTAATTTTTTTTGGATTTTTACAATTGTTTTTGCAATTTTAACAGTTTTTTGATTTTTTAGATTAATTAAATATTTATTTAGAATTTTTACATTTTTTTATAGATTTTTAGGTTAATTAATTTTTTTTTGTGAATTTTTTACATTTTTTAGGTATTTTTTTACTATTTTTTTGATTTTTTTGTAATTTTTTAATTAAAGTCAACCGTCAATACTAACGGTTTGTTAGTTTGACTAATAGAAATTATACTTTTGTTGTTGACTATTAGTACATGGGAAGTTGAATAAAGTTTTTAAATGCCAAGGGAAGTTTCTGTTTTTCGCGATTGTACATGGGCTTTTTTACTATTACTCTTAATAATTGTTATTTTTTTATGGAATATTACTGTAAATTTTATTTGACTTTTTAATATTTATTTTAATGAATGTTACTATTTTAGAAAATTAATTAAAATAGTGGAGAGGGAGTATCAACGTAAAGCCAATGACTCAAACTGTGTAGTTGAGTGTACTTTTTTTTGTTTAATTACTTCCCGATTATACCCGTTTGACTTAAACTTCCATATTTTATTGCTTGTTTATTAGTCTATTTTCAAGGTGGGTCCGCTTGCATATCTAGGCAGAGATTGGGTTTGGTCAGTTTGTTTAAAACATCTGCTTATTGGTGTTCGTGCATTAATTTATTGTTATCAGTCTTGTCATGAGTTGCTTCATATAATATGAAGACCCTGGATTTGTTCTGTTTTCTGCATTTGGTGCTGGTGGGTATTGTGGTCTACCATCTTTGTCTAATGTGCGATAACAGAGAAAGCCCAGTTGGTATTTATTACTAATTCTTAAGGTATGGTAGGTTCTTGATTTATTAAATTTTGGTGCTTTCCTAATTTTACTTAGTTTTTTCTGTGTATATCGTTTTAGTTTTTTGGGGGGAGAAAAAAGAGAGGAATATTTCTAGTTTTATCTACCCTTTGATGGCCTACTTGCCTATACATTGCTGACTGTAATAGTTGTAGCATCAAAGATTGATTTTTGGACTGTTTTTGTTTGTGCACTATAGAGTTGTCAAACATTGAAAATGACATAAAACATAATTTTCATGGGGAAATTTTATTTATAAATCTGTTGAATTTTCAATTATCTGTCGCTGGGCTGTGTTTAGAGCAGGAATTTGAAACGCGGGAGGATGGACCATTAGATGAAAAACCATTTCTTTTCTTTTTTTCTTTTCTTTGCAAGTTGAGGTTGTGGATGGATGGATGGACAGTGAAGTTTGTCCATGCTTTTTCTGTCTTTTCTATTTGCTTCTAAGAGTGAATCTTCCTTGAGCTCACAGCATCAAAAACAAGGCCTACCATTTCTACCTTCTTTGGGTTTTAATCACCTAGGACGTTGACATCCAATAATGTCTGCACCGGCTTCTTCTTTGAGGGGCATTTCCAGTTATCTATATAATTCCTTACAGCTTCCGCTCTAGTTTTTCGATCTCGGGACAATGAGGGCAAGAGGAAAGCGTTCTGAGGTATGCTTTAACACTCCTTGCCACTCTTTTGATTAAAGATTTTCTGCTGTTATGGGTTTTGTTGTATAATTTGGAGAGTTGCATTTCATTGCAGGCCTTCTGGCCTTCCATTGTGATGAGAAAATGGCTGAACATAAAGCCTAAAGCGAATGACTTTAGTGACGATGAGGACACAGAAACGGAGAGCGAAGATGATGGTAATGTTCTAAGCATGTGATTTACTGTAATTATTATTTTTCCAGTAGGCTTCTGTGCTTGACCATGTATTTGTGAAAAATAATTATGCAGTGTGCTCTCTTAAAAATGAAGAAGTTAATGTGGAGGAGGATGGTGCTTTCGGGTCGCAGAGGGAACAAACCATGCTCCTTAGTCAAATTTCAGGCAATACTTTGTTTCCCAATTTCTGTCATTTAACTAACATCTGTTATGGGAATTTAGGCACAAAAGCATATTCATCACCTATGGCAGACCCAGATTCTCTATCCCGCCACCAGTTGTTGGTCTTACTAAGATCATTTTTGCTGGCCTCTCTTTTGAAAATTCAGTTCCTAACTTGTTTGATCTAATTACTCCTTGGCGTTGATCCTTGATGGTATACAGAAACTCCCTTTATTAAATTATAGAAGTAGAGATGAAGCTGGTAAATCTTTACTTTTGAGTAAAGGAGTTCCAAAAGTAGACACCAGATGTAGACAAGTTCTTGCTGAAGTTTTTCCATGCATACTTGTCTAGGAGGGAGATTATTTGAGAAACGTGATAAGTTTTGAGAAAGATCTCATTGCATCCAGTATAAATCTCAAATTGACATCATGTGTGGTTTGAATATTTGACTGATCCAGATGCACCTCCTAAGGGCTTCCCATCAAGGCATAGGCGAGGAAAATCCGAAACTATACGTGCTCAGTACATAAATACAAAGGATGTGAGGTTCGTGCACAATCCAATTTTCTTTAATTTTGACTTAAAGATGCTACTGTTTAGTTTTCGGTAAAAATAATGAGGTATTTTGCTACTTGTAGGGTGACAGTAGGTACTTGGAATGTTGGTGGAAAAGTTCCAGATGAGAGTCTTGAGATTGATGATTGGCTTTGTGCAGAAGAACCATCAGATATATACATCATTGGGTGAGTATCACGTCAATTTGTTATTTTCTGTTTGGCAATGTTTGACAGATTTTTGGCAACCTGTACTCTTGTGTAGCTGAAGAATTTGTTGCATAACACCCCTCGTTGCATTGCAGTTGCTAGCATCCTTTTCTCTATGAAACTTTTGACTGTTGATATGCTTTTGCTGTATACAGTCTGATGGATTGTTATATTCTGTCCGCAATTTTATTTACAGTTTCCAAGAGGTAGTCCCTTTGAATGCTGGAAATATTCTGGGAGCAGAGAGCACCAGACCAATTCCTAAATGGGAGGCAATCATCCGACGAACTCTGAACAAATCTTTTGTAGAACCTGAAAGCAAGCGCAAGTGCTTTAGTGCCCCACCCTCACCAGTATTAAGGACTTCTTCTGTTGCTGATGAGCTAGAAGATGAAGTAGATGATCTGCCTGAAATGATGGAAGAAGCTTATTTGGAAACTACAGAAGGTTATGACTTTGAAAACGATGGTTTGAGGAAAGTAATTGGTTTAGGGAAAAAATTGCACTTGAAGAGACTATATGGAATTGATTGTGACCATAGGCTAGACTGGCCTGAGCATTCACTAGATGCAACACCACAAGTAATTTCTTCAAGTTCTAAGTTACGGCGAGTGATGAGCAGTTCTGCAAGATTGGACGTCAGTTGGACAGAGAATCCTTTAACATTGATTCCTCAGCATTTGACATTGAATGGCAGTCGACTGAAAAGAGCTTTCCACAGTTCTGAATACGTAGGCTCAACAGAAATGCGGGAAGAGAGGCTGGCACTTGACAAAGTTGTTGAGTCTCTTCCTGACATGCAAGATTGGTCATTTGATGAGGAAGGTGGCACCTTCCTAGAAGTACCCATGGAACAAAGTAATGATGAAGTAATTGAGGATAAGAGGAAGCATTTGACATTGAATGGCAGTGGACTGAAAAGAGCTTTCCACAGTTCTGAATACGTAGGCTCAACAGAAATGCGGGAAGAGAGGCTGGCACTTGACAAAGTTGTTGAGTCTCTTCCTGACATGCAAGATTGGTCATTTGATGAGGAAGGTGGCACCATCCTAGAAGTACCCATGGAACAAAGTAATGAAGTAATTGAGGATAAGAGGAAGCAACGTTCCAAGTATGTGCGCATTGTTAGCAAGCAAATGGTGGGAATATATGTATCAATTTGGGTAAGGCAGAGGTTAAGGCGGCACATAAATAATTTGAAGGTCTCTCCTGTTGGAGTTGGTCTTATGGGCTATATGGGAAACAAGGTATTACCTCCTCTTGAACTCTTCCATTCTGGTTTTCCTATTTGCCAAAGATATCTCATTCCTCTAGACAACAAATATGTAGACATACTTATTCTGATATGTTTCTGCCAACCTATTTAGTATACGTATAATATAATTCCTTAATAGAAAGTGTGAAGGAATAAGGCAGTTTCAACTTCGATTAAGAGTTGTAGAATAATCTGTGAATCATTCCAGCAGTGAAAAAAATCATGCTGCTGCATCATACTATGGATGGTTGCTCCCTGAACTTTACTATAATGGTGTGAAAATGCTTAATTAGGTTAACTAATTTTGTGATTTAAATGAGATGAAAGCACTGCCCTCCATATTGTGATGTATTTCAATGTAATTGGCTTCTAGTGAAGAATTGCATGGAATGTAGTGAAGATCTAACTTTTTCTGCATTAGTATGCATGATCCTTCCTGAACATGATAGTCCTTGCATTATCAGATGTTTTACTCTCAGGTTTCTGATGCAGGGATCTGTTTCTATTAGCATGTCTGTTTTCCAGTCAAGGCTGTGCTTTGTTTGTTCTCACCTCACATCAGGTCAGAAGGATGGGGCTGAACAAAGGCGTAATGCTGATGTCAATGAAATTATACGAAGGACCTGTTTCTCATCAGTCTATGATGTGGATCAACCACGCACAATTTCATCCCATGAGTAAGCATTCATTTTGTCATTACGATTCCATGTGCTCGATATGCATATTTTCAGTTGGAATATTTTTGTATTTTTAACTTACGCTGCTGAATGGAAACATAGCATTGATAAAATTCTGACCATCCTGGCCAATTGCTACTTCCGAATGTATAATAACTCAATTCTCTGTATGCCCATGTGCTTTGATATTCCTATAGGCACGCATCTTTAATCCTTTCAGCTCTTTTCTCTGTTTTTTTCTGTTCTGACTTCTTTAATTCACCTTGCATTATGAATGTGATTGGATACGCTGGATACAGTCAGATATTCTGGTTTGGGGATTTGAATTATCGTCTCAATATGTTAGACTCTGAAGTAAGGAAGCTTGTTTCTCTGAGGAAATGGGATGAACTTCTCGACAGTGATCAGGTGAGACCCCGTGCGCCAAAATTTCTAAACTGTTCTGTGTTCTACGTTTAGCTAAAGCCTCTGCTGATGATCAAGCTCCTACAGAATGTTTTCCCTCATGCTGTGTAAAAAATGGAATGAAAAAGATCTATCTATGTCCAATCCCAATGATTTCACATCGGATTTCAGGCTTACTATGATGACACAACTCAGTTATTACTCGAGAAAAATGAAAACCTTTATTCTCGAACTTAGCGTAGAATACTCAGAGGTGAAAATGCGTCTCACCAGCTAAAATTCAGACCTTGTGGAGGAATAAATGGTTTTTAATTTCAGCATATAAGATATATGAACTGTATCTCCATTTTTTTGTTCTTTTTGTTCTTTTTCTTTCTTTCTTGGTCCCTTCTGAGAAATTTTCATGTTTGTTTTCCATATATCTTGATGCAAATAATGTTTAATAGAATCTTCTTCTGCAGCTAAGCAAAGAACTCCGTAATGGACGTGTGTTTGGGGGATGGAACGAGGGACCTATAAGCTTTCCACCAACCTACAAGTATGAATTTAACTCTGACAGATATGTTGGTGAAAGCCCAAAAGAAGGGGAGAAGAGCAGATCTCCAGCTTGGTAAGCACAATGTTAAAAATAACAGACTTCTTTTTTTCCTGAGAAAAACTCATTTTGCCTATAGATATGTTAGTTGCACCTATGATATTTGTCACTTGGATAAAGTATGGCTTCAGTTTACAAGGAGTAAATCATAGAATTAGTACCCTGGATGGTCAGGAGGTTTCTTAGTTATGTACTTGAAATAATACGCAGGTGTGATCGAATCCTTTGGGTGGGAAAAGGTATACAGCAACTTCTTTACAAGCGAGCAGAACTGAAACTCTCAGACCATCGACCTCTGAGTTCAACGTTCTTACTTCATGTTGAAGTCTTTGATCATCGGAAGCTGCATAAGGCACTTAGCGTCAGTAGTGCAGCGGTGCATCCTGATATTTACCTCATTTAATTGGGACTTAAAACCTCAGAAAATAAAAGGTAAGCAACTTGCTGTTGGTCGAAGACTACATAATTAAGATAACTAATACGTGACCTTCTGTCTGTCTATGCTCACTCGCTTATCACATTGTTCTAAACTTGCTAATGCTCCCATCTTTCAAACAGGATGCTGCAGATCATATGTAGGCCTGCACGTGGTTCTTTCGATACAATAAAGACCAGGCCAGTATTCTGGAAAAAGTGCAGAGTTTGGAGCATTTTTCGGTGATCATAGAGTGACTACAGAATCTTAAGCAAAACTTATACATACCGTGGATTTTCGGTGTAACAGATCTAGCAAAAGATCTTTAAAGTCAGATGTACGTACTCTCGCAGTGAACCCCAAAAGTAAAAAAGTAAAAAAAGAAATGTTACTGTGGCCTTGTATAGTAGGCTGTAAATTGTCCAGAACTCTTGTTTTCCTGACAGGTTTTGGTGTCAGTAGATTGTCTGAAAGTTATGTGAATTAGTACATGATACAAGCTTCTTACATAGTACTACTACTTTTGGGTCACCAACTTCTGTCTTCTGGCTCCATTTATTCCTTAATTTTGAATTTACTTACCATATCAGCTGAACAATACTGCAGTAGAGATAGAATAGACAGGAAATGGTTCTTGTAATGTCTGCTATAAACAGATTTGTATATTACTATTCATTGTTGGCTGGGTTTTGGTATGACTTCAGCAAACAAAACAGGATTGGTGCGTCCCAATTTAGACCGTCAATTTCTGGAATTTCATCCTTAAACATTTTCAACCTTCAATGCTGCTCGCTCCGTTCTTCACTAAATGACTGTTTCGGCCTTCGTTTTTGTTCAATCACACCAAAATTTAAGAAAGACCACTTCAACAAAGAGAATTATCCAAAAAGAAGATAATTAATGAGTGGAGTTAATTTGGTTGAATTAGTTGTACCCACTTTGGAAGAAAAAGAGATCAAATGGAATTTTATTTTTAGGATAATAAGTTGGTTGGAAAACATAGAAAGCAACATGAGAAAGTGAAAGAAAATGTCATTCTCAAGATTTATAGTACTTTTAATTTATTAACATATAGGTTTGCTATAAATACAAGGAGTATAGTCTGGTCCAACTTAATCTAAATAGCCAATAACCCTCTCTCTTTTTATAAATGCAGCAGCTGATGATAATGCTACCATTGTTCATGATAAAAAAGAGGAGAATATTACTACTACTGCTACTCACTTCATTGTTTTTGCTTTTGCAAGGCACCAAGATTTTTGGTGATGGTGATCCCCAACTTCTTTATCTGGATTATTACAAAGAAACATGCCAGTAGCAGAAGAGATTGTAAGATTTAATGTTGAGGAAGCAGTTCTTAAAGATCCAAGAATGGCAGCCTCTCTTCTTCGCTTGCATTTTCATGATTGCTTTGTTATGGTCAGCCCTCTCATCTTTCTTATTTAATTTGAGCTCCGTATCTCTTTGTTGTTTGTAAAAATGAATACGGTAGCACATGAGCCTGTACTTTATCGATTGTCCACTAATTTAGTAACTATAGGCACTCAGATTTAAATTTAAATCTCACTTTCGTTTAAAAAATAAAAAATAAAAAACTATCGGTTAAATTTAAAAACTTTTCTGGAAATTTGAATTGAATTGAATAGGGGTGCGATGCATCGATTCTATTGGATAGTTATGGAGGAATGGTAAGCGAGAAGCAAGCAGGGCCTAACATCAACTCATTGCGAGGATTTGAGGTGATTGACAGCATCAAGTATCTTTTGGAGGAAGCTTGCCCTCTCACCGTCTCTTGTGCTGACATCCTAGCCATCGCTTCTCGCGACGCAGTTGCCATGGTATTACTCCCTCCGTCCATAAATAGCTGTCGCTTTGACTTTGGACACGCATTTTAAGGAGGCCGGATGACTCACTATTTGAAACAATTTTGTCCCGATTTTTTTCTCGGACGTACGTTAAAGATTAAAGTACGTTCGGAAAAAAAGTACGGATTTTTTTGGGGTCAAATAGTGAGTCATTCGACCTCCTTAAAATACGTGCTCAAAGTCAAAGCGTCCATTAAAAATGGACGGAGGGAGTATACACTACTCTCACTTTTACATGTTAATGTATCTATATATATTCCCTCTGGGGCAAAATAAATGACTTCCTCGCATTCCAATATTCAGTAGGGAACGCATATCAAGGAGGCCAGATGACTCACTATTTGACCCCAAAAAATTCCGTACTTTTTTCCGAACGTACTTCCGAGAAAAAATTAGGGGCAAAATTGTCTCAACTGTTCCGGCACGTTCCGGTTGCTTTAAGATACGTATCGGAACAGTAAAAACAAATCCTAAAACAACTATTGTTTTGCCTCAGAGGAAGTATAATTTTTCAAATTTGATTTTTATCCATAATAACAAAACTAGTAGTAATTTACTAGTTAAATTGTTACAATAAGAAGGTTCTAACTTCTAACCTTCTAATACATTAGTTTTTTTTGGTTTTTGAATGGCTATGTTTGAAATTAAGAGAGGTGGGCCCAGCTGGAATGTTTGGCTAGGCAGGAAGGATTCCTTAAAAGCAAGCTTTAATGGTGCTAATCAGTTCATACCTGCCCCAAATTCATCTTTGCAGACCCTAATTGCTAATTTTAAACAACAAGGTCTTGACACTGGAGATTTAGTCGCTTTATCAGGTATATATATTTTTATAATGTTATTTTTTTTAGATCACCTGTCATACGTCTGTCGATCATTACGTATAAAGAAATTAATTAATACTGGTGCTAACAAAATTAGTTGTCAACTCGATAAGTTTGATGATACTATGGTATTGGCGTGTCAACAAACAGGTAGCCACACGATGGGAAAGGCAAGATGCTTGAGCTTAAGGCAGAGAATATACAATGTGAACAACATTGAAGAGATTCACGACAAGTACAAGAGGTACAACACTTTCCGAAAAATCCTACGGTCCATATGCCCCACATCAGGACGGGACAATGCAATTGCGCCGCTTGATTTTCAGACCCCAGCAAGATTTGACAACCATTATTACATTAACATCCTCGAAGGACGAGGGCTTTTGATTTCGGATAATGTGTTGGTGAGCACAGCGTATGATGATCAAGATGAGGATGATGGGTACATAATAAATCAGAAGGTGTGGGAATATGCATCAAATCAAGATCTTTTCTTTGATTCATTTGCGAGATCAATGGTCAAGATGGGGAACATCAATGTACTCACTGGAATTGATGGAGAGATTCGCAAGAGTTGTAGGTTTGTCAACACTTGATCACATCCATTTTCTTTGTACAGGGTGTGATCCTGATTTCAAAGGAAGTGCCAAAACACTAATTTCATTTTAATAGATACCGTCAGCATAGCCTCAGATCCACAACACTACACTACAAAGATCCAAACAAAGAGACTACAGCAACAAAGAACACATATTCTTCGCAAGATTTTCCTTTCGCAAACACAACGTCAAACAGGTTGACTGCGTGTAATGGAGAAAAGCTATGAATTCGGCTCAGATCTTGTGAAGCTTAATCAACAATCAAGAAGCTAAATCGACATCAAAACTGATCTTCTGAAACATCAATTTCATTAATACCGTATAATCCCCAAATTTTCAATTACAAATCCAGATCTAACTACTAAACTAGCATAAGAAAAGACACCGGATCTTTCTTATCCGCCAAAGCCATAGAGGGTACGGCCCTGTCTCTTGAGTGCGTAGACGACGTCCATTGCAGTCACAGTTTTCCTGCGAGCGTGCTCTGTGTAGGTGACAGCGTCGCGGATGACATTCTCGAGGAAGATCTTGAGAACGCCTTTGGTTTCTTCGTAGATGAGGCCACTGATACGCTTGACACCTCCTCTGCGAGCAAGACGACGGATGGCAGGTTTGGTAATTCCCTGGATGTTATCCCTCAACACTAGGGGTGACAATATGGGACGGACGGACGTCCATGCACCGGTCCCATTTATCCAATAAGTAAACTGGACGGATTTGTCCAAGTCCATTTAATAAACGGACGGACAAAACCCGTCCATCTAAATTTGAACGGACGGAACGGGTTCCCGTCCAATAATAATTTTTTTCTGGGAATTGAATTTTTTTTTGAAAAATAATGTTTTTTGAATATTTTTTTTTAAAAAATTATTATTTTCGAAAAATAAGACTACTTGTTTTGAAAAATATTATTTTTTTTAAAAAAAATTTAAAAAAAATTATTTTTGAGAAATTAATTATTTTTAAAAAATTAAATAATAAACGGACGGACGGGAATCCGTTGGGTTTGTCCCGTCCGTCCGTATATGTAGATGGACGGATCTAACCCAACCCATTTATTAAATGGACATGGACGGACGGAACGGGCATATGGACAATTGTTCATATTGCCACCCCTACTCAACACCTTCCGGTGCCTCTTGGCTCCTCCCTTTCCTCCTTTCCCTCTCCCTGACATTTTTCTCGCCGATTAACACACAGAAGTGACAGAACAACTCTTTTACTCTATTTTTAATTTTATAGGCGAAGAAGGTTTTTTGAAAATTTTGGATGGGCGCCAAGTTTGGGTTGTTGGGTTTCTATGGTGGCTATTGCCGATCCGCGTCAATGGGATATGATTGCGTTTTACCGTTGATTATTCATCATCCGACGAATGAGATTAAACTAGAGAAAAAAGAAGAAGGCACAGATTGCCAGCGTGCAGAAATTTATCTTGGTAAGGTAATGCATCGACGGTGGGATGGTCGATAACGGGAATGTAGCCTGCGGTGATCTCACGGCTGTTGTTCGAAACTATTTTTATTTCTATATATATATATACACATACAGTGAAGTCCAGATGGAAACACTCGATTGATTTCCTTTAAGATTTCGGTCTTGAGTCTTAAGGGAAATATTTGTTTTAACGTACCCAATGCAACCAGTAACTGAGTCCAAATTGAGAACCGCAAGGGTGATCTTATTAAAAAAATCATGATTATTCGAGCTAGTCGGGGCTCAAAAGATACATGGATCATGTATATATATAAATATTGGAGATCATTGCACTGACGTGGTGGGTATATTGATACGTACAAATTATATACTAGTGTACTTTTTCCACTTGTTAAGTTTTTAATCTTCTTCATTGTTAGACACTTTGAAACTAAACACTTGGAAACTAAACATCTAATTTTCAACTAACAAGGTTACTTCTGTCTTATTTTCCATTAGTTATATTAAAAAAATAATAAAAGTCATAAAAATAATTATAAAAATATAAAAAATCAGGAAAAAATTATTACAATTATAAAAGAGTAGATTTAAGTATATGATAAAAATAATTTTAAATAGTATAATAGAAAAACAAAAAAAAAAGTGAAAATAGAAAATAGAAGAAAAAATAAAAAATTCATAAAATGGAAAAAAAAGGAAACTTTATTTAAATTCACGTGTATTAAAATGGAAATAATATAGAAAATGAGTAACATATTTTTTATAGTATTAAATGCAATGTTTCATTAATTGTAATTAGTTCCCTTAAACTTAATAAAGACAATTAATTAAAATTGTTAGAAACTTATTTATGTTACTTAATTAATGTATGTGTCTAACATTTTTCTTATAAATATAGTCTTCCTCAACTCTAAAATTCATCCTAAAATATTCATATTAAATACATCTATAGATTCATATATTCTACAGATACTAAATCAAGTAATATGGATACAACTAGCAAACTTTCTGTCGCGGCAGCTATATTGTTAGCTATTGGAGTGGTCCTAATGTCTCTAAGCCCTACAAATGCAATCTTTGGTTGGGATATTTCAGAACCAGTATCCGGATATTTCAACATTTTGAAAGAGTGTGGAAAAGATGTAACTAAAGATTGTGGAATAAATATTCATGAATCAACGTTTTTGTTCAATAATACCGTTACCCATAAATGTTGCGGTCAACTCACAGCAGCTGGAAAATTTTGTTATGGGGAATTGGTATTCTTTTTTGGCACTAGCGTACCTGAATATCAAAAGAACTTCATCAACATTTGGAAGAATAGTAACGAAATATTTTACAAATGTGCTACCAAAACTGCATGAAAAATATCAAGAATTATTTTTTTAATCAAATATTAGCCATGCACAATTGTGTAGTTTGCTTTTAAGAACTAATAAGAAAAGTTATTGATCAATATTATATACAATCTTAAACCAACTATTTTTATTTCCATATATATATAGATATACACATGTATGCATATATATTTACTAATGAGAGTGAAATCGAGATGGGAAACACTCGATTCATTTTCTTAAAGGTTTCAGTTTTGAACCCAATGCAACCACTAACTCTGATCTTTAGTGGGTCCGAATCGAGACCCGCAAGAGTGATCTTACTGAAAAAAAATTAGGATTAGTCGAGCTAGTCGGGCCTAAAAAGAGACATGAATCATGTATATATATAAATATTGGAGATCGTTGCACTGATGTTCTGGGTCTATTGATACGTACGAATTATATATTATTGTACTTTTTGCACTTGTTAAGTTTTTAATCTTCTTCACCGTTAGACACTTTGAAACTAATCTTCTTCACCGTTAGACACTTTGAAACTAAACATTCAACTTTCAACTAACACAGTTATTTCTGTCTCATTTTTCGTTAGTTATATTAAAAAAATAAATGAAATAATTATAAAAAAATAAAAAATCAGGAAAAAATTATTACAATTATAAAATAGTAGATTCAAGTATGTGATAAAAATAATTTTAAATAATATAATAGAAAAAAAACGAAAAAAAATGTGAAAATAGAAAGTAGTAGAAAAAATAAAAAATTTCATAAAATGGCAAAGATAATTAATAAATACGTATACAGATGTGTTGCTAATATAAAACTTTATTGAATAAATGTGTTATAAAATATTAAAAGTAGATAAAAATTAGAATATCACCTTATGTTTCTGTTGTTCCTAAACAAGATCCAACCAACCGAATAAATCCGATGTGGTTGAATACGAAAATCACAATGATGTGAATATCTCAAAATCAAACACACACGACAAGAATAATAAATAACACAACGATTTACGTGCTTCGATCTCACACAAGGAGATCTACGTGCACGGGGGAGGAGACGGACAATCTTTATTAAGAGTATCAAACGAGATTACAAAACACCCTTGAAATTCTCTTTGAACCGCAAGTAAAGAAATTCTCACACAATTCTGTTTTCTCTATCTCTCTACAAAGCCCTTAAGCGACTCATCTATTTATAGATGACCAGAGTAACCCTTAGCCTTCCCCATTTAGACTTCTCTTCTAAATAGGTTACTGGAGAGTCCAAGGACCAATAGACGTCCTCAAAGAATAGGAATAGTGGAAGAGTTGAATTTGAACACCAATTCTCCACAGAACTCCACCTTGGTCAAATTTCAACATACCAATGTAGCAACGACCCGTGCTACGCCAGCATCTTCCACAACAAGCCTTATTCAATATAATCCCTCTGACACTATCAAGGTCAGTAAACACAAAATCTGTCAAAGCCATCTACCATGCAGCTTTATCGATCATGCCAAGACCATAGAAACGCAACCATGAGGAAATAGACTCTTGCGCTATCTCTAATCTTCCAGAAAACCACTGGAACATCCAGAGACGTGACTGGAGTCGAGTAGTGCAGTCGAACTACCCACCTACTGCACCTCGCGCCTTCACAATACTATCTTTATTGTGAAATGTCCATCAACTGGACGAGCTGTTGACACAGACTGAACTTCTCGCCTGGAAGCAGCTTAGTGAGACTGTCGGCTGGATTGATTTCCGTAGAAATCTTCTCCACCTTGACAGTACCTCGATCCACCAGGTCTCTAACAAAATGTAGTCGAACATCAATGTGCTTGGACCTCTCATGATACACCTGATGTTTAGCCAAGTGCACCGCACTCTGACTATCACAATGAACTGAGACCAACTCCTGTGACACGCCAAGCTCTTGAATCAAACCCTTCAACCACACAGCTTCCTTTATTGCTTCAGTCAGAGCAATATATTCGCTTTCCGTTGTCGACAGCGCCACCACGGACTGCTGGTTTGACTTCCAAACCACAGCAGTGCCGAACAGGGTAAACACGAATCCTGTTACTGACTTTCTAGTATCAAGATTGCTAGCATAGTCAGCATCAACATAACCGACCAGAGGATCTCCTCGGTCCTCGGTCCTCCTGAACTGTAGACCATGCATGAGCGAGCCCTTAACATACCTCAACATCCACTTAACAGCCTCCCAGTGACTTCTGCCTGGATTGCTCATAAACCTTGATATCACACTCATGCCATAGGCAATATCAGGTCGACTACAAACCATAGCATACATGAGACTCCCAACTGCACTTGCATAGGGAACGACCTCCATTTCCTTCACTGCGGTCTCTGTTTTTGGACATTTCTCGACAGAGAGCTTCATATGCTTGATATGATCCGGCCCCCGGGTGTGAGGGTCGAATGATATGCAACCAAAGGGAGGATCTAGCTCTAGATTTGTACACACAAACGACCACAAAACAGTAGGAAAACACATGGAGACGCAGCGGAAATTGAAAGATAAATACCCGGATTAAGAAGGCGGTGGGAGACGGGAGGGATGATTGAACAACGAACGATTGAACTTGAGTTCGGATTGTTGAACGGCTTGAACACGGGCAGATTGTTCAAGAACATAAACACACTCAAATTCGGGTTCATTGCTCACACAAATGGAAGTAATAACAGATTACACATTTAAAGGATTCTTGTTCTTTTTACTTGACTCAAGCCATGGCGATCCAAGACCAAGGCAAGCCCCAAGATGGAGCCCCGGATGAATGAATGAGGAAGGAGTGTTCTCACTTAACATTCATTCATCATCCAAAGCTTCTTACAAAATAGAAGAAAAGAACTATTTATACTAAGTTACAATAAGCCTACACTATTACAAAAATGACCCTGAAAATGTCCTTGGAAGACAACATTCGGTCACCAAACCTGAAGGTAGCGTGATTCACGGTTAGGGCTAACCGTGATCACGTTTACCTACTTTTCCTTACCGTGATCACGGTTAGTCCTTACCGTGATCACGCCAAGAACCGTACACTAAAATGTCAACGAGCATAACTTTTGATCCACCCGTCAGATTGATCTGAAACTTGTCCCAAATGAAAGCTAAGATCTTGAAGTTTCCATCAAGCCTCTGATCACTCAAATCGGATTCCATTTGCTTGTCCAGATGCTCATGATGATTGGTAATCACGCTAATGGTTCTTCTTTGGCCGGAAAAGCCTCTTTTTGTGCAGCATGGGCTAGGCTAACACTCGGGTCTTCTTCCCTTGCCATGGAATGACTTGGGAAGTCTTCAAAGGGGGTCAGGATCATATCACTGCCCAAGTGGAGTAGAAAGACTTCTAGCTTCATTCATGTTGATCCTTGTTAGTACCTTCACAAGGTATTCATACTGATTCAAGATTAGTGAGCTCTCCTTCCTGTTTCTGACAATATCCATGCCCAGGATTCTCTTGGCTTCACCTAAGTCTTTCATCTCGAACTCAGTCTTCAATAGATTCTTCAGTGACTCCACCTCGAACTTCGATTTTGCAGCAATAAGTATGTCATCCACATACAACAGAAGATAAGTGATCACAATCCCGGCATTGACCTTCAAGTACACACAACAATCGAACTTGCTACGTACAAACCCAATCACCATCATGTAGCTGTCAAACCGTTTGTACCATTGCCTCGGGCTCTGTTTCAGTCCATACAATGATTTCTTCAACAGACACACCTTGCTGGCATCACCGGTACAAGTCAAACCATCAGGCACCTTCATGTAGATTTTCTCCTCCAATTCTCCATGGAGAAAAGCAGTCTTCACATCCATTTGTTCCAGTTTAAGATTGAACTGGGCGACAATAGCTAAGAGGATCCGAATAGTATAATGTTTGACAACGGGAGAAAAAATCTCGTTGAAATCAACCCCCTCTCTCTGAGTAAATCCCTTTGCTACCAACCTTGCCTTGAACCTGACCCCATTGGTCCCGGAAGACTCCACCTTCTTTTTAAAAATCCACTTGCACCCTACAACTCTTTGTTTTTCTGGACGTGGAATAATAACCCATGTGTTGTTCTTTTCCAACGACTGGATCTCTTCTTGTATAGCAACTAGCCACTTCTCCTTTTCTGAACAACTGATAGCGTCAGAATAACACAAGGGCTCATAGCTATTAACTTCTTCTGCCACCATGAGTGCATAGGACACTATATCGGCTTGTGCGTACCTCTTAGGTGGATGGATGTCCCTCCTTTCTCTGTCTCTGGTCAATAGATAATCATTAACCTGCTCGACCTTGCTCTCTTCTTCATGGTACCCCTCGTCGAACTCATTCATGTCGACGAGCTCTTGTTCAACCTCGCTGATCTCCCTGCCAGCGAGCTCCACCTCAAAATGAGTCTTCTCCTTGAGCTCAGATGCACTGTGGAATGGCATCGAGCTCTCATTAAATACAACATCTCGACTGATGATGCATTTTTGATATCCCGGCTCGATGCACCATAGCTTGTAACCTTTGACTCCTTTTGGATAGCCGAGGAACACACACCTCAGGGCCCTCGCTTCCAACTTGTCACCTTTGCAGTGTGCAAAGCATAAGCTACCGAACACCCTCAACGATTTATAATCCGGAGCTTCCCCTGCCCAGATTTCTTGAGGAGTTTTCATGGAGAGAGCCGCAGCCGGACTCCGGTTGATCAAGTAACAGGCAGTAGCAACCGCTTCACCCCAAAAGCTCTTTGGTAAGCCCGAACTCAACAGCATACATCTCACTCTTTCCAGGAGGGTCCTGTTCATCCTCTCAGCAACGCCATTTTGCTGGGGAGTTCCCGCTACTGTCTTGTGTCTAGTAATCCCTCGATCTTTACAAAATTTGTTAAATTCATCAGAAAAGAACTCCAAGCCATTGTCTGTCCGTAGATTCTTCACATTACTCCCCGACTGTCTCTCCACCTCGGTCAGCCACTCCTTAAACCTCTCAAAGGCATCGGACTTGGCTTTCAAGATCATGACCCAGACCTTCCGAGAATAATCGTCAATGATGGACATAAAATATCTTCCACCATTCTTCGTACTCGTTCTAGCTGGACCCCAGAGGTCGGAATGAATGTAGTTGAGTGCGCCTTTTGTTGTGTGTCGGCCAGTACCGAAACTCACCCTTGAAGCCTTCCCAAGAACACAGTGCTCGCAGAAGTCGAGCTTGACAACCTTGTCACCGGAGAATGCACCTTGCTTGGCTAACTCCTGTAGCCCTTTCTCTCCAAGGTGTCCCAACCTTCTGTGCCATAATGAGATCTTATCATCTCCAGTCACTGTCGAGCTTGATCCAACCACAACCGCACTACCCTCTAGAAAGTATAACTCATTCCTTTTCACTGCCTCCAGCACGACCTTGTCTCCTTTCTTAACCTGAAGGCGACCTCCACTAGAACAATAGCTATATCCTAAACTGTCGAGCGTACCAAGAGATATCAGATTTCTCTTGAGTTCAGGGATATATCTGACATTGGATAACAACTTCTCCTTACCGTTCGCCAATCTTAGTCGGATCGAACCAATACCTTCAACTTTACAAGTGAGGTTATTCCCGAGAGTCACCGTACCTCCATCGATCTCTTCAAGATTCTCAAACCAATGCCTAACAGGGCTCATATGGAATGTGCAAGCAGAATCCAAAATCCAATCTGTCTCCTTTCTACTTGAAGTGACATTCAAGACTTCTGCATCCTCATAACCCGAGCTCGCCTCGACGATGTCGATAGTTTGAGAAACCTGAGTCTTGCCCTGATTTTGTTGCTTCTTGAGAAGAAAGCAATTCTTCTTTAAGTGCCCGACTTTGTTGCAGTGATGACACGTCCTGGTCTCCTTGCCTGATGTCTGGTTCTCATTCACATGGTTTTTTCCGAAATTCTTCTTCCCTGAGAATTTCTTGCTTGTCACAACCAAACCCTCCGGTGCAGCGTGGTGATCCTTCTTGGATTCCTTCTTGTGCAACTCCTTAGTTTTAAGCGCGACCTGAACTTCTTCCAGAGTTAGGGCGTGCTCCCTGCCGTAGAGTATCGCATCCTTGAATTGATTGTAGGATGAAGGTAGGGAGCTGAGCAACAGCAGTGCTTGATCTTCCTCCTTCAACTTCTCATCAATATTTTCCAAGTCGTCCAGAATCTTCACAAAATCATCCATTTGGTCCAGGATGGGCTTATCCTGAACCATATTGAACGCATACAACTTTTGTTTCATGTAGAGTCTGTTCGCCAGGGTCTTCGTCATGTACAAGCTCTCCAACTTTTGCCACAAGCCAAGGGCGGTCGTCTCCTTGCACACTTCCCTCAATACCTTGTCGCCCAGACTGAGGATGATCACAGAGTGAGCCTTTCGACAAATCTCCTCCATCTCATCAATACCAGATGATTCAGCAACAACTTTCTTGGCTTCCTATTCCTTGGTTTTTGCGACTGTACCTTCGGCCTGAGGTGACAGTGCGCTAATCAAACCCTGTTGTGTTAAAATAACCCTGACCTTGATTCTCCAAAGACCAAAGTCGTTCTTTCCCGTTAACTTGTCAACGTCAACCTTCGACGATCCAAGCTTCATCATCTTCTACTGTGATTTTCCCTGTCCCCACAGTCGGCGCCACTTGTTGTTCCTAAACAAGATCCAACCAACCGAATAAATCCGATGTGGTTGAATACGAAAATCACAATGATGTGAATATCTCAAAATCAAACACACACGACAGGAATAATAAATAACACAACAATTTACGTGCTTCGATCTCACACAAGGAGATCTACGTGCACGGGGGAGGAGACAGACAATCTTTATTAAGAGTATCAAACGAGATTACAAAACACCCTTGAAATTCTCTTTGAACCGCAAGCAAAGAAATTCTCACACAATTCTGTTTTCTCTATCTCTCTACAAAGCCCTTAAGCGACTCATCTATTTATAGATGACCAGAGTAACCCTTAGCCTTCCCCATTTAGACTTCTCTTCTAAATAGGTTACTGGAGAGTCCAAGGACCAATAGACGTCCTCAAAGAATAGGAATAGTGGAAGAGTTGAATTTGAACACCAATTCTCCACAGTTTCATATTTGCTTAAATTGCACCATAGGTTTGTATAAATGGTCGAAATGTTCAATTGAACCAATTAAGTCTAACAATCAAATTTGAGTTAGGACTTTTAAAATAAATTATTTTATGTATATAAAATTACAAATATGACTACCAAATAATTCCTTTTCATTTTAACCAAGAAAAATAAAAATGATACTTCTTATTTCTTACAAAAAGTAAGAAATTTGTACCTATAGGGGGAATTATTTTGGGAGGTGAAAGCTAAGAAATATAACGAATTAAAGAAAGAGAAGACATTAAAGATTGATCAAATAAGGGGGAAATTATGAAACTCTAATTAGAGCTATGAATTAGGAGAAATGATTAATCTTAATTTCTTTGAATATAGTTATAAAAATGGTTTATAAAAATTAAAAAAAGGGAACTTTATTTAAATTCACGTGTATTAAAATGGAGATGATATATAAAATGAGTAACATATTTTTTATAGTATTAAATGCAAAGTTTGATTAATTGTAATTTTTTTTTTGAAACGGAATAATTGGATTAAATAAAATCTGCAAGTACAAAAGGCGCGATCGCCTCAGGGTATTCCCCTATCCATACATTTTATAAACCGGAAATCAAAGCCAATTGGCTCAACTCATGTGCGGGAACATTCGAGGTCCGCTTTGTGTGCGTAAAGGCGCAACTCCGAAACGTAGATGCCAGCCGCGTCACATCCTCCAGAACCAATCCCGTATAGTTCATAGGGAGCACTCCGTTGGTCAATGCCAGAATGTTCTGAAGGCAATCCGATTCAAAGATGACCCTTTCATACCCCCATTGCCTAGCCTGCGTAGCAGCATCACGAAGCGCCATCGCCTCCGCGGTTGGAGCATCTGTCCTATGAGGGAGAAAGAAGGCCCCCGAGAAGGTTGGAATCCCTTTATCATCTCGAGCAATGAACCCCAAGCCAGTCCCAGAATCCCCGATGGCTGCATCTGTATTAATCGGTGACCATTTCGGATCGGGGTGAGGGCCCAAAGGAGAAGACATCTTTGTTGGCGGACGCTAGGCCTCCTTAAAGTCTGTCAACAGCTTCCCTCCCTTAAAAACCACCCCCTGGATTGTTTCGTCACGTTGACTGAAGATCCTGTTGTTCCTAGAAGTCCACAGCGACCAGAGGGATGATAACAATCTCTCGAGATCCGATTCATCCAGAGATGCCCTGATTGCTGCAAGCCACTCAACCCAATCTTCCCCTTGAATCCCCGGAACCCTACCCCAAAAGTCAAATTTCGCCCACACCCCAGTCGCGAAAGGGCAAGACAACAACAAATGTGGGGTAGACTCAACCTCCTCGTTACAACAGGGGCACACTGGGTCCACCGTCAAACCTCTCCGACCCAGGTTCACTCTGGTCGGGAGGGAGCCATTACCCAACCTCCACATAAAGTTTTTAAACTTTGGAGGGATAGTCAGACCCCAAAGAAATTTCCACCACCCTCTAGCTGAACCCTGGTCATCCTGAGAGATTGTCGATGTGAGACTATGGTACCCACTACGGACAGAATACCTCCCGTTTGTGGTGCCCCTCCACACAAGAGTATCATTCGCCTCATCCCGACTAAGCGGTAGGCTTAAAATTTCTGATACTTCTTGCGGTAGGAAGAGTTGCTCCACAAGGTCGTTGTTCCAACACCGTCTGCCCCGGTCAATTAGCTCAGCCACAGTAGCCTCCTCGCTCAGAACTGATACTGGCGCTGAGATCATTTCGTTTGCAACCGATAGGAGCCATGGGACCTTCCAGATCCGTATCCGATCTCCATTTCCCACCCGCCAGAAGCAGCCTTTCTAGAGGACCTCTCGCCCCACCATGATGCTCCGCCAAACGTAACTAGGGCGATGACCCACCCCCGCTTCAAGTAAGTCAGAGTGGGGGTAATATCTAGCCTTCCAGATTTGGGAGAGCAAAGAGTTCGGGTTTTTATGTAAGCGCAACCCTTGCTTGGCAAGCAGAGCAAGGTTGAACTCCCGGACTTTCCTAAAACCCAGACCCCCCACCTCCTTCGATCTACAAAGCTTGTCCCAGGAAACCCATTGCATCTTGCGTTCATCCACGTCCCCCCCACCAGAATTTTCTGGTAGCCCTCTCTATCTCTTCACAAATGGAAATAGGGATCTCGAAACAGCTCATCATATATGTAGGGATGGACTGAGTGACCGACTTAATCAATACTTCCCTCCCAGCCTGGGATAGTTTCTTCTCTTTCCACCCCCCAAGTCTCTTGCAAACTCTGTGATGGGTGCCGAGACCGTCAAAATATATTAAAGTACAATTTACCATGCAAGTATATAATTGAATTGCAGCAAGTGGTAAAAGGATCGTTCCTCAGAGATTCGGTGGATTAAAAGCAATTCTTTGTATTAAATTAAAAGGGTGGTAAATACCAATATGGGTTGTTGGTTGGTTGCATATAAATTAGATTAACAGAAATAAACAAAACAGGATACGCAGTGGGTGATATTAATCAGTTGATAATGGCTTCCCAGTAAGGATTTCTTGTAGCTCATGATTCGATTAAGTTGATCATAGATGCAAAAGTGGTAAACACTAGACTTATAGGAAGGCTATAGAGACCAGGTATTGGTCACCTAGATCTCCTACTTTCCTCCTACACAAGACTTCCAAAGAGACACTCTATTGGAAGACCCTAATCATCCTAAAAATCCTAAGAGACACTCTATAGGATTTAATCAGGGCAATTGATAGACGCAGGGAAAGACCTAATCCCCGGCCTGGGATAGAGAATCGTGTCTATCCTATAAACCAGATCTGATTCTTCTTCTAGCTGTCACCAGCTAGTTGCCTTCGTATTTCTCTTGGCAATGTAGACTCCAAAGCCACCAGAAAAGACTGTAATCATCCAAACCTTATATGAAGCTGATCAGACTTTACTAAGAACAGGGACAAACTGTCATGCAAACAAGAAGAACAAGAATACAAGTATAGTGTGTGTGAAGTGCTATTTGATCTCACAACCTAGGAATCATGGCTTCGAATCCTTACTAAGAAGAAGGCGTTTAGCCTATAATAGACATAACAATAATAATAATAAAGAAACAATCATAAACTGAATCCGAATTATATTAAAGAGGGGAGAATAAGTTTAAGCTGTAACAATGGTAGAAAATTCGAGAGAGAAGAAGTGAACCTCTTCTTCTCAGCAGCAGCTTTAAATAGCAAAAACCTATCTCTGGTACGAAATTCAAAAGACGAAGAGAAGATAGAATTCTAAATATGCGGGATTGTTTGTTTAAATACAAAAAGAGGGGATCGATTAGTTCTAATCGATCAAGGAGTTCTAATCACAGCTGAACTTCTTTTCTTCCTGAAGGCTCCAGCTGGAATACTTCAAATCCGCTCACGGCCCATGGATAAATCTCGCGGCCCAGCTAGCTTTTTAAGTCAGTTGACTCTGGTCAATGCTTCCAAATCTTCGTCTTATCCCAGGTCTGGGATTCTATCTTTCTTTGCTAAGCAAAACAGCTCTGATGGAGGCTCTTTTGGCTCCTATTGGTAATTTCTGCTTCTCAGCAGTGTCTCTGTAGAAAAGGAGTGAAAGAGCAACAATTAGCAGTATCATCATCCCAAAACTGAGGTAAAAGGATGATGAAAAGATGACAGTTTAGCACTTTATCACTCTGTCTCGAATCGATGTGAACAAGCCCTTCTTAGCTTGCCCAAAAGGGACTGGAAGCCCTAAATACTTCTTGTCGCGCCCCCACGAAAATTAAAAACTCGCGAGTGTGCAACGAAATTTGGGACCTTACAATGCTCAGCGTAGACAGACGCCTCGCAACATGCAATGAAGTCGCCACCCTAATTTGGTTGCTAGGCTTTAGGGAACCTTAATCGTCATGGCATAGGAAATATAATAAGTAAAAAAACTAAAGGCACAAAAAAAGGGGTCTGGACCCCAGACAAAAGGTTCGGGGTCGTATTATGGTCTCGGGAAGGTGTTAGGCACCCGAGTCACATCCGAAAACGGTTACCGGTTGATGAGAGAGGTGTTTAAAAGGTGTTTTGATGAAAATGCGTTTTATTTTGAAAAAGGGGGCCCTCAGAGGAATCGTCACTTTAGCCTTTTCCACAATCGGGACCGTTCAAAAATAATAAAAAAGATCTTTCAGACGGGGTTACCGTTTATCAAGATCAGTCTATTATTCTTGACCGTAACGTGATGGGACTGAATTTTCTGTAAGACTGAATGAGCGCCCTCTTATTTCATCATCGGGCCATGTATGATTAGATTGATTGCTATGTGAACCTATCATGGATTGCTAACAGAGTACCAATTTTAAATGATTGGTTTTTTGAAGTGGAAAACTGATGTGGGATCGAAAGTCCCCATGTACATGCAGTCAATATATGCGAGAATTTAAAATCACATGAATATGGCATTTGAAGCGACTCTTTAAACACGTTGTTCATGTGGGTTGATTTTAATTCTAACAGTTCTATATATCATGCGTACGACTGCTATTTTACGAAAAAGCGCTGAATAAATAAAAGGGAATCGAAAGGCGTACTTTCGAGCGAAGCTTGAATTTAAAACCTACAAAGTGAGAGTATTAGTGATAGCTTGAGAAAGAAGTAAACAATTTTATGAGTGCGAAAATTTAAATGACAGTTGATTGCATACGAGAAATGATGAATTTTGCGTATACAAAAGTGAGATGCTGGGTTTGACAAAAATGATGACAGCTGTTTGTATGCGAAAAATGATGGATTTTACGCATACGAGAATTTAAATGCTGAGCTGATTTTGCATGCGATAAATGATTGATTTTACGCATACGAAATTTAAATGTTGGGTTGATCGTATGTGAAAAATGATTGATTTTACACATACGAGAATTTAAATGCTATGGTGATTGCATGCGAAAAATGATTGATTTTACGCATGTGAGAATTTTAACAGTGCTACGTGATTGCATGCGAAAAATGATTGATTTTAAGCATGTGAGAATCTAACATCTACGTGATTGCATGCGAAAAATGATTGATTTTAAGCATGTGAGAATTAAAATGCTACGTGATTGCATGCGAAAAATGATTGATTTTAAGCATGTGAGAATTAAAATGCTACGTTGATTGCATGCGAAAAATGATTGATTTTAAGCATGTGAGAATCTAACATCTACGTGATTGCATGCGAAGAATGATTGATTTTACGCATGTGAGAATTAAAATGCTACGTTGATTGCATGCGAAAAATGATTGATTTTAACCATGTGAGAATCTAACATCTACGTGATTGCATGCGAAGAATGATTGATTTTACGCATGTGAGAATTAAAATGCTACGTTGATTGCATGCGAAAAATGATTGATTTTAAGCATGTGAGAATCTAACATCTATGTGATTGCATGCAAAGAATGATTGATTTTACGCATGTGAGAATTAAAATGCTACGTTGATTGCATGCGAAAAATGATTGATTTTAAGCATGTGAGAATCTAACATCTATGTGATTGCATGCGAAGAATGATTGATTTTACGCATGTGAGAATTAAAATGCTACGTTGATTGCATGCGAAAAATGATTGATTTTAAGCATGTGAGAATTAAAATGCTACGTTTATTGCATGCGAAAAATGATTGATTTTAAGCATGTGAGAATCTAACATCTACGTGATTGCATGCGAAGAATGATTGATTTTACGCATGTGAGAATTAAAATGCTACGTTGATTGCATGCGAAAAATGATTGATTTTAAGCATGTGAGAATCTAACATCTACGTGATTGCATGCGAAGAATGATTGATTTTACGCATGGGAGAATTTAATATCTACGTTGATTGCATGCGAAAAATGATTGATTTTAAGCATACGAGAATTTAACAGTTGGATAATTTGCAGAAAGTAGAGAGTTGATATTTGCGAAAAATAAAACAATTGATATTTGCAGAAAATAAAGCAGTTGATATTTGCGGAAGGATTTCCAGCAGTTGTGCGAAAAATTAAAGCAGTTGATATTGCGGAAAATAAAACAATTGATATTTGCAGAAAATAAAACAGTTGATATTGCGGAAGGATTTCCAGCAGTTTTGCGAAAAATTAAAGCAGTTGATATTGCGGAAATTAAAGTGCGACCGTCCATGTAGGCGGTAAAAAAAAATAACTGAATTTTTAAATTGCAGAAAATAAAGTGCGGAAATTTAAAGTGCTAAGAATTAAAACAGTTGATAAGTGCAGAAAATTAAACAGTTGATACGTGCAGAAAATTAAACAGTTGATAATACGAGAAATTAACGTACGATGCGTACGAATTATTTTTACGAAAAACTTGCGATTTGAAATTTCGAAAAGAATTAAAAATCGGAGGGACCTAATTGAAAACTTTGAAAACTTGGGAGGGGGGCCAAAACGGCGCCGTGTGATGAATAGGCATGGCACTATTCATCACCCCCTCCCTTGGTCGCCGGAGCTACTGCCGGCGACCCAACTCCGGCCACACTTGGCCGTTTTGAAAAATGGACGTATCAAAATGTTCGTCTCTTCGACGACTTTCCGACCGTATAAACCTCGATTTTAAGTTTGACTCGTACAAAATTTAATTTCGAAAAAATGACGAAACCGTTAATTACCGAAAACTAATTAATTCGAACGATTCAACCAACGATTTTCAAAATTGAAAGCATGTATTTAATCTACGTTATGCATACGAATTAATAGCATAAAAGAAAGCAATTAAATTGCTCAAACAAGAGCCAAACGAAATTAAAGAAAACTTGCGCAGAAAAACCGAAGATGAGCTAGAGAGAGAAAGCTCACGTTTCAAACTTTGAACTGGACGATTGTCGCTCAATATGAGCAAGCTGATCAAGAGGGAGAAGGAGCAAGGGTTTCTTGCGATTTTGGTGCCGTTTTTACGTTGAATGGGAGCTCCTATTTATAGGAGAAAATCGCGTGGAGGAGAGGGTGAAGGAGCTGCGCGTGGTGGTGTTGTTCACGCTGGCGGGGCTACGGCCGTGAGGTGGCTGGGCTAGGGGCGTTGTGATGATGGCCGAGGGGACAGGTAACGGCCGAGGGGACGGGAGCGAGCAGCTCGGTGGCTCGCTCCCCTGTTCACGCACGTCCATGGCCGTTCGCGTGTGCCATGCACCATGCCCCTTTAATTTGTCAACCGTTGATCTGGTTGACTTTTCTTGAGTTGACCAGATCAACGGTTGTGATTAAAATACCCTTTAATTTATTTAAATGGGCTCGAGCTGAGTCCTGCGAGCAAACGCTCGGACTTTTCGATCCGAGGGTACCAGCGCGTAGAGAAAATTATGATGGTTTTAACAGTATACAGCGAAGCATGAAAATTTCGCGTTTGACGCGTTTATTTTCGCGTTCAAAAGCGCGAAACGCGGGAACGGAAAAATAAAAACGTTGCGCCAAAAATTACACGAAACATTGTATACCGTTGCGAGCAGAAAAAAAGCTAGCAACGAGTTGATGGAAAATATTTAAAAGTCAAGCTGTGGTTCGAGCAGACTTACTCGGGTCCAGTAAAAGCTCGAATAAAAATATTAATAAAATAATAAAAATACTAAAAAAATGCGCTAAAACCCTAAAAATCCTAAAATTCGTGAGATGACCAAAAATGCAGAAAAACTAGCATACGACTGCCGGATAGTCTAAAACGTGATTTTTTTAGGCTAAAAATAATATTAATAATAATAATGAAAATGCATGCCGAAAAATTGAAAAATGCGATTTCGAAAGCTGACGATGCTAACGACGATGCAAAAATGCAACGAAACACCTAAAAATGCTAGCGATAGTAAACTAACTACAGATGACTGTAAATCAAGTAAAAATGACAGTAAATTAAATAAATGACAGAAATGCTAAAATTGATTAAAAATGGCGTCAAAATTTAGGTATCAACAGTTGCCCCCTCTTTACTGTCTTATCGAAGGATTTGATAAGCAGTAAAGACAGCCGCCCCTATATATATCCGAATTTTGGCGACACAACAGGTCTTACCTCAAACCTACAGTGATGATGTCGCTCTGGGAGGAGGTAGTTTGATTGATGCTACCACTGGGGGTAAAAGGTGATTACTTGCCGTCACTCTGGGAGGAGGAGATTGATTGCTGTCACTCTGGGAGGAGGAAATTGCTGTTGTCATCACTAGGGATTAACAGGTGATTGCTTGATGTCGCTCTGGGAGGAGGAGATAGGTTGTTGATCCTGCAAAGATATAAGCTTAGATCTACTCGGGTATTGAGAGAAACATAAGTTGCAGGAAGTGTAAATGATGACTACTCTGCTAGGGATGAAAAGTGATTTTACGACAACGTAAATGACGACTCCACTGGGGGGTCTGACACGCAACAGATGTTGCCTAGGGAGGATGACGCGCTATTCGTAGATGTACGAACGTTTCGCCCTAATGATGTCAACTCTAAGAGGAAGAAAATAATTATGCAGAAATGTAGAATTATGTGAAGGATATCACTCTGAGAGGGGAAGAAATGCTAAAGCTGAAAAAGGTAGATCTACGCTATGTTGTCACTCTGGGAGGAGAAGAAACGCTACGCTGGAAGCTACACTATGCTGTCACTCTGAGAGGAGGAGAATGCTATGCTGAAATCAAAAGAACGTCGATTCCCGTAGGAGACGAGGCGAAATGCGGAAACTTAAACTAAGGTCACTCTGGGAGGAGGAGATGCTGTGCTAGAAGCTAAACTATGCTGTCACTCTGGGAGGAGAAGATGCTATGCTGAAATCTAAAGAAACGTCGATTCCCGTAGGAGACGACGCGAAATGCGGAAACTTAAACTAAGGTCACTCTGGGAGGAGAAGATGCTATGCTGGAAATTAAACTATGCTGTCACTCTGGGAGGAGAAGATGCTATGCTGGAAATTAAACTATGCTGTCACTCTGGGAGGAGAAGATGCTATGCTGAAATCTTAAAGAACGTCGATTCCCGTAGGAGACGACGCGAAATGCAAAAACTTGAACTAAGGTCACTCTGGGAGGAGAAGATGCTATGCTGGAAATTATACTATGCTGTCACTCTAGGAGGAGAAGATGCTATGCTGAAATCTTAACCTATGCTGTCACTCTGGGAGGAGAAGATGCTATGCTGAAATCTGAAAGAACGTTGATTCCCGTAGGAGACGACGCGAAATGCGGAAACTTAAACTAAGGTCACTCTGGGAGGAGAAAATACTATGTTGGAAATTATACTATGCTGTCACTCTGGGAGGAGAAGAATGCTAATGCTAGCGGCCTTGATACGAATCTAGAATGCGTCTGCGTCCTGCTTAGGAGGTAACGACCCCAAGGACAAGACTTTCCCACGATTTGCAGCCGTAAGTAGTCCTCACCTGATATTAGTGTTTGCACTCACGCTCTGAAACAAGGCAAAGTATTTTTACACTCATAAAGATGCTGCTAACATGATACCTAATTTACAGTTCGCAATGTCAATCCGAGTGAATAGACTTCGAATGAAGATGCACATGCATGGGCGTTCTAATAATCGATGGGACTTTTACGGAAAAGAATGAAGGGACATGAAAAGTCCAGAAAGGAGTTTGTTTTGGGAACAGATTGCTTTTGCCGAGGAGTTGGAAGGCTTTTGATGAGTGATGCTTTGTTGATTGGCCCTGATATGGGCGATGTTTTGCTGATTGGCCCTGATGTGGGCGATGTTTTGCTGATCGGCCCTGATGTGGGCGATGTTTTGCTGATTGGCCCTGAGGTGGGCGATGTTTTGCTTGATTGACCCTGATGTGGGCGATGTTTTGCTGATTGGCCCTGATGTGGGCGATGTTTTGCTGATTGGCCCTGATGCGGGCGATGTTTTGCTGATTGGCCCTGATGTGGGCGATGTTTTGCTGATTGGCCCTGAAGTGGGCGATGTTTTGCTGGGGATGTCATTTTCCCGTCGGCCAGGGGCCCTTTTCTCCAGTCTTCATTGGGGAGTGTCGTCGCTGCTTTGCGGTTCGCTGCTTGCGGTGTGTCGAGTGGGGCCTTGGGCCTTTCCTGGGGAAGGATGCTTCGAGATTTCTCGAGTTGGCCTTGGGCCTTTTTTGCTCGAGTTCACTGGGGAAGGTTGCTTTGAGATTTCTCGAGTTGGCCTTGGGCCTTTTTACTCGAGTTCACTGGGGAAAGTTTTCTTCGAGATTTCTCGAATTGAGTTATCCCCGGGCTGTGCTTGCTTTGTCTCTTCGATTGTTTGTTTTATCCGAAGGTCTCTGAGCATTTTCTTTTTTCTTTTCTTTTCCCTTTTCCCTCTCTCCTTTCTTTTCTTCTTTTTTTTCTTTTCTCTCTTTTCTCTCTCCCTCTTTTTTTTTTTGATTTGATTTTGAAATGCAACAGAGCAGAGCAAGCACAACCTTCGTCTTGATCTCTTCCCCTTCTGTCTCGAGGCCTCGGCCTTCGTAGTTGCTGCTTCTTCGGTGATAGTCCTTAAGCGATCTCCTGGCGCCCTTTTCAGTCTCCTTCGTCGTGAACTTGAACTTGGCGTGCTTTTACTTCCGGCTGGCAATTTTAGCTGAAACTGCTCTTTGGCTCCCGGGGTATGAGTGATATTGTTGGTTTGGGGAGTGATGACATACATGGTGGAAAGAGTAAAGAAACGAAAAAAGTGGAGAAAATCGTAAAAGTCCCACGTCATTTCATAGCTATCCCATATCTAATTGCGCATGTACCCTGGATATTATGCGAACTCAACTAGTATCTAGTCAGGCCCTTACACTCATGAAGGATACGCCGCGATGGCTCGAAAATGCTTACCGGGATTTGTTTGTGACTGCTTACGTCGGAACAAACCGTGGATATAAGAGCAAACAGGTAATATCATGCATGGCACGTAATTTGGATAGATGCTTGATTTAACAGAGGGATTGAATATTTCTGACCTATGCGATGCATGAAAATGCCTATAAGAGCAGTATGCTTTTGTTTTAGCCGGGCTAAAGAGGGATTTTGATCGATTTTTTTTTGATTTTTGATTGATTGAGGGTTTGATTGCTCAATGGTTTGATTGCTAGAAGACTTGATTGCTAGATGTGGGGGATGACCTACTTGCAACGTTCTAATGAGAACCTAAGGTTGCCCCCAGTGGGCCAGACGACCGTACTCGGCTTAAAGCTATCAAATCGAGTAAGAATGAAAACAATTTTAAATAAAAGGGGAAAGAAAGATGGACTCCCCTAAGGTGTGCAGCGGGGCTGCAAGGGCGTCTTCCACGAGCTTCACGCGGATGACAGCGAGATGCTTCCGGTCCCTGTGAGATGCAGAGGGGACAACAAACAGAGAAATTAATTTAAAACGAAAAAAAGAGATAAGTTCAGGGATTCTCCCTTCTTTTAACTCGGCTTTTCGAGGGTGCCTATGACGTGGTCCCCGGTTCCGGGATGCTTCGCTTCGGTGTGCTGATTGGTTTCTTTTTTAGCTGCTTTATGGGAACCGCTGATCCCGGTCGAAGGGAAAATGGGATCCGCACTGGGTATACTTGCTTACCGGCCCTTGCTAGACCTTTGTTGATGGGCTTCGTGATTTCTTGGGGATAAAGGGGAAAACCCTCTGTTCCCGTAATGTGCAGCGGGGCTGCAAGGGCACATGCTTACCGTCCTTATGCGGGCATCGAATGGGGGTGACCCAGTTCCTGAAAAAAATGATGCGGCAAGAACTAATGAGGAGTAAATGCGAGATGATTTTTGGCAAAAGGAATGTGATTGATAAGTTTTTAAGCTCTCCCTTTTAGACGGGCCACTCGTGGGTCATTGAGCGTGACTTAGGTCGGATGTCGATTGATGATAGCTTTGTTTTTAGATGTGTTGCTGCAGCTCTCGCCTTGGCGTGGGTGATACTTATAGCCTGGCTGTCTCTCGATTAAAGGATACACCGTATTGATCATGGTGCGGATGCCGGAACCTTCTTGAACAAGACCGCATTAAGTATGTTGATGGTGACCCCAGGAGGACGACTTTTTGTCGTGCTTTTCCCAGGAGTTGTTGCCTGTAATGTTGCACTGTGCGACCACGGTGTTTTGGCGATGAGCTCCTTCGAATAGGTGAACGGAGATGGGAGCCGACTTTGCTAGCGTTTCGACGACTTGGCCGGCTTAGGATGAGCTTTGTGACTTTGGTTCAGCATTTAGTCCTTCGAGAACGGTTGTTCGCGATGCCGGTTGTGCTGGTCGCACTGCAGGAAAAAGAATTTCGCTTTAGATGGCGACAGTTTGCCTTAAAATCTTTCCTGATTTGCTCTTGAAGGTGGCCCGTTGCGGCCCTCCAAGAGTCGCTACGAGCGGAAGCTCCGTGGTCTTCTCGTGATGCCAAGATGAGACTATACGCCGCTGCAAAACTTAAAATTGATTAGTGGCGTTAGTCTAAGGGACGCGTCTTACGTCTCGAGCTACTCCTGGGGAGCCATCTATGCCATGCCTCCTTTTGTCATCTCACACGTTTAACGAAAGAGGATAACAAAGTTTTAAAATCATACGCATCTCCTGAAAAAAACTTGTTTTATTAATTTCAGAACAAACGTTTGTATTAGATTGTCATGATAAAACCCTATGTCGCTGATCTGGCCGAACGTGTAACCCGTGACACTTCAGGCGTAGTATATCTTGACTGCATCGGCATTCACCGGTCTTAGGAGATCGTCTCCGTCCATGTTGGTTAGCATTAGGGCACCCCCTGAGAATGCACTTTTAACTAGATACGGGCCCTCATATTTGGGGGCCCACTTTCCTTGACTGGCCTCCTGATGAGGGAGAATCTTCTTCAGTACTAAATCCCCAGCCTCGAACTTGCGAGGTCGCACTTTCCTGTCATAAGCGTTGGCCATTCTTTGCTGATATAATTGTGCATGGCAGATAGCGGCCAAGCGCTTTTCGGGAAGGAGGTTCAGCTGCTCGTACCTCACTCTTGCCCAATCTGATTCTTCTACTTCAGACTCTGCCAGGATTCTGAGAGAAGGGATTTCTATTTCAAGGGGAATTACGGCTTCCATGCCGTAAACTAATGAGTAGGGAGTTGCCCCTGTAGATGTACGGGTTGCTATCCGGTAGGCATGCAATGCGAAGGGAAGCATGTCATGCCAGTCCTTGTGAGTGATTACCATCTTTTGGATGATCTTTTTTAGGTTTTTGTTTGCTGCTTCAACTGCGCCATTCATTTTTGGTCGATATGGAGATGAGTTTCGGTGCTTCACCTTCCAATGTTGGCAAAAACCGTCGATCATTTTCCCATTGAGATTGGAGCCGTTGTCCGTGATGATGGTTTCTGTGACTCCGTGACTGCAGATGATGTTTCTTTCGATGAAACGCATGGTCGTCTTCTGTGTGACGTTGGAGTAGGAGGCGGCCTCTACCCATTTGGTGAAGTAGTCGATCGCTACGAGGATGAAGCGATGGCCATTAGAGGCTGTGGGATGAATTTGGCCGATGATGTCGATTCCCCACATTGCGAAAGGCCAAGGCGATGTCATGTTGAAGAGAGGGGCTGGCGGTACGTGGGTATGGTCCGCGTGAACTTGACACTTGTGGCCCTTCCGGAAGTAGTTGACGCAATCCCGTTCGATGGTGAGCCAAAAGTAGCCTTGCCTCATTATCTGTCTGGCCATCATGTGCCCACTAGCATGTGTGGAACACACCCCTTCGTGGATTTCTGTTATGATTCTTTTCGCCTCGGTCATGGTGACGCAGCGAAGCAAAGCTCCATCAACTCTTCTTTTGTATAAAACTTCGCCGTCGAGATAGAAGTCTAGGGCTAAACGCTGGAGGGTCCTTTTACTAACCCGGCTTGCCCCCGGTGGATGTTCCCGGTTTCTGATGAATTGTACTAAGTCGTGGAACCAAGGCTTCCCATAGGCTTCCTCTTCCAAGGTGACACAGCATGCCGGCGTTTCCTTTACCTCTACCCTCAAAGGCTGAAGCATTACTCCACACTCTAGTTTGAACATGGAGGCCAAGGTGGCTAATGCGTCTGCGAAGCGGTTCTTTTCTCGGTCAACTCGGTCGAACTTGGTTTCCTCGAATTCCCGCGCGAGCTGAGTGAGTAACCTTTGATAAGGGATGAGCTTGGAATCCCGTGTCTGCCAGAGGTCCTGGGCTTGGTAGATGACGAGTGCTGAATCGCCGAAGATCCGGAGCTTCTTTACTTTTAGGTCGATGGCTGCCGCGAGCCCACTGATACATGCCTCATACTCAGCGATGTTATTAGTGCAGGGGAAGTTCAACTTGCATGCTACAGGGAATTGACGGCCGTCTGGGGCTATGACTACGGCTCCCACTCCCTTGCCTGAGAGGTTCACCGCACCGTCGAAGAACATGGTCCACCAGTCGTCTTCTTGAAGATCCTCTGCGATTTCATCCTCAACTGCTATGATGTCCTCATCGGGGAAGTCAAAGCTCAACGACTCATACTCATCCGAGGCATGATCAGCCAAGTGATCGGCGAGGGCGCTTGCCTTAATCGCTTTCTGAGTTACATAGATGATCTCGTGCTCAGCTAATAAGACTTGCCATCTGCAAATGCGACTTGATAGGTACGGTTTTTCGAAGATGTACTTCAGCGGATCCATGCGAGAGATTAGCCATGTCGTGTAATACAACATGTACTGTCGAAGTCTTCGGGCGCACCATGCTAGGGCGCAACATGTTCGTTCTAACATGGAGTAGCGCATCTCGCACTCGTTGAATTTCTTGCTGAGGTAGTAGATGGCTTGTTCACGTCTTCCCGACTCATCGTGCTGTCCCAAAACGCAGCCCATGGTGCTAGCCGTGACTGTTAGGTACATGAGCAAGGGTCGTCCTGGCGTCGGGGGAACCAGTACCGGCGGGTTTTGCAGGTACGTCTTGATTTTCTCGAAGGCTTTCTGACAGTCTCCGTCCCATTCCGCTTCTCCGTGTTTCCTTAGCATTTTGAACATCGGCTCACAAGTAAGTGTTAACTGGCTGATAAAGCGCGCGATGTAGTTGATGCGTCCTAAGAAGCTTCGTACTTCCGTTTCAGTGCTGGGAGCGGGTAGCTCTTGAATTGCTTTTATCTTATCAGGATCCACTTCTATGCCTTTGTTACTGACGATGAATCCTAATAACTTTCCGGAGGTTACTCCAAAGGTGCATTTAGCTGGGTTTAGCCTTAGCCGAAATTGCCTCAACCTTTCGAATACCTTCTTCAGGATGTCTACATGGTCTTGCGCGCCGCGAGATTTGGCTATCATGTCGTCGACATAGATTTCCAACTCTTTATGCATCATGTCATGGAAAAGGGTGACGGCAGCACGTTGGTACGTGGCTCCTGCGTTCTTTAATCCGAAGGGCATCACTTTGTAGCAGAAGGTTCCCCAAGGGGTGATAAAGGTCGTCTTTTCACTGTCCTCGGGTGCCATCTTGATCTGATTGTACCCGGAAAATCCATCCATGAAGGAGAACATGTCATTTCCGGCGGCACTATCCACCAAGATGTCGATATGGGGAAGTGGGAAGTCATCCTTAGGGCTGGCTCGATTGAGATCCCGAAAGTCCACGCACATGCGAACCTTCCCATCTTTCTTAGGCACTGGCACTATGTTGGCGATCCATTCTGGGTACTCGGCAACTCTCAGAAAACCCGCGTCCAGTTGCTTGGTAACTTCTTCTTTGATTCTCAGAAGGATGTCTGGATGCATTCTCCGAAGTTTTTGCTTGACAGGTCTAAACTCGGGCTTTAATGGGATACGATGCTCAACTATCCCGGGATCAAGACCTGGCATGTCGGCGTATGACCATGCAAATACGTCGGAGTAGTCTTTGAGGAGAGAAATCAACCTTTCTCTCTGAGTCGTATCCAAGGTAGTCCCGATCTTGACCAACTTTTGATTCTCATTGCTTGCCCCCAAGCTTACTTCGTCCAATTCCTCCTGATGAGGGGTTACTTCCTTTTCTGAACTTTCCAGTAAACGGGCCAGTTCGTCGGAGATTTCTGCTTTGTCTTCAGTCGTAGCGATGATTTCTTCGCCAATAAAGACATAAGTTTTATCATGACAATCTGAACTAACATTCATCCTGAAATAAAAAAAATGCGAAAAAAGAGATGCGTAAAATGAAAATTGCATATATATTTGATTTTTAACAGAAGGGGAACGTGAGTTCCTACAAAAAGGTTTTCGTAAGAAAACGTGCAAACATGTGTTTTTCTAAAAGAAGTAATTACGGAGAGACATCCGGAAGCATGGAGATGGTCCAGTTGCACACAGACTCCCCTGACTTCTTAACGAAAATGACTGAACCAGACGACGATCCCTCTTCTCCTAGAGTGCAGATACGGAGGTCCGATACCTTGACAGGATTTCCATTGATGGTTTCGGCGGCGAAGGGGAATGCAGTTCTGATATGGGGGATTGACATCTTGCCCCCTGGCGCAGAACGTCCGAATAGCTTAGCCAGCTGCTTTTCTTTCTTTTCTTGGGCAATTCTAACGAAATCGGCTTTGCCCGGTTGGTACCCTAACCCAAAACGGTCTCCGAAGCTCTTCGGAGGCGACCATCCTTTGGATCCTTGTAGCTTGGCGCCGAGCCATTTTCCCAATTGGAAACTTCCTTCCAGCATTGGTTTAGGGGTGGTTCCGGCTGTCTCAGATTTTGAGGCTTTGCCCACAAGGGACCCCTCCTTGATCCAGTCTGTGTTGACGATTTCGAAGGCTTGGAACGAGCTCTCCAAGGTTTCGGCAGTTTCGATGTAAGGCACGGAGGCGTGCTTAGCCAAGATCAGGGCCTCTTCTGCCTTTATCGTGACTAAGGCATTATCCTTGACGTACTTGAGGCACTGATGCAGAGAAGAGGGGACTGCCCCTGCTGAGTGGATCCAAGGTCGTCCCAGTAGCATGCTGTAAGCAGGTTGGATTTCCATGATCTGGAATGTCAGGGAGAAGGTGTGGGGCCCAATGACCATGTCCAATTCGAAGTTTCCGATGATCTCTCGAGTGGTGCCATCGAAAGCCCTAGCCATCATTCCGCTAGGTTTCATGTGAGAGAAATCGACCGGTAGTTGCTCGAGGACGTGCCTGGGCATGACATTCAGCGCGGACCCATTGTCGATGAGGGCCTTGGCTATGACGTGTCCCTTACATTCTACCGTGATGTATAGGGCCTTGTTGTGATCTTTTCCTGAGGGGTCGATCTCTTCTTCAGAGAAGGAAATGCCGCTGAGGGCCTGAATCCTTCCGACAAGGTTTTCCACCCCTTCTGTAGTGATATCCTTAGTTACGAAGGCTTGCTTCAAGATTTTCAGGAGAACTTGGCGATGAGCCTCTGAAGTAAGTATCAGCTCCATGATGGAAATGCGAGCTGGGGTTTTCTTCAGTTGTTCGATGATGCTGAACTCGCTCTGTTTCATGATTTTGAGGAACTCAGCCGTCTCGTCCGCGGTTACAGGTTGGCTCAAACTTTGTGTTTCCTCTATCGTTTCCTCGCGAATCACAGGGTTTTTCCCTTTAGCTTGTCGTTGCTTCTCTACTTCCTCCGAGATGTAACATCTCCCGGTGCGGGTCATGCCCCCGATATGAGAGGTTTCACCGATAGTGGGTCCTATTGGCGTGACTGTAGGAGGGGTGGTGACTACCGTGTACCCGTAGTCGAATGGGACCGCGTGCAGGTCTCGGCTAGGAGTATTCACAGCTAATGTGAACACTACCTTGCGTGGGGTTGTGGAGGTGTCCCCTGTCTGAGCCACATATTCGAAGGAATATGGTGCTGGAGAGTGGTCCCCGATGGCATTGATGGTTCCTCGGGCTTCTCCTTTAGTTTGGATGACTCCGAATGTGGTGAGTTGCTTGACTTTTTGCCGAAAGAGTCCACAATCCTGGATGTCATGCTTGCTTTCCCCTTGGCAGAAGAGGCATTGGGCCTGATTATTCCCCGGGAATGGTAGATAAGCGTTGTTAGCTAGAGCGAAGAACAACTCTTCGTTGGGTGTTTCTTCCATCGAAGGGCGAGGAAAGTTGATTCCTACGGAAGCAATGTCGCCCATCCCCGAATTATGGTGCGGTAGGGGACCCATTGTCACAGCAGGATCCTTTGCTAATCCATGGGGCGAGATTCGCCCTTGTTTAGTTAGGTGCTCGACCTTTTCTCTAAAGGCATAACAATCCTCCAAGGAGTGTCCTCTGGTTCCGGCGTGATATTCGCAGCTAACCTTTGGATCATACCAGCTAGGGTAAGGAGTGGATTGAGACGGGAGTGGGGATGGCATAATCTGTCCCTCTGCCAAGGGGCTTGTGTAGATTTCCTTCAAAGGAAACAGAGGGAGCGACCACATCGGTAAAGGGTATGATTCGGAGTCTGAGGGTTCCCAAGAAGGTAGTGATGGTGCTGGGCCACCATAGGAGGGTGGCGCCGAATACCTGACGAGGTAATCGAATCTCCCAGAAGGTTGGCCCAAAGTATCAATCTTGCGATCGCCCTCGTCGCGGCGTTTGGAGAATCGTTTGCCCGACGAAGTCGATCCCTTCTTTCGGAGGATTGGGAGTGGAGTTCCCTTGGCGTTATGCGAGATAGGAAATCCGTCTCCGATGGCGTCAATGGATCTTCCCTCGTGGGTTGCTTTCTGGGTTTGGATCACCCCGAGATGCGAGAGTTGTACCACCCTTTCTGCGAACACCTTGCAGTTTTGGATTTTGTGATCGTCGCTTTCCTCGCAGTACATGCAGCCACTTGGATTGCTCTCCGAGTATGGCAAGTGTCCTCCTCGAGTTAGGGCCAGGAAAAGTTGTTCCTGTGGCCAGCTTGATGCGGAAAAGAGAAGGTCGTTTCTTTCTCCTGCCGAGATGGCGTTCACTCCTCCCTTTCCCTGGGCATGATTGGGAAGAGGGTTGGTGGATGTGTTGGGTCCTTTTGCTAACCCTTCGAAAGATACCCACCCACTCTTGATCAAGTGCTGGACTTTGGCTTTAAATGCGAAGCAGTTTTCCAGAGTGTGACCTGGGGCTCCAGCGTGGTATTCACACCTCGCGTTGAGATCATACCACTTCGGGTAAGGAGGCAATTGAGGCTGAGCCGGCACCGGTACGATCTGTCCGGCTGCCAAGAGATGTTTGTAGATTTCTCCTGCAGGAAGAGGAAGAGGAGGTGGAGGCTCTCGGCTCCACCGATTGTTTGTCGTGTTTTGGTTATTTGGGTTTTTTGGTGGGTTATATGGCTTGGGTTGCATGGGTTGTGATGCTTGTACTGATGGGAAATGCGTAGGGCTTTGAGGCGCGATATTGGCAACAGGCGGCGAGGTGAAAGGAAAGTAGGTAGGTTGATATAATGACGGCAGAGGGTAGGGCGATGGCGATAAATAAGGTGGAGGTGGTGGAAATGGCTGCCCCTGATGAGCTTGGGGAGCCACAAATCCAACGTCTCTTTTTATGATAGGTGCTTTCCTGGGCGCAGATTCCGATGCTGAAGGCAAGATTCGTCCTGACTTAATTCCTTGCTCGACTCTTTCGGCAATTAGGACCATATCGGAGAAGCTATTTGAGGGGTTTGAGATCAGGTAGGTGTAGTAGGGAGCCTTGAAGGTGTGCAAGAAGATAGACAGGAGTTCCTTGTCGCTTAAGGGTGGAGAGATCCGTGAGGCCACCTCCCTCCATCTCTGAGCATAGGTTTTTACGGACTCGCCAACTTTCTTTTCCATGTTTTGCAGATCAGCGCGGTCGGGTGCTACCTCCATATTGAACTTATATTGCCGGTAGAATGCGTCGGATAAGTCTCTCCATGTCCTGATCCTGGCTCGATCTAGCCCCATATACCATGTCAGGGCTTGCTTGGTCAAGCTTTCCCGGAAGAGATGAATCAACAACGACTCATTGTGGATTACCTCTGCCATCTTGTTGCAGTATGCTCTGAGATGGGTCTTTGGGCACTCTACCCCAGTATATTTTTCGAAGTCAGGGATTTTGTACTTCGGGGGTACGACAATCCCGGGGACCATACACATATCGGCAGGGCCGGTAGGGTCAAATGGATCAGCCCCTTCAATTGCTCGGAGCCTTTCCTCAAGTAGGTTTAGCCGATCATTTTTCGGTTGCTCGGCCCCGATGGGGTTGGAACCGAAGGGTAGTGCCAGTCCTGATGAGAACTGCGGTTGTGCTGAGTTGAAAGTGAGGAGCTGAGTTCCCACAGGTCCGGGAACTGTGCTCGGAGGAATAGGAGGGAGATACGGATTCTCTGGGTGGGCCTGGCTCTTACTGGGGTCCACAGCAGGGTTGATTGAAAGGTGCTGAAGCGACGGGGAGATCTCTTCACCCGCCTTAACCGGAGGACTTGCAGCGTTGGGTACAGTGAAGGGACTAACCCATCTCCAACGGCCCGGGGGGCCGGACAGGGGTGGGAGTACAGAAGGTCCTGCGACGGTGAGTAAAGGGGAAGGTCTGTTTGTTTGAGGGGGATCGAAACCCGGTGGCAACTCGGTGACAGCTTCATCTCTTTCCTTTTCGGCCCTGGCGGCCCTTTCCGTAGTGATCCTAACTTGCTCCTCTAACTCAGCAATTCTAGCGGTCAGTGCTTCATCGGTCTTGGCCGGTTCAGTCATTTTTCGCTTTTGAAGTCTAGTCAAAGGGAGCATGTGCGGAGTAGCTTGCTTCCGAGGAGCTATGGTGAACCTGAAAAAAGGGAAAAAACACAAAAACAGTGAGTATAAATGAAGATACACAGGTGATGTGGAATCCCGAGGTCTCCACATTTGCTCATTCGCTTTTCTGGCTTGTACTTTCATTTGATATTTTCAGGGTGGTCGCGGAGGCGAGATATCCTGGTCGTTGGCGAGATACGAAGGAAGCCTCTATACATTCCAACGATATGACGCAAATCTGAGATGCTAACGGCGAAACCCAAATCAGCAGGGGCAACCAACGCCGTCATGCTAGGGGGATCTCTTTTCACATTATGCTTTCAACGCTGTAGGGCCTGATGCCTAGTGAACCCAACCAAGGGGAGGGACGTCGATCTATGCTATGAACTCGGAAGTTCTTGTGATAAACTAAAAGGATAGGGTCATGAGCGAGGGCTACTTGGCTATATATTGCTTGGTCTGATTTTTCTGGTTTTTTAGTGAAAAGATTGTGTTTATCTCGGAGGGATTTTCTTTTTCTTTTTGCGATGGTCTTTTGAGTTGTATTTGGGATGGATAATTGATATGAAAAAGATAGGCAATTTTAATAAATATCCGAAAGAGTACGACTTTATTAAAGTGTTTACAAAAGTATGGTAAACTTGCCAACTACCTAAGTTCATAAAAAATGGCTAAGATAGATGAAATTAGGGGTCCTAGCTAAAAGAAAAGGTTTGCCGATATCCGAGCCTTTCCCTAAAGGCGTCAATCCTGGGCGTCAGAGTTCTCCTGCCAAAGGTACTCCATCGAAGCCATCTCCCCTTTCTGCATTTCTATCTCAGCTTCTAAGGCGGTAATTCGGTTTTGCAATGCCTGGCTCTTCCTATCTCCTAGATCTGCTCGAGTAGTCAAGACCCTTATCGTTGAATCCTTGTCTTGGATTATGGCACTCGAAGCTTCTTTCTTGCGGGTTTCGCTGCTCAAGCGTTCGTTGAAGGCCCTGAGGGCCACCTTCTGTTTTACTGCTTGTATCCGGACAAAATCCCTATGACGTCGGTGTTCCTCATTCTTCTGGACTTCTGCGTAGCATTGACGTGCTTCGGCAGTATCTCTTTCCTCTGTCATTAGATCTCGCTCTTCCTGCGCTGCTCGCATTTGTTCTACCACTTGCGCGTAAGCCATGGCATCCATTCCTCCACTTACTTGCGATTCTCCTTCCTCTTCTATCGGTTTCTGATTTTCTGGGTGAGGCAAGACATTGCCGTTGACTCGCTGCAACCTCCACTGTGGATATTGCGGTATTGTTGCGGCAGGGGCGACACGTCCTTTGAGACAAAAGGGGTTGGCCCAGTCTAGGGCGTACAACTGGATGTTCTGATTCTCTCCGGTGTGTGGTAGATCCGTTTTCGTCATGCCGAATGTTACTGGAATGATCTGGGTGATGCAAAACTGCCTGAGTACGAGGGCAGGGCAGTAGTGAGCACATCCCCAAGCTCCGATTAGAGGAACCCAAGGTAGGGGTCCACAGCAAACGATAGGATCGGAGGTTCGTAGCCACTTGGCATGCCAACTGAAGTCTTCCTCTGAGAGGTTGATGAATCGGTTGATCCAGACGTCTTTATTTTCCATCTCCCATTTATCTGTGGTCATTGCATTGATAACTCTGAGCAGAGGGCACGACCTGATGTAGCTCTCGAAGAAGATGGATTGATCAGGAATTTGCTTGAAGTGGCTGATCAACCATACTGTCAGTAGCTGGGCGCAGCAGGTGAGCCTCCCTTTCCCCTTCCTTCGGCAGGAGTCTAAGGAACGAAAGGTCTCGGCCAAGATGGCTGTTGTAGGATTGATGGCATTTACCTCCATCTCGTAAAAGATGTTGGCTGCTGAAGAGTCGATGGCGTTTCTCATCCTCGGAAAAAAGACGAATCCTACAATGGCGAAGGCCAGAACCCTTAAGCGCCTAGCTCCATTTGATAGCTGAAATCGTGCCTCGATATCCGACCAACACCAAACGTAGTCACCCTCCTTGACACGAGTAGGGATTCCTAAAAGCTTGTCGAGTCTTATTTTTACACTTGCAGAGTCAAGTCGGACATTCTGGTAGATGATTGATATGGGTGATGTGAAGCACATCAAAGTTGAGTACTCCTCGAGTGTAGGAGTTAAGTCCACTCCCTTGTCAAAAGAGAAGCAATGATAGTAGGAATCCCAGAACTTCAGAGCTGCCCTGATACAACCCCAATCGGCCTTGACATCCACTAGGGTCAGTAGCTTTCCATAACTACCCTCAAACTGAGTCTCTTCGTCTTCAGTCAGCTCATTCCTTAACATCCGAATCCTAGTCAAATCAAAGTCTACAACCTCTACTTTGATTTTAGTGGTGATGTCAGGGGCGAATCCCCGTTCTAACAGATCTCCTCGGGCAGCTTGATCGTCGAAGCTTCGTCCCTCGAAAATATCAAATGAAAGTAACGTAGGTGCTGTCATGGTGAATGAGCAAAATGGGCCCTGTAGGACAAACATCAAAATTTCTAAGTGCTAAGTAAATGGTGTGTGTGAGAAATCCACAGTTTACATAACAAACAAAACCACGTCAGTATGCCAACAAGACAAATAGAGCCACGATAAACAGTTATAATCATGATGCACGTGCTGGGGCTCTGATTCCGACACCTCTAACTGGCTTGAACGGTTCCCGGATGATACCATGAAAAAGGTCCCTAAAGTGTCGTCTGGCGTCCCCGATTCCTTACGAAATCGAGTAATCCTTTCAACTGGCTTTAGGGGTTCATCCGAGTTGGGATTGGTGAACACTACCTAGGACATGTGTCCTAGGGCGTCACTACTACCCTCCTATTTTGGTATTGGCCCCCTGGGTGTAGGGCGCTATGATATGCATATGACAATTGATAAAGCAAATAAATGAACAGATCAGCAATTGATCAAAGCAAATAAATAAACACCTAAACACCTCTCTAAAAAAGACAAAACCGGCTCCGACCCAAAAAGTCCCCAGTGAAGTCGCCAAACTGTCGCGCCCCCACGAAAATTAAAAACTCGCGAGTGTGCAACGAAATTTGGGACCTTACAATGCTCAGCGTAGACAGACGCCTCGCAACATGCAATGAAGTCGCCACCCTAATTTGGTTGCTAGGCTTTAGGGAACCTTAATCGTCATGGCATAGGAAATATAATAAGTAAAAAAACTAAAGGCACAAAAAAAGGGGTCTGGACCCCAGACAAAAGGTTCGGGGTCGTATTATGGTCTCGGGAAGGTGTTAGGCACCCGAGTCACATCCGAAAACGGTTACCGGTTGATGAGAGAGGTGTTTAAAAGGTGTTTTGATGAAAATGCGTTTTATTTTGAAAAAGGGGGCCCTCAGAGGAATCGTCACTTTAGCCTTTTCCACAATCGGGACCGTTCAAAAATAATAAAAAAGATCTTTCGGACGGGGTTACCGTTTATCAAGATCAGTCTATTATTCTTGACCGTAATGTGATGGGACTGAATTTTCTGTAAGACTGAATGAGCGCCCTCTTATTTCATCATCGGGCCATGCATGATTAGATTGATTGCTATGTGAACCTATCATGGATTGCTAACAGAGTACCAATTTTAAATGATTGGTTTTTTGAAGTGGAAAACTGATGTGGGATCGAAAGTCCCCATGTACATGCAGTCAATATATGCGAGAATTTAAAATCACATGAATATGGCATTTGAAGCGACTCTTTAAACACGTTGTTCATGTGGGTTGATTTTAATTCTAACAGTTCTATATATCATGCGTACGACTGCTATTTTACGAAAAAGCGCTGAATAAATAAAAGGGAATCGAAAGGCGTACTTTCGAGCGAAGCTTGAATTTAAAACCTACAAAGTGAGAGTATTAGTGATAGCTTGAGAAAGAAGTAAACAATTTTATGAGTGCGAAAATTTAAATGACAGTTGATTGCATACGAGAAATGATGAATTTTGAGTATACGAAAGTGAGATGCTGGGTTTGACAAAAATGATGACAGTTGTTTGTATGCGAAAAATGATGGATTTTACGCATACGAGAATTTAAATGCTGAGCTGATTTTGCATGCGATAAATGATTGATTTTACGCATACGAAATTTAAATGTTGGGTTGATCGTATGTGAAAAATGATTGATTTTACACATACGAGAATTTAAATGCTATGGTGATTGCATGCGAAAAATGATTGATTTTACGCATGTGAGAATTTTAACAGTGCTACGTGATTGCATGCGAAAAATGATTGATTTTAAGCATGTGAGAATCTAACATCTACGTGATTGCATGCGAAAAATGATTGATTTTAAGCATGTGAGAATTAAAATGCTACGTGATTGCATGCGAAAAATGATTGATTTTAAGCATGTGAGAATTAAAATGCTACGTTGATTGCATGCGAAAAATGATTGATTTTAAGCATGTGAGAATCTAACATCTACGTGATTGCATGCGAAGAATGATTGATTTTACGCATGTGAGAATTAAAATGCTACGTTGATTGCATGCGAAAAATGATTGATTTTAAGCATGTGAGAATCTAACATCTACGTGATTGCATGCGAAGAATGATTGATTTTACGCATGTGAGAATTAAAATGCTACGTTGATTGCATGCGAAAAATGATTGATTTTAAGCATGTGAGAATCTAACATCTATGTGATTGCATGCGAAGAATGATTGATTTTACGCATGTGAGAATTAAAATGCTACGTTGATTGCATGCGAAAAATGATTGATTTTAAGCATGTGAGAATCTAACATCTATGTGATTGCATGCGAAGAATGATTGATTTTACGCATGTGAGAATTAAAATGCTACGTTGATTGCATGCGAAAAATGATTGATTTTAAGCATGTGAGAATTAAAGTGCTACGTTGATTGCATGCGAAAAATGATTGATTTTAAGCATGTGAGAATCTAACATCTACGTAGAATGATTGATTTTACGCATGTGAGAATTAAAATGCTACGTTGATTGCATGCGAAAAATGATTGATTTTAAGCATGTGAGAATCTAACATCTACGTGATTGCATGCGAAGAATGATTGATTTTACGCATGGGAGAATTTAATATCTACGTTGATTGCATGCGAAAAATGATTGATTTTAAGCATACGAGAATTTAACAGTTGGATAATTTGCAGAAAGTAGAGAGTTGATATTTGCGAAAAATAAAACAATTGATATTTGCAGAAAATAAAGCAGTTGATATTTGCGGAAGGATTTCCAGCAGTTGTGCGAAAAATTAAAGCAGTTGATATTGCGGAAAATAAAACAATTGATATTTGCAGAAAATAAAACAGTTGATATTGCGGAAGGATTTCCAGCAGTTTTGCGAAAAATTAAAGCAGTTGATATTGCGGAAATTAAAGTGCGACCGTCCATGTAGGCGGTAAAAAAAAATAACTGAATTTTTAAATTGCAGAAAATAAAGTGCGGAAATTTAAAGTGCTAAGAATTAAAACAGTTGATAAGTGCAGAAAATTAAACAGTTGATACGTGCAGAAAATTAAACAGTTGATAATACGAGAAATTAACGTACGATGCGTACGAATTATTTTTACGAAAAACTTGCGATTTGAAATTTCGGAAAGAATTAAAAATCGGAGGGACCTAATTGAAAACTTTGAAAACTTGGGAGGGGGGCCAAAACGGCGCCGTGTGATGAATAGGCATGGCACTATTCATCACCCCCTCCCTTGGTCGCCGGAGCTACTGCCGGCGACCCAACTCCGGCCACACTTGGCCGTTTTGAAAAATGGACGTACCGAAATGTTCGTCTCTTCGACGACTTTCCGACCGTATAAACCTCGATTTTAAGTTTGACTCGTACAAAATTTAATTTCGAAAAAACGACGAAACCGTTAATTACCGAAAACTAATTAATTCGAACGATTCAACCAACGATTTTCAAAATTGAAAGCATGTATTTAATCTACATTATGCATACGAATTAATAGCATAAAAGAAAGCAATTAAATTGCTCAAACAAGAGCCAAACGAAATTAAAGAAAACTTGCGCAGAAAAACCGAAGATGAGCTAGAGAGCGAAAGCTCACGTTTCAAACTTTGAACTGGACGATTGTCGCTCAATATGAGCAAGCTGATCAAGAGGGAGAAGGAGCAAGGGTTTCTTGCGATTTTGGTGCCGTTTTTACGTTGAATGGGAGCTCCTATTTATAGGAGAAAATCGCGTGGAGGAGAGGGTGAAGGAGCTGCGCGTGGTGGTGTTGTTCACGCTGGCGGGGCTACGGCCGTGAGGTGGCTGGGCTAGGGGCGTTGTGATGATGGCCGAGGGGACAGGTAACGGCCGAGGGGACGGGAGCGAGCAGCTCGGTGGCTCGCTCCCCTGTTCACGCACGTCCATGGCCGTTCGCGTGTGCCATGCACCATGCCCCTTTAATTTGCCAACCGTTGATCTGGTTGACTTTTCTTGAGTTGACCAGATCAACGGTTGTGATTAAAATGCCCTTTAATTTATTTAAATGGGCTCGAGCTGAGTCCTGCGAGCAAACGCTCGGACTTTTCGATCCGAGGGTACCAGCGCGTAGAGAAAATTATGACGGTTTTAACCGTATACAGCGAAGCATGAAAATTTCGTGTTTGACGCGTTTATTTTCGCGTTCAAAAGCGCGAAACGCGGGAACGGAAAAATAAAAACGTTGCGCCGAAAATTACACGAAACGTTGTATACCGTTGCGAGCAGAAAAAAAGCTAGCAACTAGTTGATGGAAAACATTTAAAAGTCAAGCTGTGGTTCGAGCAGACTTACTCGGGTCCAGTAAAAGCTCGAATAAAAATATTAATAAAATAATAAAAATACTAAAAAAATGCGCTAAAACCCTAAAAATCCTAAAATTCGTGAGATGACCAAAAATGCAGAAAAACTAGCATACGACTGCCGGATAGTCTAAAACGTGATTTTTTTAGGCTAAAAATAATATTAATAATAATAATGAAAATGCATGCCGAAAAATTGAAAAATGCGATTTCGAAAGCTGACGATGCTAACGACGATGCAAAAATGCAACGAAACACCTAAAAATGCTAGCGATAGTAAACTAACTACAGATGACTGTAAATCAAGTAAAAATGACAGTAAATTAAATAAATGACAGAAATGCTAAAATTGATTAAAAATGGCGTCAAAATTTGGGTATCAACACTTCTCATGGGAGTCCGTTCCCACCATTCCGAGGCTCCCTGTAACCCGCATTTTAGCGTCTTGGCCTACATCCTTGCTGAAGAATACCTCTGATTTGTCCAAATTGACCTTCTGACCAGACGCCTCCTCATAATCCTTTAGAATCGAACTGATGACCTCTGCCTCCTCCTCATTTGTGTTTGCAAAAATAAGACTATCATCCGCATAGAACAGGTGGCTGATCTCTGGACTCCCACGGCAGATCTTGTAGCCATGTATCCTATTAGCCGAAGCTGCAGCTTGGAGCATCGCCGAAAGGCCCTCAGCGCAAAGAAGGAACAAATAAGAGGACAAGGGGTCCCCCTGCCGAAGACCCCTATCGGGGTAAAACGTGGGACTAGGAGTCCCGTTGAGGAGGAGGGCGTAAGAGACCGAAGTAACACAACGCATCACCAGTGATGTCCATCTAGAGGAGAACCCCAAGCGGGACATGATAGCTTCCAAGAAATTCCACTCTACCCTGTCGTAGGCCTTACTCATATCCAGCTTGACGCTCATCCACCCTGGTCCAGAACTCTTAGTATTCATCCCTTGAAAGATCTCTTGGGCAATTAGGGCATTATCTGTAATGAGTCTTCCAGGAACAAAAGCACTCTGGTTTTCCGTCACAATACTCGGAAGAATCCTCCAGAAGAGAATAAAGATTTGTAGTACTTTAGGAATGTCCCTTCTACTCCCTCACGAGATTCCCTCCAACTACCCGAATCATCCTGAATTCTATCAATGAAATTCTTCTTTTTTCTTTGAGAAGCTCGAGCATGAAAGAATTTTGTATTCCTGTCACCCTCTTCGAGCCAAAGGACCCGGGATCGTTGTTTCCACATGACTTCCTCCCTATGGATTAATTCCTCAATCTCCTTACTAACCTGCTCAATCTTATCTAGGGTGAGGTCCGACACAGGTTGAAACTGTAACCGACCCAATATCTCTCTCTTGTCAACAATGGATCTGTGGACATTCCCAATAACTGCCTTACTCCATCGCGAGAGGTTTGCCCCACAGAGCTTTAGTCGCTGGTCAAAAGGAACACTGGTCCCTTGAAACTCAGGCCCACTCCACATTTCTTTAACGAATTCAAAGCACGATTCCTCCCTAAGCCATGCTGCCTCAAAACGAAACACTTTCCCCCTCGGAATCCTTTCAGCTTCCGGGGTCAACTTAATCAGGATAGGGCAGTGGTCTGATCCAAAGCGGGGGAGATGTTTAACCACAGCAGCAGGGAAACCGCTCATCCACTGCTCATTGGCCAACCCTCTATCAAGTCTTTCCATTATGGTCCCATTGCCTCTCTGATTATTACACCAGGTAAACTTGGGCCCCGAGAAACCAAGGTCGATAAGGTCACAGTCGTCAAGAGTGTTCCGAAAGACTTCCATATCGGAGAAATTTTTACTTATCCCACCCAGTTTCTCATGGCCCCACAGCACTTCATTGAAATCCCCAACACAGAGCCACGGAAGGGAACTCTTATCGTTAATTGATCGGAGCAAGTCCCAGGTTTTGTGTTTATCTGCAGCGCGCGGCCATCCATATACGCCTGTAAGTCTCCAAGGATGGCTATCCGGAAGGCCGTTCAAAATTTCAATGTCAATACAGTGAGCATCACATTGAAGCACGTTCACAGAGATAGATATCTTTTCTACACATCAAAGCCAACCCACCCCTCCTAGTATTACCTTCACAATCAACCGCAAGCACATAAGAAAACGACCATTTATTATTCAAAATTCGAAATTCACTTTCATACAGTTTCGTTTCAGACAGAAATACTAAAGCAGGAAACTCTAATCTTAGCAACTTTGAAAAGTTTGCCCCTGCCTGAGGGTTCCCAAGCCCCCGACAGTTCCAAAATAAGAGACTCATAGCTCTGGGCGGGGTTGCTCAGCAACCACCGCCGGACTAGTAGCCTTGTCCGCATCCCAATGCACCGCTCGTTTCTTCCTATGCAAAGAAGATGACGAACCATCACTATCTCTCTCAACTAGGGCCTCTCCCCTTCTCTTCCCAGTAACTGAGTCTCCCTTGTCCTTATACCTCGGCACACTTTTCCGAGCTGTGCGCATCATCTTTGCAAAACGAGCCACCCTTGGCTTGCGCTGTACCTCAATCCTGTCCACATGGCTCTGAGCCCCTCCAATTAGCTCAGAGGAATTAAAAATAATTCCAGTATTAGCTAAAACTGGAAGCCCGGGAGAGGGAAGTTGAGTTTCTTCCTCCGGATCCTCCTCTTCTTCATCCATCAAGGCAGCACCCACATGGACCACTTGGCCCGGCCCATGGCCCACAGCAGCTCCCAAGCCCGCTGCCAATCCAGAAAAAGGCGCCTGGCTGCAGCCAACCCGAGCAATGGGCTGATTTGGCGGCTGAGGCCCAGACGCAGGAGGCAACACGCACGGCCCAGCCGCAAGGGTCACGCGCGGCCCATGCGCAATGGAAATGCGGGACCCAGGCCGAAAGCTGCCTGCTCCCAATGCGCGGTCAATCAAGCCCGGCCCAGCGACACCAGTCCCCAACCCAGCCCTGCCATCTACACGAGGCCCATCCCCTAGCAGCCCAGCAGATGCCTCCAACCCAGCCATGTGCCAACCAGCAGACTCCACCAGCCCATTCTCCTTCCTAGAAATATTTTGGCCAACTGGACTTAATCCAACAGTCACCATGTTCCCTGTTTCAGATTCCAACATGTCCTTGCCACGATCTGCAAAGGAGTGGACTGATTGCAGGAGGTGGCTTTCAAACCTGTTGAAGACATGCCCACCTCCTTGCAATTTTTCTAGCAACCCTCCCTCAATAACCACCATTTTCAACCGTTCAACAACGTGGTCAAACATGGAATCGACCCCACTGCCTCTCTCCTCGCGGATCAAGTCACTGCCTCTCTGTGCCGGCCTAGAGGACGAGCTCTCCACCGGAATTGCAATATTCCGGCTGGTAACCGACTTTCTGGAGATTGAATTATTCCAAAAATCCCCACTGATCAATGTCCTCCCCGACTCACTCCCTTGATGTTTAGGCCTAAAGAATTGTTCGTATGGAAGGGGGTCTTTCCCGAGAGGGTCAGAGCCAAAACGGGTTTTACAATTTTGATGGACATGCCCCAAAACCCCTCAAAAATAGCACGCATTTGGTAGCTTTTCATATTCAACATTGATGACAATTTCTCTGCCCAATGAGTTCAGAAATTTTACCTCAGTCACTAGAGGAAGATCCACGTTGATCGAGACACGCGCTTTCACCCAACCCCTGAATTGTCTGAGATCGGCCTCATCCACCGAGACAAAGTAACCCAGCTTGTTTCCTATAATCCGAATGTTTTCTTTGGTACGAAAATTCAAAGGAACATCATGAAATCGAACCGAGAACACTGATTTATTCAGCTCTACCTCCTGGAATTGCTCATCCCCAATAACTCTTTTGATCACCACTAAACTTCGATTCCACAACCAAGGGGTCCGATCAAGCACCCGTTCCAAATCAGCCTCCACTTCAAACTGGAACAAAAACAGGTTCGATGCTACCGTAGTGACCTGAAGTTCCCCCATAAGGCACCACAACGCCCTCATGCGATTGATGAATGCCCCAGCAGCCCCCGGACTAAAACCCCGGTCCCCAAAAATCTTCCCGAGAAGGAAGAAACAGTTAAGTTCCACCATATTTTCCATAACCAAACACTCAGAAACATCACTTTTCGACACCTCCCCACCCGATAAACCCGACCTACCCACTCTCTCATCGGACATCCTAACTAAATTATCCATTCTCTTGAGGAGGAAGCGAGAAAATAAAAGATTGAGAGAAAGAAAGAGGGTGACAGAGGGAGAAGAGAAAAGCTGTGATGCGAAAGAAGCGTACTGCACATTGGCTGGGTCTCTAAAAACCATCTTAAGGGAAGGAGTTTAGATGATAAAGACCTCTAGGCTGGTTGGGAGATATGGTTTAGAATTTAAAAAACAGTTTGAAGGCTAAATCAAATTTAAGCAGATTATGGATTTGAAAATCGAAAAACCTGCTGGATAGATGAGCATAAAATAAAATAATTCTCAAAATAAAAATGTAAAGGATTAAAAAGGAGACTTACATAAAGCCAATAAACGGAATGATGAGGAGGACCTCGGCCACCAAGGCTGCTGGATCTCACAAGGAGATAATTAGGATTTTGCAATGTTTCTGGGATGGTTGAGAGGAAAAACGGTTACTGTTTTTCAGCTGTGAATAGGGTATATTCATTAATTGTAATTAGTTCCCTTAAACTTAATAAAGACAATTAATTAAAATTGTTACGAAACTTATTTATGTTACTTAATTAATGTACGTGTCTAACATTTTTCTTATAAATATAGTCTTCCTCAACTCTAAAATTCATCCTAAAATATCCATATTAAATACATATATAGATTCATATATTCTACAGATACTAAATCAAGTAATATGGATACAACAAGCAAACTTTCTGTCGTGGCAGCTATATTGTTAGCTATTGGAGTGGTCCTAATGTCTCTAAGCCCTACAAATGCAATCTTTGGTTGGGATATTTCATAACCAGAGTCTGGATATTTCAACATTTTGAAAGAGTGTTGAAAAGATGTAACTAAAGATTGTGGAATAAACATTCATGAATCAACGTTTTTGTTCAATAATACCGTTACCCATAAATGTTGCGGTCAACTCACAGCAGCTGGAAAATTTTGTTATGGGGAATTGGTATTCTTTTTTGGCACTAGCGTACCTGAATATCAAAAGAACTTCATCAACATCTGGAAGAATAGTAACGAAATATTTGACAAATGTGCAACCAAAACTGCATGAAAAATGTCAAGAATTATTTTTTTAATCAAATATTAGCCATGCACCGATGTGTAGTTTGCTTTTAAGAACTAATAAGAAAAGTTATTGATCAATATTATATACAATCTTAAACCAACTATTTTTATTTCCATATTTATATAGATATACACATGTATGTATATATATTTACCAATGAGAGTGAAATCGAGATGGGAAACACTCGATTCATTTTCTTGAAGGTTTCAGTTTTGAGTCTTGAGGGAGGCATTTGTTTTAACGTACCCAATGCAACCACTAACTCTGATCTTTAATGGGTCCAAATGGAGACCCGCAAGGGTGATCTTACTGAAAAAAAATCAGGATTAGTCGAGCTAGTCGGGCCTAAAAAGAGACATGAATCATGTATATATATAAATATTGGAGATCGTTGCACTGACGTTCTGGGTCTTTTGATACGTACGAATTATATATTAGTGTACTTTTTGCACCTGTTAAGTTTTTAATCTTCTTCACCGTTAGACACTTTGAAACTAAACATCCAACTTTCAACTAACACGGTTATTTCTGTCTCATTTTCCGTTAGTTATATTAAAAAAATAAAAGAAATAATTATAAAAAAATAAAAAAGCAGAAAAAAAATTATTACAATTATAAAATAGTAGATTCAAGTATGTGATAAAAATAATTTTAAATAATTATAAATAATATAATAGAAACAAAAATGAAAATAGAAAATAGTAGAAAAAATTAAAAATTTCATAAAATGGCAAAAATAATTAATAAATATTTATAGAGATGTGTTGCTAATATAGAACTTTATTGAATAAATGTGTTATAAAATATTAAAAGTAGATAAAAATTAGAATAACACCTTATGTTTCATATTTGCTTAAATTGCACCATAGGTTTGTATAAATGGTCGAAATGTTCAATTGAACCAATTAAGTCTAACAATCAAATTTGAGTTAGGACTTTTAAAATAAATTATTTTATGTATATAAAATTACAAATATGACTACCAAATAATTCCTTCTCATTTTAACCAAGAAAAATAAAAATGATACTTCTTATTTCTTACAAAAAGTAAGAAATTTGTACCTATAGGGGGGATTATTTTGGGAGGTGAAAGCTAAGAAATATAACGAATTAAAGAAAGAGAAGACATTAAAGATTGATCAAATAAGGGGGAAATTATGAAACTCTAATTAGAGCTATGAATTAGGAGAAATGATTAATCTTAATTTCTTTGAATATAGTTATAAAAATGGTTTATAAAAGATAAAAAAGGGAACTTTATTTAAATTCACGTGTATTAAAATGGAGATGATATATAAAATGAGTAACATATTTTTTATAGTATTAAATGCAAAGTTTCATTAATTGTAATTAGTTCCCCTAAGCTTAATAAAGACAATTAATTAAAATTGTTAAGAAACTTATTTATGTTACTTAATTAATGTACGTGTCTAACATTTTTCTTATAAATATAGTCTTCCTCAACTCTAAAATTTATCCTAAAATATCCATATTAAATACATCTATAGATTCATATATTCTACAGATACTAAATCAAGTAATATGGATACAACTAGCAAACTTTCTGTCGTGGCAGCTATATTGTTAGCTATTGGAGTGGTCCTAATGTCTCTAAGCCCTACAAATGCAATCTTTGGTTGGGATATTTCAGAACCAGAGTCTGGATATTTCAACATTTTGAAAGAGTGTGGAAAAGATGTAACTAAAGATTGTGGAATAAACATTCATGAATCAACGTTTTTGTTCAATAATACCGTTACCCATAAATGTTGCGGTCAACTCACAGCAGCTGGAAAATTTTGTTATGGGGAATTGGTATTCTTTTTTGGCACTAGCGTACCTGAATATCAAAAGAACTTCATCAACATCTGGAACAATAGTAACGAAATATTTGACAAATGTGCAACCAAAACTGCATGAAAAATGTCAAGAATTATTTTTTTAATCAAATATTAGCCATGCACCGATGTGTAGTTTGCTTTTAAGAACTAATAAGAAAAGTTATTGATCAATATTATATACAATCTTAAACCAACTATTTTTATTTCCATATTTATATAGATATACACATGTATGTATATATATTTACCAATGAGAGTGAAATCGAGATGGGAAACACTCGATTCATTTTCTTGAAGGTTTCAGTTTTGAGTCTTGAGGGAGGCATTTGTTTTAACGTACCCAATGCAACCACTAACTCTGATCTTTAATGGGTCCAAATGGAGACCCGCAAGGGTGATCTTACTGGAAAAAAATCAGGATTAGTCGAGCTAGTCGGGCCTAAAAAGAGACATGAATCATGTATATATATAAATATTGGAGATCGTTGCACTGACGTTCTGGGTCTTTTGATACGTACGAATTATATATTAGTGTACTTTTTGCACCTGTTAAGTTTTTAATCTTCTTCACCGTTAGACACTTTGAAACTAAACATCCAACTTTCAACTAACACGGTTATTTCTGTCTCATTTTCCGTTAGTTATATTAAAAAAATAAAAGAAATAATTATAAAAAAATAAAAAAGCAGAAAAAAAATTATTACAATTATAAAATAGTAGATTCAAGTATGTGATAAAAATAATTTTAAATAATTATAAATAATATAATAGAAACAAAAATGAAAATAGAAAATAGTAGAAAAAATTAAAAATTTCATAAAATGGCAAAAATAATTAATAAATATTTATAGAGATGTGTTGCTAATATAGAACTTTATTGAATAAATGTGTTATAAAATATTAAAAGTAGATAAAAATTAGAATAACACCTTATGTTTCATATTTGCTTAAATTGCACCATAGGTTTGTATAAATGGTCGAAATGTTCAATTGAACCAATTAAGTCTAACAATCAAATTTGAGTTAGGACTTTTAAAATAAATTATTTCATGTATATAAAATTACAAATATGACTACCAAATAATTCCTTCTCATTTTAACCAAGAAAAATAAAAATGATACTTCTTATTTCTTACAAAAAGTAAGAAATTTGTACCTATAGGGGGAATTATTTTGGGAGGTGAAAGCTAAGAAATATAACGAATTAAAGAAAGAGAAGACATTAAAGATTGATCAAATAAGGGGGAAATTATGAAACTCTAATTAGAGCTATGAATTAGGAGAAATGATTAATCTTAATTTCTTTGAATATAGTTATAAAAATGGTTTATAAAAGATAAAAAAGGGAACTTTATTTAAATTCACGTGTATTAAAATGGAGATGATATATAAAATAAGTAACATATTTTTTATAGTATTAAATGCAAAGTTTCATTAATTGTAATTAGTTCCCCTAAACTTAATAAAGACAATTAATTAAAATTGTTAAGAAACTTATTTATGTTACTTAATTAATGTACGTGTCTAACATTTTTCTTATAAATATAGTCTTCCTCAACTCTAAAATTCATCCTAAAATATCCATATTAAATACATCTATAGATTCATATATTCTACAGATACTAAATCAAGTAATATGGATACAACTAGCAAACTTTCTGTCGTGGCAGCTATATTATTAGCTATTGGAGTGGTCCTAATGTCTCTAAGCCCTACAAATGCAATCTTTGGTTGGGATATTTCAGAACCAGAGTCTGGATATTTCAACATTTTGAAAGAGTGTGGAAAAGATGTAACTAAAGATTGTGGGATAAACATTCATGAATCAACGTTTTTGTTCAATAATACCGTTACCCATAAATGTTGCGGTCAACTCACAGCAGCTGGAAAATTTTGTTATGGGGAATTGGTATTCTTTTTTGGCACTAGCGTACCTGAATATCAAAAGAACTTCATCAACATCTGGAAGAATAGTAACGAAATATTTGACAAATGTGCAACCAAAACTGCATGAAAAATGTCAAGAATTATTTTTTTAATCAAATATTAGCCATGCACCGATGTGTAGTTTGCTTTTAAGAACTAATAAGAAAAGTTATTGATCAATATTATATACAATCTTAAACCAACTATTTTTATTTCCATATTTATATAGATATACACATGTATGTATATATATTTACCAATGAGAGTGAAATCGAGATGGGAAACACTCGATTCATTTTCTTGAAGGTTTCAGTTTTGAGTCTTGAGGGAGGCATTTGTTTTAACGTACCCAATGCAATCACTAACTCTGATCTTTAATGGGTCCAAATTGAGACCCGCAAGGGTGATCTTACTGAAAAAAAATCAGGATTAGTCGAGCTGGTCGGGCCTAAAAAGAGACATGAATCATGTATATATATAAATATTGGAGATCGTTGCACTGACGTTCTGGGTCTTTTGATACGTACGAATTATATATTAGTGTACTTTTTGCACCTGTTAAGTTTTTAATCTTCTTCACCGTTAGACACTTTGAAACTAAACATCCAACTTTCAACTAACACGGTTAGTTCTGTCTCATTTTCCGTTAGTTATATTAAAAAAATAAAAGAAATAATTATAAAAAAATAAAAAAGCAGAAAAAAAATTATTACAATTATAAAATAGTAGATTCAAGTATGTGATAAAAATAATTTTAAATAATTATAAATAATATAATAGAAACAAAAATGAAAATAGAAAATAGTAGAAAAAATTAAAAATTTCATAAAATGGCAAAAATAATTAATAAATATTTATAGAGATGTGTTGCTAATATAGAACTTTATTGAATAAATGTGTTATAAAATATTAAAAGTAGATAAAAATTAGAATAACACCTTATGTTTCATATTTGCTTAAATTGCACCATAGGTTTGTATAAATGGTCGAAATGTTCAATTGAACCAATTAAGTCTAACAATCAAATTTGAGTTAGGACTTTTAAAATAAATTATTTCATGTATATAAAATTACAAATATGACTACCAAATAATTCCTTCTCATTTTAACCAAGAAAAATAAAAATGATACTTCTTATTTCTTACAAAAAGTAAGAAATTTGTACCTATAGGGGGAATTATTTTGGGAGGTGAAAGCTAAGAAATATAACGAATTAAAGAAAGAGAAGACATTAAAGATTGATCAAATAAGGGGGAAATTATGAAACTCTAATTAGAGCTATGAATTAGGAGAAATGATTAATCTTAATTTCTTTGAATATAGTTATAAAAATGGTTTATAAAAGATAAAAAAGGGAACTTTATTTAAATTCACGTGTATTAAAATGGAGATGATATATAAAATGAGTAACATATTTTTTATAGTATTAAATGCAAAGTTTCATTAATTGTAATTAGTTCCCCTAAACTTAATAAAGACAATTAATTAAAATTGTTAAGAAACTTATTTATGTTACTTAATTAATGTACGTGTCTAACATTTTTCTTATAAATATAGTCTTCCTCAACTCTAAAATTCATCCTAAAATATCCATATTAAATACATCTATAGATTCATATATTCTACAGATACTAAATCAAGTAATATGGATACAACTAGCAAACTTTCTGTCGTGGCAGCTATATTATTAGCTATTGGAGTGGTCCTAATGTCTCTAAGCCCTACAAATGCAATCTTTGGTTGGGATATTTCAGAACCAGAGTCTGGATATTTCAACATTTTGAAAGAGTGTGGAAAAGATGTAACTAAAGATTGTGGGATAAACATTCATGAATCAACGTTTTTGTTCAATAATACCGTTACCCATAAATGTTGCGGTCAACTCACAGCAGCTGGAAAATTTTGTTATGGGGAATTGGTATTCTTTTTTGGCACTAGCGTACCTGAATATCAAAAGAACTTCATCAACATCTGGAAGAATAGTAACGAAATATTTGACAAATGTGCAACCAAAACTGCATGAAAAATGTCAAGAATTATTTTTTTAATCAAATATTAGCCATGCACCGATGTGTAGTTTGCTTTTAAGAACTAATAAGAAAAGTTATTGATCAATATTATATACAATCTTAAACCAACTATTTTTATTTCCATATTTATATAGATATACACATGTATGTATATATATTTACGAATGAGAGTGAAATCGAGATGGGAAACACTCGATTCATTTTCTTGAAGGTTTCAGTTTTGAGTCTTGAGGGAGGCATTTGTTTTAACGTACCCAATGCAACCACTAACTCTGATCTTTAATGGGTCCAAATGGAGACCCGCAAGGGTGATCTTACTGAAAAAAAATCAGGATTAGTCGAGCTAGTCGGGCCTAAAAAGAGACATGAATCATGTATATATATAAATATTGGAGATCGTTGCACTGACGTTCTGGGTCTTTTGATACGTACGAATTATATATTAGTGTACGTTTTGCACCTGTTAAGTTTTTAATCTTCTTCACCGTTAGACACTTTGAAACTAAACATCCAACTTTCAACTAACACGGTTATTTCTGTCTCATTTTCCGTTAGTTATATTAAAAAAATAAAAGAAATAATTATAAAAAAATAAAAAAGCAGAAAAAAAATTATTACAATTATAAAATAGTAGATTCAAGTATGTGATAAAAATAATTTTAAATAATTATAAATAATATAATAGAAACAAAAATGAAAATAGAAAATAGTAGAAAAAATTAAAAATTTCATAAAATGGCAAAAATAATTAATAAATATTTATAGAGATGTGTTCCTAATATAGAACTTTATTGAATAAATGTGTTATAAAATATTAAAAGTAGATAAAAATTAGAATAACACCTTATGTTTCATATTTGCTTAAATTGCACCATAGGTTTGTATAAATGGTCGAAATGTTCAATTGAACCAATTAAGTCTAACAATCAAATTTGAGTTAGGACTTTTAAAATAAATTATTTCATGTATATAAAATTACAAATATGACTACCAAATAATTCCTTCTCATTTTAACCAAGAAAAATAAAAATGATACTTCTTATTTCTTACAAAAAGTAAGAAATTTGTACCTATAGGGGGAATTATTTTGGGAGGTGAAAGCTAAGAAATATAACGAATTAAAGAAAGAGAAGACATTAAAGATTGATCAAATAAGGGGGAAATTATGAAACTCTAATTAGAGCTATGAATTAGGAGAAATGATTAATCTTAATTTCTTTGAATATAGTTATAAAAATGGTTTATAAAAGATAAAAAAGGGAACTTTATTTAAATTCACGTGTATTAAAATGGAGATGATATATAAAATGAGTAACATATTTTTTATAGTATTAAATGCAAAGTTTCATTAATTGTAATTAGTTCCCCTAAACTTAATAAAGACAATTAATTAAAATTGTTAAGAAACTTATTTATGTTACTTAATTAATGTACGTGTCTAACATTTTTCTTATAAATATAGTCTTCCTCAACTCTAAAATTCATCCTAAAATATCCATATTAAATACATCTATAGATTCATATATTCTACAGATACTAAATCAAGTAATATGGATACAACTAGCAAACTTTCTGTCGTGGCAGCTATATTATTAGCTATTGGAGTGGTCCTAATGTCTCTAAGCCCTACAAATGCAATCTTTGGTTGGGATATTTCAGAACCAGAGTCTGGATATTTCAACATTTTGAAAGAGTGTGGAAAAGATGTAACTAAAGATTGTGGGATAAACATTCATGAATCAACGTTTTTGTTCAATAATACCGTTACCCATAAATGTTGCGGTCAACTCACAGCAGCTGGAAAATTTTGTTATGGGGAATTGGTATTCTTTTTTGGCACTAGCGTACCTGAATATCAAAAGAACTTCATCAACATCTGGAAGAATAGTAACGAAATATTTGACAAATGTGCAACCAAAACTGCATGAAAAATGTCAAGAATTATTTTTTTAATCAAATATTAGCCATGCACCGATGTGTAGTTTGCTTTTAAGAACTAATAAGAAAAGTTATTGATCAATATTATATACAATCTTAAACCAACTATTTTTATTTCCATATTTATATAGATATACACATGTATGTATATATATTTACGAATGAGAGTGAAATCGAGATGGGAAACACTCGATTCATTTTCTTGAAGGTTTCAGTTTTGAGTCTTGAGGGAGGCATTTGTTTTAACGTACCCAATGCAACCACTAACTCTGATCTTTAATGGGTCCAAATGGAGACCCGCAAGGGTGATCTTACTGAAAAAAAATCAGGATTAGTCGAGCTAGTCGGGCCTAAAAAGAGACATGAATCATGTATATATATAAATATTGGAGATCGTTGCACTGACGTTCTGGGTCTTTTGATACGTACGAATTATATATTAGTGTACGTTTTGCACCTGTTAAGTTTTTAATCTTCTTCACCGTTAGACACTTTGAAACTAAACATCCAACTTTCAACTAACACGGTTATTTCTGTCTCATTTTCCGTTAGTTATATTAAAAAAATAAAAGAAATAATTATAAAAAAATAAAAAAGCAGAAAAAAAATTATTACAATTATAAAATAGTAGATTCAAGTATGTGATAAAAATAATTTTAAATAATTATAAATAATATAATAGAAACAAAAATGAAAATAGAAAATAGTAGAAAAAATTAAAAATTTCATAAAATGGCAAAAATAATTAATAAATATTTATAGAGATGTGTTGCTAATATAGAACTTTATTGAATAAATGTGTTATAAAATATTAAAAGTAGATAAAAATTAGAATAACACCTTATGTTTCATATTTGCTTAAATTGCACCATAGGTTTGTATAAATGGTCGAAATGTTCAATTGAACCAATTAAGTCTAACAATCAAATTTGAGTTAGGACTTTTAAAATAAATTATTTCATGTATATAAAATTACAAATATGACTACCAAATAATTCCTTCTCATTTTAACCAAGAAAAATAAAAATGATACTTCTTATTTCTTACAAAAAGTAAGAAATTTGTACCTATAGGGGGAATTATTTTGGGAGGTGAAAGCTAAGAAATATAACGAATTAAAGAAAGAGAAGACATTAAAGATTGATCAAATAAGGGGGAAATTATGAAACTCTAATTAGAGCTATGAATTAGGAGAAATGATTAATCTTAATTTCTTTGAATATAGTTATAAAAATGGTTTATAAAAGATAAAAAAGGGAACTTTATTTAAATTCACGTGTATTAAAATGGAGATGATATATAAAATGAGTAACATATTTTTTATAGTATTAAATGCAAAGTTTCATTAATTGTAATTAGTTCCCCTAAACTTAATAAAGACAATTAATTAAAATTGTTAAGAAACTTATTTATGTTACTTAATTAATGTACGTGTCTAACATTTTTCTTATAAATATAGTCTTCCTCAACTCTAAAATTCATCCTAAAATATCCATATTAAATACATCTATAGATTCATATATTCTACAGATACTAAATCAAGTAATATGGATACAACTAGCAAACTTTCTGTCGTGGCAGCTATATTATTAGCTATTGGAGTGGTCCTAATGTCTCTAAGCCCTACAAATGCAATCTTTGGTTGGGATATTTCAGAACCAGAGTCTGGATATTTCAACATTTTGAAAGAGTGTGGAAAAGATGTAACTAAAGATTGTGGGATAAACATTCATGAATCAACGTTTTTGTTCAATAATACCGTTACCCATAAATGTTGCGGTCAACTCACAGCAGCTGGAAAATTTTGTTATGGGGAATTGGTATTCTTTTTTGGCACTAGCGTACCTGAATATCAAAAGAACTTCATCAACATCTGGAAGAATAGTAACGAAATATTTGACAAATGTGCAACCAAAACTGAATGAAAAATGTCAAGAATTATTTTTTTAATCAAATATTAGCCATGCACCGATGTGTAGTTTGCTTTTAAGAACTAATAAGAAAAGTTATTGATCAATATTATATACAATCTTAAACCAACTATTTTTATTTCCATATTTATATAGATATACACATGTATGTATATATATTTACGAATGAGAGTGAAATCGAGATGGGAAACACTCGATTCATTTTCTTGAAGGTTTCAGTTTTGAGTCTTGAGGGAGGCATTTGTTTTAACGTACCCAATGCAACCACTAACTCTGATCTTTAATGGGTCCAAATGGAGACCCGCAAGGGTGATCTTACTGAAAAAAAATCAGGATTAGTCGAGCTAGTCGGGCCTAAAAAGAGACATGAATCATGTATATATATAAATATTGGAGATCGTTGCACTGACGTTCTGGGTCTTTTGATACGTACGAATTATATATTAGTGTACTTTTTGCACCTGTTAAGTTTTTAATCTTCTTCACCGTTAGACACTTTGAAACTAAACATCCAACTTTCAACTAACACGGTTATTTCTGTCTCATTTTCCGTTAGTTATATTAAAAAAATAAAAGAAATAATTATAAAAAAATAAAAAAGCAGAAAAAAAATTATTACAATTATAAAATAGTAGATTCAAGTATGTGATAAAAATAATTTTAAATAATTATAAATAATATAATAGAAACAAAAATGAAAATAGAAAATAGTAGAAAAAATTAAAAATTTCATAAAATGGCAAAAATAATTAATAAATATTTATAGAGATGTGTTGCTAATATAGAACTTTATTGAATAAATGTGTTATAAAATATTAAAAGTAGATAAAAATTAGAATAACACCTTATGTTTCATATTTGCTTAAATTGCACCATAGGTTTGTATAAATGGTCGAAATGTTCAATTGAACCAATTAAGTCTAACAATCAAATTTGAGTTAGGACTTTTAAAATAAATTATTTCATGTATATAAAATTACAAATATGACTACCAAATAATTCCTTCTCATTTTAACCAAGAAAAATAAAAATGATACTTCTTATTTCTTACAAAAAGTAAGAAATTTGTACCTATAGGGGGAATTATTTTGGGAGGTGAAAGCTAAGAAATATAACGAATTAAAGAAAGAGAAGACATTAAAGATTGATCAAATAAGGGGGAAATTATGAAACTCTAATTAGAGCTATGAATTAGGAGAAATGATTAATCTTAATTTCTTTGAATATAGTTATAAAAATGGTTTATAAAAGATAAAAAAGGGAACTTTATTTAAATTCACGTGTATTAAAATGGAGATGATATATAAAATGAGTAACATATTTTTTATAGTATTAAATGCAAAGTTTCATTAATTGTAATTAGTTCCCCTAAACTTAATAAAGACAATTAATTAAAATTGTTAAGAAACTTATTTATGTTACTTAATTAATGTACGTGTCTAACATTTTTCTTATAAATATAGTCTTCCTCAACTCTAAAATTCATCCTAAAATATCCATATTAAATACATCTATAGATTCATATATTCTACAGATACTAAATCAAGTAATATGGATACAACTAGCAAACTTTCTGTCGTGGCAGCTATATTATTAGCTATTGGAGTGGTCCTAATGTCTCTAAGCCCTACAAATGCAATCTTTGGTTGGGATATTTCAGAACCAGAGTCTGGATATTTCAACATTTTGAAAGAGTGTGGAAAAGATGTAACTAAAGATTGTGGGATAAGCATTCATGAATCAACGTTTTTGTTCAATAATACCGTTACCCATAAATGTTGCGGTCAACTCACAGCAGCTGGAAAATTTTGTTATGGGGAATTGGTATTCTTTTTTGGCACTAGCGTACCTGAATATCAAAAGAACTTCATCAACATCTGGAAGAATAGTAACGAAATATTTGACAAATGTGCAACCAAAACTGCATGAAAAATGTCAAGAATTATTTTTTTAATCAAATATTAGCCATGCACCGATGTGTAGTTTGCTTTTAAGAACTAATAAGAAAAGTTATTGATCAATATTATATACAATCTTAAACCAACTATTTTTATTTCCATATTTATATAGATATACACATGTATGTATATATATTTACCAATGAGAGTGAAATCGAGATGGGAAACACTCGATTCATTTTCTTGAAGGTTTCAGTTTTGAGTCTTGAGGGAGGCATTTGTTTTAACGTACCCAATGCAACCACTAACTCTGATCTTTAATGGGTCCAAATGGAGACCCGCAAGGGTGATCTTACTGGAAAAAAATCAGGATTAGTCGAGCTAGTCGGGCCTAAAAAGAGACATGAATCATGTATATATATAAATATTGGAGATCGTTGCACTGACGTTCTAGGTCTTTTGATACGTACGAATTATATATTAGTGTACTTTTTGCACCTGTTAAGTTTTTAATCTTCTTCACCGTTAGACACTTTGAAACTAAACATCCAACTTTCAACTAACACGGTTATTTCTGTCTCATTTTCCGTTAGTTATATTAAAAAAATAAAAGAAATAATTATAAAAAAATAAAAAAGCAGAAAAAAAATTATTACAATTATAAAATAGTAGATTCAAGTATGTGATAAAAATAATTTTAAATAATTATAAATAATATAATAGAAACAAAAATGAAAATAGAAAATAGTAGAAAAAATTAAAAATTTCATAAAATGGCAAAAATAATTAATAAATATTTATAGAGATGTGTTGCTAATATAGAACTTTATTGAATAAATGTGTTATAAAATATTAAAAGTAGATAAAAATTAGAATAACACCTTATGTTTCATATTTGCTTAAATTGCACCATAGGTTTGTATAAATGGTCGAAATGTTCAATTGAACCAATTAAGTCTAACAATCAAATTTGAGTTAGGACTTTTAAAATAAATTATTTCATGTATATAAAATTACAAATATGACTACCAAATAATTCCTTCTCATTTTAACCAAGAAAAATAAAAATGATACTTCTTATTTCTTACAAAAAGTAAGAAATTTGTACCTATAGGGGGAATTATTTTGGGAGGTGAAAGCTAAGAAATATAACGAATTAAAGAAAGAGAAGACATTAAAGATTGATCAAATAAGGGGGAAATTATGAAACTCTAATTAGAGCTATGAATTAGGAGAAATGATTAATCTTAATTTCTTTGAATATAGTTATAAAAATGGTTTATAAAAGATAAAAAAGGGAACTTTATTTAAATTCACGTGTATTAAAATGGAGATGATATATAAAATGAGTAACATATTTTTTATAGTATTAAATGCAAAGTTTCATTAATTGTAATTAGTTCCCCTAAACTTAATAAAGACAATTAATTAAAATTGTTAAGAAACTTATTTATGTTACTTAATTAATGTACGTGTCTAACATTTTTCTTATAAATATAGTCTTCCTCAACTCTAAAATTCATCCTAAAATATCCATATTAAATACATCTATAGATTCATATATTCTACAGATACTAAATCAAGTAATATGGATACAACTAGCAAACTTTCTGTCGTGGCAGCTATATTATTAGCTATTGGAGTGGTCCTAATGTCTCTAAGCCCTACAAATGCAATCTTTGGTTGGGATATTTCAGAACCAGAGTCTGGATATTTCAACATTTTGAAAGAGTGTGGAAAAGATGTAACTAAAGATTGTGGGATAAGCATTCATGAATCAACGTTTTTGTTCAATAATACCGTTACCCATAAATGTTGCGGTCAACTCACAGCAGCTGGAAAATTTTGTTATGGGGAATTGGTATTCTTTTTTGGCACTAGCGTACCTGAATATCAAAAGAACTTCATCAACATCTGGAAGAATAGTAACGAAATATTTGACAAATGTGCAACCAAAACTGCATGAAAAATGTCAAGAATTATTTTTTTAATCAAATATTAGCCATGCACCGATGTGTAGTTTGCTTTTAAGAACTAATAAGAAAAGTTATTGATCAATATTATATACAATCTTAAACCAACTATTTTTATTTCCATATTTATATAGATATACACATGTATGTATATATATTTACCAATGAGAGTGAAATCGAGATGGGAAACACTCGATTCATTTTCTTGAAGGTTTCAGTTTTGAGTCTTGAGGGAGGCATTTGTTTTAACGTACCCAATGCAACCACTAACTCTGATCTTTAATGGGTCCAAATGGAGACCCGCAAGGGTGATCTTACTGGAAAAAAATCAGGATTAGTCGAGCTAGTCGGGCCTAAAAAGAGACATGAATCATGTATATATATAAATATTGGAGATCGTTGCACTGTCGTTCTGGGTCTTTTGATACGTACGAATTATATATTAGTGTACTTTTTGCACCTGTTAAGTTTTTAATCTTCTTCACCGTTAGACACTTTGAATCTAAACATCCAACTTTCAACTAACACGGTTATTTCTGTCTCATTTTCCGTTAGTTATATAAAAAAAATAAAAGAAATAATTATAAAAAAATAAAAAATCAGAAAAAAAATTATTACAATTATAAAATAGTAGATTCAAGTATGTGATAAAAATAATTTTAAATAATTATAAATAATATAATAGAAACAAAAATGAAAATAGTAAATAGTAGAAAAAATTAAAAATTTCATAAAATGGCAAAAATAATTAATAAATATTTATAGAGATGTGTTGCTAATATAGAACTTTATTGAATAAATGTGTTATAAAATATTAAAAGTAGATAAAAATTAGAATAACACCTTATGTTTCATATTTGCTTAAATTGCACCATAGGTTTGTATAAATGGTCGAAATGTTCAATTGAACCAATTAAGTCTAACAATCAAATTTGAGTTAGGACTTTTAAAATAAATTATTTTATGTATATAAAATTACAAATATGACTACCAAATAATTCCTTCTCATTTTAACCAAGAAAAATAAAAATGATACTTCTTATTTCTTACAAAAAGTAAGAAATTTGTACCTATAGGGGGAATTATTTTGGGAGGTGAAAGCTAAGAAATATAACGAATTAAAGAAAGAGAAGACATTAAAGATTGATCAAATAAGGGGTAAATTATGAAACTCTAATTAGAGCTATGAATTAGGAGAAATGATTAATCTTAATTTCTTTGAATATAGTTATAAAAATGGTTTATAAAAGATAAAAACGGGAACTTTATTTAAATTCACGTGTATTAAAATGGAGATGATATATAAAATGAGTAACATATTTTTTATAGTATTAAATGCAAAGTTTCATTAATTGTAATTAGTTCCCCTAAACTTAATAAAGACAATTAATTAAAATTGTTAAGAAACTTATTTATGTTACTTAATTAATGTACGTGTCTAACATTTTTCTTATAAATATAGTCTTCCTCAACTCTAAAATTCATCCTAAAATATCCATATTAAGTACATCTATAGATTCATATATTCTACAGATACTAAATCAAGTAATATGGATACAACTAGCAAACTTTCTGTCGTGGCAGCTATATTGTTAGCTATTGGAGTGGTCCTAATGTCTCTAAGCCCTACAAATGCAATCTTTGGTTGGGATATTTCAGAACCAGAGTCTGGATATTTCAACATTTTGAAAGAGTGTGGAAAAGATGTAACTAAAGATTGTGGAATAAACATTCATGAATCAACGTTTTTGTTCAATAATACCGTTACCCATAAATGTTGCGGTCAACTCACAGCAGCTGGAAAATTTTGTTATGGGGAATTGGTATTCTTTTTTGGCACTAGCGTACCTGAATATCAAAAGAACTTCATCAACATATGGAAGAATAGTAACGAAATATTTGACAAATGTGCAACCAAAACTGCATGAAAAATGTCAAGAATTATTTTTTTAATCAAATATTAGCCATGCACCGATGTGTAGTTTGCTTTTAAGAACAAATAAGAAAAGTTATTGATCAATATTATATACAATCTTAAACCAACAATTTTTATTTCCATATTTATATAGATATACACATGTATGTATATATATTTACCAATGAGAGTGAAATCGAGATGGGAAACACTCGATTCATTTTCTTGAAGGTTTCAGTTTTGAGTCTTGAGGGAGGCATTTGTTTTAACGTACCCAATGCAACCACTAACTCTGATCTTTAATGGGTCCAAATGGAGACCCGCAAGGGTGATCTTACTGAAAAAAAATCAGGATTAGTCGAGCTAGTCGGGCCTAAAAAGAGACATGAATCATGTATATATATAAATATTGGAGATCGTTGCACTGACGTTCTGGGTCTTTTGATACGTACGAATTATATATTAGTGTACTTTTTGCACCTGTTAAGTTTTTAATCTTCTTCACCGTTAGACACTTTGAAACTAAACATCCAACTTTCAACTAACACGGTTATTTCTGTCTCATTTTCCGTTAGTTATATTAAAAAGATAAAAGAAATAATTATAAAAAAATAAAAAAGCAGAAAAAAAATTATTACAATTATAAAATAGTAGATTCAAGTATGTGATAAAAATAATTTTAAATAATTATAAATAATATAATAGAAACAAAAATGAAAATAGAAAATAGTAGAAAAAATTAAAAATTTCATAAAATGGCAAAAATAATTAATAAATATTTATAGAGATGTGTTGCTAATATAGAACTTTATTGAATAAATGTGTTATAAAATATTAAAAGTAGATAAAAATTAGAATAACACCTTATGTTTCATATTTGCTTAAATTGCACCATAGGTTTGTATAAATGGTCGAAATGTTCAATTGAACCAATTAAGTCTAACAATCAAATTTGAGTTAGGACTTTTAAAATAAATTATTTCATGTATATAAAATTACAAATATGACTACCAAATAATTCCTTCTCATTTTAACCAAGAAAAATAAAAATGATACTTCTTATTTCTTACAAAAAGTAAGAAATTTGTACCTATAGGGGGAATTATTTTGGGAGGTGAAAGCTAAGAAATATAACGAATTAAAGAAAGAGAAGACATTAAAGATTGATCAAATAAGGGGGAAATTATGAAACTCTAATTAGAGCTATGAATTAGGAGAAATGATTAATCTTAATTTCTTTGAATATAGTTATAAAAATGGTTTATAAAAGATAAAAAAGGGAACTTTATTTAAATTCACGTGTATTAAAATGGAGATGATATATAAAATGAGTAACATATTTTTTATAGTATTAAATGCAAAGTTTCATTAATTGTAATTAGTTCCCCTAAACTTAATAAAGACAATTAATTAAAATTGTTAAGAAACTTATTTATGTTACTTAATTAATGTACGTGTCTAACATTTTTCTTATAAATATAGTCTTCCTCAACTCTAAAATTCATCCTAAAATATCCATATTAAATACATCTATAGATTCATATATTCTACAGATACTAAATCAAGTAATATGGATACAACTAGCAAACTTTCTGTCGTGGCAGCTATATTGTTAGCTATTGGAGTGGTCCTAATGTCTCTAAGCCCTACAAATGCAATCTTTGGTTGGGATATTTCAGAACCAGAGTCTGGATATTTCAACATTTTGAAAGAGTGTGGAAAAGATGTAACTAAAGATTGTGGAATAAACATTCATGAATCAACGTTTTTGTTCAATAATACCGTTACCCATAAATGTTGCGGTCAACTCACAGCAGCTGGAAAATTTTGTTATGGGGAATTGGTATTCTTTTTTGGCACTAGCGTACCTGAATATCAAAAGAACTTCATCAACATCTGGAACAATAGTAACGAAATATTTGACAAATGTGCAACCAAAACTGCATGAAAAATGTCAAGAATTATTTTTTTAATCAAATATTAGCCATGCACCGATGTGTAGTTTGCTTTTAAGAACTAATAAGAAAAGTTATTGATCAATATTATATACAATCTTAAACCAACTATTTTTATTTCCATATTTATATAGATATACACATGTATGTATATATATTTACCAATGAGAGTGAAATCGAGATGGGAAACACTCGATTCATTTTCTTGAAGGTTTCAGTTTTGAGTCTTGAGGGAGGCATTTGTTTTAACGTACCCAATGCAACCACTAACTCTGATCTTTAATGGGTCCAAATGGAGACCCGCAAGGGTGATCTTACTGAAAAAAAATCAGGATTAGTCGAGCTAGTCGGGCCTAAAAAGAGACATGAATCATGTATATATATAAATATTGGAGATCGTTGCACTGTCGTTCTGGGTCTTTTGATACGTACGAATTATATATTAGTGTACTTTTTGCACCTGTTAAGTTTTTAATCTTCTTCACCGTTAGACACTTTGAAACTAAACATCCAACTTTCAACTAACACGGTTATTTCTGTCTCATTTTCCGTTAGTTATATTAAAAAGATAAAAGAAATAATTATAAAAAAATAAAAAAGCAGAAAAAAAATTATTACAATTATAAAATAGTAGATTCAAGTATGTGATAAAAATAATTTTAAATAATTATAAATAATATAATAGAAACAAAAATGAAAATAGAAAATAGTAGAAAAAATTAAAAATTTCATAAAATGGCAAAAATAATTAATAAATATTTATAGAGATGTGTTGCTAATATAGAACTTTATTGAATAAATGTGTTATAAAATATTAAAAGTAGATAAAAATTAGAATAACACCTTATGTTTCATATTTGCTTAAATTGCACCATAGGTTTGTATAAATGGTCGAAATGTTCAATTGAACCAATTAAGTCTAACAATCAAATTTGAGTTAGGACTTTTAAAATAAATTATTTCATGTATATAAAATTACAAATATGACTACCAAATAATTCCTTCTCATTTTAACCAAGAAAAATAAAAATGATACTTCTTATTTCTTACAAAAAGTAAGAAATTTGTACCTATAGGGGGAATTATTTTGGGAGGTGAAAGCTAAGAAATATAACGAATTAAAGAAAGAGAAGACATTAAAGATTGATCAAATAAGGGGGAAATTATGAAACTCTAATTAGAGCTATGAATTAGGAGAAATGATTAATCTTAATTTCTTTGAATATAGTTATAAAAATGGTTTATAAAAGATAAAAAAGGGAACTTTATTTAAATTCACGTGTATTAAAATGGAGATGATATATAAAATGAGTAACATATTTTTTATAGTATTAAATGCAAAGTTTCATTAATTGTAATTAGTTCCCCTAAACTTAATAAAGACAATTAATTAAAATTGTTAAGAAACTTATTTATGTTACTTAATTAATGTACGTGTCTAACATTTTTCTTATAAATATAGTCTTCCTCAACTCTAAAATTCATCCTAAAATATCCATATTAAATACATCTATAGATTCATATATTCTACAGATACTAAATCAAGTAATATGGATACAACTAGCAAACTTTCTGTCTTGGCAGCTATATTGTTAGCTATTGGAGTGGTCCTAATGTCTCTAAGCCCTACAAATGCAATCTTTGGTTGGGATATTTCAGAACCAGAGTCTGGATATTTCAACATTTTGAAAGAGTGTGGAAAAGATGTAACTAAAGATTGTGGAATAAACATTCATGAATCAACGTTTTTGTTCAATAATACCGTTACCCATAAATGTTGCGGTCAACTCACAGCAGCTGGAAAATTTTGTTATGAGGAATTGGTATTCTTTTTTGGCACTAGCGTACCTGAATATCAAAAGAACTTCATCAACATCTGGAAGAATAGTAACGAAATATTTGACAAATGTGCAACCAAAACTGCATGAAAAATGTCAAGAATTATTTTTTTAATCAAATATTAGCCATGCACCGATGTGTAGTTTGCTTTTAAGAACAAATAAGAAAAGTTATTGATCAATATTATATACAATCTTAAACCAACTATTTTTATTTCCATATTTATATAGATATACACATGTATGTATACATATTTACCAATGAGAGTGAAATCGAGATGGGAAACACTCGATTCATTTTCTTGAAGGTTTCAGTTTTGAGTCTTGAGGGAGGCATTTGTTTTAACGTACCCAATGCAACCACTAACTCTGATCTTTAATGGGTCCAAATGGAGACCCGCAAGGGTGATCTTACTGAAAAAAAATCAGGATTAGTCGAGCTGGTCGGGCCTAAAAAGAGACATGAATCATGTATATATATAAATATTGGAGATCGTTGCACTGACGTTCTGGGTCTTTTGATACGTACGAATTATATATTAGTGTACTTTTTGCACCTGTTAAGTTTTTAATCTTCTTCACCGTTAGACACTTTGAAACTAAACATCCAACTTTCAACTAACACGGTTATTTCTGTCTCATTTTCCGTTAGTTATATTAAAAAGATAAAAGAAATAATTATAAAAAAATAAAAAAGCAGAAAAAAAATTATTACAATTATAAAATAGTAGATTCAAGTATGTGATAAAAATAATTTTAAATAATTATAAATAATATAATAGAAACAAAAATGAAAATAGAAAATAGTAGAAAAAATTAAAAATTTCATAAAATGGCAAAAATAATTAATAAATATTTATAGAGATGTGTTGCTAATATAGAACTTTATTGAATAAATGTGTTATAAAATATTAAAAGTAGATAAAAATTAGAATAACACCTTATGTTTCATATTTGCTTAAATTGCACCATAGGTTTGTATAAATGGTCGAAATGTTCAATTGAACCAATTAAGTCTAACAATCAAATTTGAGTTAGGACTTTTAAAATAAATTATTTCATGTATATAAAATTACAAATATGACTACCAAATAATTCCTTCTCATTTTAACCAAGAAAAATAAAAATGATACTTCTTATTTCTTACAAAAAGTAAGAAATTTGTACCTATAGGGGGAATTATTTTGGGAGGTGAAAGCTAAGAAATATAACGAATTAAAGAAAGAGAAGACATTAAAGATTGATCAAATAAGGGGGAAATTATGAAACTCTAATTAGAGCTATGAATTAGGAGAAATGATTAATCTTAATTTCTTTGAATATAGTTATAAAAATGGTTTATAAAAGATAAAAAAGGGAACTTTATTTAAATTCACGTGTATTAAAATGGAGATGATATATAAAATGAGTAACATATTTTTTATAGTATTAAATGCAAAGTTTCATTAATTGTAATTAGTTCCCCTAAACTTAATAAAGACAATTAATTAAAATTGTTAAGAAACTTATTTATGTTACTTAATTAATGTACGTGTCTAACATTTTTCTTATAAATATAGTCTTCCTCAACTCTAAAATTCATCCTAAAATATCCATATTAAATACATCTATAGATTCATATATTCTACAGATACTAAATCAAGTAATATGGATACAACTAGCAAACTTTCTGTCGTGGCAGCTATATTGTTAGCTATTGGAGTGGTCCTAATGTCTCTAAGCCCTACAAATGCAATCTTTGGTTGGGATATTTCAGAACCAGAGTCTGGATATTTCAACATTTTGAAAGAGTGTGGAAAAGATGTAACTAAAGATTGTGGAATAAACATTCATGAATCAACGTTTTTGTTCAATAATACCGTTACCCATAAATGTTGCGGTCAACTCACAGCAGCTGGAAAATTTTGTTATGGGGAATTGGTATTCTTTTTTGGCACTAGCGTACCTGAATATCAAAAGAACTTCATCAACATCTGGAAGAATAGTAACGAAATATTTGACAAATGTGCAACCAAAACTGCATGAAAAATGTCAAGAATTATTTTTTTAATCAAATATTAGCCATGCACCGATGTGTAGTTTGCTTTTAAGAACAAATAAGAAAAGTTATTGATCAATATTATATACAATCTTAAACCAACTATTTTTATTTCCATATTTATATAGATATACACATGTATGTATATATATTTACCAATGAGAGTGAAATCGAGATGGGAAACACTCGATTCATTTTCTTGAAGGTTTCAGTTTTGAGTCTTGAGGGAGGCATTTGTTTTAACGTACCCAATGCAACCACTAACTCTGATCTTTAATGGGTCCAAATGGAGACCCGCAAGGGTGATCTTACTGAAAAAAAATCAGGATTAGTCGAGCTGGTCGGGCCTAAAAAGAGACATGAATCATGTATATATATAAATATTGGAGATCGTTGCACTGACGTTCTGGGTCTTTTGATACGTACGAATTATATATTAGTGTACTTTTTGCACCTGTTAAGTTTTTAATCTTCTTCACCGTTAGACACTTTGAAACTAAACATCCAACTTTCAACTAACACGGTTATTTCTGTCTCATTTTCCGTTAGTTATATTAAAAAGATAAAAGAAATAATTATAAAAAAATAAAAAAGCAGAAAAAAAATTATTACAATTATAAAATAGTAGATTCAAGTATGTGATAAAAATAATTTTAAATAATTATAAATAATATAATAGAAACAAAAATGAAAATAGAAAATAGTAGAAAAAATTAAAAATTTCATAAAATGGCAAAAATAATTAATAAATATTTATAGAGATGTGTTGCTAATATAGAACTTTATTGAATAAATGTGTTATAAAATATTAAAAGTAGATAAAAATTAGAATAACACCTTATGTTTCATATTTGCTTAAATTGCACCATAGGTTTGTATAAATGGTCGAAATGTTCAATTGAACCAATTAAGTCTAACAATCAAATTTGAGTTAGGACTTTTAAAATAAATTATTTCATGTATATAAAATTACAAATATGACTACCAAATAATTCCTTCTCATTTTAACCAAGAAAAATAAAAATGATACTTCTTATTTCTTACAAAAAGTAAGAAATTTGTACCTATAGGGGGAATTATTTTGGGAGGTGAAAGCTAAGAAATATAACGAATTAAAGAAAGAGAAGACATTAAAGATTGATCAAATAAGGGGGAAATTATGAAACTCTAATTAGAGCTATGAATTAGGAGAAATGATTAATCTTAAAATTCATCCTAAAATATCCATATTAAATACATCTATAGATTCATATATTCTACAGATACTAAATCAAGTAATATGGATACAACTAGCAAACTTTCTGTCGTGGCAGCTATATTGTTAGCTATTGGAGTGGTCCTAATGTCTCTAAGCCCTACAAATGCAATCTTTGGTTGGGATATTTCAGAACCAGAGTCTGGATATTTCAACATTTTGAAAGAGTGTGGAAAAGATGTAACTAAAGATTGTGGAATAAACATTCATGAATCAACGTTTTTGTTCAATAATACCGTTACCCAGAAATGTTGCGGTCAACTCACAGCGGCTGGAAAATTTTGTTATGGGGAATTGGTATTCTTTTTTGGCACTAGCGTACCTGAATATCAAAAGAACTTCATCAACATCTGGAAGAATAGTAACGAAATATTTGACAAATGTGCAACCAAAACTACATGAAAAATGTCAAGAATTATTTTTTTAATCAAATATTAGCCATGCACCGATGTGTAGTTTGCTTTTAAGAACTAATAAGAAAAGTTATTGATCAATATTATATACAATCTTAAACCAACTATTTTTATTTCCATATTTATATAGATATACACATGTATGTATATATATTTACCAATGAGAGTGAAATCGAGATGGGAAACACTCGATTCATTTTCTTGAAGGTTTCAGTTTTGAGTCTTGAGGGAAGCATTTGTTTTAAAGTACCCAATGCAACCACTAACTCTGATCTTTAGTGGGTCTGAATTGAGACTCGCAAGGGCGATATTACTAAAAAAACTCAGGATTAGTCAAGCTAGTCGTGCCTAAAAAGAGACATGAATCATGTATATATATAAATATTGGAGATCGTTGTGGGTCTTTTGATACATACAAATTCTATATTGGTGTACTTTTTGCACTTGTTAAATTTTTTATCTTCTTTACCGTTAGACACTTTCAAACTAAACATCCAATTTTTAACTAACACGGTTATTTCTGCCTCATTTTCCGTTAGTTATATTAAAAAATAATAAAATTCAAAAGGGGAGGAGGAGGAGTGGCCGAGAGCGAGAGGTGTCGGACTGTCGGATAGAACGAGGGCGAGGGAGAAGAGCCTTAGGTCAGTAAAAGAACAAAATCTTATATATTGGTAAGAAAAATTCGGCAACTGAACTTTTCTTATCAGCGAAATTATTGTTTCAGAATTTCGCAAGTTCAGTTATGCAAAACTGATGAACAGCCGTAGTTGCACCACCTTTTTTACTTTTGAATTAATGGTTTAATATCATTTATTCACTTTATAGATTTCATTAATAAAAATTAGGAAAATTATAATGCAAATGTGAAAATAGGGGCCACCGTATATTATTTCCCTTGAATTTACTGCATCCTTGGATGGAGACAATCACAACGCATACAAAACTGCCGTCCAATACAATGAAAGGGTCCAATCTAGTGTACCGATCATTTGTCAACAAGTAATAAGTAAAAAATTATGGAGTAGACTTGCTAGGAAGTAAGGGGGAGTGATACGGATAGGATAAAGGATTTGGGTACTTCTCTGCCAGCTGAGGATGTTGTGCAAGAATTTGCGACAAAGAACATGAAGGAATTGCCTACCAGGTATCTCCGGCCTGAGCTGGAATCCGATCGTCTTTTGGCAGATGAATCTCTCCAAATTCCGGTAATCGACATGGAAAAGCTAGGCCAGGGTGATCAAATTGAAATTGGCTAAGCTTTATTTGGCTTGCATGAACTGTTTCTTTCAAGTACTAACCTTTTTCATCCTTTGTTCAATCATTGTGTATTCAATATTATAACACATGAAGTTCGTTCATACAACCTGATTCTTGAACACTAGTTGATTCATCATGGAATGTTAGAGGAAGTGACTGAAAAGATGAAGATTGACATCCAATTATACCGCTAATGACATTTTGAAACTTTTATTCATCGGAAATTGTTACAATGGACTTGTTACACTAATGAGTTGATCTGGTTGTGTTAGAGAAAACCTGGACAAAACGAAAATGTTTGAAAACGGGACACAAGGGGTGAAAATGAATTATTATATAGAATGCATGGAAGCTGACAAAGGTGATGAGTCTCACACCACAGTCTCACTGGCCTGACAATGTTAAACCAGAGGTCCAAGGATCACAGATCAAGAAAGATGACAAATGGGTACCGATCAGACCAACACCATGTGGTTTCATAATCAATAATGTTGTCATTGAGGTAAAAAGCGTCATCTTTGATGGTTCCAATGTAATGTTGTCAACTAAACCAGAAATACGAGCAACGGACAGTACAATAGCATTGAGAACAACAAAAAATATTTCCAATTGCAGCATTTCACAGTCCGAACATCAAGACTGACCTTTTAAAAAAAATGGGGCAAATTAAAGAACCATATCCAGCATTTGTAAACTTTGTTTTCAGCGGCATGCTTGATGGTAAAAACGTCCTGTATCGTTTCAAATAGGAAACTGTGATTTAAAAACAGCTGTTTGCCCAATTTGATTCAATGTTTCATTTCACTTCACTTTGTTGAATGACAATGTAGTGTATCCGAATACCTATACTTCACATAATTGAAGCATAGGCAAGCATCTCAGCACCGAAATACAATATTGGCAAACGTTCAGCACTGAAATTGCTACTGCAGATGAGCAATACAGCGACTCTAATTTGTTGCCTTGTAGAATACATTATAATTTTAAAAAGTTGTTTTAACGGATTAAAATTCTTTTGACTTTTGTGTGATTTTCTAAAATGTCTAAATATTTTTTTAAATGATTGAAAGGAATATTGAGGAATTGGACATCAGTTCCCCAAGGTGTTGGCATCAAAGAAATTCAGATGCAAATTACCCATTTGATAAAAAGTTCATCAGCTGCCCAAATTCAATCCATGACAGAAACAGAGAGTCCAGCTACACATAAACTTTACAACAATTTTAGGAATCAGATTTTTGAAGTTTAAGATCAACAAAAAAAACTTTGAGCAAAATGAGCATCAGTTCTCCAAGGTGATATGGCATCAATGAATTTCAGCCGCAAATTACCCATTGAAACATGAGATTCATCATACGCCCAACGAAACAACATAAGAACTCAACCATTAAAGACAAAAGAAAAACATATTTATTCCATAAATTCTGCAATTCTATACGATTTGAAGAACAAATTTTTATTTTAGGGATTAAAAAGCGATCAGAACCTGTCGGGATTTCACAGTAACATCACAAAGTTACGTCAGTGGATTGACAGACATGAAATTCTATCGTCACCTCGCTTCTTTTCAAAAAAACACCCACAAATCATAAATCAATAATTAAAAAAAAAACACAAGATCCGGAACAAAAAAAGAAACCAAAAAACCCATTTATTTAAATACAAAATTGAAGGAAAAAGGTGTTATATAGCTCAGAACTTCTTAGAGGTTGTGCCGTCATAGGGCGGCTCTAAAGAGAACCGCTTCCGGAACACGAAGGTTTTTCCTCACAGCCAATACCAATAATACAATCAAAGCAGGAAGAAGAAGAGAAGGAGCAAAAGCCCAAAAGATTGAAAAACTTTTTATTATGTTTTTGCTTTCGGAATGAAAGAGAGAAAGAAAACCCATATCTTACAGATCAGAAACTTAAGCTATGAAGGAGAAACAAGAGCTGCTCAATGGTTTGCTGGTGAATGAAAGCATGGTTTTATAAGGTTAGCGACATCAAAACAAAAAGATTACAAGAGACAGAGGAGCGGCCGCTAGGGTTTTGTTTCGGTGATTGGGCTAATGGGCTTTTAGTTGGGCTTCAAAGGAAAGAGCTCTATGATATTTTCCAAACAAAAAGAAGAAAGAAAATAGTCTTTCTAAAGTTTAAAATAGACATGATGAGAAACTCCGATGTAGTATTTTCTAGCAAGTAATACTTAAATTTAAATCACAACTTAATTTGGTAATTAGATTTTGAAAAAGGCATGTTACTTAGTACTACCAGTAGTCATGCAAGTTCTTTCTTTGAAATATGCATAGCTTATTTATTCATAACAAACTAAGGAATATGCATGTTCGAATGACAAGATAAAGATGGATCCTCTAATTATTCATAATAATACCCTGTAATTTTAACTCTTTCCATATATCCAAAGATCTGCAACAAACTATCATCCCACATACGATGCTACTACCAATCTAAACCACTAAAAATTGATGTGCGCCGAGAAGAATTATCGAGATCATCATCAGAAAATTACACGTTCAGTGGCACTTGTATGTTCCTGGTAGGAAGAACCACATTCTTGTTTCCAGGGAAGGCATTGCGAGAAACGTCAACGAGAGCCTTGAAACTATATGGCTCATGCATTGCTATCTCAGACAAAACTTTCCTGTTCAGCTGAATGTTCTCCTTCATCAGCCCATGCATGAAGTTACCATAACTGACCTGACAATCAGAATTAAAACAGGGCAACAGGACAATCAGTGATTCAGTATCCCACAGTAAACAAAAGACAGCGCTGTAAAAGGAATCTAGTTAGTTATACTTTCCAAGCATACATATCGATGCTCTTCTAGAACAGAGAGGCAGAAGATATAGGGTTAGCATCTTTATTCATGTTGTGTATTCAAAAGCAAAAGGTTCATGATAAACAGCTCAATGTGTCTGAACTGACAATTTTGCCAAAGATACTCCAACTGATGATTGTGCATTAATGGCACTTCCAATCTGTAATATAGTCCAATTGAAAGAAACGAAAGATGAACCACGGGAACCTCATTTAAATCTAGGAATAACAAGGTGTGTGCATTACACGCATCTAGCCTGTTGCACGACATACATGGGCAGTCTCCCCATCAGGCATCCACATGAGGTACTGGTCTATTGCCCTTGGCACTCAAAAATGATTATTTTTCTTCTAAAACTTGTTCAACAAGAATGTGGAACCATACTTCAGTTAAAACAGAACTTTCAGACTTATAAAAGATGCCGATTTCCCGTGCCCTTAGACATATCACTAACTTTCAAAACATCCTCCAGTTATCAAAATGAATAATTGAAAATCTATGAACTATTAGGAACTCAGCAAGATTTTCTACTAAACAAAGACAAACTTTCACCATTAATAAATGAGAAAGAGACTCTAAAACTACAGGCTTTTGCCTCATCCAACCAAGTTTAGGAAAATGGTATCGGTCAGATGTATGCTAGTATCACAGCTAGCTAGACAACTAATTAATTTCACTTAAAACAGGCTTAACTATATAAGAAACTTCCATATCCATGATTAGCTCCACTAAAGAAACAATAATATCCTGTTGATTCTTTAAAATCTGGAGGAGCCACAAAGCTTAGGATGCTGTAATAAGGCTTATGAAAGACAGTGACGGCAAGGGAGCAAAAAGGGGGAAAGAAAAAAATACCCTGGAACGATAACATCCTTTATATTTGGTTCTTTTCGGCACAAAAACAGCATGATGGTCAATGTTAAGAGCATCAAACAAAACCAAAGCACAGTACAGCTTTCTGTGGTTCTCAAAATCCCAGAGCCAGCTTCTTAGTATGTAGCATCCTTTCAATCCTACATGGCATGGACTAACTTAAACAACCCTTGTCAAAACAAGATTTTTGTTTTAGGAAAAAAACAAGGCAAGTTATAGAAATTTTCCCCCAAATAAAAAAGCTATCCTAAGGTATTTCATCAAAAGCCCACATATGTTGGTATAGTAAAAAGGCCAATAACAACACAACAGCAGCTAAATTTGAAAAGGAAGAACCTCAAATGCTTTTGATGAAAAGAACCTCAAATGATGAGTTCAACTGATCACAAAACTAGGTGAACCATGTTCATACACACTGTGTGCACCTAATAACCTCTCCTACAATTGGCAGTTGAAAAGGTACATGTCCCAACAATGAAAGCTATAGATCTAGCAAGTATTAAGAATAAACAACAAAGTCCTCCCCTTCACCACCACCACCCTCCTCGTGACTAACAATCTTAGTAGGGTCCAATATTAGATAGTCTCTTCATTCAGTTCATTTTCCAAACACTTTAAATTTTTTCTAATAATGCTTAGGTTGAGACAGAGACAGTGCGAAAGAGGAATCCTCAGATACTAAAGCTTTCCACTGCACTGCAATTTAAGCTCATCATCCTTTGTTACATTGATCCACAACTAACATCTATTTTGTACCATCACAATATCAGAGAAAGAGTCACCCTAACTTATTTTTTCCATTTCACACCCTTAAGATATAATCAAAGCATGAATGAATAACAATGAGAATAAAGTAGAATTTGGAAACATACTCCGTGCTGGCGGGTGGCAGCATTGATACGCTGGATCCAAAGAGAGCGCATGTCACGCTTCTTATTGCGACGATCTCTATAAGAATACTGCAAGGCCTTTTCCACCCTCTCTCTTGCAATCCTTATGCAATTCTTTGCTCTCCCCCTAAACCCTTTTGCTAGTTTAAATATCTCCTTCTTGTTCATCTTTCTCTTCCTGCCCAATCACAACACTCTCAACTGTTGTCATTTCAATTTCGTAGTTTTGGGTATGAACAAAATACAAATTCAAATCCATGGAAATACCCATTTATCAACAACCAGGGTTCTCTTTTCTTATCAAGCTACAATGAAGAAACTATGGAAGCATTGAAATAAGGAAATGATAGTACTATTTTACATGAACTTGACTAGAGAGAGGAGGAAAAGAAGTCTACCTTGTCAAGAATCAGCCGCGTGAATAGAGAGATTGAAGCCGACGAGAAATTAGTGCAGAACCGTTGTCGGAGAAGCAAATAGACCAGACGGAGGCAGTCTCTCACAGTGTACTTTGTTTTAGGTTTTCTTTAATTTTGGCTCCCTTCTCAAAACTCAAAGTAGTCCCCAAGAACATATTTTATTGCAAATTAGTATCCTAGTTATTCTTTCATTCAAATGAGTCCCTCTTCGTCGTTTTCGTTTCAAATTCAATCTACAACCCCCACGAAAATATGGAACACATTTTTTTTTGCCAGACCATCGGATTTCTAATTACCAAGTTTGATGCCAATTAATTCAAATTTAAGTAAAGTATTATTTATATTTAAATTATTATTTTTTTTCCTTAAAAGGTTTTTTTTAACTGGAAATAAAATAAAAGACAACCGTTAAAAAGAGTATTGACGAAACAACCCAACCTTAACTTTAAAAAAGACAAAAGTTAAAAGGATCACAAACCGACCCCATAGCTAACTAAACCCGATCCCATAAGGCAAAGCATATGGGGAGATCTCCCATCCCCAAAGGAAAATAATACAAGGTTATCATGCAACATTTTCAATCAAACCACCTAGAAACTCAAGCCACATGAAATATTTGTCCAAATTTGTGACACAGTAAAGAAAAAAGAAATCATGATATTTTATCCACGTAAACAAGAGGGATAAATAACGATGTCGAACACACATAGAACTAAAAATGGTTTGCTGGAAAACGACAAGATCCTCTCAAGCCAAAACGACCAAATCACCGCATAAAATAAGGCTCGTCAATTAACTTTTGTGTCTTACCTGATAAGCAAGGGATGGAGTATCAAATCACCCACATTGCACCAGCGCCACAGTTGGCTCCACACTCCCCGAGTAGCAATGCAACACACAAACAAATGTGTTGTATCCTCCGGTTCATCTCCACACAAGGGGCAGGAACTATTATGAATCAACCTTCTACAGAAAAGGAAAGCACGAGTGCCCACACAATCTTGCAACGCCAGCCATACGAAAATCTGAATTTTTGTAAGAATCCAATTGGACCATACTTGAGTCAAGTCCGAATTAAACCTCGTTCTCCCTACGGAGTCCCTCAAATCTAAATAATATGTTGCGCTCCGAACAAAAAAGTCACTCTTTGGATTATCTCTCCACAACAATCTATCTTCAACACTTAGAGAAGGCATCACTTGCGATAGAAGCAACAACAAGGAATTAACATGAGTTTCCTCCTTTGGACCAAACCTACTTAGCCACATTCTCATTTCCGGCACTGACGATTCTTTGTTAGTGGAAAGAGCATACTAGTCAGGGAAGTAATTACACAAGAATTCCATATTCAAGGAGGGAAGTCATCTCGAGTGCCAAAAACTAGTCAAATTACCACTACCAATCCGAACAACCGACTGATCGTTCCAAAAGGATGAATATGATGTGTATACCCCATAAATGTCCTTCCAAACTCGAGATGTGTGTCTAGAATTCGTGGCTGGAAAATAGGACGACGAATCATGGTCATACTCATGCCGGATAATATTACACCATAGGCTGTCAGTGACTGTCACTGTTCGATCGCACTTTCCAACTCCATTTAAACAGAAGAGCCAAGTTCATATGCAACACTGAACCCACACCAAGCCCGCCCCAATGTCTGTTCCGAGAGATACATTCTCATCGAATCTTAGCAAAAAACCGTCCATCATCACAACCTTTCCAAAAGAATTTTCTAATGATCATCTCAAAGGATTTAGCAACGTCTTGCGGTATTCGAAATAAGGAAAGGTGATACATCGGAAGAGAATTCAAAACTGACTTGATCAATATATATCGGCCACCCAGAGATAACAAACGCCGTTTCCACGAGGCTAGGAGTTGTTGCACTTTATCTAGGAGAGGTTGCCATGTTCCTCGTCTGCCCGGATTCGCACCAAGAGGGATGCCGATGTATTTGATAGGAAGAGTTTCCACTCTAGACGATTTGCCGAATTGATGGCTTGGTCCTGCTCAATATTAATTCCTATCAACGAACTCTTATGAAAATTCACCTGAAGTCCTGAGAAAGTATCAAACCAACGAAGAACGCATTTGATATTTAAGAGACCCTGTACTGAATCCTCACAAAAAATTGAAGTGCCATCCACGAACTGGACATGGGTGACCTCCCAACCCGAAATTGGGTTTCCAATACCATTAAAACTGCCCTCCGCCGTAACTTTCTTGAGCAAGATATTAAAGCCCTCAGCTGCTAGATTGAACAAGAAATGCGATAATGGACAACGTTATCATAAACCCCGACCCGATGTGAATTCCTTCGTAGGGAGATCCATTTATAAGGATAGAAGTACGGGCTGATGACAAGCATTCCCAAATCCACTTTCTCCACCTCAATCCAAACCCCATAAGGTGCAAAACGCGATCAAAATAACCCCACTCAATCGAGTCATACGCTTTTTGAAAGTCTAATTGCATTATGTAACCTTTCTTCTTTTTTCTTTTAAGGAAATGGATAATTTCAGTAGCGAGTAAAGCACAATTTAGAGTTTATTTATCTCCAACAAAACCATGTTAACTTGTCAAAGACTGTACTATATTCTTCTAATTAAAACTTTAAAACAAATACTAAACCAATACTATTAAAAAAAACTACTAAATTATTCAAGAAATATGAAAAAGGTAATAAAAAAGTTATATAGATGAAATCTTATTCCTTTAACAATATACAATAAACCAAATCGACTGTTAATTTCTTAAAGCATACAAAATTGTAAAATGGGAAGACAGAGTCTAGACGTGGCTCGATTCTGATCATTCATATTGATTTTATAATTTATAGTTTGCTTTTTTTAATATTATTTTTGTAATTTATAATGTGTTTTCTTGTAGAGAGAGTACAATCAACAAAAGCCAGTATGTAAAAAAAGTTTGGACAAATGACAACCTCCAATATGTTTTGATTACAAATAACATATATCAGCTTACATTAGTGATCAACATTCAGTAGTACAAGTGAATATCCAATACAACTAACTTTCAGTAATGATCGATGAAACTTAAATCAATACATTAATTGCTGCATGTTAAGATGTCTCTCCTATAACGATTAATCTGCACAAACCCTCTTCAGAAAGTGATCCAGAATAGAATTCAGGTATATGTTTCTAAAATCTGTCACAATTCATAGCAGCTCCTGGTGACACTGTTAGAATGGTATCGTAAACGGAAACGCATGTATGTCAGCTTGAGGTAAATGTTGAGCTGTTGGGCAATGAACAGAGCTTGAACGACACAAACCATCATTCGTAACATTGAAAGTTCCGCTCATGTTAGTCTGAGGAAGTCTCTTGGCTCTTGTTGTGAATAGCCACTCTAGATCACTTTCAAACTCCAGATTCTCGCTCATCTTGGTAGGTGGAGTCCAATTCGCAATTAGCTCTCTAAATGCTGATTCAATGTGCTCCAAGCCTCGTTCGGAGCAGTTGGATGCTTCAGCCTCTTCCTTACTCATTGCATCAAGCTGATCAAGAGTGGGAGGATGATGCAGGGGAAGCTCCCACTCTTGAGAAGCTGTATCTGATTCTAGGGAAGTATTAGTCGACTCAGCAAAAGAACAAAGGAATGAGTCCCTGATAAGACTAGCCTCACCATGAGTAGAACAACACTGCTGTTCTGTCTGGTTACGGGCAAATTCAGATTTCTGTTGGACAACAAAGTCCCTCGTTGTAATAGAGCACGTGACTGGTTTGCTAAACAGCTTATCTTGATGCTTTTGCATACTGACATCAATACAAACAGGGCTTCCTACAGCATCAACAGGAACACATATATCAGGGCATGGGAAATCTTACAAGCAGAAAATAACACGGGAGTGGAACAAAAGAAAAATGAGCCACACCATGTTCTTGGTGGCTTTCAGGAGACAGACGGGGCATCTTCCTCCAGACATTATGGCTGTTGTCAGAAGAGTCATATATGCTATCGGATACAAGCTGGTGGAGCTCTTTCGTAATGGTGTTACCCTCCAGTCCGTCCGATTCTCGATCCTTTTTCTTCTTATGGCAACTTTCACGGCCACAGTCGTTGCTCCTTTGACACTTGTGCCTTCTATGATGGTTATGCCTCTTCTTCTGCCTAGTCTCTCCTCCTTCCACTTCTTCCTCCTCTATCCTCCTCTTCCTCTTCTCTTTTTTCCTTTGCTTTTCAGCCTCTGCCTCTTCTCTCCTGACCTTTAAATTCAAACAGACGGAACATGGAATTTGAGAAACAACAATGTCAACATATATAGAAAAAGGCACAAGGCAATCCATATCGTATGCCTAATAAATCCACTGTTTAATTGCTTTGAAGTTTGATCGCCCAACAAAAGCTCAAAACTTGCGATGATTTAGTTCCTAAATGTAACAAAACAATAAACTATTAGTGTCTGCCTAATTGCCCTAAACCCTGCCAAGAACTTGAACCATTAGGAATAAAAATCTGGTTGTACCAGTTCTCTCTCCTTCATATCAACACAAACCCAGAATGACTTTCCCTTTTTTCTTCCATACAAGAACATTGATACAATAAAAATAAAAATAAAAGTAAAATTCACCCACACAAACACTGATATACTTCTCTACGGAACAAAATAACAGAAACCCATCAAGCTCAAACTTAAAATTTGCTAAGAAAACGAACAAACCTTGATCAATTCTATCAAAGCTTCCCCTTTCAGTCCTTTCCAGACAAACCCAGGAGGCGGGAACGACAAGCAACTTGACATTGCAGTTTCTTACCCAAGAAACAACACAGAAATCACAGAACCAGCAAAAACTAAAGATTGCGTGGTTTGCAGGTTTAGTTAAGAAGGTAAATTAAAAGATGTTCGTTTGTTCATGTTTTGTCAACTGGTGTCGCGAATGTAGTTGAGAGTTTCCACAATAAAAAGCGTCAAGAGAATGGCGGTGTTGATGGGGGATGGCGCAACTCCCTGTTTTTAGTATTTTCTTCTAGTAAAATCTCAAGTTTGACTGAGCTTAACCTGAGTCCGACCAGCCTAAAGTTGGATTTGAGCACAAACTTCAAAAAATAGGTTAGTTGATTTATTTTTCCTCTTATTGAAGGAAATTGGCAATAAATTTGGCATACATTAAGGAATATCTAATGTTAAATGATTAAAAAGGGAATTTATTGATTTTTTTCTTTTTTTATACCTATATGATCAGTAAAAGTGATTCATTACTAATTCTCCTATCAAATGTCAATATACCCTAAAATTAAGAATGGTAATGAAGCGGGTTTGATGCGGATTGAGCCTTTTCAAATCCTTATTTATCTTAATGCGAGTTTATCTATACTTATACCCGTATTTAAATTAAGCGGATTTATAGTATAAATTTGCACTCGTGAATATATTTATGAATACCCATAAATATTTACTTTTTATTTTATTTTCTTTTTAATTGTAGCGAAACTTATACCTCCACCCGTAGCTAACTAGCAATTTATTCATTTTAAAAAGTGCATAAAAATCTGCCAGCAATTTATTCATTTCAAAAAATGCATAATTTTTTTTAACAACTAACTACTTATTTATTCAAAAAAATACATGAAACCTTCCGATGATGAATAAAATTTAAATAAAGAAATTGACCAATAAATGAACAAGGAAACGCTAAATAAAAAAATCCTACATTTTTTAGGAAATACAAAATACAAAATTATCAAATTAATATATATAGTTATAAGAAATATTTAGAAAAATATATATTTATTTAGGGGTATATATATGAGTTTGCGGAACGGGTTTAGTGTATTCATACCCGTATTCATTTATTAAAAAAATATAATATACGGGTAACATTCAACCCGTATAGAGCGAGGGTATGGATGTCCAATTACCATCCCTACCTAAAATTCTCTTACGGAGTCATCCTTACCAAAGCAAATACGGAGGCGAGTATAGATGCGGGTAGCGGGTACACACAGGCGGGCATAAGTGCAGTGCAGCTGATGCCTCCATCCCCCGACTCGACGCTGGCACTTTACGGGGCTGTAACCTTAGTATTCGCAAAATGCTCAACATAGGCATCTCGACAATGTCGTGACAAGTTAATACAATTGCCAACCCTTAATCATGTTCCAATTATAGTTTCCACAAATTCAAACTAGTTCAAGCGCAAGAAGACCATAAAAGACTAGAAAAAGTACGAGCACTATCCATCCATATCCATCACCAGCCTGCTTATAATAATTGAAAAATACACTACATAATTATCAATTGTTTTGAGAAAAAAAATAATAGATCTGGGAGGGAGAGGAGGAGGAAAGAAAAAGCGGGAGGGCGAACCGAAAAGAAAAAAAGGGAAAAAAGGAAGAACAGCCAGACCAATGTGTTAATTTTCCTGTGGTATGAGAGTTGAACCTAAAATTCCTGCCTTAGCCGCCTTAGACGGCACCCCATGTATGAATGAAAAGCAATTACCACCAGTCTATGATCCTATGTTATTGGAAAATGCTACTCAATGAACAGTCATCATGAACACGCCAAATTGTCTCACCCAACAGGTTCGCTACTGAAAGAACCGTCAACTGAGGGAAGTAGTTCTTCTCTGCCACTGGAATTGTATTTGTGATGATCACCTCTTGAAATAAACCACTCGACAACCTCTCAATTGCAGGTGGGCTTCATAAAAAATGTCAAAAAATGTAAACTAAATGAACAAGACAATCTATGCAGATAACAAAATCTTACAGTTACCAAGTATATGAGCACACATCTACAGATCATACATTTACAACTTATAGAAGTACTCGATATAAGTAATTTTTCATCATCATCCTCGGTGAAAGAGCCAGCGTCTGACGGTAAACACAATACATATGATGTACTGAACTCCGTGAGGGAAAATACATCTTCATAAGCATCATGAAAAATCATCTTATTAACTAAAACCTGAGAGGATAGAGCCTATCCATTTGTAATTAAAAGTTTTCTTAAGGTAGAATCTTATTAAAAAACAGTTCAGGAGGGCATTATAAGCACAAGTAATCACTTCATTTTTATATGAAAACAAAAAAGGGACTGATGTAAATTAGAAAAAGTTATGATAGATGTCAGACTCAAGATTCTAGGAGAAAATGAGAAATAAGATTAAGCTATATATTAGAGTTGAGAAGTCTCCAAATTTAAAAAATGAAACAATACCTGAAAACAGCATGAGTGCAGCATGCATAGACTTCCCTGGCTCCCTCTTGGTGTAAAAGAGCTGCTCCTTTTGCAATTGTTCCTAAAGAGGACAAGCGATTTTGTATAAATCATGATTAAAGCTAAAAAAAAGAGGACGTTTCCATTAAGAACGAGTAAATCACTTTATGCCTATTATCAACCACAGCATAACTATCAGCATATAGGCTTTTCAAAGGATCAGTAGTGGAAAACTGGGCGAGCTGCTGTGATGCATTGGCAAATGAAATACAAGCTAATGATAAGCCTAAACTTAAAGCACAAGAGAAGCTCAATGCCACAACACATACTATCTCTAACATTTAACTTGATGGAGAGTAATGCGCAGGTGCCTGAAAACTTGTGGACAGTCAGGCAACTAGTAAGATGGAAACAATTATTTTAGTGATGGTGAGAATATTGTTATAGATTCTTGAGAGCTGAAACAGGAAAAAGGGCCTAAAACTACCAACTTACCAGATGAAAATTGAGTTATTAGACACCAAAATGGATAATCTAGATAATTAAGACAACTCAAAGATGCACTAAAGCACAACATACAAAGACAAACTTGCCTTTCCTATTTTTTTGAAATTGACATGACATTACTCACCAGCAGTGTCGATCATGTCATCCACCATAACTGCAACCTTTCCTCGCACATCACCAATAAGGTTCATCACCTGTAGCGTCACGTTAGGCATGCCTTGAGGTTTGAGCATCAACCAAAAAAAGTGCAAAACAAAGGGATGCAATATTCTCTATATCCTAAACTTAAACTGAAAAAATAAAAAGATATAACCAGTCCAATAAGCAACATTCAAGATCTATCAATGCTAAATTTCTGTTCACTGCAAAATTATGTCCATGCAAAGGAAAACAGAGGCACGATGATTGCAGATGACTCTTGATGCACAGTTACTAGTCAATGACTATGAAACTCATCTATCAGATAGGAAGGGAAGTATGGAAAAGACTGAACCTAAGAAAATCACAGGCAACGTTCATAACATAAGAAAACATCTAATGTGTAGAGGCCTTCAAAAGTCTGTACAAAAATGCACACCTAGGAAACAACTCGAGAGTTAAAACTTCAAACTCCAGACCACTCAGCAATGCTAGTTAACAACACTATATATACCAACATAATCATAATGGTCATGCAATGTCCAATCTAACAAGTTGCAATTTGCATCTTATTATCATCATTTTGGAGTCTTACTGGGAAAAGGTGATTCTTCTGAAGATGAGATAATAATAGAATAAAAAAGAAAGTGATTCAAGTGATAAAAAACTCTGAAAACTTAATATTCTAGGGGCAAGGGAAATAAAGTAATCTCACACCCAATAATATAGCAGAGTAATCAAGATATAGAAAAAGATTTTGCATGCTGAGATTTGGTCATGTTTACCTCAGCAACATTGTGTCCATGCCGCCTTTTATCCACAATAGCTAAAGGAGCATCAGACAATTTTTTGGCAAAAGCTCGTGCTCTCGCAACTCCACCAACATCAGGTGAAACTACAACCAAATCGCTGGAACAAATTGCTTTGCTAGCAAGATAATCAAGAATCACAGGCTACAATTTGAAAAGATGCAAAAGCTTAGGGAAAACCAAATTGGAGAGGAGTCAATAATCAAAACAGTGGAGTAATTACCTGTCCATACACATGATCTACAGGGATATCAAAGTAGCCCATAGACTGCCCGGAATGAAGATCACATGCGAGAATGCGGTTTGCTCCCGCTTCTGTGATAAGGTTTGCAACAAGTTTGGCTGCGATGGATTCACGGCCTTGAGTCTGCAAACAGAGTAAACATGGAAACAAGGAGAAATATAATTTAGTAACTTATAGAATTATGATACTTGTTGTGCAGGAGATTATTTCCTTTAAATGAAATTCAACCAATCACACAGACTATTGATTAGAATGAAATTCACCTTCTATTCTAATAAATAAGTTAATACCTTCCTATCAGCTCTGGCATACCCAAAATAAGGGATGACAGCAGTAATATTCTTGGCTGACGCTCTCCGACAAGCATCTATCATGATCAAAAGCTCCATAAGATTCTCATTTGCAGAGGGGCTGGTTGGCTGCACTATATACACATGACACCCTCTCACACTCTCTTGCAACTGAACGTAAATTTCACCATCCGCAAACCGCTTGATTTTAACCTTTCCCAGTTCCAATCCCATATACCAGGCAATTTCCTGCATCCATAAACAACACAATAGAAAGTAAATAAAATTGGGTGTTTCACATTGCAGCCATAAAGAATTAAAATGTAAATATAATGAAATGAATGCCTGCGAAAGGGCAGGATTGGCGGTGCCAGAGAACAATTTGAGCCTGGTATTACTTCTGTCAGCAGACTTCCCATTCCCAACGCGGGCAGTCTCCAGGAACTTGGGCAATGTCCGGTCATTAAGCACAGGAACAGACGGCTTCCCATTCCCAAAATTTAATGGCTCCGCCATGTCGCATTTCTACCAAAACATCACAGCAACAATATCATTATCAGGCAAACCATTTATAATAATAATAATAATAATAATAATAAAGAAGCAAACAAACAAACAGTGACGAAGTCATCATTAACAAGCAAATGAACAAAAAAACACGTGCATGTATAAAAACTTCAAATAAAACGTGAACAGAGGGAAAGCATACGACGCTGTTTTGGGCGGAAATCCGAGAGCGGGAATCGGTGAAAGGGAGACTGGCGTGTTTGAAGGAGCAGCGAGAGAAGAGGGAGGAGGAGGAGGAGAAGGAGGAAGAGGAACAGGCCTTGAACGTTGTCGTTTGGGAAGGGGAGGATGGCATGGTGAGTGAAGTCATTGTTTCTGTTGGGAATTTGGGGAAGAATGATTAGGGTTAGGGATTGTTTTTGGGATTAAAAATTATGGTCTGGTTTTTTCTTTTTCTTTTTGGTGATGGAGGTGCTTGTTGTCTGCTGCTGCTAAAGCTGCTCTTTCTCTACCTCTCTTTTCATCATCTTTTCTGAGTTTTCTCTGTGTTCTCTTATGTGTTATTTTTTCGGCTTCCTTTTGGATTTTGCTTCTTTTTCTATTTATATATTTTTGGTAAGCTAAGCTGACGACAGATAGAATCAATACCAAACCAATACGCCACCGTTTTACTCCTCTCTTTTCTTCTCTAACCCTATGTTATGTCGGTGTTGTAATCCAACTAGTTAATGCGTTTCTTGATATAATAATAATAATTATTATTACATTAGTATTATCATACTCGAATATTATCTGGTTTTAAATATAAATAGTTTTTTTTTCCTTTGTTTCTTAAGATATGTTTTCGTTTGTTTCTCATACTCAAAACCAGTTAAGGAGACGGACATCGACATCCCCCATTGCATAAACACGTACGTACTCCTTTTGTTTCGTAATATTTGTTGCTTTATAATCGCCCCTTATTGATTTTTTGCAGCTCTTATTTAAACTACTTGTTGATTTTTTTAATATTTTTTCTTTAGCATTAGAGAAATTATAAATCTGGATGGTGAAAAATAGACGAGACTTAAGATAGTAGGTACTAAACGCTAATAGAGAGCATGTAATTTATTGACTGTTTTGTTAATAATAAAAATATCAATAGCGATTCAGATTATAACTTCCCCTTTAAAAAAGTGGTAGTAAACGTCTCCATTTTCCAGGTGCTCTGCACTTTTTAATGTGGTGACGCCACATTGTGGGGTGCTTAACAATTCGGTTCTCTTTCTCAAAAACAGCACTACTACTACCGGTTCGTATCTTATTTTTTCCTCTCTGACATTAGTGAGCTTTCTTTCTTTTTTCTTTTTTTGTTTCTTTTTAAGTGTTCAAATCTTAGCAAACTACCACCTTGTTGTCCTTTATACTAAAAAATAAAAAAAGAATTAGATCTTAAATTCGACTTCAAACCAAATCGGAAAAAAAAACAAGGATAAGATTTGTCTAGCAAGTTATCATCCTCCCCTAATTATCTATGATTCCGGAACGGATTATCAAGTCCGTCAAGATTTTCCTAATTCGCAAATTTTTCTTTACTTTGTAAATAGAGTTAAGTCTCAAGTAGAAGTAGTAAGGACGAAGAATCCAAAACCTAATCCTAGCAGCCCTGTATCAAAAAAGAATGAAAAAAGAAAGCAAGTTATTATCCTCTAAAATTTCATGATTTCCAGAACTGTTTCCATGTTTTCTCCTCCGCTGTTTATCAAGCCAGTCAAGATTTCCTAGTCTGCAAATTTTCCTCTAAACAAATGCATTGAGATATAGACGAGACAGATTAAGACATGCCGCATAATAAAACAAGGAATTCTTACAACAACTAACGTACTTGACTGAGGATGTAGACATTTTGATTGCGCCCTTTGCTTTTCCTTATCATTGACCATCATGCCATCAAATTCTCTTTCTGATTAGTACAATCGTAAACACAAAGAATATTAAAGAGCACCATAAGTTTTTTTATTGAAAGCAAAAGCAAACATTAGACATAATAATTAAATCAACACCTTAGTTGTTAATAAAAGGGGGAAAAATAGTTCATATAAAACACATGGAACGGAATAGCACGAGGAATGCGATGAAGGGAACTACACTGTGGTTGAAAGAATGAAAGAAATCAGTCGCCATAAAGCAAAATGGGCAATTTGAGAGAGCATTTTCTTTTGCAAATAAATACAGTACATGAGTAAATACCATTGAACTTTCAAGTTTCAACTGAAAAATGTCTCAAATGGATGGAAAATCAGGAGGGTGACAGTCTTTTTTCCTTCATTAATTAAATAGTTCGTGGAGCTTCTAAGCAAAGTATTATGTACACAGTCTGAGCTAACCATGATTAACTGTTAGTCTATGACTCTACAATAGACTTCAGAATTTGATCACTTAACCTGCCTCTGGATGTTGATTTGATGGCTTAGGGTCCTGAAAGAAGGAGATTGAAAAAGAAAATAGTGCCGATTACACAACTAGACTTTCAGTTGGTCATCATTAATAACATTTTGATGGGATGTTTGTCTAAATATTTCTGAAAGCATAAGAAATTTGCTTGAGCTTAGACACTGTGTTGCACGTATAGAGTATGTACCTCTCGAGGAAGATGAGCCTGAGAAAGAGGATTAAGCTGACAGGTTTCCATGTTTGCAAGCAACTGGATTACAGTTCCCAGACGAGGAACACTGCAAAAGTGGAAACTTAAATCATTCAACAGAGCACAAAATAAAAGAACATGCAATCTTACGTTGATTTAGATTTAGTTTTATCTTGCAATTTGCAGACAGCCTGTCTGAGACAAGAAAGAAAATAGTGTACCACTAGAAAATGCACAAAAGAGAGTAATCCATGAGAACAAGGATACTACTGCCATTTAGCACACCAACCAAGTTTTTCAATCGTTTTCTCTCAGAACAAGAAAAGTTATGGCTTATCTTATACAGTCAGTCATAACAACTAGTCGCTACAGCGTAGAGGGGGGCAAGGCTGTTTCTGTTTCCTGTAATCAGGTCCAGGAAAAGCTTAGCGGCAGATGTTCATCAAGCTGGACACAATTAGGTCAGGGGATATCATTCTACCAATTAGCGATGTTGATCGTATTCACAATTTCGCTTTTTATAATTCTTTTTTTCCTATTAATCCAATTTTTCTCCCATATCCTTATGATTTATGAATTTAAATATCAACACTAACACAGTAGTACAAAGCATTCAATTACATGTTCAACCGATATAACATCTAGATGCAGACTTTCAACTAATAAACCAGGAAAAGCTTGGACATGCATTAGACCATCCAATGCAACAGTGAAATTTATTAATTCAACCTTTGTAATCCGCTTTCCATGTGTGCATCTAGGGATGAAATCACTTGAGACATCTGCTCCAAAACCTTAAAAGGAAAGTAAAATACATAAATGAACTAAGAGGCAAACATAAGAACGATCATGCAAGTTTATAGAGTACAAATTATGTGCAGCTTCCTACTTCTAAGAAGAAACTACGTACTTGTCCAGTATTTCTAATTGTAGATGCTTTTGCCAGAAGATTCTTTGGAAGCTTCGTTAATTGAGCCTGTGAATGAAGACATGGGTTGAAATGCATGAGCAACTTGTCACTTTCTTCAGCGAACACAGGATTATGGAGAACTAAGACCATCTTTCCCAACAATCAAGAAGAAATTTAACTAATTTATAATGCAGTTCATGCCTTTAGCGTCAGACACAGATTATGAAGAATAAAGCATTAGAACTCGCAAAAGACCCAGTCCCCCAGAACAAAACCCCTCTGTTATTTTGTCCAAAAGGAATCAACCGTATCCAATAAAGAATCTTTGTTTGGGTCTTAAATTAATGGCAGTATGTAGACATAACCAGATTGATCAAAATCCCCCATTAAATAAGTAAAAAGATGCTGTAAATTGTTGTTCATAAGTTCCAGGCATCCCTATAAAAAATATTGCCTCTTTTTTCCCCTCAGAAAAGTTTTCAAGGCATCCCTATAAACAACATTTTGGCTCCCTCACTGAACTGCAACAGTACAACCGTTGTCCTATCATAAAACTGCACCCCTGGTGAGAGCAAATCTTACCATTCTGGTACTGTGATAAGAGACTTCAAAATCTGAATAATTCGACAGCTGTTAACTCTTAAATTGCATGCAATAGGTCACAATTTTTGGACAAACACAACATATTTTTGCAATAGATAGTATTTTTGAAAGGCATTTATAAGCAAGGCTACAAGTGCAAAGTATAGGTTTATGCCCAAGTGAAGATGTTGCAGCTAAATGCCTAGTGCGTGAGGCAAGCTGCTAACAACACTGCCACAGGGCTGATAATTTGTACAAGATTGGATACTAACGTTCTTCATGTTTCCAGCTGCTAGTTGAGCTCATTTGTTTGCATGTGTACGAATACAAGGGTTGAGAATCCATGGGAACAAAATTGTTCCATCCTACTGGCTACATGATGGATTGTCAAAATTCTTGAATACTTTGTAATAGCAAGAGCCTAAAAGGGAGAAGGACAAGAAAAACTGACTCTACATTCTACATAATGATTGATTTGATTAGTGTAGTTGCGTTTAAGGAAAAAAGAGGGCCAAATGAAAAATAATTTAATCCAAGAAAGTACCAAAAATTGAAATAAATCACCCTTCTTGCAATCATCTCTTTTCTACTATTCCTGGCTTTCTTCCTCCTTTGAATAGAAAGGTTTCACCATTTCAGGGGGTTCTAAAGGGAGGTCAATCCACGTAAACATTTGATTTTTCATCCATCTCTAAGGCTACCAAAAATTTGAAGCACAGCATATATTTTCTTTGCAACTTAAATGTAACTCCAAGCAAAACTTAAATCGAAATCGACAACATTTTAGGAGAAAACAAAGCATAAAACAGACCAACAGTATCCACTGTTAATAAATTGATAAGAACTCAACACCTCGAAATTTTAGAAGCAAAAATCCAAAAAATTCCAACCCATACTGAGCAAATAGGGAGCATGATACAGGTACTAGCAGCAATCAAAGGAAATCCACAGTTTACATGAAACGTTGCTAAATAAATTAAAAACAGTGTAAAGGAAAGAATAGTGAAAGAGGAAAGTGAATCCGTGCCTGAGAAGGAGAGGATTGTTGCATGAGATGGAGAAGATTGGAAGTGGATTGTACGGCCTGAGAAATCTGGTCCGCCACCATTGCTTTTGCTGTGCCGGTCCCTTCTCTGCTGCTGCCTCCACCTCCACCTCCGCCACCGGACGTTACTGTGCTGGACGACACGGCTCTCTCAATTCGCTTCACTGTTTGGATTGTCTGTTAGACTGTTTGTATATATTTCTGGGCTTTTTTAGAATGGCCAGCTTGGACCCAGACTCAGTCGAGCCTTTTATCTAATTTTAAAAATTAACCAATGATGGATTTATTTATTAAGCCTTTTTTTAAATCGTTAATACAAGCAGATCCAACAATGATTAAATTTCAATAGACAATGTGAAAAATAAAATAATATTGTATTTACGCGTTTAGTTATTTGAGACTATTATGGAAATAGGTTTGAAAAAAAGAAAGAAAAATACCAAATCGAATCAAAATATTATTGTTGTAATTTAATAAGAGATGTGGGAAAACAAAACTGAAGTTAACAAATTTCAACCAAACTACGCAAATCATCACCCCAAAACTAAATTTTAATCTCACTCACTATCTCTCGACAACGCATTTCGTTACTCAAAATCTCTATTAATGCGAAAAAGTATTTACGAGAAGTTTTGACTAAATCTACCCGTCGAAATTTAGCATATTGTTTTACGTTTTCGACGAGTCTCCGGTTAGAAACTACAAAGCTTTCCCCTTCCCTTATTCAATTATGCATCACACGCATTATCATATATTAATTGGTTTTTATTTTGGAATTAAGGAATTAAAAAGTTTTTAATTACAAAATAAAGTAAATAAATAAATTTTATCGCTTAATTTTTTTAATTTCAATTATATTTTTTTCCTTCTAAGAGTGGAATATTTATTTAACTGACATTTAATTAAGAAAAATAAATAATAATGTAAATTTGGAGCATAAAATACAAGTGAGAATTTAGGTTCGAATCTCGTGTCCTTGTTAAAAAATAAATAAGGGCCATATAATTGGTAACCCAGAGAAAATTCGAGTGAAAACCAATAGCTTTATAGACAAAAGAAATCTGTATCGGAGTTGAACTAGGATTTCTGTCTGACTCTACCTTTTTATTACCTCTATATAAAGTCAGTCCCCTATGCTCTTTAGCCCATGAGTCAATCACAATTCTTATTGCGTATTACTACTGGTCTATAATAGCTTCTTCCTAGTTTGTTTTCAAGTATTCAATCATGGCAGTTGTCTCCGACTATCAAGAACTGGGGAATTCCTCAACTAATCTGTCCTTCAATGCGGTTCTTGATCCTTCAAACCCTCTTGCGTTCTTGGATTCTGCTTTCAATATCCTGTCCAAAAACTGCCATGCCGCCTCTGCAGCTCTGGTTGATGACTTGAAGGAAAGGGTCAAGAAGGAGAAGGCTGACCTGAAAGCGCAGGAGAAGAGGAGAATTGAGAAAGAGAGGGAGAAACAGAAGGAGAAACAAAGGGAGGAGGCCAAGAAGAAACTTATTGCTCCAAACAAAGGTAATCGTCTTGACATGGAGAACTACTCATGGGGGCAGTCCCTGCAGGAGGTGACATTGTCTGTTCCGGTCCCTCCCAGTACGAAATCGAGACAAGTTTGCTGTGAGATCACCAAGAAAGCCCTGAAATTAGGGCTGAAAGGGGAGGCGCCGATCGTGGAAGGTGATACGATCCTAGGAACCTCACAAACCCTAGTGAGGTTAATTGACGAGTCGCGAGCGGCCCAGGGGTTGGAGCACGCACAGAAGCGCGCTAAGAGAGCCTTGGAGAGCCAAGTGAGGTTAGCGAGGGCTCATAGAGCCAAGTTGAAGGTCAGCGCACGAGGGAGATGCACGCAAGGACAAGCAATGCGCGAGGAGCATGCGCATGGAGATGCGATCGAGTCAGGCCGAGCCAAGAGGATGAAGATCAACTCCGATTGGACTTCTAGACAAAATACAAGACCCTTCTATGTGTTAGGAAGGACGAGGCCAGAAGATTCTTTGGAAGCTTCGCTAATTGAGCCTGTGAATGAAGACATGGGCTGAAATGCATGAGCAACTTGTCACTTTCTTCAGCGAACACAGGATTATGGAGAACAAAGGCCATCTTTCCCAACAATCAAGAAGAAATTTAACTAATTTATAATGCAGTTCATGCCTTTAGCATCAGACACAGATTATGAAGAATAAAGCATTAGAACTCGCAAAAGACCCATCCCCCAGAACAAAACCCCTCTGTTATTTTGTCCAAAAGGGTTTAATGGAGAGCAACAAAAATCAACCGTATCCAATAAAGAATCTTTGTTTGGGTCTTAAATTAATGGCAGTATGTAGACATAACCAGATTGATCAAAATCCCCCATTAAATCAAGTAAAAAGATGCTGTCAATTGTTGTTCATAAGTTCCAGACATCCCTATAAAAAATATTGCCTCTTTTTTCCCCTCAGAAAAGTTTTCAAGGCATCCCTATAAACAACATTTTGGCTCCCTCACTGAACTGCAACAGTACAACCGTTGTCCTACCATAAAACTGCACCCCTGGTGAGAGCAAATCTTACCATTCTGGTACTGTGATAAGAGACTTCAAAATCTGAATAATTCGACAACGGTTAACTCTTAAATTGCATGCAATAGGTCACAATTTTTGGGTGCAAGGTATAGGTTTATGCCCAAGTGAAGATGTTGCAGCTAAATGCCTAGTGCGTGAGCCAAGCTGCTAACAACACTGCCACAGGGCTGATAATTTGTACAAGATTGGATACTAACGTTCTTTATGTTTCCAGCTGCTAGTTGAGCTGCGTACGAATACAATGGTTGAGAATCCACGGGAACACAATTGTTCCATCCTACTGGCTACATGATGGATTGTCAAAATTCTTGAATGCTTTGTAATAGCAAGAGCCTAAAAGGGAGAAGGACAAGAAAAACTGACTCTACATTCTACATAATGATTGATTTGATTAGTGTAGTAGCGTTTAAGGGAAAAAAGAGGGCGAAATGAAAAATAATTTAATCCAAGAAAGTACAAAAAATTGAAATAAATCACCCTTCTTGCAATCATCTCTTTTCTACTTATAGAAATTGATGAAGCGGTGAAGGATATGAAGGATTAGTTTATAATTGCTTGATTTAGATTACATGCATATACTATCTATTTATACACAATGATCTTAGCTAATGTTTACAGCTAATGATCTTGCAGATATTCAGGAGCAATTAGTGGAGATATGTTTGGTGCCATATCTTTCACAATTGCTGCGAGCATGCTTGCTTGACTGTTGTGTTGCTGCATGCGTGATGGACGTCATTGCATGCGTATGTTTGAAGAAGAAGAGTTGCAGATGGGCTTGATGGGCTTGTTGCAGGATGGGCTCAATACTCCCCCGCAAGCTGAGGAAGGGGATGTCACCAGACTCAGTTTGGATCTAAGAAAATTAAACCTTTTTGTTGATAGAGACTTAGTTAATATATCGGCTAGCTGATCGGTTGTGGAGACGTACTGGACACAGAGTTCACCTTTCTTGACAAGATCTCGTACAAAATGAAAGTCTACCTCGATATGTTTAGTACGAGCATGAAAGACTGGGTTGGCTGCCATGTAGGTGGCACCAAGATTGTCGCACCATAGGATGGGAGGTGGTAATTTGGTGTAGCCTAATTCACAGAGGAGATTTCGCAGCCAGACAACATCAGCTGCTCCGTCAGCGAGTGATTTGTATTCAGTTTCAGTGGAACTGCGGGCAACCGTTCTTTGTTTCTTAGCTTGCCAGGTAATGAGGTTGCAACCAAGATAAGTAAGAAACCCCCCAGTTGACTTGCGGTCTTGCTGATTACCGGCCCAATCAGCATCTGTGAAAACTTGGACTCGAAGTGGAATAGCAGCTGAGTAGAAGAGACCAAGATTGGTGGTTCCTTGTAGGTATCGAAGAATTCGTTTGACATAGTTCCAATGTAAATCTGATGGCGCATGCATGAATTGACACACTCGGTTGACAGCGTATGTGATATCCGGTCGGGTCATTGTTAAATATAGGAGAGATCCAACAGTAGAACGATAAAGAGTTGGATTGGAGAATTTGGCAGATGTGGTGGATTTAACCAACTCAGAGTCAGAGGCTGATGGTGTGTGGAGCGGCTTACAGTTAGCCATACCGGCCCGAGAGAGAATGCTTGTAGTATATTGTTGTTGAGATAAGAATAGTCCTGCTTTGGATCGTATGACAGAGATACCAAGAAAAAAGCTGAGTGCACCCAGGTCCCGTAGCTTAAAGGCCTTGCCAAGTGTGGAGATGGTCTGTTCTAGGAAACACACATTGTTGCCCGTAATAATGATATCATCAACATAGATAAGAATGTAGACAATTAGGCCACCTTTGTTGAGTATGAAAAGAGATGTGTCAAGAGTAGAGGGAATGAAACCAGTTGATTGGAGGAATTCACTCAAGCGTCGATACCAAGCTCGAGGTGCTTGCTTTAGACCATAGAGAGATTTCTTCAGTAGACAAACATGTGCATCATGATGGGAGTCGTGAAATCCAGTCGGTTGTTCCATGTATACCTGTTCCTGTAACTCACCATGAAGAAAAGCATTGTGTACATCAAGTTGGCGCAAAGGCCAGTTGAGAGAAGTGGCAATACTGAGGATAGTACGAATAGATGGTGGTTTAACAACTGGGCTGAATGTTTCACCATAGTCTAGCCCCTCAATTTGGTGAAATCCTTTTGCGACTAGACGGGCTTTGTAGCGTTCAATGGTACCATCGGACCGTCGTTTGATGCGGAAAACCCATTTATTTCCAATGACATTCATGTGTGGTGTTCTTGGTACGAGAGTCCAAGTGCCAGTGGATAGTAGGGCATTCAACTCCTCTGTCATAGCATTTCTCCATAAGGGATCTTTGTTAGCTTCGGTGAAGCAGGACGGTTCAGATGTGAGAGAGGATTGTGTAGTTGTTGAGTTTGCATATTTTGGATTTGGATGTTTAGTGGGACGTAGGGTCATGTGATGGGTTTTAAGAGTAGTTGTAGGTTCGGCTGGGGATGTAGGTGTTGTGGTGGGATCCGGGTATGGACTAATAGTGCTGCCGGACTGAGTAGACATGCACGGTGCTTGTTGATTTGCTGGCGGTGACGAGCAGGGAGTGGAGGATGGAGTAGACTGAACGACTGAGTGGGTAGTGGACGACTGACCTTGATTTGAATGAGTGATTGGTTGTGGCTCAGATGGAGGATTGATTGTGTTGGATAGTAATGGGTTTGGTAAAAAAGCAGTAGTTTGATTCTTGGATGTAGAGAAGAGAGGGGGGGTTGTTGTGATGAATGGATATGTATTCTCATCGAAGGTGACATGGCGAGCCACATAAATTCTACCAGTGGACTTGTCTAGACATCGATACCCAAGGTGGAGAGGACTGTAACCAAGAAAGACACAGGGGTGAGACCGATAATCAAATTTGTGGGTATTGTATGGTCTGAGATACGGAAAACATAAACAACCAAAGATTTTGAGGAATTTATAATCCGGAATACGGTGAAATAATTTTTGATATGGTGATTGATTTTTGAGGACATGTGTAGGTAGACGATTGATGAGATAAACGGCTGTTTCCATGGCATACACCCAGAATTTTAGTGGAAGATTTGCATTGGCAAGAAGAGAAAGACCAGTGTCAACAATGTGTCTATGCTTGCGTTCAACTTGACCTTGTTGCTCATGTGTGTGGGGGCACATTATACGATGACGAATTCCTAATGAAGAGAAATATTGATTTAGTTTGCGATACTCCCCACCCCAATCGGTTTGGACTGATTTTATTTGTTTTTGAAATTGACGTTCGATAAAGGTTTGAAATGTGTGAAAGGTATTGAATACATCAGATTTTTTTGAGAGGGGATAATACCATGTGAATTTGGAATAATCGTCTACAAAGATGACATAGTATTTATGACCAGTGGGTGACACACATGGAGATGGTCCCCAGACATCAGAGTGAATGAGTTCAAGGGGTGATGACGTTGTGTGACCAGTAAGAGGAAGGTGTTGTCGAGTTAATTTTCCCATGGGACATGAAGGGCAGAAAAACTTTTGCAATTTATTTGATTTATTGTGCAATACAGGTAGATTAAATTGAGAGATAACATAGGTAAGAACCTTGGAATTGGGATGACCTAGACGATGGTGCCATAATGGAATAGGGACACGTTCTACGGAGTTGATAGTGGGAGATGATGAAGATGGAAAGGTTTGTGCTTTGAGTGACGGTTTGTTATTTAGTGGGACACTTGATGATGAGTGAAGATGATACAAGCCATGTCTACTCGGTCCGTCCAGCAGCGTAGTCTTGGTTGCTATATCCTTTAGAGAAAAAGAAGTTGAGTCAAAAGTCCAGTAGGCATGGTTATCTTGTGCAAGTTTTTGAACAGAAAGTAATGGTTTATTTAGTGCTGGAACATGAAGAATAGAGGATAATTTAAGAGGTTGGGATGGAGTGGGTAAGAAACCTTTACCGATATGAGCGATTGGAACATGCTTACCATTGCTGAGTTCCAGAGTATCAGATCCGTGATATTCTTGGTATTGAGAGAGTTGTGATAGATTCGGGGTCACATGATGTGAGGCACCTGTATCAGGGTACCAATAGTCGTGGTGTGCAGAAGGAGAGTGCATGACAGAGTTGGCGCGGGGATCAAAGGATCGTTGAGGGAATCGCTGATAGCAAGTTGCAGCTAGATGACCCGCTTTTGAACAGTGTGTGCACCATGGTCGGCCACTTGGAGTGCGTTCTTGTCCATAGTCACTACGACCACCTCGGTTGTTATAGCGGCCACGACCACGGCCACGACCAGGATGACGGCCACCTCGATAGGATGAGGAGGCTGAGTAGTTCGTTGTGCGTTGAGTATTGTTGGCTAGATGAGGGGTGGTTGGTGGAGACATAGGAGTATTTATGGTTGGTTGGGTAGTGTGAGTAGGAGTAGTGATTGGTTTGTTGAGGAATTCCTGGGAGAGACAAAGGCTGATGAGATCATTGAATTTGACAGATTCGACTCGAGCATTGAGTGTGGTGACGAGAGACTTATAATCATCATGTTTGTTGAGTGCTCGAAAGATATGAACATTGAGGTCTGCGGTGGAAATTGGTCGCCCAGCTGCCATTAATTCATCTGCAATGGCCTTAGCTCGGTGAAGAAATACTGAAATTGAATCACTCGAGTCGAACACGAGCTCATGTAGACCTTGATGTAGGGTTGAGATCCGGGTGTTAGAGGGAGATGCGAGTGAGGAGGCTAGCGTCTGCCATATCTGATGTGAGGTTGTAATGCCACTGACAAGGCCCATTGTTTCTTCTGAGAGAGAAGATCGGAGAGTGCTGATGATAAGACTGTCTTGTTGGATCCAGAGCTGATAAGCAGGGTTTGCAGTAGCTGGTTGTGATTCCTCGCCAGCAATGGTAGGAGGTGGACAAGCAACCGTACCATTGATATAACCGAGCAGACCTAACCCGGTGAGATAAGGTTCGACAAGATCTCGCCAGAAGAGATAATTGCGATTTGTCAGTTTGAGAGAGATAAAATGACTCGGATTTGTGATGTTTATGATGGTTGAGGTGTTTGTGGAAAGGGTAGGGTTAGGAGTGGTCATGATGATAGGTAATGGACGGATTTGTTTTGATAAATGGAAAGGATTGAATCAAACCGGATTTTTAGAGACTGATTTTGGAAGAATGGACCCTAAATTTGGAAAGAGAACCCTTGAAAATGGTAGGAACCGGTCGGACCAGCTCGAGAACCGGTCGGGAAGATGATGAACCGGTCGGTCAAAGATGTGAACCGGTTTGGTCAAAGTCAGCTTGGATGCAGTCAAAGAAGACACGTGGACACTGTTTGAATGACACGTGCACCACTGATTGAATGGCACGTGGACCACTGATTCGCTGACACGTGGACCACTGCTTGGATGGCGCGTGGAGACGTTAGGAGGCGCGTGCGTGGTCGGAATTGGCTGAAACTTTTCAGGCCGGTGGAATGGACGCCGGGGAATGCAACAAGGTGGCGCGTGTAGTAAGTGGAGCTCCGGAAGGCACTTTAAATGGTTGATTACAGTAGTCTGCAGTTGACTGCTGATGGCGGCGCGTGGCGGCGCGTGCGGCGGTTTTGGGCGGTGAAATTTTCCAGATCCGACGAGGAGACACTGGAGATGCGAACTTGCAGAGAACTCGTTAGAGATATTGCTCCGCTACCATATAGAAATTGATGAAGCAGTGAAGGATATGAAGGATTAGTTTATAATTGCTTGATTTAGATTACATGCATATACTATCTATTTATACACAATGATCTTAGCTAATGTTTACAGCTAATGATCTTGCAGATATTCAGGAGCAATTAGTGGAGATATGTTTGGTGCCATATCTTCCACAATTGCTGCGAGCATGCTTGCTTGACTGTTGTGTTGCTGCATGCGTGATGGACGTCATTGCATGCGTATGTTTGAAGAAGAAGAGTTGCAGATGGGCTTGATGGGCTTGTTGCAGGATGGGCTCAATACTACTATTCCTGGCTTTCTTCCTCCTTTGAATAGAAAGGTTTCACCATTTCAGGGGGTTCTAAAGGGAGGTCAATCCACATAAACATTAACATTTGATTTTTCATCCATCTCTAAGGCTACCAAAAATTTGAAGCACAGCATATATTTTCTTTGCAACTTAAATGTAACTCCAAGCAAAACTTAAATCGAAATCGACAACATTTTAGGAGAAAACAAAGCATAAAATAGACCAACAGTATCCACTGTTAATAAATTGATATGAACTCAACACCCCGAAATTTTAGAAGCAAAAATCCAAAAAATTCCAACCCATACTGAGCAAATAGGGAGCACGATACAGGTACCAGCAGCAATCAAAGGAAATCCACAATTTACATGAAACGTTGCTAAATAAATTAAAAATAGTGTAAAGGAAAGAATAGGGAAAGAGGAAAGTGAATCCGTGCCTGAGAAGGAGAGGATTGTTGCATGAGATGGAGAAGATTGGAAGTGGATTGTACGGTCTGAGAAATCTGGTCCGCCACCATTGCTTTTGCTGTGCCGGTCCCTTCTCTGCTGCTGCCTCCATCTCCACCTCCGCCGTTTTCATTATGCTAAAACGACCGCGTTTTACTTAACGGGTCAAATGGGTCGAGTCGACCCACTACTTGACGAATCAGAAGCGGCTCGGGTCATTTTTGGCCCGCTATCGGACGGGTCACGGATAAATGGGTCGGGTTGACCCGTTTTGACACTCCTATCTCTTGACAACACATTTCTTTACTCAAAATCTCCATTAATGCGAAAAAGTATATTTCTTTACTCAAAATCTCCATTAATGCGAAAAAGTATTTACGAGCAGAAGTTTTGACTAGATCTACCCGTCGAAATTTAGCGTATTGTTTTACGTTTTCGACCGAGTCTCCGGTTAGAAAGGGTTAAACCGAAATTTGGTCCTTGTAGTCTAATTAATTGACTTATTTCAACCCTCTATTTTTTTTTGTTGGATTACATTCTTCAATTCCAAGCATATGATTTATTTCATCCCTCATCCTAACGCCATCTATTTTTTCCGTAAGTTTGCTCACGTGTCATGCCACGTCAATCGCCACGTCACTAATTGCTGACGTGTCACGCCGCACAGGCAGAAATCAATTTTGCGTGAAACGACGCCGTTTCTCCCTTGTCTTTCTCATCTCTCATTCTCCGTACCTGTAAAACTAATTGAAAACAATGGTGAAAAAAATTAAAAGCCTTTTCTTTTTCTGCCACTTCACTTCGTCTTCTCTCTCTCTCTCTCTCTCTGCAAACTCTTCACCATGAACGAAAACAACACATGAAAAACATCTTTACTTCTTATCACTTCGTATTCGTCAGTCTCTCATCACCATCGATTATTACCATGGTCGAAGAACACCACCAGTCTCCCTATCCTTTCTTTTCTAGTTTGGATTAATTGGTTGGTATGGGTAATTCGGATTGGATTGATTTTAGGTGGAAACTGAAAATTTTGGTATGTTTGGTTTCGGCAGGGAGTAAGAGATGGAGAGGGTATTTGAATTTGTTGTTGTGATTTGGATTTAATCAGAGAGGAATTGGATTTAATTGATAGGGCAAGGGTTTTTGAATTTTTGGATTGGCTTTTTTTAGAGAGGTTGGTGCGGAGTCGGGTTTCGTGATGAACAAATCCGGGTCGAGATGAACGGATCCGGTTTTTGTATGAACGAATCCGGATCCGTTCTTGTTTTTTCACAAATTGATTGTTTCTTGATTTAATTGTGCTAAAAGGATTGATTTCTGCAAATTAAAAGGATTGAAATTGGGATGTTTCTGCAAATTAAAAGGATTGAAATTTGTTTCACTTTGAATAATTTGCAGTGGAATTGGAATTTGTTTCTGCAGAAAGTGTTTTGATTGGGTGAGGAATATGCAGATATGTTGCAGTGTTGGTGGTGGATAAAAGTATGTGCAAATGTAGATGCAAGTTTGTAGATTAATTAAGAAAAAATAGAAAGGTTTCGGCCCAATTTGGTGACGGAGGACGAAGAAGAAAAAGAAAGAAAAGAAAAGAAAGAAAAGAAAGAAAGAAAAGAAAGAAAAGAATGACGTGACAAGTGACGTGGCGTAACACGTCAGCAGCCAGTGACGTGGCGATTGAAGTGGTACGACACGTAAGCAAACTGACGAAAAAAATAGATGGCATTAGGGTGAGGGATGAAATAAATCATATGCTGGAATGGAAGGATGTAATCCAACAAGAAAAATAGAGGGCTGAAATAAGTCAATCAATTAGACTGCAGGAACCAAATTTCGGTTTAACCCGGTTAGAAACTACAAAACTTTCCCCTTCCCTTATTCAATTATGCATCACACGCATTATCATATATTAATTAGTTTTTATTTAGGAATTAACGAATTAAAAAGCTTTTAATTACAAAATAAAGTAAATATATAAATTTTATCACTTAATTCTTTTAATTTCAATTATATTTTTTTCCCTCTAGGAGTGGAATATTTATTTAACTGACATTTAATTAAGAAAAATAAATAATAATGTAAATTTGGAGCATAAAATACAAGTGAGAATTTAGGTTCGAGTCCCGTGTCACTTTGTTAAAAAAAAATACGGGCCATATAATTGGTAACCCAGAGAAAATTCGAGTGAAATCCAATAGCTTTATACAAAGGAAATCTGTATCGGAGTTGACCTAGGATTTCTGTCTGACTCTACCTTCTTATTACCTCTATATAAAGTCAGTCCCCTATGCTCTTTTGCCCATGAGTCAATCACAATTCTAATTGCGTATTACTAGTCTATAATAGCTTCTTCCTAGTTTGTTTTCAAGAACTCAATCATGGCTGTTCTCTCCGACTATCAAGAACCGGGGAATTCCTCAACTAATCTGTCCTTCAATGCGGTTCTTGATCCTTCAAACCCTCTTGCGTTCTTGGATTCTGCTTTCAATTTCCTGTCCAAAAACTGCGATGCCGCCTCTGCAGCTCTGGTTGATGACTTGAAAGAAAGGATCAAGAAGGAGAAGGCTGACCTGAAAGCGCAGGAGAAGAGGAGGATTGAGAAAGAGAGGGAGAAACAGAAGGAGAAAGAAAGGGAGGAGGCCAAGAAGAAACTTATTGCTCCAAACAAAGGTAATGGTCTTGACATGGAGAACTACTCATGGGGGCAGTCCCTGCAGGAGGTGACATTGTCTGTTCCGGTCCCTCCTGGTACAAAATCGAGACAAGTTTGCTGTGAGATCACCAAGAAAACCCTGAAATTAGGGCTGAAAGGGGAGGCGCCGATCGTGGAAGGGGAGCTGTTTGAGGGTGTGAAGGTGGATGATTGCTTCTGGAATTTGGAGGATCAGAAGTTGGTGTCTGTGCTGTTGACGAAGATTGATGGGATGGACTGGTGGAAATCGCTCCTCAAGGGCGGCCCTGTCATTGACACTCAGAAGGTGGCGCCAGAGCCCAGCAGGCTGTCTCAATTGGACTCCGAGACTCGTTCCTGCGTCGAGAAGATGATGTTTGATCAGCAGCAGAAGCAGATGGGGAAACCCACGAGCCAGGAGATTGAGAACCAGGAGATGCTGAAGAAGTTCATGGCTCAGAATCCTAACATGGACTTCTCCAACATGAAGAACATGAATACGATGATGTAGTTTGATTTCATTATTGTTAGTTCACGGCCAACCTAATTAAGTTTAATTTTGCATTGCTTTTCACATCTTCTATAGAAACTTTGGATGATTTCCAATGGCAAGATATTCTGGTATTCTTGTTACTATCTATTTGTTTATCATGTCTCAACTGAAAATATATATTTCTTATCATATTTGTTTATCTCAATTCTCAGTTTCAATGTAAAACGCGAAAGAATAGTTCTCTCTATATGCTCATTGCATGGCTCCATGGCTTGAATTCTTGTTTGTGTTGCAATCATATAGACCAAAGTCTTACCAGTGGGTGTTTGCTAGTCGATCAATGCAGTACTGAAATCTATTTCGAAAGCCACTTCACAGCAAAAATACTGTAACATTGATTGTTCAGCGTCTTCTGTAGATGTTAAGATTTAGAAATCTGTTAATTATATTAACTAGGAAAGATGCTTGGATTTCGTAACGGGAGGAAATGATAAATCTGTTAATACCCAAGCCATACAGCCTCAATTGGAGGTAACTCCAGCTTTGCATATTCACTCTGATATATGCTACAAGAAATCTGCAGTAATTGACTTTCATATGTACTTAGCCATGAATAAGCTAATTAAGGCTATTCTTGTTGTTCCACTGAATTGGAGGTAACCACAAATTGTGCGAGTTTATTCGATCTTAAAACAGGATTCCATCATTTACTGCAGGGACAGTATTCCTGCACAGACCAAATGAAAAGGACCTGAATCAACTTCGTAAGCACTTTCTGACGAGGATTGGAAGATTATAGGTGTTCATGTCACTACAGCCATTGGATCTATCAGCAATTAGACTTTCATGTAACATGGTTTCAATTGACGTGTATGATAGGGAAACAGTAGGAATAGCGATCAAAAGAAAACTGAAAGATAAACACCACGAATACAAAAATTCACATTGAAAACTAGCATTTTATATATCATTAATTAACTCGACCAAACAAGAGATTTAAGGTCAACTAGTTAAAATTGGAAAGAAACACTGAAAAAAATGTGCAAAGTTAAACTGAACTAGTAATTAATATGTATCATTTACATTGTAAGAGAGAGTTCTGTTCTGTTCCTATTTAGCTGTCTGCCAAGGGAAGAAGACTTTGCTGTTTTGCATTTCTGTCAAAATCTACAAATTTCCCATGTTTTTGATTCTGATATTAAAGGGGAAGGTAACACTCGAGTGTCGAGCCCATTCGAACCCAAGTCATTGCTCGTAGCCTGGTAACTTCACACCAGCATTGTTGTTTAGGTCTTAAGAACAGTTTTCTTTTTATGTTATTTTCGTACTTCCAAGGACAAAATCAAGAACAGTCCTTTTACTTATTGTTTTATTGCTGGAAACTCTATAGAACCAAAACCAATAGTTGAACGCTTAATGATCACAGAAATTGGAAATTAGGACCCCTTAAAAGGTTTCATAAAGGAAAGCAAATCTGCCTCTGCATCTCACAGCAATCAAACAAAGTGCCAACCAATCTCATTACTGTAAAATAAAGTACTCATCTTTCATTGATAATTTCACACAATTATGTCTTATTACGAGGGAATTAGATTGTGTTTTACTAATACTAACCATGTAGCAGTCTTGACAAAGTGCAGATAAAGTAGATACAGTTCTGAAAAGGTTGAACAGAGATTAACTAAACTGGCTTCTCCATAAGGGAAATTGGTTAGAGTACATTACAATACAAGGTGATGATCAAAAGTCAAAACAAATACAGTGTCCATTCTCTCCTTCTAATATATAGAATTCTGCTTTTCTTACAAGATAATTGGACTAAAGGGACATTAAGACTCCTTAGACTTACATACTAAAACATGGTTCCAATTGAAATGTGTGATGCCATGAGATTAGAACAATTAAAACAAAACTGAAAGATAAACGCCAAGAATTCAAAAAACTAGAGAATGATTGGCATTAAAGTTAAATTAGATTTTATCATTAATCAAGGCCAGTTAATTAAGCTTGGAAAAAAACCGAAAAGCTATGCAAAACTAAACTTAGATTGGCGATGTACTGATTATTAATAATTAAACTACATCATGTTATTCATGTTCTTTCATGTTGGAGCCATGGACTTCTTGAGCATTGTCGCACCCCCTTTTTCGTTAAAAACGAGTAAAGGTTTGGGACGGGCCATAATACGAGACAAGCGTTGAACTTGTCTTAACATCATGCAAAATGAAGTCGCCACCCTAATTTTCTAAGGTTTAGGGAACCTAATCGTCATGGCATAAAAAATAAAAGACTAAGGCACAATGGTCTAAACCAAAGAACAATGGTTCGAGGTCGTATTTATGGACTTGGGAAGGTGTTAGACACCCAAGTCACATCCTTAAAAAGGTTACCGGTATGCGAGGTGTTTTGAGAAAAATATTTTAAACATGTAATTTGGGCCCTCTTAGGTGACGTTACATCTTAGCATTTGGGACTTGTTATTTCCGTTTGGGTCAGAGGAACGGGGTTACCGTTTTGTCTCTATGCTAGAACGGACGTTCCCCCCTTTTCATCGAGCCATGCATGACTTAATTACTACGTGATTCTATCATAGTAAAACTAGCATCGTATCGATTAATGTATGCATATATGGTTGGCATGGCCTTTGAAACCATCATGCGTAGCATTTAACAAAGAAACAATTGATATCATGGTATAAAAGACAAGTGTTATAAACATGGTATACATGTGAGATTGATTTTAATTGTTTTAGCAATTCTATATGTCATACATACGCGTAGGGTGGTTCTACGCTTACTAGGGAGTCATGCATTCGGTTCGGTTTTTAACATTCAACTTAAACATACAAGGGGAAGTTTTAAGGTAAACTTACCTTTCGGATGAACCCCAATCGATCCATCTCTTCAAAACCACGATTAATGACAATTGACATAAATACGTAGATATAAACAAGCATACACGATTTTAACTACTTAACTAATTTATTACAAACCACAATTCATAATAAAAACTACTTATCTAAATATTACAAATTGGAGGTCGGAATAACTATCTAACTAGTTATTACAACAAGTGAAATAACTAATTATTACAACAAGTGAAAATAAGCATTTAATTATTACAACAAGTTTAACAATTAATTATTACCACATCCACGTAATTTACAAATAATTGGCAATTAATTATCACATACGAATGCATGAAAATAAGGCCTACAATTCTAATGGGTCGGGTTAGGCCCATACTTGGATTTCTAATTTTTAGACAATATGCATGCAAACAACACTTTCGGAAATCGTTAATTAAAAATAAAAGAGAGGTAAAACGTACTTTTCGAGTGAAGGTTCAAAGGTTAACCTACAAAGCGAGAGTGTTAGTAATAATTCGAAAACAATAAATAATAAAAGCACATGCAAGCATTTATTGACGAATAAATAATAAAACACGATAAACAAGTAGCAATTTATTTCATATGAGCACATAAATAATTAAAACATGGCATAATCATTATTATCATACAAGAATTTAATTAAGCATGGCATAAACACATCATTTAATCATACAAGTTTTTCATGCAATTTAAATATTAATTAAAAACATATGAACATTTTTCCTCATTTTAAACACAAAAATAAACATATGAACATTTTTATTCATTTTTAACACATTAGCAACGCATACAAGCATTTTAATTAAATTAAATACGTTATCAAAGCATACGAACATTATGCACGATTTTTACGAAATTGAATGGGTCCCACATTTGAAATTTGGACATTAAAAAATGGGCTTAGCTAATTTTAATTTAAAACCAAATTGGGCCTAAGCCCATCACCTTTTCTCTCTCCCCTTTCCCGCCTACCTCTTCTTCTTCTTCCTTTCTTTCTTTCTCTACTGCACCAGTACCCATGGCCAAAGACCAAGTTTAAACCCACCCATGGATTTTACCCAAAACAGCCCCAATCATCATGTTATCAAAGCAGTAGATCAAGGCAACAAAAACAGCAAGAAATGTAGACAAGAACAGTGGCGTTTTTCAACATGGAATAACTAGCTAATTAACATGCATAAAATGGTTATTAATTACTCAAGTCTTTATATCATTAAATTGAAGCAAGGGAAATGAAATCAACATTAAAACTAAACATATGGGGCAAGTTCTAGCAATTTATTTCATGCTTTAGAGACAAAACGAAATTTAAATAGAGTTTAGAGGGAGAAAGCTTACTTTCCAGGAGAGCTTTGGACCTAGAAGGATGAGCAAGAAATGGAGATTAAGAGGAGGATTTGGTCCCTCTTCTTGTTGCATGAAGGTGTGTATTTATAGGGAAAATCTGGAGTCGGTTTGGAGGGAGCTTGTGGCTGCAAAATGGCGGGTGGTTCCTCGGTGAGCTGGAGGGTGAATAGCGAGCTAGCTAGGTGAGTAAGTTCGGGTATGTGGCTGGGAAGAAATGGAACCTTCTGTTGATGGGAAAGGAAGGGATGGGCATGTGCAAATCTTTGAGCTTTGGCATTGAATGCTCGCGGTTAAGGAGGAAGATGATGATTAAAAAAGTGATGGTAAGGGTTGAAAAAGGGTGAGCCGTTGATTTGGCTTAAAAATGAGTCAAAAAGTTTGATCAAGCGGCTGAGATGAGGGCTGCTATTAATGCATATTAATTGTGGCACGAACGGGATATTTTGGCACGAGCGAATTCGTACGAAAATGAAAATAAATCCGAGCCGAGGAAACCACGATGTGTAGAAAAATAAGACAAGAAAACTAGTGTACAGTAAATAAACGAGAAGTTTGAGTTAACGTATTTATTTTCTCTTTCGGAGATGTCAAAACGTTCGAACGCAAAATAAATGTCCTTACGACAAAAATTGAACGAGGTGGCGTGAAAGAGAAAAATAATACGTAATTATCAAACAAATAAATAACGCGTTCGACCCATGGTCCGAGGAAACTTACTCGGGACCGAGAAAAGTTCGCATAAAGACAGTCGAAAAATACGAAAAATTAAAAAGACACAAAATGACGCGGAATATTAAACAAATAGTCCTTGATCAAAAATCGATTGAAATTTGACGTAAACGGGCTATTAATGCGACATGTAATAAAACGAAAAAGTTGTGACGTAAGTCAAAATTCGGGTAGCAACAAGCATAACATGCACTAATGAGTAATTAATAATCAACCTACATCATCATGTTATTCATGTTCTTCATGTTGGAGAAGTCCATGTTGGGATTCTGAGCCATGAACTTCATCTCTTGGTTCTCAATCTCTTGGCTGCTGGGATTCCCCATCTGCTTCTGCCGTTGATCAAACATCATCTTTTCGATGGTGGAGCGCGTTTTGGAGTCCAATTGAGACAGCCTGCTGGGCTCTGGCTCCACCTTCTGAGTGTCAATGACAATTCAAAATTAACATATTTTAAATTGATTGAATTAAAGTTTGTAATTTATGGAAAAGAAAAAAAAATTAAAAACTACCAACTAACATTATTGGAAATGAAAAATAAACAACTAAAAAGAAAAAAAATAAAATGGTAAAAGTGGACAACTAATATAAAAGGGAGGGAGTATTTTACTTTGAGAAGCGATATTCACACTCCACTAATTAATATCCACACTCCCACCCCCTTTTTTTTACACTTACAATTATAAAACCATCCTTATTTTAAAATGGTTAGTTAATGATTGTTTATTTAAATAAAGAAAAAGAAAATCGGTGTTGAAAAATTGAGTTGATTAAAGATTGAGTTGAAATATGATTGGAATTATATATTTATTCCTCCCTCTGTTTCCAATTAACTGTCACTTTTCTATGGATTCTTACTGTTCATAATACTTGTCATTTTATCTTTTCCGAAGCATATATTTTGTGCAAATGACAATTTTTTTTATGCATCAACTCAATTTGATGATGGTGTGGTAATTTGAGTGGAAATTAGGAGTAAAAATGAAATAATGTGGAATAAAATAAGATCAAAAATCATTGTCCTACGAATTTTTACTATTTCAAAACGTCTTTTAATTGGAAACGGAGGGAGTATTAAAGAAAGAATTTAACTATTATAAAATTAGGGATCATATTAAGTACGATAATTAATTAGGGATCAAAGTATCTTGTACGGTGATTTTAGGTAACGATAGATAGTTTAGGGACATATTTAGGTAATCGTATATAATTGAAGGATGATTACAATAATTAACCCAAGTTTTTTAATTAATTTTGGTTTTCTTTTTCTTTATTTAAATAAATTATCATTAATTAATATATAGTTTGATTTTTTAAGGTTAAATATCAATATAGTTGTCTGAATTAATATTGTTTTCATATTCGTAATTTTATTTCGATCAAATTCGTACATAATTAATTTAGTTCCTTTGTTTGTAAAAAACTTCAATTGAACGTATATAATTACTCATTCTAAAATATTTTAATCTTCATATTCGTAAAAAAAATCTAACTAAATTTGAACCCATAATATGAGGTCCAAACATTCATAAAAGATTTGAAATTAAATCTTTAAATAATTAATTCAGTTTCATATTTGTAAAATATTTGCGGGAGCGTAACTATGTCATTGAATAAAGTACTAACTACGCCTCTGCATACTGGAACTAGCCGGGAAAATACACCCGAAGTCTCTAAAGTTATTGTTTTTATTTTAATTAATCCTTAAAAAAAATTAGTTCAATCTAATCTTACATGTTATATTCGTTAATTTAAGTTAATTTTCACTGTCAGAAAAGCAGCTAGCTAACGAAGACAAACGTCAGTTAAATTATTTTATTATTTTTTCTGATAAAGTGGTCACTTCCACGGACCTACCGGTGCAGACACAACTCAGTATGCAGACACAGTAAACACATTAACTCGGTTTGCAATGCCGTATGATGGACCGTCTGATCTGAATACACGTGGTTATCAGATGGTGGCTGGGGCCGTTGATATAGGGTTGTTTAGGAAAGCTGCCGTAGAAGATATGGAGAGGTTTAAGATGAGTTTGATCCAAGGGTCTGATGATGGGAAGCAGGATGGTAAAGATGGTGACGTGGAGTATTGGAGCGATTGGTTTATTTTTTCTTTTTTTTTCTTCAATTTTCCGTAGCAAAATAATGAATTCGGGTTTAGTTTGTTGTCTTTTTTAGTTTCTTAAACCTACAAATTTATTATTAAAAGTTCAAAATCGAACATACATGATAAAAATCGAATCTAAATGATCAAACCTGAACCTAAACGATAAAATTCAAACCTAAATGGTCAAAACTGAGCTTAAATGATAAAACCAACTTACACCATTAAAATCGAGTAACATAGTCAAATTTTGTCAAAAAATTTTTTTTGTCAAACATGACATTTTTAATCTTACTTAATAAAAAATATATTTAAATGAATTAATGGGTAAGTATAAATTAAATAGGTATAAATAGGTATGGATACTCGTTTAACAAATTATATGGTCATAAAATTACATGAACTATTTTTTTTTTTTTGAGAATTAACTAAAATAAAAATAATAACTTAGGATCGGTGTGTTTTCCCGAGCTAGCCAGTGACACCAGTCAACGTCCACCACGACCACACATAGTAGAGATGATTTAGCCCATCTTAGTCCGGGAAAAGGAAGAAAAAAAACTAGCTTCCTGATAATCCGTGGAACGGGATGAGGGGTTTTCTGTCAAATGGCGAGCCGGAGTATGATGGTTGAAGCCTCACGGGTGACCTGCAAAGCACCGGAAGTGTTTTCCGGCGTAAAAGCTCCAATGCCCAAGTCAGTGTTCTGATTTCAGTGTAGAGAAAGTGTAAGTATTTTTCTGTGTGTGTTGAGTTAAAGAAGAACCTTCCTTTATGTACCTCCCTCTAGTCCTTATGCAGGGCTAGAGTGGTTAGATCTTCTGACATCCCTTCCCCTTTTTCCTCAGCAGGTGGTCTAGGAGTAGGGATTCATCATTGTAACGTGGAGTGTAGACCTTTTTTGGGGGGATAAAGTAGTCCCCTTGTTCAGTTATTAGATGATGAATTGATGGGAGCAGGTTATCCTCCCTGCCAACTTTGACTAAATGTGTACTGACTACTGAGTATTATATAAATTATACCTGTGAGGGGAGCTTAATATCTGTGCCCAATCGGTATGATGCCGTTGGGGTGGAATCGGCAGGCTGCCGTTGTGTAGAATCGGCTGGATGCCGTTTGGTGACACATTGACCAGGTCAATGTATATAACGGTGCCGATCCGTTTCCTCATGCTTTGGCGGATGGATCGGCCTCGTCCCGATTTGAGACAATCGGGCTAGACTTGTCCTTTGGTCACTTGAGTAGCTAAATCATCAACCATCCTTCTACTCGGCATTCTTCGCTCATCATTGCTCGATCCTTTTAGATATATCGCCAGAGGAGAAGGAGAAGAAGGTATTCTTCGTTTTTTTTTTAAACATCTTTACTTCCATCGTTATAGTTTGGTTTGTCTATGGTTTCTTGCATACTGTATCTCTGCTTTTGTGTATGGATTGCTAGAATGTGTTAACGAGATTTAGAAGTTAACACCATGTATGCCTATATGGTTTTATGGAATAGGATGGATTTGAAAGGAATGGTTTCCCTTGTACGAGACAAATTTAGAGGAAGAAAATCAAGAGAAAGGAATGCACAGGAGAGGACATGCTTTTGTTCTCTTGTTCTTTTCTTTCTAATACACTCGAGAAAAATATCAGGGCCTACCAGGGACGGATCCAGCCCATGGCCAGGGTGGGCGCAAAAAAAAATTACATTAAAGATTTAAGTAAACTTTACCCTTTTGTCAATCAATAGAACGCTTGGCCCAATGGTAGTGTGTCTTACTGCAGATCACAAGGTTGCGTGTTTGATTCACAAAAACCCCTTTTTTTTAAATTTGTTGACTTGATTTTTAATGTGCACAAAACCAAGAAAATTGTAATTGTCTGAGCTCGGGTTCAAACTCAAGACCTTCATTGTGTGAGCATACGTGATAACCAACTACACCACCCAGACATGGTTGATATGCAATAACTTTTTATATAAATATCCAGCCTCTTTCTCATCACAAGTATTCAACTTTTTTAAAGGATGATTATTTTTTTCTTTTCTGATACACCACAGATTATCTAAATCAGCCATGAATATTCAATTGATAAACAAAGAACTGATCTACGGACTCAACATTACAGAGAAACATGAATTACTAATACAACACTTGAGACTTTATCGGTATTATTGCGTTGAAAGTACACATTTTATATATATAACCATGTACAAGTGGGGAAAAAACACAATACAGAAAAACGGAGACCTAAATGAAATTGTCCTAACTTTTTATACTTATTTACTTTTGGGTTCATATTTATAAATAGACTAAACTTGGTAATTGTGATCGCATTAATTAACTTCAAATTATATTATGGTCTCGAGGTATTAGTGTTTGCCAAACCTAATTAACAATTGTAAAAAGTACGTATATTGTATGAATTCTAATGTATAATTAATTTTTTTCTATATTGTTTTCTTATTTATCTTTTTGTTAAGTTTATTTAAATATTTGTTATTTAGTGACGTATACAAATACTTTTAAGCATTTTTTCAATTTTTCGTTCAGCTCGTTTACCTTCTCTTTAAAATACTCCCAAAAAAAAAATTCGGGGGCAACCCCCAAACCCCCGCCCGTCCACTTCCTGAAAATAATTTCTGGATCCGTCCCTGGGAGCTACCACTTATCTCTTTCCTGAACTTTGGATGTTTGGGGCGACCAAACTCTATTTCTCCTCGATTCAGAACTAGATAGTACTTTTCCTTCGTTCTTTTTGAGCAAACTAGATACTAGTAGCTAGCGTGGGCAAACGATTGTGTTCAATTCCCATTGATTTTATTAAGACTTTCCAAAATTTTAATAGGAAAAATAATCAAAAGATTCACCTTTTTGTCTTTGTTTTTCCCTCTTTCAGTATGCAGACTACTTGAGAAAGAAGGAAGGAAACTATAGAAGGAAAATGGATAGCATCCTTGGTGCTATTCCTACGATTATTGAGTACTCAATTAATCCAATTAAACGCCATATCAGCTATCCTTTCAAGTATAAGATCAATGTTAAAAATTTAGAGGAGCAAGTTGAAGCATTGAAGAAAGCACGGGAGAGGATGCAACACAAGGTGAATGAGGAGAAAAGAAGTGGGAAGTTAATTGAAAAGGATGTTGAAGAATGGCTGGTTGAAGTGGATGTGATGGTTGTTAGGGAAAGTGAAGAGCTTGTTCTGGCTAGAGTGAAAGCACAGAAGAAATGCTTTTTGGGGTTCTATCCAAATCTGAAAACAAGGTATCAGGTGAGCAGGAAAGCAGAGAAGAAAGCAGGGGAAATTGTAAAGGTGCGACAAAAAAGGAAAGAATTCAGTGCAGATATTTCATATGGTGCTCCTCCACCATGGATTGGAACCTTCTCTACTAGTGATTACAAGGCCTTGGAATCACGAATGTCGATTTTGTTGATTGAGAGAGGATGTGGGTTTTTGTTGATTGAGAAAGAGAGGATGTGGGTTTTGTTGTTTGAGAATTTTTTTTCAGAAATTAAATTTCAATTTTTTTCTAGAAAGAGGATGTGAGTTTTTGTTGATTGAGAAAGAGAGGATATGAGTTTTGTTGTTTGAGAAATTTTTTCCAAAAAATCAATTACAATTTTTTTTCAGAAATTAATTGAGAGAGGATGTGGTTTTTTTTGTTGATGGGGAAAGAGAGGATGTGGATTTTGTTGTGAGAAGAAGGAGAGATGAAAAGTGAAGCGGTGAGAAGAAAGAGAGGATAGATAGTGTGAAAATTATTTTTTTAATATTATTTCTCACGCGGGCCCACCATGCCTTAATCTGTGTAAAAAGTGGGCCCGCGTCAATTAAATAAATCCAGAGGAGTAAGAGATGTGAGAAAACAGAACTAAAGTTAACAAATTTCAACCAAACCACGCAAATCATCACCCCAAAACTAAATTTTAATCTCACTCACTATCTCTCGACAACACATTTCCTTACTTAAAATCTCTATTAATGCGAAAAAGTATTTACGAGGAAAAATTTTGACTGAATCTACCCGTCGAATTTTATCATATTGTTTTACGTTTTCGACGAGTCTCCGGTTAGAAACTACAAAACTTTCCCCTTCCCTTATTCAATTATGCATAACACGCATTATCATATATTAATTAGTTTTTATTTAGGAATTAACGAATTAAAAAGCTTTTAATTACAAAATAATGTAAATATATAAATTTTATCACTTAATTCTTTTAATTTCAATTATATTTTTTTCCCTCTACGAGTGGAATATTTATTTAACTGACATTTAATTAAGAAAAATAAATAATAATGTAAATTTGGAGCATAAAATACAAGTGAGAATTTAACTTCGAGTCCCGTGTCACTTTGTTAAAAAAAAATACGGGCCATATAATTGGTAACCCATAGAAAATTAGAGTGAAATCCAATAGCTTTATACAAAGGAAATCTGTATCGGAGTTGAACTAGGATTTCTGTCTGACTCTACCTTCTTATTACCTCTATATAAAGTCAGTCCCCTATGCTCTTTTGCCCATGAGTCAATCACAATTCTAATTGCGTATTACTAGTCTATAATAGCTTCTTCCTAGTTTGTTTTCAAGAACTCAATCATGGCTGTTCTCTCCGACTATCAAGAACCGAGGAATTCCTCAACTAATCTGTCCTTCAATGCGGTTCTTGATCCTTCAAACCCTCTTGCGTTCTTGGATTCTGCTTTCAATTTCCTGTCCAAAAACTGCGATGCCGCCTCTGCAGCTCTGGTTGATGACTTGAAGGAAAGGATCAAGAAGGAGAAGGCTGACCTGAAAGCGCAGGAGAAGAGGAGGATTGAGAAAGAGAGGGAGAAACAGAAGGAGAAAGAAAGGGAGGAGGCCAAGAAGAAACTTATTGCTCCAAACAAAGGTAATGGCCTTGACATGGAGAACTACTCATGGGGGCAGTCCCTGCAGGAGGTGACATTGTCTGTTCCGGTCCCTCCTGGTACAAAATCGAGACAAGTTTGCTGTGAGATCACCAAGAAAACCCTGAAATTAGGGCTGAAAGGGGAGGCGCCGATCGTGGAAGGGGAGCTGTTTGAGGGTGTGAAGGTGGATGATTGCTTCTGGAATTTGGAGGATCAGAAGTTGGTGTCTGTGCTGTTGACGAAGATTGATGGGATGGACTGGTGGAAATCGCTCCTCAAGGGCGGCCCTGTCATTGACACTCAGAAGGTGGCGCCAGAGCCCAGCAGGCTGTCTCAATTGGACTCCGAGACTCGTTCCTGCGTCGAGAAGATGATGTTTGATCAGCAGCAGAAGCAGATGGGGAAACCCACGAGCCAGGAGATTGAGAACCAGGAGATGCTGAAGAAGTTCATGGCTCAGAATCCTAACATGGACTTCTCCAACATGAAGAACATGAATACGATGATGTAGTTTGATTTCATTATTGTTAGTTCACGGCCAACCTAATTAAGTTTAATTTTGCATTGCTTTTCACATCTTCTATAGAAACTTTGGATGATTTCCAATGGCAAGATATTCTGGTATTCTTGTTACTATCTATTTGTTTATCATGTCTCAACTGAAAATATATATTTCTTATCATATTTGTTTATCTCAATTCTCAGTTTCAATGTAAAACGCGAAAGAATAGTTCTCTCTATATGCTCATTGCATGGCTCCATGGCTTGAATTCTTGTTTGTGTTGCAATCATATAGACCAAAGTCTTACCAGTGGGTGTTTGCTAGTCGATCAATGCAGTACTGAAATCTATTTCGAAAGCCACTTCACAGCAAAAATACTGTAACATTGATTGTTCAGCGTCTTCTGTAGATGTTAAGATTTAGAAATCTGTTAATTATATTAACTAGGAAAGATGCTTGGATTTCGTAACGGGAGGAAATGATAAATCTGTTAATACCCAAGCCATACAGCCTCAATTGGAGGTAACTCCAGCTTTGCATATTCACTCTGATATATGCTACAAGAAATCTGCAGTAATTGACTTTCATATGTACTTAGCCATGAATAAGCTAATTAAGGCTATTCTTGTTGTTCCACTGAATTGGAGGTAACCACAAATTGTGCGAGTTTATTCGATCTTAAAACAGGATTCCATCATTTACTGCAGGGACAGTATTCCTGCACAGACCAAATGAAAAGGACCTGAATCAACTTCGTAAGCACTTTCTGACGAGGATTGGAAGATTATAGGTGTTCATGTCACTACAGCCATTGGATCTATCAGCAATTAGACTTTCATGTAACATGGTTTCAATTGACGTGTATGATAGGGAAACAGTAGGAATAGCGATCAAAAGAAAACTGAAAGATAAACACCACGAATACAAAAATTCACATTGAAAACTAGCATTTTATATATCATTAATTAACTCGACCAAACAAGAGATTTAAGGTCAACTAGTTAAAATTGGAAAGAAACACTGAAAAAAATGTGCAAAGTTAAACTGAACTAGTAATTAATATGTATCATTTACATTGTAAGAGAGAGTTCTGTTCTGTTCCTATTTAGCTGTCTGCCAAGGGAAGAAGACTTTGCTGTTTTGCATTTCTGTCAAAATCTACAAATTTCCCATGTTTTTGATTCTGATATTAAAGGGGAAGGTAACACTCGAGTGTCGAGCCCATTCGAACCCAAGTCATTGCTCGTAGCCTGGTAACTTCACACCAGCATTGTTGTTTAGGTCTTAAGAACAGTTTTCTTTTTATGTTATTTTCGTACTTCCAAGGACAAAATCAAGAACAGTCCTTTTACTTATTGTTTTATTGCTGGAAACTCTATAGAACCAAAACCAATAGTTGAACGCTTAATGATCACAGAAATTGGAAATTAGGACCCCTTAAAAGGTTTCATAAAGGAAAGCAAATCTGCCTCTGCATCTCACAGCAATCAAACAAAGTGCCAACCAATCTCATTACTGTAAAATAAAGTACTCATCTTTCATTAATAATTTCACACAATTATGTCTTATTACGAGGGAATTAGATTGTGTTTTACTAATACTAACCATGTAGTAGTCTTGACAAAGTGAAGATAAAGTAGATACAGTCCTGAAAAGGTTGAACAGAGATTAACTAAACTGACTTCTCCACAAGGGAAATTGGTCAGAGTACATTACAATACAAGGTGATGATCAAAAGTCAAAACAGATACAGTGTCCACTCTCTCCTTCTGCTATATAAAATTCTGCTTTTCTTACAAGATAATTGGACTAAAGGGACATTAAGACTCCTTAGACTTACTAAAACATTCTTCCAATTGAAATGTATGATGCCATGAGATTAGAACAATCAAAACAAAACTGAAAGATAAACGCAAAGAATTCAAAAAACTAGAGAATGATTGGCATTAAAATTAAATTAGATTTTATCATTAATCAAGGCCAGCTAATTAAACTTGGAAAGAATCCGAAAAGCTATGCAAAACTAAACTTAGATTGGCGATGTACTGATTATTAATAATTAAACTACATCATGTTATTCATGTTCTTTCGGGGGTATTTGGTATCATTCCAATCCATTCGCAATTCTGCCAAGTTTGGAAATGCAACCTGGAAAACCGATCATGGAAGAACATTTTACATCCCTTGCTTTCTATTTGTAGAGCATTCACAGGACTGATAACAAGATGAAGTTTCCTACTATGAGAACAAAAAATGTGTTTGTTCAAACAAGGTCATGCTCATATAAGCATTGCACTGATGGGAAATTAAAAAAGTAAAAACAAGAAAAAAATAAGGATTGGATCAAATTTGTGACGGAGGCATACTCATAAGTTAGGCAAAAACAGATCGAAATTCGAGAAGACATACATGTAAAAAGAATTGTAAGAAGATCTTTAGCAAACTGACCTTATCATCATCATCAATCAGTGATGTAGTAGCTACAGGTTGAATTTCATCAACGGCCTTTGACACTCGTCCCCTTAGAAATGATGAGATAAATGGCTTCATATTAGGACAATTGTCGACAGTGATCATTTCTAAGGATGAAAATTCTAGGATGCCACTTCCTGAATTGAAGCTGATTAAGTTAGGCAAGGAATCGAGAACAATAATTTGGAGTCGAGAGAATATGAAGATGTCTTGTACTTTTGCTACTGATTCCCCTACATTCTCCTCCTGTGTGATTATTTCTTCCAAAGCAATGCAATTTATTATTTCAATGGTCATGAGTTTCACGAGGCACAGTGATGTTGTATGAGTTCAATTCATTTCATTAATTCAATTCAATTAGAATTCAATTGAATTGAATTAATGAATGAACTCTAATGATTGGTATAACAATATGAAATTGAAAGAATTCAATTGAATTGAAATGAACAAATTGTTTGTTATGGCTAAGAAATTATTTCATTTTACTTATTTGACCATTATACCCCTAAATTAAAATTTACCCATAAAATAAAATAAAAAAATTTATAAGTGATCAAATTAGGAATAAGCAATATCTAATTTAGTGATCGAATTATACCCCTAATGCGTCAAATTCGGAATAAACGACACCTAATATAGTGATCGAATTATCGAATAATTTCGAATAAAAATACTGAAAAGATAGACAAAAACAAATAGAAATTAGAAAAAAAAAATGGACTTAGGCTATGAAAGCTTCACCTGTATGGTAACATGTTCACTGGCACAATACCAGATAGTATCGGTAAGCTGTCGAAACTTGAAGAACTTCACTTGCATGAGAATAAACTATCTAGTCATGTTCCATCAAGCCTTGGCGATCTAAAAATACAAATAAATTATATTTACAAGTTAAAAGGTGGATAAAAAAGAGAATCAATTAACATTACTTGGAACGATACAATCAACATCCAGTAACAGGACCTTTCTTACAAGTTACAACACCAAATATTCTGAATTAGACATACCATGTATAATTTTTGTACGGTAGCATTAAGGCTGCCCTCCCAGCACCGTTTCTCTTTTCCTTCCGTCTGTCGTACTCTCCTTAGTTTAGGCGCGGTTACGACTCCCTGAGAAAAGATTTTCATCTTGGGGCATTCTCTCACAACTACATCTTTCAGTATGAAGAAACCTAGGTCGTGGTCAATTTCAAGCTAAGTTCTTTTGCCAACTGTGTACTCTTGAAATCATAAACCTTCCTGATCACCATCTTACTTTCCCATCCCACTTCGTTCTAAGATTCCTCAATGTAGAAAACTTCACTTTGGAAAATGCCATGTTTGAATTGATAACCATACATGAGGGGACAAATGGTGAGGATACATCTGTTGGGAGTCTCGAGAAGTTAAGGAATCTGAAACTGTCTAAACTTCCCAGGCTCGTGCATTTACATTTCCATCTCTGAAAGATGTAGTTGTGAGAGAATGCCCCAAGATGAAAATCTTTTCTCAGAGAGTCGTAACCGCGCCTAAACTAAGGAGAGTACGACAGACGGAAGGAAAAGAGAAACGGTGCTGGGAGGGCAGCCTTAATGCTACCATACAAAAATTATACATGGTATGTCTAATTCAGAATTTACTTCCATTTTAACCTGCTTCTCATCTAAACATTCAAATAAAAAAAATAAAAAAATACAAAGCTCACATATACATAAGCTTAGGGCCATTATCTGTGGCCATCCCACCAGCCATATCTGCATCAAGTTGTGTATGTGGTGCAGGACCCATCATCAGCTTCACTCTGCATTTAATAACAAAATGTTATAAAGGTTATCCTCTCCACTATTTAAAAATACTTTCATGGTTGAAATAGTGCTAAAGGGAGTCAATCTCAGCTTAATTGTAACTTCCATGAGCTTGAAAAAAACAGTCTTTCTACAACAAAGAAGGATTCACTAGCTAAGTTGTGTGAATCCTAAGCTGAGCAGTCTGAGTTCACAGGTCAACTTAACATGGTATTAAAAAAAGAAGAATAAAAGTATAAAATGAATCAACAGAGTTTTAACGATGTATAAAGAAGCTGGTAGATAGTTGATAATGAAAACCAATGGCACTGACGAGCAGAACAGAAAATTGAACTTGTTATAGAGATGTAGAAGTGAAATAGGGCCTCACTGAGTAGGTACAAGACTAAAAGATAGGCAAACTCTAGCAAGTTAATTCAACACCTCTAATGTGTCTTTGTGCAGACTTGAAGAGTGATATAATAGGATTCTCATCTCTTAATTAGCAACAAATAGGACATCAAAACCAAAAGATGGCTAATAAATCAACTACTTCTCTATTCGAATGAACTTCCCGCTGTCATTCCTGAATCATTAACAAACTTGACAGAACTGGTGCATTTAGATCTCCAAAGCTGAGGGAACTCGATCTATCAGACAATCTTCTGGTGGGCAAAGTTGAAAAATAAAGCATTTCTACACAAATCAACAGAATAGTAAACTAGTTCCTCCTTTGATTTTATTTCACTTCTACCAAATTACAAAACTAAAGATAGAGATCAGCATCAGTTGGAATTAACTTCCGAGTAAAATCTAGATTGACGGTATGATAGAACAGGTTTTTCATTGCATACCTGTGAGATTTTCCAATGTGGAACACTCCTTCAGCCATTTCTGGAAACTGAATCTACAGTGAACTTCTGAATTTTCCACCTCCATTATCAACTAATGCTGGGACATGAAAAAAAAGAACAAATTTCAAATGAAAAAAAAAGAAAGAAAGGCAAAGCAATGAGAATTTGCAGCATGTCTCAATTTTCAACTTGTGACGTCTAAAAAACACCAAAGCAGCAAAACCAGGAGCTTCGCCAACACTCAAGCAGATTAAGAATGGATATTGAGTTGGTAACATCACAATTGAGAACTAAAAAATCTGATCTTCCTTGAGAGTGCCCGGAAGTTCCTTTGAACAACTAAAGTTTAAAATACAAACAACATTCTTTCGTAATCTCCCAGTTTCATTCTCAATCAAATAATTATTGAAACTAACTAAGTATCCAAATGCATAAATATTAATGGGGGAACTTTGTAAATGAGGAATACCTGAACATTTATAATAAGAATTAATAGCAGGGATTTCCACAAACTGAGCTATGCGACCAATCTTTTGGGGGGGACGAATGCATCAACACTAAGGAGATGTCTTCACAAGGTTAGCCAGTTTTTCCCCATTCATACGAGACTAACAGGAGCCTTAAGCTGAAAATACATGACAACCAAAATGCACCTTAAAGACAAAATTGCTGGCATACTTTCAGTTGTCAATTGCGAGTATCACGGAGAGAGACTTTCAACGCTCTATCCTCTTAGCCATATCATGCTTCCCATAATTCTTCAAGCCATCAGTGACCATATCAAAACACCTAGAAAATGGCATCAAACCCATCTCAGTCATCTCCATCAAATAGTTTGCAGCCTCCACATATATATCAGAGCAGTTAAGTGAAAAGGAGCAAAACCCAGAACATAAAAACACGTTTTCCCAGATACCCACACAAAAAAATCATAAGAAAAGTTTGGAATTGAAGTACCAGCAAAGTCTGTGACCTTATCAAACTTGAGAAGTGCAGTGATGATGAAAAACAGTAACTGGTAGCCTACCTGCACAAACAGTAAACAGCACCCCAAGAAAATTCTACCCTGGTCCATTGCTAGTAAACTTAGAATTTGAATTCTACCCTGGTCTATTGCTAGTAAAAGGATAATATAAATTTCCACAACCCAAGCAATCGGAATGTATAGTTATATCTAAGACGCAGTTGAAGGTGAAGAAACATAATGCATTTGAAATGTGAATGAGGGTTAAGAACACAGAATTGCTAAAAACAAAATACAGACCTGGTTCTTGTTAGCATCAACCAAGATAACATTTGCCAACTTCGATTGTACTTCACTTGTTTTGTTTTTTACACCAACCTACAGATGGAGTGTAACACTTAGCAGCCAAACTAAGTATACAAGCAAATATACTAATTCAAACCATGCATGAAAATATTCATGGTTAAAGCTGCCATATTAAAATTAGCTTCCCGTCGAGCCATTTACTTATCCAAAATTCCAACCCATTGGAGCAAATTTACATAGAGGATTCTGAAGGGATAAATCGGATATTGTTGCATTTTCTACAAATTAACCAACTTTAAACATAAGCCAAAATGCCAACTGGCAACCGCCAAACAACAGTCCAAAATCCATATAAACACAATGAACAGCTTGCTGCAAGCAAATAGAAATAATAGAAGTTAAGAACAATGACGTAAATAAACTGTAAACCAACACTCACTATGTAAGGAACTGGTGCATCCAAAAAGTCCAGCATATCATGGCAAAATCTGAAAATTTATGCAGATAATTAGAAACCCAAGAAATAGACCAGACAAGATTCCTGTATAGTAAAAACTAATAGGCTAGAAGGAAACCATACAGGCATTAGCAAGCTTTGCCACCGAAAGGGACGGATCAAAGGAATAATTGATAAAACTGAAGCAGACAAGATTCCCTGTATAATGAAGTATTTGAAATCAATATGATTGAAAAGCATAATTGATCCTATCTACAAAGATCATATTTTAGCAACAAAATGAATACAAATTTATCCAAATACAATTTCTAATTTCTTCAAGGGAGGAATCCAACTTGTGTCATTCATCGACTCAAGTGAGATGCATTCAGATCAAACTAACCTGTCCTTAATAATTCAATCATCTATCCATGTGCATGAATCTACTTGGAAACCCACAAGCTAATAGAAGTTTGTCTCCTAACTTGAGGATAAAAATGAAAAGGAAAAAAAATAACTACCAAGCTAATGGAATCTCTTCCCCTGCCATATCTTCCAGAATTGGTTACAACTACCAAGTTAACATAGTTTTTTCTCCTCTTTAGAACCAAAATGGAAAAATGTTCAGATCAGATGGCATGGCATGAATGATACATACCAAATTGGAACAAACAACAACGATCTGCTTCTCCAGCAATGCACCGGCAAACATTGTTAAGATCTGAAAGTAAGGAAAATTGCAGCCACAGTTCAGTTTCATGAAAACCTCTATGATAGAATACCGTTATAAAATAACTTTATACACCCTGATGACTACATACCAGTACCAAAACAACGTCAAGTCGAGTCGTATTGAGAAAATTAACAGATAACAACAAAAGACAAAAATAATATTTAAATTCAATGGCTAATCTCAACATCAGACTCATCAAACAGTATAGCAAAACAACTACCATTTATATCTCCATACTTAGGATGAGTACGAAATACGTATGCAACCTTCCCTCCTAAAGATGTATGTGTTGCTTGACAATGAAGAGAAAGAGTTAGGCATGTAAAGAAAGCTGCCTATACAATCATATCACCAGCAAGAAAAACACTGTTTCTCCAAAGCAGAATACCCATACATGGACAAGACGCAAGGATCCACATATGCATGCAACAGCCCACGTTGATAACGCAGTTGCCTCCTCCTCCGCCAAGAGTGCACCGTGTGCCTGATACAAATAGTAACAATACTGATTGTTAAAAGAAACAACAATTAAAAGTACTTTTAAGTTACAGAAAAAACACATGATAGTTGAAGGGATGTAAGCTTGTTTTATCCTACAAGATACCTCAGCAAATTCCAGACTCGAGCGGCATGATCTCAAGTCAATAGTCGAGCCATTATCATGCAACACCCTTTCATCAGTTCTATGGTATTCTAAGGGATGAAGGTGCTCCAGAGGCTGAAACATAAGTGTAGAACCCCTGGCTGGGCAATGTAACCTGTGATACTCGCATAGAATCTGCAACGATCCATGCTTATTTGCCTGGAAAAATAGCGAAATTGGGAATTTTAAGGGGATGTCAGTGTAAGAATAGAGCCTTTGAAACCATATAATAATAATACTTCTAAATACTGGCATATTCAAACCTTAGCCCATTCAAGAATATCATTGTGATCACTGGAATCTTCCTGGCCAGAAAAAGATGCCTCTTCTGTTTCCGTATCATCAATATCACTCCTAAAATTCCTGTCCTCACTGGGAGAACCGTGGAAGCTGCATATAAGTAAAATTTCAGGCTCTCAGAACACAAATGCCCATCAATAAACATAAATAAAGGACGGTAAAAGAGATCAATGTGATAGAACCATATTAAAACTGAGTACCAAGACCAGTGATAAAAACCAGATTGTATCAACAAATTAACTAAGGGATGAAATCATCCACAAAATGCAGGAAAAGATTATTGACCCAGTGAAGATTGCAAGCAACTAGAGCATGAAACCAGCTGAGCATTGGAGCACAACTAGACCAGGTAGACAAAGGAAAAAAAGACATACCTAGAGGAAGATTCAGAGCTTTCATACTGACAATAGCGCAGCAGTGGCAGAGCCGCATTTGGTAAACGCCTTTCTCCTGCTTGCTTGCTTGCTTGCTTGATGTTAAATCATCAACACTGGTACTGCAATCTTCAAGAGTTGAACCACCAGATTCTCCTTTAGCTGAAACCATCTCTGTTTCACAAGTAATTGGCGGAACAGCATTATCATCTTCACCTTTATTCGACAAGTTAAAGTGCTCCTCAACTACTTGATGCTCCAGCTGAGTGCCATTATCAGTAACACACCCCAGTGGAGAATTTTCTAAGCTTGACTGAGAAACATCAGCTGTGCCATCTTCCACGTCGTCTGCAGCTCCATTATTCAGTGATGTTCCACCTAAGTTTTCTAAATTCTCTGTCTTGCTATATCCATCAAAGGGTTCCAATGCTAAAAGATCGATATTTTTTGTTAATAGCTCCAGCCTTTCTTCAGTGAAGATGCTACAAGAAAACGGTGCAATGTAAAAGTAAGAAACAAAGCGGGGAAGAAAATAACAACAAAAATTGCATAGGGATTGTTTTTGCTACCAAAAACAACATCTTTAGACTGAATTATCCGTATATTATTAGGGAAAAAAGTAAGGATTTAAGAAAAAACTATGACAATAAATTAACCAGATGCGCACCTACTTAATATGCCAAAATGCAATTCAAAGAATGGAAGCCTTGAAAGAATACAGTAACATCTGCGTGTGGTCAGAACATAACGGCTCAAAGTTGAGCTGGAAGACTGTCTATCGGAAATAGTGGAAAGCAATCCTGAGGGTTTCTGAACAACTTCTTCAACTAATACACAGCATCCATACAATGTTGAATCATCAGCAACCTAAGGCAGTAAACAAGAGGTTTAAAGTAAAATTCTGCCGTAAGGTCGAGTTTAAAATAAAGCTCTACCAAATCCATGGACATAATATTTCATACAGGAAATCTGATTAAACAAATGCATACCAGAAAAAGTCTATTTAAAAATATGTGGGAAATGAATGAGTAACAAAACTAAAAGCGGCATGATATTTTTTAAGGTTACCTGTAAGCGGAATACAAATGACAAGTCACTTTGCTTGAGGTGCTCCTGCAAAATAAGCACCGCAAGGATTGGGATCTATGATTGAAATGTAATTCAGAAATGATATGTGCACAGTTAACTATTTTTTTATATAAAAAAAATCTTGCATCAAACCATCAAGATTACCGTACACAACTACACCAACTAAATTATCATCCTACACTAGTTGAGACAAGCTACATGAATTTATTCATTTAGTTCAGCAGTTATAAAGCCAAAGACAAAAATGGCTGCATTGTAACCAATATTATCCTACATCATTAACATACAAATAGTAAAGATGAACTAGGATAAGGCTCAAGAATAACCTACAGTGGTGTTTGGGAAGAACTTAAAGCAGGTGAGAGTTAAGAGGATTAGGGAAATTAGATAGAGCAGATGTAAGGAACCACACCATACAGTAGCAATAGGTACCTGCCCAAGAAGAATTTCATTCAACTCACTCATAGAAGGAGTTTTCTCAACAGCATGAACCTGGATCACAATAAAGAAAACATCTCAATAAAATAAGAAAGGAGAACAATGAAAACCAGTAAAATATAAATATGGATTCAACCTTTTGAGAGAACTACCCAACATCTATAAGCTCAATTCCAATCTATAAGGGATCAGAAACTAAAAACATATGATCCAAGTTCACACCATATAGATAAACAAAGACAACTGCCCATGGAGATTTGTTTTCAATAAAGCTATTTTCAGTGGTGTAGAATGGATCCATAAAAATAGTGTTTTCTGTTCATTCCCCCCAAAATGCACAGGGTCAAAAATACTTCTAAATTTCCTTTTCTCACTCCGAAGCGAGGATACTTTCATGCTTCACTAATGCTTCGCAGACAACAAGCTAACCACTAATATTATCACAGTTAATTATTAACCATAAAAAAGAGGTCCACAGAAACCAGCAATTATGTATCCAACCTCAACGCCACCAGGGAAACAGAACGAAAGAAGATCTTTGGTTTGAAGTGGCAGTTGTTTTTCTGGAGGGTAGACAAATAAAACCTGAAAGAAAAAACAAAAAACAAAAAACATCACCGCGTGTGGAAGAAAAGAAAAATTGAGCAATCCAACAACTTTTGGCAATTCATTAACAAGAAAAATCTCACCTGAGGCTCTGGAATGGGTTCTATGCGAGAATGATTTTGAGAGCCAAGTGCTCCATGCAACCTCCCCCCAGAACTTTCAAACTTTCTGGCAATGTATTGCCTCTGAAGTGCCTGAAGATCACAATTAGGAGGCAGTCCCACAACTACCATGCTCTCAAAAAAGTCTTGATGGTTCCTTCCACGACCTATGATCCTGCACGCTTAAAATAACAACACATTATCAAAACTTTAAAAACTCAAACCCAAGTTCCAATTTGCTCAGTAGTCAATAATAAAGAATGAAACACTTTTAGTAGAAGTTTCAGTACAACCAAGACATATCAAATAGCATTCAACAAATCACTTGGAGCATTATTCATCAAAGATACACTAAACCCTAATCTCAAACTACTCCGAATCAGCTATATAGATTCAATACTCCAAAGAGTAAATAGTATCAGACATATCACAACCAGCAACATCACTTATAAACACTACGCTGGATGAAAGCAGAGCGAAAACAGAAACATCATGAGCTTAAATAAGCCAAAGGGAGGCCACTTTGACGAATTGGCATACCAAGTACTGCAACTGACAATTGGCCCACTGCCGCTTCTGGCTAGTCAGAACTTCGGGATTGTATGGTCCACTCTTCACTTCCGGAGGAGGGGAAGAAAACCCATTCAGCACTCGAGAAACTTGGTGCTTTAGCTTCTGGAATTGGCTATCACCGTGATCATCCTTGGATGAGTACACCACAGACGGCCGCGGAGACCGTGCAGCAGTGGCTGCGGCTGCTGCTGCAGCAGCAACTGCCCTCGCCACATCCTCCGTCGTCTGCATAAAGAACGACGCACTCCATCCAGGACTTCCGGTGTATTACTAGTCTATCACAATTCTTATTGCGTATTACTAGTCAATAATAGCTTCTTCCTAGTTTGTTTTCAAGTACTCAATCATGGCAGTTCTCTCCGACTATCGAGAACTGGGGAATTCCTCAACTAATCTGTCCTTCAATGCGGTTCTTGATCCTTCAAACCTTCTTGCGTTCTTGGATTCTGCTGTCAATTTCCTGTCCAAAAACTGTGATGCCGCCTCTGCAGCTCTGGTTGATGACTTGAAGGAAAGGATCAAGAAGGAGAAGGCTGACCTGAAAGCGCAGGAGAAGAGGAGGATTGAGAAAGAGAGGGAGAAACAGAAGGAGAAAGAAAGGGAAGAGGCCAAGAAGAAACTTATTGCTCCAAACAATGGTAATGGTCTTGACGTGGAGAACTACTCATGGGGGCAGTCCCTGCAGGAGGTGACATTGTCTGTTCCGGTCCCTCCCGGTACGAAATCGAGACAAGTTTGCTGTGAGATCACCAAGAAAACCCTGAAATTAGGGCTGAAAGGGGAGGCGCCGATCGTGGAAGGTGATACAATCCTAGGAACCTCGCAAACCCTAGTGAGGTTAATTGACGAGTCGCGAGCGGCCCAGGGGTTGGAGCACACGAAGGAGCACGCTAAGAGAGCCTTGGAGAGCCAAGTGAGGTTAGCGAGGGCTCATAGAGCCAAGTTGAAGGTCAGCGCACGAGGGAGACGCACGCAAGGACAAGCAATGCGCGAGGAGCATGCGCATGGAGATGCGATAGAGTCAGGCTGAGCCAAGAGGATGAAGATCAACTCCGATTGGACTTCTGGACAAAATACAAGACCCTTCTATGTGTTAGAAAGGACGAGGCCAGAAGATTCTTTGGAAGCTTCGTTAATTGAGCCTGTGAATGAAGACATGGGCTGAAATGCATGAGCAGCTTGTCACTTTCTTCAGCGAACACAGGATTATGGAGAACAAAGACCATCTTTCCCAACAATCAAGAAGAAATTTAACTAAATTATAATGCAGTTCATGCCTTTAGCATCAGACACAGATTATGAAGAACAAAGCATTAGAACTCACAAAAGACCCAGCCCCCAGAACAAAACCCCTCTGTTATTTTGTCCAAAAGGGTTTAACGGAGAACAACAAAAATCAACCGTATTCAATAAAGAATCTTTGTTTGGGTTTTAAATTAATGGCAGTATGATCAAAATCCCCCATTAAATCAAGTAAAAAGATGCTGTCAATTGTTGTTCATAAGTTCCAGGCATCCCTATAAAAAATATTGCCTCTTTTTTCCCCTCAGAAAAGAATTCAAGGCATCCCTATAAACAACATTTTGGCTCCCTCACTGAACTGCAACAGTACAACCGTTGTCCTACCATAAAACTGCACCCCTGGTGAGAGCAAATCTTACCATTCTGGTACTGTGATAAGAGACTTCAAAATCTGAATAATTCGACAGCTGTTAACTCTTAAATTGCATGCAATTGGTCACAATTTTTGGACAAACACAACATATTTTTGCAATAGATAGTATTTTTGAAAGGCATTTATAAGCAAGGCTACAAGTACAAAGTATAGGTTTATGCCCAAGTGAAGATGTTGCAGCTAAATGCCTAGTGCGTGAGGCAAGCTGCTAACAACACTGCCACAGGGCTGATAATTTGTACAAGATTGGGTACTAACGTTCTTCATGTTTCCAGCTGCTAGTTGAGCTCATTTGTTTGCATGTGTACGAACACAAGGGTTGAGAATCCATGGGAACAAAATTGTTCCATCCTACTGGCTACATGATGGATTGTCAAAATTCTTGCATACTTTGTAATAGCAAGAGCCTAAAAGGGAGAAGGACAAGAAAAACTGACTCTACATTCTACATAATGATTGATTTGATTAGTGTAGTTGCGTTTAAGGGAAAAAAGAGGGCGAAATGAAAAATAATTTAATCCAAGAAAGTACCAAAAATTGAAATAAATCACCCTTCTTGCAATCATCTCTTTTCTCTCTTTTCTACTATTCCTGGCTTTCTTCCTCCTTTGAATAGAAAGGTTTCACCATTTCAGGGGGTTATAAAGGGAGGTCAATCCACATAAACATTTGATTTTTCATCCATCTCTAAGGCTACCAAAAATTTGAAGCACAACATATATCTTCTTTGCAACTTAAATGTAACTCCAAGCAAAACTTAAATCGAAATCGACAACATTTTAGGAGAAAACAAAGCATAAAACAGACCAACAGTATGCACTGTTAATAAATTGATATGAACTCAACACCTCGAAATTTTAGAAGCAAAATTCCAAAAAATTCCAACCCATACTGAGCAAATAGGGAGCATGATACAGGTACTAGCAGCAATCAAAGGAAATCCACAGTTTACATGAAACGTTGCTAAATAAATTAAAAACAGTGTAAAGGAAAGAATTGGGAAAGAGGAAAGTGAATCCGTGCCTGAGAAGGAGAGTATTGTTGCATGAGATGAAGAAGATTGGAAGTGGATTGTACGGCCTGAGAAATCTGGTCCGCCACCATTGCTTTTGCGGTGCCGGTCCCTTCTCTGCTGCTGCCTCCACCTCCATCTCCGCCGCCGGACGTTACTGCGCTGGACGACATGGCTCTCTCAATTTGCTTCACTGTTTGGATTGTCTGTTTGTATATATTTCTGGGCTTTTTTAGAATGGCCAGCTTGTACCCAGACTCAGTCGAGCCTTTTATCTATTTTTAAAAATTAACCAACGGATTTTTTCAATATTCTCCATCGTACTTTTCTATTTTCTAAAATTTTTGGCATCATTTTTCTGGTTTTTTTTTTCATTTGAGTAGTGAAGTGAGTGATGTGTACAGGAATGATGTGATGTGATGTACCCGCTAACTAAGCGATCCAGACCACTTCCCCCCACTAATTACTCTCTTCGGTTCTTAATAAACGTCGTTCTAACTCCTTGCACGTGGCTTAAGAAAATAAGTGGTAGGGAAAAAACGAGGTATTTTTTTACCATACTACCCCCAGCCTCCCTAGCTATTTACAACTGATGGTTGGCTCAATTCTGAGAGTTGCTAGCTTGAAACCGGCTGGGTTGATGCATGTTGATGGCTTGAAACCGACTGGGTTGATGCAAGTTGATGGCTTGAAACCGGTTGGGTTGATGCAAGTTGATGGCTTGAGGAGATGGAAGACGGAGACTCAGCTTGGCTAGGTCACGGGCTTGGCCTAGCAGATTTGAGCATCAATGCAATTCCATATATAGTTGCTTCTACTTTTACATTTCCAAACGAGTTTTTATTTGATAAATAATCAACACGCGTGAATAATCATAATAGGCCAAAATTTTATTTTAATTACTTTATAAAATTTTACTTTATTTCAAACCCGAAATAATTAATTTATTTCTCATGTTCTTTTTAAGTTTTTATTTATTGATAATATAGTATTTTTTTCTATTTTTATTTCGTATCATTTCTTTTATTCTATTTTATTTCACATTTCGGTATTTTCTGTTCGAGTTTTTATCAGTTTTGAGCAAAAAAAATTCTCGTCCCGATCAGCTCAAACCGAATAAATAAATAGAAAACTCTAATTTACCATTGTGCCATTATAATTAATTTGGTACAACTTTATTGTTCACCTTCTTCCTCCTCGCCTCTGTTCACCTTCTCCCTTTTCTCCTCCACACAAACCCAACCAAATCAGCACCCTCCAGAAATTCCAATACCAAAACCAAACCAATTCCAACACCAAAATCAAACCAGCACCCTCCAGAAATTGAAACCCGTAGAGAGAGAAAATGAAAATTGAAGATGAAAATTGAAAAAGGAAAAGCTTCCATTACCATGCAAATTTCGGATTCAAACACAAGAGAGATGGAAAATGAAAATTGAAAAAGGAAAAGCTTTCGTTCCCCCGCAAATTTCAGATTCAAACACAAAAAGAGGGAACGAAGCCAAGCCAAGCCGCCGTCGTCGTCACCAGCGCAGGCAGGCAGGGGCACCCTCGTCTTCTCCAGCCTGGGGATCCGAGAACAACATTTGTTGGGGGACTGCTTTTGGGGCGTAGAACGACGATTGTAACGCCCCAGAGGGAGTAGCTAATTACACTTAGAAAAATATTTAATTTATGGAACTAAAAAAATATGATAATTTGAATTGAGTGACTTAATTGAAATCAACGTAGTACGTTCGAAAAAAAAGTACGAACTTTTTTACGGTCAAATAGTAAATCATCCGACTTCCTTGAGATGCGTGCTCAAATAGTAAACGTCGTTTATTTTGCACCGGAAGGAGTATTTTTTAAAAATTAACCAACAAATCCAACAATGATTAAATTTCAATAGACAGTGTGAAAAATAAAATAATATTGTATTTACGCATTTAGTTATTTGAGAATATTATGGAAATAGGTTTGAAAAAAAGAAAAAAAGATACCAAATCGAATCAAAATATTATTGTTGTAATTTAATACTCCCTCCATCATATATTAATTGACGCGAGGAGAGTAATTCCCAAAATTGTGAATTAATTGAAGCCCTCGTGCGTCGTGTCGTTTTCCCTCAGTTCTTTTACTTTTTTCCCTTCGAACGACACGTCGTTTAGACGCATAAACTACATGTCATACCGATGCCCAAACCCAATCAAATCATCTTTTCCTCCAGCGCCACATCTGGCCGCCACCGCCGCCTCCTCTGCAACTCCGGCCGCCCAAACTAACACAAAGACCATCGCTATCATCAACCAAATCCAAATCTATCACTGCCAAATCCAAATCCACCACCGCCATCATCAACCAAACCCATCTTCATCCTCACTGTCAATTACCACCTCCTTTATTTAACAATTTTTTCCAGAAATTCAATTGCAATTTTTTTCCAGAAATTGATTGAGAGAGGATGTGGGTTTTTGTTGATTGAGAAAGAGAGGATGTGGGTTTTGTTGTTTGAGAAAATTTTTCCTCAATTTTTTTCCAGAAATTGATTGAGAGAGGATGTGGATTTTTGTTGATTGAGAAAGAGAGGATATGGGTTTTGTTGTTTGAGAATTTTTTTCCAGAAATTCAATTGCAATTTTTTTCCAGAAATTGATTGAGAGAGGATGTGGTTTTTTGTTGATTGAGAAAGAGAGGATGTGGGTTTTGTTGTTTGAGAAGGAGAGATGAAAAGTGAAGAGGTGAGAAGAAGGAGAGGATAGATGAGTGTGAAAATTAATTTTTTAATATTATTCCTCACGCGGGCCCACCATGCCTTAATCTGAGTGAAAAGTGGGCCCACGTCAATTAAATAAATCCGGAGGGAGTAAGAGATGTGGGAAAACAAAACTGAAGTTAACAAATTTCAACCAAACCACGCAAATCATCACCCCAAAACTAAATTTTAATCTCACTCACTATCTCTCGACAACGCATTTCTTTACTCAAAATCTCTATTAATGCGAAAAAATATTTACAAGGAGAAGTTTTGACTGGATCTACCCATCGAAATTTAGCATATTGTTTTACGTTTTCGACGAGCCTCCGTTAGAAACTACAAAACTTTCCCCTTCCCTTATTCAATTATGCATCACACGCATTATCATATTAATTAGTTTCTATTTAGGAATTAACGAATTAAAAAGCTTTTAATTACAAAATAAAGTAAATATATAAATTTTATCACTTAATTATTTTAATTTCAATTATATTTTTTTCCCTCTACGAGTGGAATATTTATTTAACTGACATTTAATTAAGAAAAATAAATAATAATGTAAATTTGGAGCATAAAATACAAGTGAGAATTTAGGTTCGAGTCTTGTCTCACTTTATTAAAAAAAAATACGGGCCATATAATTGGTAACCCAGAGAAAATTCGAGTGAAATCCAATAGCTTTATAGACAAAGGAAATCGGTATCGGAGTTGAACTAGGATTTCTGTCTGACTCTACCTTCTTATTACCTATATATAAAGTCAGTCCCCTATGCTCTTTAGCCCATCAGTCACAATTCTAATTGCGTATTACTAGTCTATAATAGCTTCTTCCTAGTTTGTTTTCAAGTACTCAATCATGGCAGTTCTCTCCGACTATCAAGAACCTGGGAATTCCTCAACTAATCTGTCCTTCAATGCGGTTCTTGATCCTTCGAACCCTCTTGCGTTCTTAGATTCTGCTTTCAATTTCCTGTCCAAAAACTGCGATGCCGCCTCTGCAGCTCTGGTTGATGACTTGAAGGAAAGGATCAAGAAGGAGAAGGCTGACCTGAAAGCGCAGGAGAAGAGGAGGATTGAGAAAGAGAGGGAGAAACAGAAGGAGAAAGAAAGGGAGGAGGCCAAGAAGAAACTTATTGCTCCAAACAAAGGTAATGGTCTTGACATGGAGAACTACTCATGGGGGCAGTCCCTGCAGGAGGTGACATTGTCTGTTCCGGTCCCTCCTGGTACGAAATCGAGACAAGTTTGCTGTGAGATCACCAAGAAAACCCTGAAATTAGGGCTGAAAGGGGAGGCGCCGATCGTGGAAGGGGAGCTGTTTGAGGGTGTGAAGGTGGATGATTGCTTCTGGAATTTGGAGGATCAGAAATTGGTGTCTGTGCTGTTGACGAAGATTGATGGGATGGACTGGTGGAAATCGCTCCTCAAGGGCGGCCCTGTCATTGACACTCAGAAGGTGGCGCCAGAGCCCAGCAGGCTGTCTCAATTGGACTCCGAGACTCGTTCCTGCGTCGAGAAGATGATGTTTGATCAGCAGCAGAAGCAGATGGGGAAACCCACAAGCCAGGAGATTGAGAACCAGGAGATGCTGAAGAAGTTCATGGCTCAGAATCCTAACATGGACTTCTCCAACATGAAGAACATGAATACGATGATGTAGTTTGATTTCATTATTGTTAGTTCACGGCCAACCTAATTAAGTTTAATTTTGCATTGCTTTTCACATCTTCTATAGAAACTTTGGATGATTTCCAATGGCAAGATATTCTGGTATTCTTGTTACTATCTATTTGTTTATCATGTCTCAACTGAAAATATATATTTCTTATCATATTTGTTTATCTCAATTCTCAGTTTCAATGTAAAACGCGAAAGAATAGTTCGCTCTATATGCTCATTGCATGGCTCCATGGCTTGAATTCTTGTTTATGTTGCAATCATATAGACCAAAGTCTTACCAGTGGGTGTTTGCTAGTCGATCAATGCAGTACAGCAAAAATACTGTAACATTGATTGTTCAGCGTCTTCTGTAGATGTTAAGAGTGAGAAATCTGTTAATTATATTAAGTAGGAAAGATGCTTGGATTTCGTAACAGGAGGAAATGATAAATCTGTTAATACCCAAGCCATACGGCCTCAATTGGAGGTAACTCCAGCTTTGCATATTCACTCTGATATATGCTACAAGAAATCTGCAGTAATTGATTTTCATATGTACTTAGACATGAAGAAGCTAATTAAGGCTATTCTTGTTGTTCCACTGAATTGGAGGTAACCACAAATTATGTACTATTCTTGTTGTTCCACTGAATTGGAGGTAACCACAAATTGTGCGAGTTTATTCGATCTTAAAACAGGATTCCATCATTTACTGCAGGGACAGTATTCCAGCACAGACCAAATGAAAAGGACCTGAATCAACTTCGTAAGCAGTTTCTGATGAGGATTGGAAGACTATAGGTGTTCATGTCACTACAGCCATTGGATCTATCAGCAATTAGACTTTCATGTAACATGGTTTCAATTGACATGTATGATAGGGAAACAGTAGGAATAGCGATCAAAAGAAACTGAAAGATAAACACCACGAATACAAAAATTCACATTGAAAACTAGCATTTTATATATCATTAATTAACTCGACCAAACAAGAGATTTAAGGTCAACTAGTTAAAATTGGAAACAAACACTGAAAAAAATGTGCAAAGTTAAACTGAACTAATTAATATGTATCGTTTTCATTGTAAGAGAGAGTTCTCTTCTGTTCCTATTTAGCTGCTTGCCAAGGGAAGAAGACTTTGCCATTTTGCATTTCTGTCAAAATCTACAAATTTCCTGTTTTTTGATTCTGATATTAAAGGGGAAGGTAACACTCGAGCCCATTCGAACCCAAGTCATTGCTCGTAGCCTGGTAACTTCACACCAGCATTGTTGTTTAGGTCTTAAGAACAGTTTTCTTTTTATGTTATTTTCGTACTTCCAAGGACAAAATAAAGAACAGTCCTTTTGCTTATTGTTTTATTGCTCGAAACTCTATAGAACCAAAACCAATAGCTGAACGCTTTGATCACGGAAACTGGAAATTAGGACCCCTTAAAAGGTTTCATCTAGGAAAGCAAATCTGCCTCTGCATCTCACAGCAATCAAACAAAGTGCCAACCAATCTCATTACTGTAAAACAAAGTACTCATCTTTCATTGATAATTTCACACAATTATGTCTTATTACGAGGGAATTAGATTGTGTTTTACTAATACTAACCATTTAGTAGTCTTGATAAAGTGTAGATAAAGTAGATACAGTCGTGAAAAGGTTGAACAGAGATTAACTAAACTGACTTCTCCACAAGGGAAATTGGTGAGAGTACATTACAATACAAGGTGATGATCAAAAATCAAAACATATAGTGTCCACTCTCTCCTTCTACTATATAAAATTCTGCTTTTCTTACAGGATAATTGGACTAAAGGGACATTAAGATTCTTCCAATTGAAATGTATGATGCCATGAGATTAGAACAATCAAAACAAAACTGAAAGATAAACGCCAAGAATTCAAAAAACTAGAGAATGATTGGCATTAAAATTAAATTAGATTTTATCATTAATCAAGGCCAGCTAATTAAGTTTGGAAAGAAACCGAAAAGCTATGCAAAACTAAACTTAGATTGGCGATGTACTGATTATTAATAATTAAACTACATCATGTTATTCATGTTCTTTCATGTTGGTGCCATGGACTTCTTGAGCATGACATGCACTAATGAGTAATTAATAATCAACCTACATCATCATGTTATTCATGTTCTTCATGTTGGAGAAGTCCATGTTGGGATTCTGAGCCATGAACTTCTTGAGCATCTCTTGGTTCTCAATCTTCTGGCTGCTGGGATTCTCCATCTGCTTCTGCCGTTGATCAAACATCATCTTTTCGATGGTGGAGCGCGTTTTGGAGTCCAATCTGGCTCCACCTTCTGAGTGTCAATGACAGGGTCACCTTTATTAGTGATTTGAAATTGGCCAATTCAAAATTAACATATTTTAAATTGATTGAATTGAAGTATGTAATTTATGGATAAGGAACAAAAATAATTAAAAACTACCAACTAACGGTATTGGAAATGAAAAATGAACAACTAAAAAGAAAAAAAATAAAATGGCAAAAGTGGACAACTAATATAAAAGGGAGGGAGTATTTTACTTTGAGAAGCGATATTCACACTCCACCAATTAATATCCACACTCCCACCCCTTTTTTTTTACACTTACAATTATAAAACCATCCTTATTTTAAAATGGTTAGTTAATGATTGTTTATTTAAATAAAGTAAAAGAAAATCGGTGTTGAAAAATTGAGTTGAAACATGATTGGAATTATATATTTATTACTCCCTCTGTTTCCAATTAACTGTCACTTTCCTACGGATTCTTACTGTTCATAATACTTGTCATTTTATCTTTTCAGAAGCATATATTTTGTGCAAATGACAAAAAAAAAAATTATGCATCAACTCAATTTGATGATGGTGTGGTAATTTGAGTGGAAATTAGGAGTAAAAATGAAATAATGTGGAATAAAATAAGATAAAAAATCATTGTCCTACAAATTTTTACTATTTCAAAACGTCCTTTAATTGGAAACGGAGGGAGTATTAAAGAAAGAATTTAACTATTATAAAATTAGGGATCATATTAAGATACGATAATTAATTAGGGATCAAAGTATCTTGTACGGTGATTTTAGGTAACGATAGATAGTTTAGGGACATATTTGGGTAATCGTATATAATTGAAGGATGATTACAATAATTAACCCAAGTTTTTTTAATTAATTTTGGTTTTATTTTTCTTTATTTAAATAAATTATCATTAATTAATATATAGTTTGATTTTTTAAGGTTAAATATCAATATAGTTGTCTGAATTAATATTGTTTTCATATTCGTAATTTTATTTCGATCAAATTCGTACATAATTAATTTAGTTCCTTTGTTTGTAAAAAACTTCAATTGAACGTATATAATTACTCATTCTAAAATATTTTAATCTTCATATTCGTAAAAAAAAATCTAACTAAGTTGGAACCCATAATATGAGGTCCAAACATTCATAAATGATTTGAAATTAAATCTCTAAACAATTAATTCAGTTTCGTATTTGTAAAATATTTGCGGGAACGTAACTATGTCATTGAATAAAGTAATAACTACGCCTCTGCATACTGGAACTAGCCGGGAAAATACACTCGAGGTCTCTAAAGTTATTATTTTTATTTTAATTAATCCTTAAAAAAAATTAGTTCAATGTAATCTTACATGTTATATTCGTTAATTTAAGTTAATTTTCACTGTCAGAAAAGCAGCTAAGGAAGACAAACATTTGTTAAATTCTTTTATTATTTTTTCTGATAAAGTGGTCACTTCCACGGACCAACCGGTGCAGAAACAGTAACTCAGTATGCAGACACAGTAAACACATTAACTCAGTTTGCAATGCCGTATGATGGACCGTCTGATCTGAAGACACGTGGTTATCAGATGGTGGCTGGGGCGTTGATATGGGGTTGTTTAGGAAAGCTGTCGTGGAAGATATGGAGAGGTTTAAAGGTCTGTTTGGCGTTCCGGTTCTGTGGGAAAACGGTCTGTGGGAAATGGCCTGTGGGAAAACGACTTCTGGGAAACGTAGGGTGTTGTTTGGTAAAAAAATTTAAAAGTGCTGTGAGATAGCTGAGGTGTTTGGTAAAATAGCTTTTCGAAACTATGGTTTAGATGTAAAATGACTATTAAGGGCATAATCATTTTAAGTGTTATAATTAATATTTTTTAGTATCTTTATATATGTTTTTAATTTTTTTTTATAATCTAACATTTACCACGTAATATTTATATAATATTATAAATAAATTAAATTTATGTAAATCATAAATAAATTAAAATTTATTAATTACATAAAAAATTTAAGTTATTAATACCATAACTAAATAAAAGATATTTATCTAATATAATAGAAAAATAAAATATATTTGGAAATTACGATGTAAATGTAAAATGACTATAAAATGTACTTTTCTATTTCAAGTATTATTTATATAAATTATTTAAATTAATCTATTTTTAAAAATAATTAATTAACATTTTATTTATAAGAATATTTATTAGTATAAGTGAAATAAGTTAATTATTAATTATGCATTTATATATTTATTTAGTTTAAAAGCCATTTAAAAAAATTAATAAAAATAGGAAAAGTAGATATAGAATTACTTATCTTGAGATAGATATTATATTTTTTTAGTTTTTAATTTATTTTGTTCATTATATAGAGGTAGAAAATTGATTAAATTTGAAAAAGAAAAAAAAAAGGGAGAGAAGCTGGAACATTTTGCTCCAGCGTGAGGGACGCCAAGGGCAAGGCCTTGCCTTGCACTGGACTTTTGACAGAAGCCCAGTGGAATTTTTTTGCCGAACACCTTTGACCTTCGTTTGGGTTGAGAAAAGTTGGGTTGGGTACCCAGCCAAACGGCCACTAAGATGAGTTTGATCCAAGGGTCTGATGATGGGAAGCAGGATGGTAAAGATGGTGACGTGGAGTATTGGAGCGAGTAAAACAAGTGTGGTTTTTTTTCTTCAATTTTCCGTAGCAAAATAATGAATTCGGGTTTAGTTTGTTGTCTTTTGGTGAATGTAAAAATGCTTTTTGTTTGATAATGTAAAATTTTAGTTTCTTAAACCTACAAATTTATTATTAAAAGTTGAAAATCGAACATACATGATAAAAATCGTATCTAAATGGTCAAATCCGAATTTAAACGATAAAATTCGAACCTAAATAAATTAGGTACTTGTGTAGTTAATTAATGGATCGAGTCAATGATAAAGATAATATGTGAAATTGGATTGATTTTTTTTTTTTTTGAGAATTAACTAAAATAAAAATAATAACTTAGTGACCGGTGTGTTTTCCCGAGGTAGCCAGTGACACCAGTCAACGTCCACCACGACAGAGTTGAGATGATTTAGCCCATCTTAGTCCCGGGAAAAGGAAGAAAAAAAACTAGCTTCCGTTCTCAATTTTGAGTAGCTAAATCATCAACCATCCTTCTACTCGGCATTCTTCGCTCATCATTGCTCGATCCTTTTAGATATATCGCCAGAGGAGAAGGAGAAGAAGGTATTCTTCGTTTTTTTTTGAAACATCTTTACTTCCATCGTTATAGTTTGGTTTGTCTATGGTTTCTTGAATACTGTACCTCTGCTTTTGTGTATGGATTGCTAGAATGTGTTAACGAGATTTAGAAGTTAACACCATGTATGCCTATATGGTTTTATGGAATAGGATGGAATTGAAAGGAATGGTTTCCCTTGTACGAGACAAATTTAGAGGAAGAAAATCAAGAGAAAGGAATGCACAGGAGAGGACATGCTTTTGTTCTCTTGTTCTTTTCTTTCTAATACACTCGAGAAAAATATCAGGGGCTACCACTTATCTCTTTCCTGAACTTTGGATGTTTGGGGCGACGAAACTCTATTTCTCCTCGATTCAGAACTAGATAGTAATTTTCCTTTGTTTTTTTTGAGCAAACTAAATACTAGTAGCTAGCGTGGGCAAACGATTGTGTTCAATTCCCCATTGATTTTATTATGACTGTTTCCAAAATTTTAATAGGAAAAATAATCAAAAGATTCACCTTTTTGTCTTTGTTTTTCCCTCTTTCAGTATGCAGACTACTTGAGAAAGAAGGAAGGAAACTATAGAAGGAAAATGGATAGCATCCTTGTTGCTATTACTACGATTATCGAGTACTCAATTAATCCAATTAAACGCCATATCAGCTATCCTTTCAAGTATAAGATCAATGTTAAAAATTTAGAGGAGCAAGTTGAAGCATTGAAGAAAGCACGGGAGAGGATGCAACACAAGGTGAATGAGGAGAGAAGAAGTGGGAAGTTAATTGAAAGGGATGTTGAAGAATGGCTGGTTGAAGTAGATGTGATGGTTGTTAGGGAAAGTGAAGAGCTTGTTCTGGCTAGTGTGAAAGCACAGAAGAAATGCTTTTTGGGGTTCTGTCCAAATCTGAAAACAAGGTATCAGGTGAGCAGGAAAGCAGAGAAGAAAGCAGGGGAAATTGTAAAGGTGCGACAAAAAAGGGAAGAATTCAGTGCAGATATTTCATATGGTGCTCCTCCACCATGGATTGGAACCTTCTCTACTGGTGATTACAAGGCCTTGGAATCACGAATGTCTATTTCCAAAGGGATCATGAATGCGTTACATGCAGCTGATGTGGGCATGGTTGGAGTGTTTGGAACTGGAGGGGTAGGGAAGACGACACTTGCCAGAGAGGTTGCTAGACAAGTCATGGAGGAGAAGCTGTTTGATGAGGTAGCCATGGCCACTGTCACCAAGGACGTGAATGTCAAGAGCATCCAAGAACAGATTGCAGACTTGTTAGGTTTTCAATTTGAGGAAGATAGTTTAGTAGGAAGAGCGAGTCGACTATTTGGGAGGTTAAAGAATGAGGACAAGGCCAAGAATAATAAGAAAATTCTTATAGTTTTTGATGATTTATGGGAGAAGCTTGATTTGGAGGCAATTGGGATTCCATCAGATAAGCAACACTATGGAGGTTGCAAAATACTTTTGACGTCTAGAGATCTTGATATTTTAAAAGATGGAATGAATTGTAAATATAATTTTGAAGTTGGTAGTTTACCTGAAAATGATGCATGGGGTTTGTTTCAAATGATGGCGGAGAATAGTTTTGAAAACGATGATCGACACTCCACAGCAATGGAAGTGGCTAAGATGTGTGCAGGTTTGCCTGTTGCAATTGTGACAGTGGCAAGGACTATGCGGAATAAGACTTTGCGTGAGTGGAAGAGTGCCTTGCAGCGACTGAAACATCCTTCTTTCGAAGATCCCACAAAAATGCACAGAACTATCTACTCCACTATAGGATTCAGTTATGATAATTTAGAGACTGTTGAGCTTAAATCAACCTTCCTTCTTTGTAGTCAAATGGGGTACCATGCCACCACCAAAGACTTGCTAAAGTATGGCATCGGTCTTACTTTGTTTCAAGATGTTTTCACACTAGAAGAAGCACAGGACAGAGTCTTTTCGTTGGTGCAAAAACTCAAGGCCGTGTGTTTGTTGCTAGAAGGGAAGACCAGTGAAGAGGTTGTTGTGCATGATCTTGTTCGTGATGTTGGTAGATGGATTGCTGCTAGGGAGCAAAGTGTACTTGTTGTAAATGATGAGAATAAGATGAAAGAACTGGTTGATCATGAGGATAAACTAAAAACTTATTCTGCAATATGGTTGAACTGTAACATCGAAAAGCTTCCAGAGGAGATGCAATGCCCAAGACTTTCCCTCTTCCATATTGATAATATGAATCTCACTTTGCAAATACCAGACAAGCTCCTCATAGGAATGCGTCAACTGACAGCCTTGAGTTTCACCGGTTTGTCTTTCCCATCTTTGCCATCTTCTTTTGACTCATTAGAAAACCTTAAAACACTGTGTATCCACAAGTCACCTGAGTTGGGAGATGTAAGCATGGTTGGGAAGCTAAGGAGAATGGAAGTCCTAAGTTTTGTCAAGTCGAAAATTAAACATTTACCTATAGAGATTGGACAATTAAGTAAACTTAAGTTGTTAGACTTGAGTGATTGTAATAAACTTGTAGTGATTCCTCCTAATGTCCTCACAAAATTGTCCCAATTAGAAGGGCTGCATATGGGAAATAGCTTTGCTAATTGGGGTAGTGACGGCGGGGATACTGCAAGTGTGAGTGAGCTAAAACCGTTGACTTCCCTGACTAGTTTAGATATAGGCATTCGAGATGCTCATTCAATATCATCCAGGGAGATTTTCTCCAACAATTTGTGCACATATAGAATATTTATAGGAACTGTGTGGAATTGGGATGATAAGGATAATAAAAGCTCAAAAACATTGAAACTGCAGTTCACGAACACAGATGTTGATATGGAGGATTTAGGAGTTATGGGGTTATTGAAGGAAACTGAAGAACTATGTTTTCATGGATTAAGGGGTGTCAAGAATTTCCAATGTGTATTATATACAGATATGGGGTTTCCCAAACTTAAGACTCTTGTTATTCATGATAGTCCTGAGATTCAATGTGTCCTTGATCACTCGACAGAAGTTGCTGATCCCTTTCCAATGTTGGAGTCTTTGGATCTTAGGAGATTGGGTTCCTTGGAGAATATTTGTGGTCAAGGCAGGCTGATCAAGATGCAACCTTTCAGAAAACTAAGGTGTATTAAGGTGTCCGGGTGTGATAGATTGAAGTATCTCTTCTCATTCTATGTGGCTCAAGGTCTTTCACAACTCCTGGAAATTGAAGCGCAATATTGTCGGAATTTAGAGGAGATTGTTGCTGAAGGAGATGAAGAAGAAGGTCTCAAGGAAAGTGAAGGCACCAATAAGAATAATATTGTATTTACTCAACTGCAGTCCTTATCACTAATAAACCTGGATAAGCTTAAAAGCTTTTGCTCCAAAGAAAAAACTAGTCTCCAGGAAGCTGAGAAGACACTTATTCCAGTTTTTGGTGAACAGGTATGTCTCTATTTATGTATAAGATAAGATATAAAATAAGATTAGATCCTCAAGAGTCAAAACATTTCACATAAAGAAGAAAAAAAGTTTTTATTGTTTGGTATCTTATTCAATAAGCTTCGTGAGTTCACCAAGGGATTTCTTTTTTCCTGGTTGCTTGGTGCAGAATTTGGTTCCAACCATCAGAATTTCATTTCAAAAGTTGATTCAACTGGAAGTGCGCGGTTGTTATGGATTGAAGTGCCTATTTCCTGCTTCTTTCGTTAAATGTCTTGGTGAACTCAAGAAACTTAAAATAATAGATTGCAATTCAATGGAAGAGGTAGCAGTGGTAGGCACGGAAGAGCAAATTGAGTTTCCATTGTTGAAAGAATTGACTATTTGGGGTTGCCCTGCCTTGAAGACATTCACTGCTAGCAGCTGCGAGAAGGAGATTTTGGAGGATAAGAACGCCAATCAAAGGCGACCTCTCTTTGATAAGACGGTAAGTATTATCAATCTTTTTGTTATTTTTAATTACTACACTTTTATTATCTTAGATTATTTTTGAATCATTCTAAATTGTTTAAGTTGCACAACTAATTTATATTGCAGGTTGCATTCCCTAGCTTAGTTAAGCTGGATATCTTAGGAGTAGGAAAGATTGGTAAGATATGGCATCGCCAACTTGCACCAGACTCTTTCTGTAAACTAAGGGAAGTGCGTGTCCAGGGCTGTGATAGGGTAGTCAATATTTTCTCCTCAAATTTGATGGGAATAGGACGATTCCAAAAATTAGAGAAGTTGGATGTAGCATATTGTGAGTCGTTAGAAGAGATATTTGAAGTTGAGGGATGGTCAGAATCAAGTCACACCCAAACAGTAGTACCAATCTCATTTCAACTGAAGGTATTAGATCTACATTACTTGCGCAGACTGAGGCATATATGGAGCTTCTGCTGCAAGGATCCTGCTCTTGGACCTGGATTTGATGTATATGACTTCTCAAACATACGGTCAGTAAATGTTCAGTCCTGTGAGGTTCTGAAGAGTGTGTTTCCATGCTCCATAGCTACCCATCTTCCCAAACTTGAAGAGCTTTGCATAACCAATTCTGGGGTGGAGGAGATTGTTGCAAAGGAAGAAGAGATTAATAACACAGCCGCCCCTTGTTTTCGTTTCCCTGAGCTAACCGCTCTTAAACTTAAAGCCCCAAAATTAAGAAGCTGGTATCAAGGGATGCATACTTCAGCATTTCCCAAATTAAAAGTGTTGTATGTGCAAACTGAGGCAAAGTCTTTTGCTGCTCAAGTTGACAATATCCAAATTCCACACCCTCTCCTCTCGTTCCAAAAGGTATGAACTTTTGCACCTTTCTTTTTGTGTTAAAACTTAAAATACCCAAAATACCTTTGGAGTAACAATATTTTTGGGGTTTTTTATCTTTTATTTTTTAGGTGACGTCTAACTTGGAAGAATTGAGATTAGATGGATCCAAGAGCAGTCACCCCATGATGTGGCAGGAATACTTTCAGCCAAATCTATTTCCCAGGTTGAAGCTTCTCAATCTACAAGATTTTAAACATGTTTGGGCAGGCCTTCCAATTGGTTTCCTACAAGAATTACACAGTCTGGAGAAACTCTCTGTGGAGAACTGTGGTTTTGAAAAGCTATTCATCTGCTATGACTGTGATGAAGTACTTACTGGGATTACACTAATCCCACCACCATTAAAGCACTTACATATTTACAGACTTGATGAACTACAGCATTTGTGGGATTGGGAGCAAAAGGATAGTCATGTTTATGTCTCTCTTCTCCGAGACCTTGAAACTCTTCGAGTGGAATTTTGTCAAAGTTTGGTCGATCTAACACCGCTTTCTTCTGCACCATCATTTCAAAATCTAACAAGTCTGCTTGTACGTGATTGTCGCAGTCTATTAAGCCTATTCACAAACTTAGAGTCAGCCAAAAGTCTCACTGATGATCAGGAAGTAGAAGAAGAGATCACTACTACTACTACCTTTCCCAATTTACAGCATCTGGAACTTGTTCGCCTAGAAAACCTAACAAGTTTTTGCTCCGCAAATTATAATCTCAATTTCCCTTCTTTGGATCAAGTGGTAGTCGAAAAGTGCCCCAAGATGAGGGTTTTCTCTCCACCAGGACTACAGTTAAGCACACCAAAACTGCAACAAGTATACTTGGACAGGGATATGAAGAAAAAGCATTGGGAGGGAAACCTTAACGACACCATAAACCATCTTTACACCCAAATGGTATGTACCTAATTTGTGCTCTCTTTAATCCTCATCAAAATTTAATAATTCTTATTCTTGGTTTGTCTGGTAGGTTGGATGGGGTCGTAAATGTCACCTGAAACTCTCTGATTTTCCTGAACTGAAACAGACATGGCATGGGCCAACATTTCCTGTCAAATTGTTAAGGGAATTATGGACACTGGAGGTCGACGACTGTCCACTCTTCTCAAATGCTGTACCATGCAATTGGCTACCATTCTTGGGTTCATTGTGGAAGCTTCATGTGAGAAACTGTGATTCCATAGAAGGAGTGTTTATTCTCAAAAGGCTAAATGATGATGATCATGACAGGTTACTTCCTCGTCTTCTCGAACTCAGCTTGAGCGACCTACCGAGATTAATGCACATATGCAACATGAATCCTCAAGGAATTTTGGAGTTCCGATGCCTTCGAAGATTGATAATCCATAACTGCAGCAGCTTGAGAAATGTATTTACACCTTCAATGGCATTGGACCTTGTTCTACTCGATAAGATTGAGATAAGGAATTGCACCCTGTTGGAAAAAATAGTAACAAAGGAGGAGGAGAAGGAAGGAGAAGCAGCAACGATATTTATGAAGAAGGATGAGGTCATATTCCCTCAACTTCGATATATTATTCTCGAGTCTCTGCCCAACTTAGTCAGTATCAATTCAGGATCTGGTATCTTGGAATTCTCATCCTTGCAAGAGATAAACATACAAAACTGTCCAAATATGAAGCCATTTATCTCCTCAATTCTAAGGGGACAAGTATTGCAGAATACAAAGGTTGAAATTCTTCAATCTCCTCATTTACCGACTTTTCTTACTAGCTAAAAGGTAAAAATTATGAAAGGATCGATATTAACTATTACTTTCTTGTATCTTGAATTGGTTTTGTAGATTGCGCTCTCAAGTTTGGCGAAATTGGGGTTGGATTGGAATGATACTTTAAAAGAGATGGGGAGCGGTGATCAAGTTCAATCTGATTTCTTTCGCCAACTGGAGGTTCTTGAAATCACAAACGTTCATAATGACTATGATGGTTTTCCATCCCATTTCCTTGAAAGATTTCCTAATTTGAAAAGCTTTAAGATAAGCAATGCCCTTTTCAAAGAGATGCTCATATATGAGGGGGCAAATGATGAAGATACAAATGAAGGGGCTCTTAAAGGGTTAAGAGAATTGACGCTTTCTGATCTTCCCAAGCTCATGCATTTGGCGAACCAAGGCTCAAAATGGTGCTCAATTTTTCGATCCTTGAAAACTCTGAAAGTCTCAGATTGTGGCATATTGGGGCCTTTGGTTCCACCTACCACATCATTCCAGTGTCTTACAACATTGGAAGTATCAAAATGCCATGAATTATTGCATTTGATAACTTCTTCAGTTGCGAAATCACTGGTGATGCTAAGTAGCATGAGGATAACTGAATGCAAAATGATTGAGCAAGTAACAGTAAAGGAGGAAAATGAGGCAGAGAATGAGGTCACTTTTGACAACCTGGAACATCTGGAACTTCATTCTTTACCAAACTTTGTCGGCTTCTCCTTGTGGAACTGTGCATTTACATTCCCGACTCTGAAAGAAGTACGCGCTAGAGAATGCCCCAAGATGAAAATCTTTTCCCAGGGAGATGTAAGGACACCTAAACTGAGGAGAGTGTTACTGGAAGAAGGAACAGATAAATGGTGCTGGAAAGGCAGCCTTAACGCTACTATACAAAAATTATTCATGGTATGTATTTTTTTAGAATGAATTTATTCTTCTCTGCTCAATTCTGTGCTTCTGTCAACATACAAGCAACCATTTTTCTTTTTCTTATTGCAATTTTTACTTGTTTCATTTTGTCGTTGTAGGATCAAGTAGTGCTGAAGTCCAATCAACCAAGCTTACCTAAGCAGCAACTAGACATGTATATTGACATTGGTCAACCAGGAACCATGAATGATCAGGTACTTATATTTCATCGAGAAACATTCATTTCTCAATTTCATTTTGAATTTGTTCACAACATTATGAGCGCGGGAGAATCCTACACAGAATCAAAATTCATCAACTGCCAAGGATATTGAAACTGGTACCGATTTGCAGGAACAAAAGGATCCTCAAGCAATTGATGAGGTAATACTGTTATTGTTTCCTTTAGGATCATCCCATTTATTCACCTGGTCCTTAAGTTTATATATGACGCTCTAAGAACTACTCGGAATGAAACTATTTCTCCGTCTTCATATGAGCAGAGTATCACTGTTCCTGCCGCTGCTGTAGTACCAGAAGTGTCATCTTCCGCTTCACCAACCAAGACACCAGGGGAAACTCTGATAGATGCCGATATCCCTCCACAAACCAAAGAGGTAAACTTTTTTTCTCTCTTTATGCACTTCTTTTTTTCTTTTTAAATTTCCTACTGACTAAACCCCCACAGGACCAAGTTATGACTTCCTCAACGATCGAGAATAGTAGCAACATTCTTGTTTCTCTTGCCGCTACTTCTGAGCCAGGCAAGAACAGATTTTCTTGAAGAGCTCACCCATTCTCCTTTTCCAGAACAAACTTTTAACACTCCAACTTTTCCAATTACAGAGAGGACTTCCCATTTCGAAGGGGACTTCATGTCGCTATTTTTCAATGTGGAACAACTGTTAAATCCAAGTCCAGCATCATCTTCTTCTTCTCAGCCAGATACACAAGCACATACTCATCATCCACGGCAATCTACTGGTGAGAGCTTCAAATCTTCGGTGACATTGATGAAAGAAATCTTAGCGAAAGAGTTGAGTGATGTAGCAACATCAGATGATGACATCTTTCTGCTCTCCACTTTAAAGACTCTAAAGAACTGCCCCTCTTTAGCTCCAGAGCAGTTAGCAATCATTGACGTCTATATCAAGAACTTTGATTGCTTAGTGACCAACTATCCATTTCACAAGCAGCAACTTGACAGGTCCTTCATGGAACACGAGAATAAAGGAATTCTTGATCTCAAGATGGAATATGAGGAGCTGACAAGTGAGGCCAACACTCTTCGCTCAAAGAAGGAAGCATTGAAGAAGGAACTTCTTGAAACAGAAGACAGAGAAGAAAAAGTCCTTGCAAAGAGGGGAGGTCTCTATGGCCAGCTTCTGAGTAGGAAAGGAAAAATGGAAACGCGCATGGATACTCTCCAAGAAGCTGCACGGCTGCAAAAAGAAGCAGGGGATAGAGTTAGCAATGCCAACCATCATTGGGCAAAGATGCGGAGCCTATTTCCTTAAATTCGTTTGTCTTGATCACTTTGAAATATTTCCTTAAAGTTGTCTAACTCGAACACTAAAGTCTGAACCGCAGATTTTTTATTTCCTTCGCTTGCAACTTGTGAGGGTGGGGATTAAAGGTTAGAGTTTATAATTGATAATAATGATAGAAATTGTAGGTAAAGAATTCTAAAAATTATATGCACGCTTGGAAATTGAAGCTAAATTATTTTTACATTTCGAAGAAGAGCAAATGAGTACAATGACAATGTGGTAGTCAAGAAACTGTAGTAAATATAATAAAAATAAACATATGAGTCTGAGATGATAGAAGTTAATTAGACTTTAAAAAGTAAAATAAATAAATAATTAGGATATACATGGCCACACATTTCTTATAAGAGTGTTTTTTTTTATTGTTTAAGAATTAAAATTTAGGGGAAAAAATATATTGACACTTAGAAGATACTCCCTCTTGTGCAAATTAAATGTTTTTCTCGCATCCTAATATTCAGTAGGTTTAACACTAAAAATACAAGTAAAAGCTACAGTAAAAGCAAATCCTAAAACGACGTTTAATTCACACCGTAGGGAGTATCTAATTGGACAATTTAGCTATCCATATTTGCAATTTATCGATTTGGCACCTAAATTTTTTTCGTTAAACAATTAATCACCTATGTTTTTGTTATTAGACAATATTGTCACTGTGTTACACAATTTTAACTAACGAAGTAACGATATTAAATAATTGGCACACTACCATTATCTAATAATGTGACATTTATTATTATTTTTTTGTTGAATGACATGTCATCATGTCAACATTTTAAAAAAAATGCAAAAAAAATAGAAAAAGTAGGAAAAATAATTATTTTTTTAAATCGTAACAAAAAAAAGATAATATACACCAGTTTTTAAAAGTTATAACTAAAATAAATCATTTTTTTTAAAATCAAAATAAATAAAACTTTTTCAGAAAATAAGAAAAAAAATTAAAAAGATTAGAAATTTGAACTAATAGGATTTTTTTTTTAAATGTATGAAGTCCTTAACTCTTTACTCTTCAATACCTTTAACAAACTCACTATTTTAAAGGAGAAAGACTAAAAAATGAGGTATGGAGTGCTGAAGTTACTGTATAGAGTGATTTTTTAATGTTTTTTTCTTACGTTTTTATATTTTTAAATAATTTATTATATTTTTTCTTTAACTTTTTTAATTTTTTAAACCAAACAACAAGGAGACTCTGAGATGTCTATGCTTTTTTAATAATTTCAACAAAATTTTCTATTTTTTCTAAATTCTACTAAAAAATTATAATTATTTAAATTACATTACTTTACTGGATTTTTTTCTCTTGTTCATGTTTTTTTTTCTATTTTCCTTTTTTTTAATTTTTTATATTATTTTTATAAAGTTTTCTCACTTTCATAAATTATTTTTATTATTTTATTTGCATTTTTGTTCTTATCTATAATGTTTTGATTTATTTTCTTTTCTATAATTATTTTAATAAAATGTATACTCTTTTTATTTTTTTATATTGTTTTAGTTTTCTTATATTTTTTTTGTAAAAATGCTTGTGAGATATGCCAAGTTAACGAAAAGATAGTAAAAAATGTCACATCATTAAATAGCGATCACGTGTCAAATTTTAACGTCGTTAGTTGAAAGTGAGTGACACAGTGACAATATTGTCTAACGGTGAAAATGTATGTGGTAAATTTATCTATCGGAGAAATCTTAGGTGCCAAATTAGTCAATTAAAATAGTAGGTGACTAAATTATTTTTTCTAGTAAATGTTAGGTATCGATATACTTTTTAAACGATGTTTTAGTGCCAATAGAAAGTTGCTAGTTGCTACCATCCATATGGTAATATTAGAACGATTTACACAACTGCAGAAATAAGAATTTATAGTTTTTTTATAAGATTTTGAGAACCAGACCAATAGATCGAACCAGGGAGATAAAAAGTTTAAGAATTTAAGGTTCAATCATGGTTCAATCTAATTAAAAATATTATATATTTTTATATATATTTAAACTCATTTTTCTAAAAAACGTCAACTATTATTTATTTTAGTAAGGAATTATTTAATTTTCAAGTTGATTTATAAAATATAAAAATATATTTGATATTTAATAAATATAGTGACATAACCTAAAAAAACAAGAAATAACTAGGGATAAATAGCCTTTGGTTTGAAATAAACAAGAAAACATAAAAGAAAAAGAAGAAGAAAATAAAACTCACATCAAATTTTGAGGTTATTTAGAGATAATTTGCCTAATCCCTCATTTTGGAGGTCGATAAAATTCGAACCGGATTACTCGATGAAATAAATAAATAAAATAAGCACCCAACCTCTAGTCTTAAACGTGTGAATTTGGACTGGGCCTCTTTTACACTTCCTGTACTGGGCTTAGGATATGTTTCTAGTCCTCTAAAAATGGCATTCGAGAAAAAACGAATGCTTTTAAATTTAAAAACATATACTCTCCGGATTACCAATCTTCCACAGCAGTAAATCCTCAAAGGTGCCCTAGTTTCCTTTCAGTCTCCACTTCTTCCACTTCAGTGTTCAACTCTGCAGGTGATCTTTTCATTTCTAGGGTTTCGTTTTCTGCTGATTTTCTCTCTTCAGCTCTTGTTGCTAGATCGCTGTTCCTTGTTTCTACTGACTAGTAATAGGTAGAAGTCAATATAAAATCTAGGATCGCTGTAATCGTTGCTCTTTGTTTCTACTGACTAGTAATAGGTAGAAGTCATTCCAAAATCTAGGGTTATATGTTACATTTCAATGCGCAAGATCTCATTTGTTGCTTGTTTGATATCTTTTGTTGTTGCAGGTTTTAGTTTGAGCTTCTCAAGCAGACTTGCCAATGGGGGTATGCTAGCTGCCTGCCACCTTTTCATTATCCGTGTTCTTTTCTTTTCTTTTAAATTTCTTGTGTGCTTTAGTGACAGTTGGTTTACGTGGTACTGTTGTAGGGCGACAAGATTTTCAAAGATGATGCCAGTGAAGAAAAAGGAGAGCGTGCTAGACTGGTGAGCCTTGTGGTGGACTTGGAAGGTGCATTTATTTTGGTTGGTTTGAATATCGTCACTCATTTTTTTTCTTTTTTGATAGCACACACTCATTGCGGCAATGTCAATTGCGGATTTGGTTAAGACAACTTTAGGGCCAAAGGGAATGGTAAGTTCACTTACTTCACCGTGTTTGTGGCTGAGAGATAGTTATTCACTTTAGTGTTTCTGGTACAACTGTATGGTTAGTTCAGCACTTTACTGAGTCACTGGCAGCTAAAATAGAAGAAATTGCTACTGGTTTTACTGTTTCTAGTGTATTGGAATTATATTATTGCTGTTGTCGTAACAAATGTAGGATAAAATTTTACAATCCACTGGCAGAGGGCAATCAGTGACTGTAACAAATGATGGGGCTACCATCTTGAAGTCCCTTCTAATCGACAACGCAGCTGCCAAGGTCCTTGTTGGTATCCTTGCATTAGTGTTTTTCTTTGTGAATGTCATTGATTTTCAAGTAAACGTGGATGGGATTATGCAAAAAATATATTGTATGAATGAGGTCCAACAAGTTTAATCTGAAACATCTCACTAGTTGCTGCTACTAGGGATAAAATCTCTTGTGATAGAATCTGTTTGTTGAAACTATGGTTTTGTATGATCTCAAAAAGGCAAAATGGCTCAATTAGCCACTTCAGGAACAGAACCTGGTAGATGTATTATTTGATGGTAATTCTTAACTCAAGGGTTTAGACATTTCTAAAGTCCAAGATGATGAAGTGGGAGACGGGACTACTTCTGTAGTTGTTTTAGCTGGAGAACTTTTAAGAGGGGCAGAAAAGCTGCTGGCAACAAAGATTCATCCAATGACTATTATAGCAGGTTTGTTGTAGGGTTCTAGCTATTACTTTGCATTTAAATATTCTCTTTCCCCCTTATATTCTCACCATTAATGGTCCTTCATTTCTTTTATTGCTCTAGCTTTGGATCATTTGAAAAATCTTCCCCTCCTCTTAGTTCTATTTTTTCAGTTACTGTTTCAATTGTGTTTTATGTAAATGGATCTTTTGCTGTTTGCGTTCTCTTTTTTCTAATCCACTCTCTGAATGTGGGACTGGATTCATTATTCCTCATTGACAGCCTTTGTGTAGTTCAATGCATCTTTCTATTCTTTCACCATCTGTTTCAGAGGTATACTTTCTTTTCTTTTCATTTTTTTCTGAGGTGGGTACTGCAGCTATGAAGTTGTAAATGCTGGATACTAAATATTATAACAATTAGAAAACTATGCTTACTACTTATGTTGCTTTGACTGTTCAGGATACCGAATGGCAGCAGAATGTGCTCACAAAGCATTGTTGAAAAAGGTTGTGGATAACAAAGAGAATGAAGGTATTTACTTGCTGTCATTTTGCTGGATAATTCAAGTTTTTTTTGTTGGTCTCTCTAGGAAATTGTTGTATGTTAATTATGTGTGGCATCATTTTTAAGCTTTAAAGTGTGTATAATATGCCTAGTGTAGAAGTTGATCCGGTGATAATTGCCATTGTGTCTGGCTCTTGTATGATCTATGCAGTCAACAGTTGCATGTTATCTTGATAGTGTTTTCTAGAATCTTTGATCAAGGCTAACTGTGAAATCATTCAATAATGCAGAAAAGTTCAAGTCAGACTTGATGAAGATTGCAATGACTACTTTAAGTTCCAAAATATTATCACAGGACAAAGAATACTTCGCTGAATTAGCAGTTGATGCTGTAATGAGGTTAAAAGTGAGTGGTAGTTTTATATACATAACTTGCCATTGCTGGGAATTTTGTGCATTTCAAACTAATATTCAGATGAGAGTTGCAGTATTAATGCTACTACTTTAATACTTTATTTTTAGTGCTACTTCATTGTTAAAGGTCCTTCTCATCAAACAATATTGTATTTGTGTTTTTTTTGGGTTCTATCTGGTTAGGTATCATGGTTTTCATTTTTCTTTGAAGAATGTTCTTTATTCGCTGTCTTATGATAATATGCTAATTGAAATGGCAGGGTAGCACCAACTTGGAGGCAATTCAAATCATCAAGAAGCCTGGTGGATCACTGAAGGATTCATTTTTAGATGAAGGGTGGGTCCTGTGAACTAATATTAGTCTACTATGCTTGAAATGTTTTGTGCATATAGTCATATACCTTGGGTGGAAATAATTAGTGTTTCCCATGCCTGCCTGATTGTTCAATTTTTTTTTGCATATGCCTTTCTGTACGTGCTGTATTGAAATACACAGTGTTTCCCATGCCGGTGACAAGAACTGCTTGATTGTGTGTTGGTCGCATAAGCATTCATAATTTGCTGTACTACAAATTAAAAGTTCAATCAAAGTTATTGAAGTTACAGTCTATGACCCGTTTATGTTGTTTATAACATAAACTGATTGGAAACTAAGTGGTAGTTCTTTACATGGTTAGCTGGTGTACATTGCTTGTCCTTGCGCCTCTGATCTTGTACTGATGTTTTTCTTTAAATTCTGCTGATATGCCTTATGCTAAACCTAGACTTTACAATTGTACAGATTTATTCTAGACAAGAAAATTGGTGTTGGACAACCAAAGCGCATAGAAAATGCTAAAATTTTGGTAGCCAATACTGCAATGGACACGGATAAAGTTAAGATTTATGGTGCACGTGTTCGTGTTGATTCCATGTCCAAGGTTGCTGAAATTGAAGCAGCTGAGAAGCAAAAGATGAGAGAGAAGGTGGATAAGATAATAGCTCACGGGATTAACTGCTTTGTCAATAGACAATTGATTTACAATTTCCCAGAAGAACTCTTTGCAGATGCTGGAATACTTGCAATTGAGCATGCTGATTTTGATGGAATTGAACGCCTGGGATTAGTAACTGGTGGTGAAATTGCATCAACCTTTGATAATCCCGAATCAGTTAAACTTGGTCACTGTAAACTTATTGAGGAAATTATGATTGGTGAGGATAAGCTGATTCATTTTTCGGGTGTTGAGATGGGTCAGGCATGCACAATAGTTCTTAGAGGTGCAAGGTAAATTATAAAATTATCCTTTCTATGAATTTTCCTCTGAAATGTAATTTGCCATTGAAATATTGGAAAAAAGGGTTTTAACCTTTTAGTTTTTTCAAGCCAAGTACAGTTGTAAGTTAATTATTTATCCATGCTCTTCTGTTAGCTTGCTGTTGACTCAATAGACTGTATGTACATTTTTGCAGATATTTAATCTATAGGGATTGTATATTCAATCTATTTGTGTTCCTGACTTGAAAGATAAAATTGATTTGCCATTGGAACTGACTGTCTATTCTGATATCACTCCATGTCTTATGTTCACATTCTACCATTTCCTTGCAGCCATCACGTTCTTGATGAGGCAGAAAGGTCTCTGCACGATGCCCTATGCGTGCTATCTCAGACAGTGAATGACAGTCGGGTTTTGCTTGGAGGTGGATGGCCTGAGATGGTGATGGCGAAGGAAGTGGATGAGCTGGCTAGGGTGACACCTGGGAAGAAGTCTCATGCTATTGAAGCCTTCTCAAGGGCGCTTGTGGCAATTCCAACTATTATTGCAGAGAATGCTGGTTTAGATAGTGCTGAGTTGGTTGCCCAGCTTCGTGCAGAGCATCACAAGGAAGGGTGCAATGCAGGCATTGATGTCATTACAGGAGCTGTAAGTTCTATCAAAAAACTTGGATCAATTTGACTTTCAATGTGCTTTACTGTTGAAGTGCCATGTTCATATAACTTGTTCAATTTGACTTTTACCAAATAAATCATCTACTAATTTAGGCAATCCAGGAGGTTGGTCAATACTGACTAATTTTGTATCAGTAGTAGGCAAAGTTACTCAGTCTTGGACATGCGTTCCAAATTAGAACATTACTTTTTTGTTTGTTGTGTGTAGACCAGACTCTGCTTTTTGTCCTAAGTTGTTGATTCTGGCATCTTTTAACCATTGCAGGTTGGAGATATGGCCGAGCTTGGGATTGCTGAAGCGTTCAAGGTTAAGCAGGGCATACTGCTCTCAGCAACAGAGGCTGCTGAGATGATCCTCAGAGTTGATGAGATCATCACATGCGCTCCTCGCAGGAGGGAAGATAGAATGTGAGTTGGATAGAATCTTCTGGCCGGATAGGATGCCTGTAGATGCAGTCCAGTTTTTTTTGCTATTTACTGTTAAACTGCAGACGGATTTTAATAGGAAATTTGGCTTGTTTTGTATTCACTGTGCTGGTTACTTGATTTTGTACTTTCTGAATTTGTTGTATTGGAATTAGTAGTAATTAAGATTCGAGTTGCTGAGGAAATTTTCTATTTTTCTTTGGTTGAAAAAGTTATTCTGAAGTTAAATGGTACGGTATTTACCATTGTCGATTGAATTATGTTGCATTTGATACGCGTGCGTTAATGTTTGCTGATTGTTCATCTCCTCTTTATGTTCAAGAAAATGAAGTCTAATGGTGGAAATGGCAATGAGTTTTTTTTTTTTTGTAAATTATTTTTTCTCCAGTTGGTCCTATTTCATTGGAAAATATGCATAAGATGGCAGCTGAAAATAAGGAAAAGATTGCAAAAGTAGCATATTCAATTATCTCAATGTGCGCTCTGCTATTTTAAAAAAAATAATGTTAAAAATAGAGCTCGAATCAGCCTTTAGGCCGGTTCACCGTTGGTTCAATTATCTCAATGCGCGCTCAGCTATATATTTGGTAAATTTCTGTTTCAGGGATGTAGCACTGTATGCTTTGGGTTGTTGAATTTTTCTGTTGCTTCCTTGGTTGGAAAATTCTCTGAACAATAACAAGATTAGCTAATGCCGCTTTCGTCATTTTCTACTCTATTTGCTTCCAAAGTGCTGGGAAATTTCGGCAAGTTTCCAGGTTTGCGGATAGTCTAGAAATTGATTTTCATCTGAAAACACCAACACATTGCTAGATCGTTTTAGTTTTTAAATGGAAGGTTTGTTGCATGGACAACACAATACACTATCATTGTTTTGCATTTGTTCGTTTAAGCCAATTTAGTTTTTATTTAACTTATTTGTTTCATTCTTGTTTCAAATGGAGTATGTAACAAAGTAACTATTGCTGGACTAGGTTAGCAAAACATGAAACTGAATGACTATATACGTAGGTGCCAATGACCGAATCATTCGAATAGACAGAACTAGCAAATGATTCTACTAATGGGCGAGGGTGGCATGCAACCACTTATATGCAAGACTAATGTGGAACAAAAGATGTTTTAGGGTATTAATAATAATGCAAAGTCATAGGCCATCCTTTTACAAACCTCTCATACCCAGAAGGCCAGAAATATAAACTAGAAACATAATCCATATATACGAAATGAACAAGCAAAGGCGCCGATCTTAATGGACAGCATCTCTGAATCATTAAAAAAACTGTGATACTTTATGACTTAACATAACTGCGGAAGATGGATTCAGCATCTTCCACAGTATCTCAGAATTATTCTTCAAGTAACAGAAGTAATCAATAGTATGGTTTCCCTAGTACTTACAGCAAGGGACTCAGACTCTACTAAGCACCTCAGGGAAAGTGCTTTCACAATGGATTCAGCATTTTGGTTTAGTATGTCTCGCACATCCTGCCATTATGTAATGGGCTGATGACCTAACGATTGATAAAAATTGGCACGGTTCCTCCAAGACCATTAGCAAGTAAAACCTCACCGCCCAGACCATCAAACACACACAGGTATAGAAATTTCTTATAACAAGTCACAACAGGATTCAGGTTCTCCATGAATTACAGCAGTCATTATTCTGTACGACTCATCATATTGCTAGTAAATGTATCTTATCATTTCTTCTCTTGAGAAATTTGCGGTATTATCCGCTGCCATCATTGACATAACAGATTAACAATGCTTTCTAAATAAACTCCTACACCACCCAAGTCTGCCAGTTGCTAAAGCACCATTCTAAATGTTCACAGCATCAAGTACGGGCAAAGGTTATGTATGCTAAAAGCTCAATCACTATACAGATTCCCAAAAAAATAAGTAAGTTACACATCGGCAGCATTTCCAACCTTGTTACGTGGAAGCAGCTTTGATAGCCCTTTGCAACTCACTTTCCAAGTCAGTCATCTGATTCACAGGCTTCAGGTCACTCATCTGATTCACAGGCTTCTTCAACTCTCTTTGTGGATTTCCCTCTCCATTTTTCTTGCTCCTTCTCTGCTCAATCTCTCTACCACTATAACTTGGAGCTGGCATCGTATTCTTACAAATACCACCAGTCCCTCCATGTGAATTCCTTGCCGAAACTCCATACCTCATCATATCCTCTAAACTTTGTTTAATGCCCCTATTTTCCTTTTCCAACACCTCCAAATCCCTTCTCATCCAAAAACACATTCCCTTCAACAACTCCACATCACCTACATTACTTTCTTTCTTGCTCTCTTTCACTTCTTTCACCTCCCTAGTGATCCTCTCTATCCCAATCTTATTCAAAGTCAGATATGGCATCCTGGTCTCCATACCACCAGGAAAATTAGCACCCCACCTCAAATTCACCACCAAACTTTTTGTCAATGGCAACACTGTCCTAGCCATCACACCAAAACCACTCAAAAACACATGATGCTTATTCCCATCCTTCCACAACAATTGCCTCTCTGGTAAAAACCCATGAAATTCACAGGGAGTGAAGTTTACACACCCTTCTCCTCTTCCTTTCTCTTTCCCAGCAGCACACGGCTCCAATTTCAGCTCCTGCCAACCCAAGGACCCATCTGAGGCAAACCCATTTCCAAGCTCAGAGCTTGAAGGCGACCCAGGATCCAATTTTCGACCAATTACAGAGTGGGACCCGTAATCACCATTGGGGATAGGGCTAGGATTAGGGTTAGGGTTAGAAGGGGTGGAGGAGGTTTTCTTGTGGAGAGAGAAATGGCCAAGTTGGGGCTTAAATTGGAGGGAGAAAGTGGGGATAATGGAATTGGGGGCAGTGGCAGATGGAGACAAAGAAGCAGAGAAGACGAGAGGGGAGTTGTTTGGTGAACCGAAGAAGCCTAAACCGGATTTGAGGGAGAGAGAGAAAGGAGGGAAGGTGGAGGAGGATGGGGTGTAGGTGAGCTTAAGAGAAGGGCCAGAAGGGAAGGCGGTGGAGAGAGATAAGGAGAGATCGGAGATGGAGTTAGCGGCGGTGGTGGTGAAGATGGAAGAGAAAGGGTGGTTGAATACTGAAATGGGTAGTTTTGCTTTAAGGAGCGTGGTTTTTTCATCTCGGCGATGCAGCGAAAGCTTCATTCTTTCGTTATATTTTACAAGCTTCGTAGACAGAGGAATGGAATTGGATGTGTAGTTAGGTAGAGAAAGGGGGGATTTTGGGGAGTGGATTGAGGAGTGAGAAGTCTGAGGACTAACAGGTGTGGAAGAAGAAGTGGCCAGTAACACTAAAGTTGAAGACGACAGCTACTTCCGTGGATTGGATAATGCCATGATAGATTTATTCTTCTGCTGTTTAAGAGAAAAAAGTAATAAATAAATAAACCATTTATTTTGAGGAGCAAGCAATTTTTAAATAATATTCTCCGGTGCACAATAAATAATTTTTTTCTACAAATTTTTACTATTTATAATTTTTATTTTTTTATTTTTTTTAAATCATATATTTTGTACAAATAACAATTTTTTTATGCATCAACCTAATTTGATAATGGTGTGGTAATTTGAGTAAAAATTAGGAGCAAAAATGAAACAATGTGAAATAAAATAAGATCAAAAATTATTATTTTACCAATTTTTACTATCGCCGAACGTAATTTATATTTTTTATTTCAATAAACATTAGCTGCTATAATGAAGGTTTTTTTTTTTAAAAATATTATATTATTAATTTTTATTATAGTACCATAAAATAAATTCATGACGAAAACAATTAGTATTAATCAGAAAATTTTAGTTGAATGTTTTAATTGGAGAAATAACATTAGCGAGATTATTTTTACTTGTATCTAATACTCCCTCTGTTTTCAATTAATTGACTTTCTGAAACAGTAACATTCAGTAAAGCAAACACCAAAAAATCAAGTAAAGTATACGGTAACATTCAGTAGGAAAATGACAGTTAATTGAAAACGGAGAGAGTAATATTTTTGGTCATTAAAGTATACTTTTCAATTAAAATATTATATTTGTTGGATACTTTAATTAAGTAGTTGGATTTGAGGATGAAGATGGATGAAATTAGAAAGGGACGAGACGAAACATGTCCGGTATCAGAATTCAATCTCGACCGGGATTTTGCTGAAGTAGGCCGACAAAACCGAGACGAAACATAACTTTCCTTATACTGTTGTTGGTTAAAAAAACCGAGACTTACCAGTATTTCGGCCAGTTCGACCACAATTGAACTTTTTTGTTGTGCCATCATCGAATCCAAGAAGGGTTTCCATGATTAATAGTTAGTTTTTGGTTCCATATTGTGGTTTCTTTTTTTACGGTAGAAAATTAATATCAGTCGAACACTATTAAATTTAAAGAGTAATAATAACTCTTTCATATTAATATAATTTTTTTTATTCGAACCTAGCATGGTTGGTAAAGCACAAGCCACTTTGTTGTATTGGTGGAAAGTTGGTAATCTCCTCTCCTCTGCTCTGTCTGAAGTCGAGAGACATTGTGATAAAGGACCACCTGCGGAAACAAACTTGAATTTGGAAGATTTCTCTCTCATTGCGTATATTCTTCTCCCGTTCCCTCGAAGATATCGAATCAAGCAACGCAAAGTGCTGCCTGCACGTGACCACCACATCCTAACTTAGTTTCTTCTTCTTTTTCAACGCCATAATTCAGTTCGAGTTCGATTACCTATTGAATCTTTATAAAGAGATAATTCTGTCAGCATAATTTTTTTCATTTTTAAGATTTGAACTCTAAACTTTAGCTAAAAGTTGACAAAACTCTTATCACATCAACTTCTTCTTTAATGACAAAATGAGAATTCAAATAAATATTGTTAGAACCTTTTTTCATTTCTTAATTTGAACATTAAAAGCTTATAATCGGTGGCAAAAATATATTTAATTTTTCTTTTTCGATAAGTAAATTTCAAATTCAAAACTCTATTGAATTTGTTATTTAGTGATTAATTGTTTTATTAATTTTGTTACTATAAATTTAATTAGAACTTATCTCACAAACAACAAAAATATCACATCAATTAGAAATTAAAAATATTAACTAAAAATAATACCACAATAAAATTTAGTGATATTTAATTTCGTGAATTGAAAAGAAATATTTTTTTTCACGAGAAATAATAGTCGTTGGATATGAGATTTTGTAGGCGGTAGAGAAAAAGGAACAGAAATTGCATCGATGATTTCTATGATTGGTGGGCGGAGCAATAGAGAAGGTTTCTTGTTTTGTAACGGTACGATGCCCTAACACGTGTGACCAACAGAGGGCCACTCGCGCTCTTGTAGTTGTCACCACCGTCTTTTATTTACATCCATTTATCTAATTTATAAATTATAAAAACCGGAATAAAATCTAGGAGTAGGATTATAAAATAATCTATTAGCTTTTAATATATTTGAATTTATTATATCTTTAAAATTTACAATATATATTTTTTTTAAATGACAATTTTGATTTTTTTAACGGTTAAATTTTAAAAAAATAAAAAATAATAATTATAAAATTGAAAGAAAAACATAACAAATATGTTAGCCTTAAGATAATAATTTTTTTAAGTTTGAAACGTTTTTTCAATTTCTTCTTTAATATTATTTTCTTTATTTTTATGTTTGAAACCTTTTTTTACAGATTTGAAATATTTAGTAGTTAATAAAATCTAATAAATGGTAATATATATATTTTTTGAATCAGAGGGTAAATGTAGCTGATATATTAGCGCCTACGATAATAAAAAAATAGTTTGATTTTTTTTTTCATTTTTTTCATAATTTTTTAAAAATAATTTCAGTAACATGGGCATTACCATAATTTTTTTTTATTTTTTTTGACATTTTGAAAGGTTGAATTGTAGCTTTGAAGAAAATTTAGAATTGATATTAAAATTTTTAAAAGTATAAAGTTGAAGTAGATATTATAGGACTGTTTATGTACCTTTTAATTTTTTTAATAATATGTGCAAATTAAGTAATGAAAAATCTATTTTTTTTTGCCAGGTGAGAATGTATAAAAAAATGTCGCAAGATATAAGCTAAAATAAACCTAATTTCAACCTCAAATATAAAATTAAAAGAGCACAAATTGATCCTAAAATTACTAAAAACAATGTAAAAAGAAAATTTTAAGAAAGTGTCACTCAGTTCCAAGGGAAATTAAATCGATGAAATTAGCTAAATATGTTTTTTTTGTTTCTAAACAAAAATTGCAAGAGGAAGAAAGGGGAAAAAAAGAAAAGAAAAGAGAATTGGAGTGTGGCATCAAGTTTCTCTAACCCGCGAGTGAGACTAGGAGAGCCACATAGGATGTAACGCAGCCAACTGTCCCTAAAACACAAGGACTCTCTTTCCCTTCCACATACTATCACTTGAATCGTCTCCACGGTCGCACTTTATTCTGTCTATAATAAGAGCTTCCTTTTCCTCTGCGTGTCTTCTGAAGAGAGTACTAGTTTCTTTCTTCTGCTTGTGTCTCGCCACCAAAACTCAACGACCCATATACCAAAAATCCAATCTTTTGCTCCAAATATGGCCGCCATTAACCATATTTCGACCAGCCATCAGACCCACCATCGTTTCTTGTCGTCATCAAGGAACTTGAGTGATGTTTCTGTATTGGAATCAAAGTTTAGAAGAAGATGTTTGTCTCAGAATCCAAGTTTCTCTGTTAGATCCATGATGGTCCCCCAGCGATCTTCCAATGGGCCTCTGACTGCTGTATGTTCTCTGTTTCTACAGAGCTTGGATTTTGAATAAGTTATAGTTTAGATACCTTTCTCGAAAGGATTTATATTAAACTGATTGTTTTTTTTTTTTTTGGGGGGGGGGGGGAGGGGGGAGACGGCAGCGTATGTATTATTTGATGTTATTGCCACATTTGCATATATGGCTTGATTTCAAAAAGAAAAATGCATTTTCAGTATGTCCTACAAATGCCACCTCCATAGTCTACTGAACAAACTTGGTTTCTGGTCTCTGTGTTTGGATCCTTCAGTTAAGTTTCCATTTTCTTTGCAAAGATGTCCTTGTCCTGAAATTGTTTGGCAGGGTTTTAAATCGGTATATGTGTTCATTCTAAATATGACATCTTAATTGATCTTGAAGCTGCTACACCATATGAACTCTTCCCTCCTGTTGGAATTAGCTACTTCTGAGTTTTCTCATCTTAGTGTTCACTGAGTAATGGTTTGGTTGGGGAGGTATTTGTTTGTGTTTTCTACTTGACTTGCACTTGCCATAATTACCTTTAGTTTTCAGGAGCAAGTTTATATTGAATGAATCATACTAGAAATGCAGTTTTTTGACGTTAATGCACTAATCTTGTCATAAGCTTCAAACTAATTTCATCCATTAGACACTTACAAGTTTGCAACCTTGTTACATTTGATTGTTTTAGGAGAAGCTGAGACCTACTTTTGAGTTTCGGGGTAGCAACCAGGCTTTGGGAGAGGAAAAGAAAACTCCTGCAGCTTTAAGAAAAACAAAAATAGTTTGTACAATTGGTCCTTCCACAAGCTCACGTGAGATGATTTGGAAACTGGCTGAATGTGGAATGAATGTGGCCCGGTTAAATATGTCTCATGGAGACCATTCATCCCACCAAAAGACTATCGATCTGGTTAAAGAGTACAATGCTCAATTCGAGGACAAGGTTATTGCCATAATGCTGGACACCAAGGTATATAAATTGTGAATATTTTCTCACTGACCTCTTTTCTTTGCTATAGTCTTTGAAAATCTTGGGTTGAAATTGGTTGGCTTTGAGTTTTAGGATGCTCAAAGCTTAGACTGGATTTTATAAATTCAAAATTTCTTAACATGTCAAAAATCTACTTGTCTGTCTGTTCTGCAAACTCTTTTTGTAAGATGCACTATTGGTTTAGACTTTCTTTCAAATGTCAAAGTTGTTAGATATTCTTATATCATGATTCAGGGTCCTGAGGTAAGAAGTGGAGATGTGCCTCAACCAATTCTACTTGAAGAGGGACAAGAATTTAATTTCACTATTAATAGAGGAGTCAGCACAGCGGACACTGTTAGTGTAAATTATGATGACTTTGTGAATGATGTTGAGGCTGGGGACATACTTCTTGTGGATGGTATGTTTACATCTTTAATACTGTTGTGGATTGATGCTGCATGAGCTACATTTTATCTGTACCTTACACTTCTTGATTCTTGATTGAAAGCTTTAATATAAAGCAACTACTTAAGAGCTGTTTCTGAATGGATAGCAGTTTGTGATAATGAAATTTCAACATGTATCTGAAATTCTGCAATAATTATCATATGCATTATTATTCTTTTGGTCAGTTGCAGAGTGGCCATATAGAGGAGTCAACTTGTGTCATAGTTTAGGAGGCATGTTACCCAGATTATCAATATGATATGTACTAGAGTTCAAGTGATATCTAATTATACTGCTGTTAAGCATGTTCTTTGATACCACATGGTGACTTGACCAAGGCCTAAGGGTTCTTGTTCTACTTTTTAGACGTCCCTTCTCAGATATGCATATAATTATTACATACAGTGCTGGAAGTTCACTTCTCTTGCAAGTATATTTTTGTGTGCTATCCTTGTATTCCTTACATTCAAGGAGTATTTTATGGACACATCATATTTTTGATATTTGATACATGGCACATTTATAAAGTTTGTTTTTCCCTTTTCAATGAAAACATATGTTTGCTTAATTCCTAGGTTGCTAATTTGTTTGTTACTTGATAGGTGGGATGATGTCATTGGCTGTGAAGTCAAAGACAAAGGATTCGGTTAAATGTGTGGTAGTTGATGGTGGAGAACTCAATTCAAGGCGTCATCTGAACGTGCGAGGAAAGAGTGCAACACTGCCTTCAATTACAGGTTTTTTCTGTCTCAGTTTTAGTCATAACAGACAGTTCCAAAAGAGAAAGGTTACAACAGTGCAAATAAGAATTACATTTTCACTCCTCGCTGCTATGTTCTTATTGCGGTATCCTATTTTTGTATTCTACTCGCCTTTTCAACAGACAAAGACTGGGATGATATTAAATTTGGAGTGGACAACCAAGTTGATTCTTATGCTGTTTCCTTTGTGAAGGATGCTAAAGTGGTACATGAGTTGCAAGACTATCTCAAAAGTAATGTTCCTGAGTTGTATGATATCTTCAAGTTTTCAGCTTCATTTATTACTTTTGCGGTCTTGTCCACTAACTAATTGAGCTTTTGCAAAACTTTGGCAGGCTGCAAAGCAGACATTGATGTGATTGTAAAAATTGAAAGTGCTGATTCTATACCAAATCTTCATTCAATACTTTCTGCATCAGATGGGGTTTGTTTTCAGTAGTCTATACACTCTGAACCTGTTTGAGCATGGAACGCACATTTCTTGTTTTTCTGCGCACCTCTATTCTTGAAGAGCTATTTCATTCTTACTGTGTCAGTGTTTGTATGCACTATTATTCTTAGTGGGTGTACTTTATGGTACTTCTCTCTTGCGTGCCTTTAATTTATTGGTCTGGTTAAGGTTCTTATTCCCTGTTGCTTGGCATTGCTGTGCACAGTTTAATTGTGACTGTTTTTCTCGGGTTCTATAGGCAATGGTTGCTCGTGGAGACCTTGGTGCTGAACTTCCAATCGAGGAGGTCCCATTATTGCAGGTAAGAACTGCTATAGAAATCATTTGCTATGTGTCCAAGGCATACATGTCTTTGCAGGGCTTTGATTATAGGGGAAAATGTGGGGAAAATGTGGGGTCTGTCTACTGCCTGTATAGATGGACTGATTATGTGTTCGATCGTTGGATCTAACAGAACCAGGATAATGGTTTCAAAATATTTTTGCTGGGAATTACTTGAAATTATATGAACCAAAGTTTATTTGATTGTAAAATCTCAAGTTTATTTAACATGATTATTTGCCAAATGCCAAGGATGCAAGATAGTTGAAGGTGGAACGATTGTTTCTATCTGTATTTTCCTTTTTAAATCTTTATATGGGCAGCAGCACTTACCTTTTTGGTACTTGGGTTCGTCGTGTATACTGTACATTTTACTGAATTCTTCCTTCAATCGAGTGCTTTGTTTTTGTTCAATTAGGAAGATATCATTAGAAGGTGTCGCAGCATGCAAAAACCAGTGATTGTTGCAACAAATATGCTAGAAAGCATGATTAACCATCCTACACCAACCAGGGCAGAGGTATCAGACATCGCAATTGCAGTGCGTGAAGGTGCTGATGCAGTCATGCTTTCTGGAGAAACTGCCCATGGAAAGTGAGTGACTTTCTTCCTTTCAGTGATCTCAGCAATGTTCTTCGAATTAATAATCTAAAAGCCTTCAAATGAAAGTTTTATTGTGATTTTGGAAATTACATGGTGGTGGTAGCTAAGCTGTTTGGGTGCTCGCGGGACAGAGTGAGGGTGGTTAAGTTTCCTCTTCTTATTTGATGACCAAACTCTTCAAAGAGATGTTAGGTTGCAAAGAAAACAGGAGAGAAGTAGGAACCAAAAAAGAACATTCCTTCGAACCCAAGCTTTTGCTAACCCCAGCTTCTGTAGTTGTTGACACTTGATATGGGCCAACTTCATGCCTATAGCCTTTTGTTAGTTGCTGTGTATTCGAGTAAAGAAAATGATTAAATTTGAAAAAAAAAGTGAAGAAAATGATACTAGTCAGGAGGAATAATTTTTCTGGTAAATAAGTTGCTACCAAATTCCAGAAAAGACCTGGTTTTGGAATTGTCACAAGTTCTGCTTTACTGAGTTTGCTTGTGCCGCATTCGATTAATCTTTTCCTTTTTTATCTTTCTTTTCTTTACGACCTTCTTGGATCTACCTTTTTCCATTTTATTTATTAATTTTTTTTATTTGAACTATAACTAAGGTATCCATTGAAAGCTGTTAAAGTGATGCACTCTGTGGCACTAAGGACAGAATCGAGCCTGCCGGTTAATACAACACCTCCAGCTCACGCTGCCTATAAGGTGTGCACTCTTAGAACAAGAAGGCCTTTTTTTGTCTGGTTAATGGATTCTGTTTTGTCAGGTGTCAATAAAAGGAGAAACAGATGTAGAAACTGTGTAAAAGTTCAGTTTTTGGTTATGTTCTAATAGTTATGTGCTTTCTTATGCAGAGCCATATGGGTGAGATGTTTGCTTTCCATGCCACAATTATGGCAAACACTCTCAGTACACCTACAATCGTCTTTACAAGAACTGGATCCATGGCTGTGCTTTTAAGTCATTTTCGGCCCTCGTCAACAATATTTGCCTTCACAAATGAGTGAGTCAACAATATCTTGTCTGACTGCAAATAATATGTTCAAAACTTTATTAAGTTGGAAAGCTTAAAAAGAAATTCTATGCGCTTTTTCATAAATTGTTTCTTTTTTTCTCATTCCTTTCACAATGTCTGAAATTAATTTAACTAGAAATATTTTTAGAATGAAGTGGGTATTTCGAAGGCCAGTCCATGACCTATAATATGCAATTGCATTAAATGTATCAGAAGGCTGCCTTGTTGATACTAGGTTGTTACTATAAACATCTTTTATCACAATCGTGGCCAATTGTTAGTAGCTCCGCTGTTGTTACATTGGATTCTTGCCTTGTGTGTATTTGATCTCTTTCAGTGATTTGTCTTTTTGGAGCTGGTGTAATTGTGTAAATTATTTCTTCAATTGTAAATATTGATGCATTTTCATACTTCGCAGAAAGAGGGTTAAGCAGAGACTAGCACTTTATCAGGGTGTCTTGCCAATATATATGAAATTTTCGAATGATGCAGAGGAGACCTTCTCCCGAGCACTCAAACTCTTATTGGTGAGTGGTTACTTCATCTACATCTTTTACCAGTTAGGCCAGCAGTCCATGAACCTCACTTTCTGAAAATTTCCCATGTTTTAGGAGAAGGGTCTGTTGATGGAAGGGCAGCATGTGACTCTAGTCCAGAGTGGAGCACAACCAATATGGCGTCAAGAATGCACTCATCACATTCAAGTTCGCCAGGTCTAAAGCTGATATTGCACCAGCAATGTCTTTCTTTTTTTGGTTTGATGGATGTTGTTTTGTAGTAGCTTGAGTGGTTATTTATACGAATCTTTTTAGCTTTTCTGACTTACTAGTTATCTTTTTAATTTGTTGCTCCAAGTATGACTTGAAAAACTCAAATGAGGTCATAAACCACAATGCTAGTTATTTGTTTCCAATGTTTATGTAGAAGAATTGTTTTCCTCGTAGAAACACGTGCATACAATGATCCTCTTGTTTCTTGTCCGGTGTGTTTTTGTCTATCGAATTAAACGCCGTTTTGCTTATTCTGTGATTACTTGGCATGGATTAGATAGATATCAGTGATCTTATTTACCTAATTCTGTAGCGTTTTAAACTTTTAGGTGGCTCCGCTTCTGCACACGTGAACCATGTCAATCTTTTAGCCGGCCTGTTTTGCTTTGTTGTTAATACGAAAATCTAATTAGTTCCACTAATTTCCCACTCTGCTGATTACTAATTTGCATGTTTTTTTTTGGTCTGACTCAGCCTCACACTTGTTTAGAAAAAGGTGATCTTGGCTTTGTAGTTCTCTTAGGGTATTGCAGAAACTTTTATTAGTGGAAGGATATGAAATTCTAGTGGCTCAGGACTATAATATTACTGTTGTTAATTCATAGGAATTAGCTATACTACGTTGTTGTCCATCATCTGACTGGAAAATCCATTAACATTGTTTTAATACTGTCTTGCCCTTTCATGATCATGACCTAACCAAGAAAGTCCAATGACCCTTTTCTTTTTCTGCCTCTTGGCTTGCATCCTGTTCTTGAATAGTTGAATAATAATACTGTGCATTTTCAAAGTCTTTTTCTTCAGAATGATTGAATAGTAACATAATTCATAATGCGGCGTCGAATTGTAGACAATCAGTCATGTTTGGTGTTGATCAATTCTGGTTTTGATTTTTGCATTCTAAAAGTTGACAGATTGTTATGATGGAAATGGATAGAAACAAACTGGTCATGAAAGTAGTAAATTTGAGAGGATTACATTACATTTTTGTTGCTAAACAGAGCAGCTCTCTCACACTCACACACATACAAATAGTACAAAGAACATGTTAATCTTGTGGGGTTGCAATGAAAATTTTGCTCAAACCTAACTCTAAAAATAGGTCAAATGGGACAGAGTTAGGTCTAATATGGAAACCAAGTTCTTGCACCAGAAGGCAGAAACTCTCTACAAAATGTCCACGGCCCCCCTAATTCCCCACTTCTTATTTATGTATGCTGCTACATTTGACACAGAAAACATTGGTTTGTCAGGGGTTTTTTTAATTTAGTACACATCAAACCTTAACGCTCTCTTCCTTGTCATTCTCCTCTGCACACTTCCCTTCAATCTTGATACTCTTATACCACCTAGCACATGTCAAGTACAAACCTAAATCGATAGCGGTGAGGATAGCTAGGAGGAAGTAGAACCTGTCTAGGTGACCCTTGTTTAGATTTCCCGGTATCCATCCAGGCATGTGATCCTCAGTTGAGATCTTCATCACCATAGTCACGAGTAAGCTGCTCACGTAGTTCCCGAGTGAGATCGATGTCATGCAGAGCGCACTTCCGAAGCTCTTTAGCCCGTCTGGTGTTTGCGCGTTGAAGAATTCCAGCTGACCGACGTACATGAAAACTTCTGAAGCTCCGATAAGTGCATACTGAGGTACTTGCCAGAAGATGCTCAGAGAGCTTGAACCATCGCAATGCTTGCAGTCTTTCCTCGCGTACTTGAGTCTGTAACATTCCACGATTCCAGCCGAGACCATTGCGATTATTGCTATCACAAGTCCAACACCCATTCTTTGAAGTTCCGTGATCCCTTTTGACCCCGTCTTTCTAATTCTGCTGACCAATGGGTCAAGAACTCTCCGGTAAAGGAAAATGAAGAGTGCGACACTGAGGATGTCGAAGCTGGACATGCTGGCTGCAGGGATTTTGAAGCTCGAGATGTTAGTTTTCATTGCAGCACCTTGCTCTACGAATAGAGATGCCATCTGTGTGAAGACCACTGAGTAGACAATTGTGCAGAGCCAAATTGGTAGTAGTCTCAGTATGCATTTAACTTCCTCTACTTGTGTAACTGGGCAAAGCCTCCATGGATTACGAGAACCCTGCTTCTGCTCATCTATATCGTCCATCGTAACGATAGCTGCTCTATCCAAGAACCTAAAAAGTTACAGAGAACCGCAATTAGTTTAGCTTTGTATGTGCAGTTATTAAGTGATCAAATTTCTTTGAGCTAGGCAGAGAGTCGTGCTCTTTCAATATATACTTACTTGAATTCATCAGAGTGCAGTATTTTTCTAGTTCCATTCATGGAGCTGTCTTTTCCATCAACATTAAACAGATCCTCTTCATCTGATGGCACCTCCGCCCTGCATTTCTTCACCGCGGCAACCAAGACTTGGCAGAATCTTGACAGAGGGTTACCGCTCGGTTTAAAGTGCCTGTACCTACTTGATCCTGCTAGAAACAGGACCAATGCTGCAAATGCGGATCCTGCCGATGCCCAAAACCCTATTGCCCACATCCCTTCGTCTTCGAAATACCCCAAAATGGTGTTGGAGAAGAGGGAGCCAAGGTTCAAGGCTAAGTAGAAGAAGCTAAAGAATGATACTTTAGAGTGCCCTTCTTTCGGGTCTTCCTCATCGAATTGATCAGCTCCAAATGTAGCAATGTTGGGTTGATACCCTCCATTTCCTAATGCAATGAGGTAGATGGAGATATAAAATAAGGCCACTTCCATGTTTGAGTGAGTGCCACAAGGAGTGATCTCATCACCACATCCTTTTGGTCTGATCAAGAACATGTAAGAAGACAAGGATAGAGAGACCAGACCCTGCAATTTCATTAAAAACACAAAATTAAGACAGTTTTCATGGGAACAAAATGTAAGGAAATGGGAGTCAAATTAGTAGCAATGTTTACTTACAATGACAAAGATGGCCTGAAAAATGGCACAGGTTTTGTATCTTCCCCAGTAGGAATCGGACAGGAAAGCGCCAACGAGCGAGAAGATGTAGACAGTTCCGGTCCATTTGCTGACATTGTTAGCTGCTTCAACATTGCTTTGCTGCAAAACCCTTGTCAGGAACAACACCAAGTTCACCCCAACTCCGAAAAATGCAAGAGTTGCCAGCCCTTGGTTCACTGATTTTTCAAAAATACACCACAATTCTTATGTTAGAAAAGGTTTTACTAATAATAAACTAATTCAATTCCCAAATTTTTTTTTCTTTCATTACAAATAAGAATATCGTGATCTTATCAATTTTTTATATTTTATAGAAAGTAACGAGATTTGACAAATGTATGAGAAAAATATGTTTAGTAAATTATACATTTTTATCCGTGACATATTTTTTCGTCCCCAACTTTGGGGCTTTATAGACAATGCATGCATCTACTAATTTTATACTGCAAGACAAACTAAAACAACGTCATCAACCAAAGAAACATTATTAGCCTAGTTAGCAGTAGTTGCCATTGGTGTGCTATCTCAATTTTTTCGAGGTGTTTTTTTCTGGTCAAGTGGACAGAGCAAAGATTATTTTCTTGTGTAATTTTTTGGGATAATAGATGACACGTGGCAGGAGCCCAAATAACTATGCTGACGAAGGTAGATTACGTGTCGGGGAGGAGAGATGTTTGAGTGCATGTTTTTCTCCCCTCTGTGCATTTGGTGTGTCGTCTAGTATTACTACAAACTACAAAGTAAAGTCTCGTGTGACAAGTGTCCCATCTCCATCGAACACCCACCACCAAAACCCATTTTTGCTACTTATGTAAGACAATCTTGTAGTAAAAGTTTGAAAAACCAAAGGAAAAAGAAGAAGAAGAAAAGTTAAGAAACCATTAATTTCCCTTTTGTCTTCTTTCTCAAAGAGCACCAGATCTCCTTATCAACATCATTTATCAAAAAAAATTAAATGATCTATATCACCTACTGCGAGTTAATAATTTAATTGATCAGTTCGTAAAACTTATATTTAAAATCAAAACTTTGTTAAGACTAAAGTATTTTTCGAGATCGTTTTTATTCTTATTGATATTGATAACACATTTTTTATGTTGTTACGTCTATAATAATATCTTGAATTATCGAGAAAAAATATCACCATAATCGGAAATTAGTATTTAAATAGGATATATTCCTATTATTGAACAAGTTAATTATATAAGCATACATATGTTCTTAATTTTAGAATTTGGTGCGTGGCTTATCATTATCATTGATATGCATATTTAACCAGCATCTTATACATATATTTCATTTTTTCCTCATGTTCTAGAAAAATCAAACGCAATAACTAAGTACTTTTATTTTAATTTTAATTTTTTAAAAAAAATATAGAGAATTATATAAAAGAATCATATTATATAAGTTATTTAGTGCGTTGGGACTAAGCAATAAGCACTCGATGTTGTAGAGAGAGGTGAAGGTGAATATATAGCCATGCAATATTGCAATGCATCCATAACAATAGGAATCTGCGCTTTGGACCCACAAAAAAACATTCAAGATCACCAAAATTGACCAATTTAATTATTAACTCGAAAACTCTAAAAAAACTATGAAAAAAAGTGAAATTAATTGAAGAATTTTGTTAATTAACCTACAGTAATCAGTTAATTAGTGTTTAATTAGTTTTTTAATTTTCTTTAATTTAGAGAAAAAAATAAAATCCATAGTATAATAATAATATAAAAGAGTGTAGTGCTTACAAAGAATGATGATTCCAGCAACCCATCTTCCAGATTGGTGCTTAATTGCAGGACGACCTTGCCAATCCACTGTCCCATCAAGAGTGGTGCATTCCTCTTCCACCTCCTTGTTCATCTTCCTCTATACATCGCAAATTAGAAGAGGTTTTAACTTTTAATTCTTGATAGGAGACTCGAATTCGTCTGAACTAAATGTAAGTGTAAAAAATGCAAGAGAATAATAAATTAAAAAGAAAAGAAATATATGTAGTAGGAGCTTTGAGTTTGCTCACCTCTTTGCACACCTCCAAACAAGAAGCCATTAGTGACAGCAGCAGTAGTAGTAGTAGTACTGATCAATCTTGAGAAAGAGATGATCAGTTTTTAACTCTTGGATGGTTTTACAAAATGCAATTTGCAGAATAACTATTCAAGTGTTTAGGATGAGATTACTGAGAATTTAATGAAGATGAGCTAGCAGAGAGGAGGAAGAAGGAGAGGAGAAGAGAGCTTGGGGTGAAGAATAATGAGGGCATTTGTGCGGGTATAAATAGAGGAGGGGAGGAGTGGCATGAACGGCCCAGATTTTGTAAGAATATGCAATTTCTATATTTCCTTTTCTTCATTTTCACTTTTTATTTATTTATTGTTACTGTGGAAAACAAAATGAATATAATAAACAAAAAAGAAAAAATGAAAAAGAAATTAGTCGTAGTTGTTGCCTTGTCTGTCACTGCTAGCTAGAACCCACAAGTGTTTCTTGGTTTTGTTAGGTTTGATAATGACTGATTTTAGTAACCTTAAACCTCAAATACAGTACATTTCAAGAATTGTAACTTGTTCTTTTTCAGTGGAATTTTTAAGGAGACCCATTAGATAATTTAAAAAAAAAAAAAAACGAAGAATTTATTAAAAAAAAACAGAACAGAACTTCAAAGTCTATCATGCGAATGTGGAACAATAGAGATATTTGAGGATCTAAATATGAAGAATTAGTACAAAATGAACAGAACTTTAAGAATTATTACGAAAGAATAAAAAATTATGTGAAAACGAGACCAATATAAAAAAAAACATTAAAAACTATTATCGGAGAACTGAAAATTTTAATAGACATATATTAAGCTCCGCGCGGATGGCCCCAACGTCTAATAAAATCAAAAGTTCAACAAAAACAAACTGCTCGTTTTTCAATATTTGGAAAGAAAAAATGCTCTTTGAGTGATCTCTAACAAATTTGTTTGTACGCAACATAGTGTTAGTTTTAGTTTTTTCTTAATGAACTCCCTTGGAAAAACGGGGTAACGCGCCTAAAGCTTTTATACTTTTCATATTTTTCCACTTTTGATCGGTTTTTGTTTGAAACTTTAGCGTGCTTTTTTACTCTCGCGAAAATTGTAATTAGTACTTTCTATTGATAAAATGCACACTTAATAGTCATTTATTTAGTTAAAATAAGCCGCGTATAGACACTAATTAGTATAATCCTTGACGGGATGTGGTATACAAAACATTTTTTAATCAGATTTAACACAAAAATGTAGAATTTAGTAGAAAAAATCGTTGTTATTATTAATAATGAAATTTTCACTTTGTTTTTGACTTGTTATACATTTTGTGTTATAAATTATAATTTAAAATTAATATTAGCCCAGCTTACTAGTATAAAATGAATTAAATAAATAAAACACATGTTAAATACACATATACATAGTATATACGTGTACACAATCGCAGGAAGATTTTGTAATAAAGGGAATAAGATTACAATTGATATTTTTTTAGGATTTATTGTGCAAACACCACCACTCTATCACGCGGTTGTACAGCACTAAATGGAACCACTTTATTATTAATGTCTTGATATGAATCCATAGTCGGAACCCTGCCAAACCTTTGTTTTATTACTTTTACGATAATTATATTCGTACGAAATGTAGTATGCTACAGATAAATCACAAGATTAGTAGTGTAAAATTAATAATAAGATGAAATTAATGAGTTTCTTTCCTTAATTTACACTATAATTTTTTTTATAACGTAGGGAATAATTACATAAACAAAACAAATCAATGGGCATATGTTTTACTAGTTCATATGTATTATTTAGATTATAGGAATAAAGGAATCTGTAAAAAAAATTATTGCTATCTTGTGGAATAAATGGATCTGCATCTAACATCTTTTAAGCTTATTTACCAGAACCGGACCGACCCAACGGTCGGACCGATAAAATTGCGATCCAAAATTTTTTTTTATTCGATTTAGCTATCTGACCGGATCTGCATGTAAATAAAAAAAATAGATCAACTGATCGATTTTTATACAACCGACGACTCGGTCGGTTTATTATCAACTCGACTGGTTCGATGAGTCAAATGTCAACAGCGTCGATGACGTTTTGTAAGTAACGGCGTTGTTTTGTAAGTAAAACACTTCATTCATACGCCCACGGCCCACAGACCCATCTCCTCCTTCTTCACTTCATTTCTTCTTTACGTGTTCATGGCAACATTAGAAAGGAAAAAAACCTAGTTCTTCTCTTCTTCATAGTTCATACAGCTGCGCAAAGGCGAGTCAGACGACGACCATCAGTGAGTCAGGCGACGACCGTTACAGAAGCGAGTCAGGCGACGACCACCATTACAGAGGCGAGTTCGGCGACGACTACCGTTACAGCAGAGCTTTTTTCTTCCATCATGACCTGGTAATCTTTGAAATTTTGAATAGTTGAATGGGTATTGTGCTTTTTTCGTTCTTCGGGTTTCCTTTTTTCCCATTTTCTTCCATTTGGGTCACACTTAAATTACTTAATTATTGCTACTTAATATGCTAGAGTAGAAATAGTAATAGAAATGCTTGATAAATTTCAGATTTCCTTTTATATGGCTTCAATAAAAGCATCATCTATGACCGGGTCTAATTCATTTCTTCTCCTTCAATTTTAAGTAACGGCGTTGTTTTGTAAGTAAAACACTTCATTCATACGCCCACGACCCACATGCCCATCTCCTCCTTCTTCACTTCATTTCTTCTTTACGTGTTCATGGCAACAATAGAAAGGAAAAAAAACCTAGTTCTTCTCTTCTTCATAGTTCATACAGCTGCGCAGAGGCGAGTCAGACGATGACCATCAGTGAGTCAGGCGACGACCGTTACAGAAGTGAGTCAGGCGACGACCACCGTTACAGAGGCGAGTTCGGTGACGACTACCGTTACAACAGAGCTTTTTTCTTCCATCATGACCTGGTAATCTTTGAAATTTTGAATAGTTGAATGGGTATTGTGCTTTTTTCGTTCTTCGGGTTTCCTTTTTTCCCATTTTCTTCCATTTGGGTCACACTTAAATTACTTAATTATTGCTACTTAATATGCTAGAGTAGAAATAGTAATAGAAATGCTTGATAAATTTCAAGTTTCCTTTTATATGGCTTCAATAAAAGCATCATCTATGACCGGGTCTAATTCAACGTCTTCTCCTTCAATTTTAAGTAACGGCATTGTTTTGTAAGTAAAACACTTCATTCATACGCCCACGACCCACATGCCCATCTCCTCCTTCTTCACTTCATTTCTTCTTTACGTGTTCATGGCAACATTAGAAAGGAAGAAAAACCTAGTTCTTCTCTTCTTCATAGTCCATGCAGGCGCAGAGGCGAGTCAGACGACGACCATCAGCGAGTCTGGCGATGACCATTATAGAAGCGAGTCAGGTGACGACCACCATTACAGAGGCGAATTCAGCGACGACCACCGTTACAGCAAAGCTTTTTTCTTCCATCATGACCTGGTAATCTTTGAAATTTTGAATAGTTGAATGAGTATTGTGTTTTTTTCGTTCTTCGGGTTTCCTTTTTTTCCATTTTCTTCCATTTGGGTCACACTTAAATTACTTAATTATTGCTACTTAATTTGCTAGAGTAGAAATAGTAATAGAAATGCTTGATAAATTTCAGGTTTCCTTTTATATGGCTTCAATGAAAGCATCATCTATGAACGGGTCTAATTCAACGTCTTCTCCTTCAATTTTAAATAACGGCATTATTTTGTAAGTAAAACACTTCATTCATACGGCCCACGGCCCACAGGCCCATCTCCTCCTTCTTCACTTCATTTCTTCTTTACGTGTTCATGGCAACATTAGAAAGGGAAAAAAACCTAGTTCTTCTCTTCTTCATAGTTCATACAGCTGCGCATAGGCGAGTCAGACGACGACCATCAACGAGTCAGGCGACGACCGTTACAGAAGCGAGTCAGGCGACGACCACCGTTACAGAGGCGAGTTTGGCGACGACCACCGTTATAGCAGAGCTTTTTTCTTCCATCATGACCTAGTAATCTTTGAAATTTTGAATAATTGAATGGGTATTGTGCTTTTTTCGTTCTTCGGGTTTCCTTTTTTCCCATTTTCTTCCTTTTGGGTCACACTTAAATTACTTAATTATTGCTACTTAATTTGCTAGAGTAGAAATAGTAATAGAAATGCTTGATAAATTTATGGTTTCCTTTTATATGGCTTCAATGAAAGCATCATCTATGACTGGGTCTAATTCAACGTCTTCTCCTTCAATTTTAAGTAAGGACGTTGTTTTGTAAGTAAAACACTTCATTCATATGCCCACGGCCCACAGGCCCATCTCTTCCTTCTTCACTTCATTTCTTCTTTACGTGTTCATGGCAACATTAGAAAGGAAAAAAAACCTAGTTCTTCTCTTCTTCATAGTTCATACAGCTGCGCATAGGCGAGTCAGACGACGACCATCAACGAGTCAGGCGACGATCGTTACAGTAGCGAGTCAGGCGACGACCACCGTTACAGCAGAGCTTTTTTCTTCCATCATGACCTAGTAATCTTTGAAATTTTGAATAATTGAATGGGTATTGTGCTTTTTCATTCTTCGGGTTTCCTTTTTTCCCATTTTCTTCCATTTGGGTCACACTTAAATTACTTAATTTGCTAGAGTAGAAATAGTTATTGAAATGCTTGATAAATTTCAGGTTTCCTTTTATATGGCTTCAATGAAAGCATCATCTATGACCGGGTCTAATTCAACGTCTTCTCCTTCAATTTTAAGTGCCTCTGTAAAAGGAAAAATAAATATTACATGGAAGTACTGTGTAGAAGAAGCTGATCCTGCGGGAAGTAAGAGGAAGAAGCTTATTTGCATTTATTGCAGGAAAGTGTTTTGTAGTGGGGGTGTCAATCGATTCAAACAACATTTAGTCGGTATTAGAGGTGATGCGGTGTCTTGTAATGAAGTTCCGAAGTTATATGGAAGCATGCAATATTCAAGATGTTCCGAATGATGGTAAATTGGAAACTACCTACTTATTTTAAAAGTTGTTGATATGAAACTATTGTTGTTAATTTATTGATTCTTTATTTTTATGTTTTATTTAATAATACTAGAGTTGAACTTTTAAGATCAAGATGAGCTTGATGATGAGAATGATGAAGATGAAGGAATTGAAAGTGGACGTCGTTATGAAGATGTTTTTGAAAATGCTAGTGTCTCAACCTCTCAACTTGTTGCCAATCCATGGAATTAACAATTTTATAATTTGGATATTTAAGTGTGTTTGAACTTTGAATATCATTTCATTTGAATGTTGGATTGTTTCTTTATTTTTAACTTTTGATCTACTTGATATTTTATTTTAATATATTATAAAATGCTACATCCATTAGTATAAAAATTTACCGGTTCAATCCGATTCAATTATCTAAGATTGAACTGTTCGATATGTGAACGGTTCAAAACGGTCGAATGGGTCAATCCGGTTGAACCCGGTTAAATTCAATCGAACCAGAAAATTTTCATTTTCAATTTGTTGTTCAGTTCGGTTCTAATAACACTGTTTTTAAGTACTCCCTCCGGTCCGAAATGTATGACGTTTTAGCATTTACTTTTACTGTTCCGGAACGTATCTTAAGATGGTCGGAACAGTCACTATTTGAGACAATTTTGTCCCGAATTTTTTCTCGAAAGTACGTTAAGGATTAACGTACGTTCGAAAAAAAGTACGGAATTTTTTGGGGTCAAATAGTGCCTCATCCGGCCTCCTCGATATGCCTTCCCTACTGAATATTGGGATGCGAGAAAATCATACATTTCGGACCGGAGGAAGTACTTTGCTGCTGTTGAATTATTATGAAGGACAGGATTCCATTTCCAGTACTGCAGTTTTAAGTTCACTACAAATTAGTCCTTAGTGGGAAACATTGGCATATTCATTATCTTGAAAAATGCAGTAAGAACCTTGAGTTACGTCCAAATAATGCACTTTTCTTGATGAGTTTATATACCTCAACTTACCCAAAATAAATAAATAAATAAATAAATCTAGGCACGGATATGTAACTTTTCATCTCTATTTATTTTAAGTGAGATTTGAACTTAAAAATCTTATTAATATTTTTTCCATCCATAAACAGTGACCGGAGTCTGAAATTTTTTTAGGGCTAAGAATTATTTTTTATTTACGGAGACAAATATAAAGGATTAATAAAAAAAAATTAAAATTAAAAACTATTATGAGAGAATTTTAAATTTTAGAAAAGAAATATGAAGGATTGAAATAAAAGGCAATAATTTTAAGAACTCTTACGACAGAATAAAAAAAATTGAGTGCTAATATGGAGGATTTGAACCGTTTAAGAGAGGGAATCATGCTCCGTCCTCACAAGGCTCCGGCAACAAAACAATCAATAAACTATATGCCTTCAAACTCGAAACTATATATATATATATTTTTCTAATATTAATCTTAAGCAAAATGCCAACTTGAGGGCGCTTCAATTCCAGTTTAAGAATTTTGCGCTGCTCTAAACATCATTAACATAAGGAACGCGACAAGAAGAATAATATTCTCGGTCGATAATAAAAACATTAATTTGTGGCTTATATATATATGCTTTTAGACTACTTGCTTGATAGTTGATAATAAGAAAATTCTTTGTTTTCTAAAAGGCAAAGAGTAGATATACATAAAGATACTAGACTAAAACTTCTTCTAATTAAGTTATACTATAAAAAAATATCATTTTTATTAAAAAAAACGTAATATTCTTATAATACTAGTTAGATCGTACATAAATTGTAACTCAGTTGATTAGCATATGTTTTTTTTATTTATAAAGTAGGGTATGTGTTCGATTTCTCGTATTGTAATGATTATTAATAATAAAACTATTTTTTAAAATATTAATAATGATATTAATAAGTTTTGTTTAAGAGATGGTGTGTAAAAAAAAACTTACGTATGTAAACAAAAATTAGTTTTCACAGAAATCAATTTTGAGAAAAATGGCAAATATAAGTTGCCACTTTCCACGAAATAGGTAAAACTTGAGCATCAAAATTAGAATTGTGAAAAGCACTTGCTCTTATTCCGTCCGCGCCATCACTTATCTACCAAATTAGAATAGGATTTTCCTACGCAAGCAAACCAATTGCTCACTATTTTTGTCAACATGCTTTATTTTATTATACAGTATGTATTAAAAATATTTCAAAAGAGTTGCGGCTCTTGTCCCCATTTAATTATTATTATTATATTGGGGAAAAAAAGGGTCATCGTCAAAGATTAATGTAGGATTTCCACTCATTTGATAAAATTCAAAAACATCTACATCAATACCAAATTACCAGATGATGCAACACCAGTTAATTAGATTGAGGCAGACAACGAACCACTCTAGTCCATTCCATGTATCATGTGTATGTAATTAGAGGAAACAAATTAAAAATAATACTCTCTCAGTTTGGAATTAAACGTCATTTACTATTTGGGCATGCATATTAATAAGGTCGAATGACTCACTATTTGACCCCAAAAAAATCCTTACTTTTTCTCGGGCGTACGTTAAATTGTCTCAAATAGTGAGTCCGGCCTCCTTAATATGCGTGCCCAAATAGTAAATGACATTTAATAAAAGAAGGAGAGAGTAATATGCAGCGGCGAAATTTTCATATTACATTTTGTTTCTCTCGTGATAGTCCTTAAAGTTTTACTTTTTACACTAATCCTTTATATTTTCACATTCAAAGTTTTCTATTTTTTCATTAATTCTTCATATTTACCCTCGCAAATTTTGAATTCACATGAAATAGTCCTTAAAATTTTAATTTTTTAGTTTTAATCTTTCATATTTACTTTCTAAAATTTAATATTTTTTCCAATAGTAATTATATTTCTGTTTATTTTTCTTTAATTAGTTATTTTCTTAAATTTTAAATTTTCTCATAATAGTCGCTAAAAAAATAATTTAACCCCTCCTCTTAAAAAAAAGAATTCAGGCTCCACCACTATCTAAAAGCTTTCTACTGATTAGATGATGAACGAAATCATGGCAATATTGGTCATCATTAAACATGTTCTTGTCAAATCTTTCACCTCTTCGCTTGCCTCTTTGGTAGTGATCATGGATAATTATGTCATATAAATTAGTTCATATTAGCTCATGTACTAATTGTACTAGTACTCTTCTTGTGTGCAAATTAGGGCTACCGACGGTCAAGCATCCGAAGCCGTATACTTTGCAATGGATGAATGATGAACTCGGCCTTAAGGTGACTAAACAAGTGATGGTGAGTTTGGCTAATCGGCAAATTAAAAAGGGGGTCGACGTCGTTAATTATATTCATCATGATAATGACCTCCAATATCGGCGAGAGTGAGATTACATATGGCGTTTTTAATTAGCCACTCCAACATTAATATGCTTTTAGTGTGTGTTAATTTCTTCGTTAATCTTCCACCACATTTCACTTCTCTATCTTGTCTTGCTCTAATCCAACAATCATGTTTCTTTAAGCACCTCAGTTTTCTAAGCGGTACGCCTACCATTTCCTCTTTCTTTTCTTTTCTTTTCCTTTCTTTTTCACTCATCAGCGTTTACTTACTATATGAGTATTTTATATTTTATTGACGGACTCGATGCAAATAGATTAGTCTGGCTCTTATGGAAACCTAACAAAACTAATTATAAATGTGGAAAGCTGCCATTTTTCTTGCACGTACATGAGCTATGGGTCAATTTGATGACTAGACGCATAGCAGAAATTATGAGCACTATGTATGAGTGAGTCGCGCACTCTTATATATGATCAGCAAATCCACATAAATGGATCCACCATATTGAACCATAAAAGGAAACACCATGAAAAATAATTGTTATTTTTCCTCTTAATTATCAAATCAATAGTTAATCTGCTGTGTCTTGGCCATCTAATCAGTTAGGTCAGGTCATCCCAATTCCCACCAGAAAAGTTGTACAGTAGAACTGTTTGCATATCCAATTTCTCTTCTACATCACTTATCTCAACTCAAGTCTTATAATCACTATTCTCTATACATATTTTCATTAAAAAACAACAAGTTTTATCACACTTTACAGGCTACCAACACCATATTAGCACCATAGAGTAGTGTTAATTTAAGCAATTATTCATCAACATTGTTGATATTATTGGTCTACGTTAAAAAAAATTAAAAAAAAATTATTCACGTTCACATTGGTTCACTTGGAAAATATTGATTTAGCACTACTCATCTCATTAGTCCTATGTACTCCATTCAGATATAATTGTTGTAGAAAATAATAAAATAAGAACCAAATTAATGATTAATATTGCAATTGAATTATTAACATTTAGTCCCTAATGTATAAATTAAAATATATGAAATTTTAGTCTCTACCATTAGAATTTCCTTTCGACTATCGATGCATTAAAATAAATCTATACTTCTTTTGTTTAAAGTGGATTTTTTGACATATATATCAAGATATTTCAAAGGCAACACTAGAAAATTAAAGGATAGATATGTGCTAGTAATTATCACTAACAGCTGGGTCATCGATGGCATCAAGTTGAACCTGAAATGATGTAACAAGTTATCCATAACGTTGAATATCCACACACACACACACAAAAAATGTTTGAATTGTTGGAAATTGCATGCAAATTGTTTGTTTTTCTTTGAGTTTTTTTCCAACTCATCATGAGCTACTACAGTCAAGTCAAAGAGGATCAGTTCGTGTCTCATAATTTCCAGTTGTCAAAAGGAATTTGATTTTGAGTCATTTCCAGTTGCACTGCGTCCTTTCCTTTGGTTTGCCGGCGGCCATCGAAAGTCCTTTGGCGGCCGTCGAAGGTCAGAAAAACCCCCAACTTGCTCCCAAGAGGAAAAGTGCATCACTTAACAATTCCTTTCCTTTTAACTTTTTGATCCATCATTAAAGTTCAAGTTTTAATCTTTTAAGTTAATTAAAACAATAAATTTAGTTCGTAACCGTCAATGAATATACAGTTCATTTGTTGTTTGCTGATGGTAAAATATTCGTAGAAACTCGAACTCAGATTCGAATCTCACCTACCTCTAAAAAAAAATGAAAAAAATTGATTTGTCGTCATACACAAGTTAATTATTACGTCATCATAACCAAAAAGAGTAGTTATTTTTGGCCTTAATAGACTTGCAAAATAATAATTATTAAGTCATCATGTTTAGACAATCAAGTCGATCAGGACTTGCTTTCATAGTATACCAAATTATGTAAACATAAATCATCAGTTACCTATAAAAAGGGGAAAGAAAAGGAAGTTCACTTATTAATTCATGGGTGTGCGGGTTGAGCAATTCCATTTTCCTTGGGTTGGTGAAACAAGTTGGATTTGATAATGACAAAGGGTTTACTACGTGCAAAGTGGAGAAAAAAAAGTAATTATTAACATTTAAATTAAGCTAATTAAATTGTTTTTTTCTTAATTATATTACCTAAAAGAGCAAGAATTACTATATATATATTCATGTTTAGGAAGCAAAATTAAAAGAAACAACCAAATTAAGGATTGAATTTTGCTGAGAGAGTTGTGGAGTATGTAATTGACTAATGACTAGTGCTGAAAATGAGTAAAACGATAGTGAAATCTTTGAAAGTTGTGCATGTACCAAATATGAATTGATTATACATATAAGGAAACGAATATGAATATTGATTATTAAAAACAAACGATAAAGAATTCATCTAGCTCAACTAAGGTCTCGATGCAGCCGCTATAAAAATTATTAGAGAGCGTGGACTCGGCAAAAGATCCTACAAAACTCAAATATGACATTTTTTATTTCCCTTCTTTGTGATAGGAATAGGATAGGATATCATTCAACTTCTTCCTGTTCCTGAGTGCCGTTAAAAGTTGTATATAGCTGTATCAGATGCGATAGAATCCTCACATCTTTTTCTAACCCAGGGGATGATGCAGATGCCACGTCAGATTAAAGAAGTTAAATAAGGTTGAAGCCAATCCCTAGAAAATGGAAAAAGTAAGTTTTAATTAAGCATTAATTAAATGTGGATAAATTTGGTGACAATTAAGTTGCCAACAAGAAAACCCCATTTTCCAATTTGGTGACTAGATACTTAATTTGTATTGTATCGTGCCCAAAAATATCAATTGATCAAATCAAATACTTAATTAACATTGCTTATCAATGAAATAAGAGGAAAAAATGCCACATTTCAAATATCAACAACATTTTCGTCCTCCTTTCCTCCACAATAAAGGGAAGTGTGTGCTATATATATTGATGAGCTAGCTGGATGCCAACTTTGTTTCTTCTTGTTCATGCATTATTGAATGAAAACCGCCGCGTATGGACAGATAATTTCTTCATACACAGATCGAATTTACAACACTTTATTTTTATGGGACGAGTGTGTCAAACAGTTTGTTAGTAATTTTTCAATGTTTGAATAACCATTTTTGAAGTTTTAATTCATTTTCTTATTAATTCTTATATTTTATGAGGTACGTTATAAGTTTTATTCTAGATTTTAAATTCCTCTTGCAACAATAATACTAATAATATATAATGTTTATTTTTTTTAAGTTTATGAAAGTGGGCTTACAATAAGGAATGACACTTGAGCATGTTTCGGCAACCTAGCAATGCCCGAAATCTAACCCAATTTCCTTTTTTAAACAAAAAAAAAAATATTTTTTGGATAACCAAGCCCATTTTCCTTTGAACTCATTCGATTCGATCTTCAACTTCAAGTCCACTAAACAACTTGAGCCCACTTTAATCCTGAAATAGGCATGTAACACTAATACTAGTAATAGAATAAGTAATCACTAGAAAGTATGAGATTTTATAAAATAATCTAGATTAAAGAACTTAAAGTAGATAAATATAAGAAAAAAAAGTAAACCAGTTAGATTTCACAACATGGTTGCTGAAATATCGGTTCAATTCTTTGCTAGAATGATGGATTTAACAACATATAATTGAAAGAGAAAGCTTCGATATAGATTGAAAAAATAAAGTTTGCATTCTAATAAAAAAATGGTTAAGTTTACTAAACTCTATAAATAAATCATGAAATATACTAATAGTTAGTTAGTTATCTTTTTTCAAAACACAAAATTTGATTTTATCATATAATTTCGTCCAATTATTTTATTCGATGTAAAAATCTCAAATTATCAACGGTTCAAATTTATCTTCACCAATCTTAGCGGACCTAAATATCCAACTCTTTCACCAATAGCCCTGAATCTTGAGAACTTAGCTCTTCTTTCACATATCCATAAAACGCAACAATGATACGATATTCACATCTTAACAACGTTCGGGCATATTAAAAGTTCTATGTATTGTGGTGATTTGATTTAATTAAGACATTCAAATTAAACTTAACGTTGAGTAATTTAAATACGGTAGGGAAGCCTTAGCAGACTATCCTACCTTAAATAGAGATTAAAACAATGGAGAATTTTTATTATACCCCTAGACTATAATTTTTTTTCAAACTTACCCTCCATCTACACTTTTGTCCACCTAACCCCCAATTTTACCCATTTCCCGTTAGTTTTTCCATCCAATTTCGTTAACACCTCGTTACATGCACATGTGACATCAACAATAAGGGTTTTGGCGCGGGGAATACATGTTTGTTCCAATGAAAATGCGGAATACCTTGATGAAGTGGCATTTTTTTTGTAGGGATTAATTGGTTGTTTAGGCGAAAAATGTCTCTTTTCATAACGGACATTAATTCCAAATGAAATGATAAGTTTAAAATTAAAAGAGTATAATAGTACTAACTAATCACCCGGAGAAACTAAACAAGACAATTAATAGGAAGAAAAAAAATAGCTTAAAAGCATTACCGAAAGAATTCTTTTTTCTTGTAATGGTAGGTCTTGTATTATGATAATGTTAATTCATTTTTAGGAAAAAAAACTTTTATTCTTTTTTTTTAGAGTATTTATTTTATGTTTAATGCTTGTTCAAACAAAAAAAAACAGCAAAAATTCAGAGGACATTTTTGTAATCTAGAGGGCTGTTATATGTTTTCTTCTCAAATGAAGTTTGACATTTTAGAAGCCATTGGATTGCAGATTACATGCATGAGTGATAAAATTACCAAAATACCCTTTGTATAGTTTAAGAGGGCAGCACGTGTCCAATGATGTAACCATCATGTGACAAAGCTCTGCTCCAATCTCCTCCTCTCTCATCATTTAATATACTAGTAGGCTAGTAGCTGTTTCCTTTCCAAAGATTTAGGGTTAAATACAAAAAAAGTCTCTGCAGTCTAATTGATTGACTTTTTTCATCCCTCTGTTTTTTTTGAGACATTTTTAGTACTCCGAGTCAATAAAATGACTTTTTTCATCCCTCACCCTAACGCCGTCCACGTTTTCCGTCAGTTCGCTGACGTGGCATGTCACGTGTCGCTGACACAGCACTGACATCTGACATGGCCTGCCACGTCACACAAAAAGATGACAAGGCATGACACGTCAATGACTGCTGACGTGCCACGCCACGTCAGCAAAGGGCCAGCACTTAAAACATAATACCAAATCTTGCATGAGGTTGGGCTCAAACCCATGACCTCATGCTTGAGATTGAGCTCTACCAACTGAGCTACACACATTTTGTGTCAACATGTAATACAATCTGACTATTACTTCCCTTGTTTTTCAACAATAACACTCAAACATTTTCCAACTTTTGTGCAGATCATCTCTCGACCCGAGGTTGTTTTAAATTATTAATTATTATGTTGTTAAATATTTAAATTTTATTATAAAATTATTAATATTTCAATTTTCAAATAAGATATATCTGTTTTGTTCATATATTTATTATATATAAATTTAATTATGGGTGGGCTATTAGTACTTCTAATTATTTATTTGCATTTTTTTATATATTTAAATTTTAATGGACAAAATGATAATAGTTTGATAATAGTTTGTCTATTAAAATTTAAATATATAAAAAAATTAAAATTTTAATTTCTAATTATTTATTTGCATTTTTTTATATATTTAAATTTTAATGGACAAATTGATAATAGTTTGTCCATTAAAATTTAAATATATAAAAAAAATTGATAATAGTTTGTCCATAAAAATTTTAATTTTTTTTATAATAGTTTATCAATTTTTTTTATATATTTAAATTTTAATGGACAAACTATTATCAATTTTTTTTATATATTTAAATTTTAATGGACAAATATTATCAATTAATAATTTAAAACAACCTCGGGTCGAGAGATGATCTGCACAAAAGTTGGAAAATGTTTGAGTGTTATTGTTGAAAAACAAGAGAAGTAATAGTCTGATTGTATTACATGTTGACACAAAATGTGTGTAGCTCAGTTGGTAGAGCTCAACCTCAAGCATGAGGTCATGGGTTCGAGCCCAACCTCATGCAAGATTTGGTATTATGTTTTAAGTGCTGGCCCTTTGCTGACGTGGCGTGACACGTCAGCAGTCATTGACGTGTCACCGCCACGTGTCATGCCTCGTCATCTTTTTGTGTGACGTGGCATGCCACGTCAGAAGTCAGTGCCATGGCAGCGACACGTGGCATGCCACGTCAGCGAACTGACGGAAAATGTGGACGGCGTTAGGGTGAGGGATGAAAAAAGTCATTTTATTGACTCGGAGTACTAAAAATGTCTCAAAAAAAACAGAGGGATGAAAAAAGTCAATCAATTAGACTGCAGGGACTTTTTTTGTATTTAACCCAAAGATTTACTACTACTTCTCACTCTCACCTTTTCCAGTTTTTTTTTTCACTTATTTTTTTACTTTTCCTCTCCTCCAGTCTCTACTCTGCTTCTGCTTCCTTCCCAGCAGCAGCAGCAGCACCACCACCACCAAACAAAAAGACCACATCTTTACCTTTGTTTTTGTATGCAGAAAACCAAAAGTAAAAACTAAAAAGTTGAGAACTTTAAAGGAAAAAAGCCATGGGTTGCTTCAGTTCTAAGACCGCCCACCTTCCTTCCCCTGATGACCCCACTCCCCTTCCTGCAGGTCTCTGCTCTCCCCATCTCTGTATTCTTTCTCATTATTTGCATGTTTGCTTCTCTGTAAAATTCTTCTTGTTTTTGTTTTGTTTTTGTTCTTGGATTTGAAGAGAATAATGGTGAGGATGAGAATGACCCAGTTCTTCAGCAAGTTCCGGCATTTAAAGAGTACTGTCTTAGTGAGCTAAGGAAAGCAACAGATGGGTTTCGTACAGATTTCATTGTGTCTGAGAGTGGTGAGAAAGCACCCAATATTGTATACAAAGGCATGCTTGCTAATAATCGTTTCATTGCTGTTAAACGCTTCTCTAAACAAGCTTGGCCTGATGCTCAGCAGTTTGCGGTGAGTGCCTTAAAGCTCTAATTTTTCTTTTCTCCAGTTTGGTTTCTGATAAAATGAGAAGAAAAATGATAATGGGAGTTTGAATGCTTGGGAAGATAATTGGAAATGTGGGTTTATTTTAGCATGAAGCTAGCTGCAAATGTGGAATTTTTCTTTAGTTTGATTTGCCTCTGCCTTTTTTGTTAAACATAGTGATGGGGAACGAAAGCAATAGAATAAATGTTCTTTCTTGGGTTCAATTGCTCTTTCGTTATCCATTGGTTCTTCTTAGTTTCTTTAGATTGAGAAGTGGTTTTAGGGTTTTTGTGGTAATGCTTTGTTTATTTGTAACATGTTGTATCTTGTTGTCCGGTCAGGCTGAAGCAGCAGGAGTGGGAAAGTTGAGACACAAGAGATTGGTGAATCTGATCGGTTGCTGTACTGAAGGTGATGAAAGGCTGTTGGTAGCTGAGTACATGCCCAATGATACTTTGTCCAAGCACCTCTTCCATTGTATTGCTCCTGTGCCCTTAAGTTCTTTTACTGCTCCAAATTAGTCATTGATGCAATGTGAATGCTGCTTTTGTTCTTATGCCATTATTTATTTTCGGTTTTCGAGCAGTAATCCACCACTTCATAGAATAAAAAGGTTTTACATTGTGAGATTGCTGAGATGCCATCAGTTTTGCATCAATGTGCATATTTTCTCAATTAAAAGGCTCGTCCTTTTAGTATCTGGGAATATTTAGTATTGGGTGGAAGTAGCTGCTTCAGTTACCCCCCTTTGGGTTTACTATTTTAGATCATGTTATTGGACAGTTGGTGCCCTAGGATATGTATCGTTTTAGTTAGTCTGTCTTTGAGATCTCTGCATTTAGTATCTAGGAGTAGTTAGCATCTAGTGGAAATAGTTATTTAGTATCTAGGATTTAGTATCATGGTATTGTGCAGTATCATTTTAGTTAGTCTGTCTTTGATTCTCTGGATTTCTGTTACTAGCACAATATTGCTGAGTAACTGGAAAAGCCCCAAAAATTTCTTTGTACTCAATTACCAAATAATTCCACCTTTTCTTGTTATGCTCAAATCAATCCTTAATTCATCTAATAACGGCAGAGCCACTAGAGTTAGGCTGGTTGTGAGTAATAAGGAAACCTAATAATTGGTTTTTGGTTCAAATCCTTGCACTTGCACATCACCAAAAAAGGTCAAATTTGGCCAAATAATCTTCTGCTTTATTTGGGGCATTATTAGTGTTGCATTTGTGTTGACAACTCTGAATGCTTTTTTCACATTTTCCCACTATCTATACTTGCAAATTTTATCTGATTCATAAATGAGTTTTGTTCCTAGTAGGGTCTAATCTCAATTAGCTAAATAGGATCAGTTGAGTTAATTATCCCAAATGAGGGCTGATTCAGTTAAAATAGGCACGCCATTTACTTTTCGTTAGTTAATACTATGGTTACATATTTCTTGTTTCTCCTTGTCTTAATACCTTCTGCAATTATTTTTCCTTATAGGGGACAAGCAGCCACTTCCATGGGAAATGCGTGTTAGGGTTGCATGTAATATCGCTCTAGCACTTGATTACTGTAATTCCGAAAACCGGAAGATATATCATGATTTGAATGCATACAGAGTTCTATTCGATGAGGTAAATTGGATGTATTAAAAATGAATTTTATTGTTTGTTTGGTAGTATAGTTTGCTAATGTGTGTGAAGCACCAAGCTTTCTAGTTTGTATGTTTAAGCTTCCCTCAAATTGTTATGTGAACATTGAGCTAGCAAGGAATAAATGTGTCCAGTGCCATGGTCTTAAATACTGGTTGGTATATGCTCCAGTACTGTTCTCTACACCTGGACCACTGAGATACTGGTTTGTACCAGACATGAGAATAGATCTATCGTTATGTAATGTTATTTTTCTGGTGGTTCTAAAACAGTGATGCATGTGATTTAACTATCTCTTGCTCATTTCAGGATGGTGACCCTCGGTTGTCAACATTTGGCCTTATGAAAAATAGTCAAGACGGGAAAAGCTACAGCACGAACTTGGCTTATACCCCACCTGAATTCCTGCGGACAGGTGTGTTTCATCATGACAATCTTTTGGATCTCACGGAAATTCAGCAACAGTTTTTTGTTTGTTGCTCTTTGATAATCATATCTCCAGAATTCTCTTTAGGTTAGCTTTAGTGGGATAGTATAATATATTCTCAATCTTTAATCATTTTCTTAGTTTAGGCAATCTTTCGGCAAAATACTATTTGATAGTCATTTCAAGCAATTTACTGCTATTAATGTAAAAAGGAGATAATGTCTACCTATTTTAATCAAATTAGGAGAATATACAAAATCAAATCAGCCATTATTTATCTAATTATACATACTGAGGGATAATTTAATTATACAAAATAAGCCCTAGACAATGTTATTAACAGTGCAAATATTTTTTCTAGGTATGGCTATACATAATTTATAGTGATGGAAACTTTAGAACCTGTATTCCGAGTATTTGATTGGCATTGCACTCTGCAGGCAGAGTCATTCCAGAGAGTGTGATCTACAGTTTTGGAACTGTTCTGTTGGATCTGTTGAGTGGAAAGCATATTCCTCCTAGCCATGTATGTTCCCTTTCATTATGTAAACACACAAGGTCGTTTGGATAATTTCCTCATTCCTTAAAGGCTACATGACATTGTTAATACCTATGTTTGTAAAAAATTCTCGATTAACCCCCTATGTTAACATAACTATAATTCCACATCACATTTGTAAAATTTATTTAGTTGACCCCCTATAGTTTGATTGGGATAAACTAGAATCATATTAAATCCCCCCAAATACCCAGATTTCTTACATGGCATAGAAAACTGAGGTGAAAATATCGTGTAAGAAATTATTTCTTTTTTTTGGGGTTTTTGTTTTATTTATTCAATCAAATTATATGATAAGGGCCTAATTGATATACAAACGTAAGGTGCTATCAGGGATTTTGTTTATATAGTGGTTTAATGGGAAATGTTTTACAGAAGTAGGGGCTGAAATTGTTTGCCTTTCTAAATTGTGGTCAGCATGGTGTTTGGTAATGTTGATCATGCCAGCATTGGGATGCAGGCATCATGCTGAAGAATCGTACATGTAAATAAGTTACTATAATCAGCCACCCAATATCTTGTGTGTTTCTCAGCATTTCATGATATTTGAAATCATCAAGAACAATCTAAACATATTCCACCAAAATGTAGTCAGATTCAACAGCTTTGTGTCTCTTAGGTTAGTCAGCTGCAAAGACTACTTTTTGTAATGTATTTAGAGACTCTTCATGTTGTGCATCATGCTATGGAATTAAGAAATTCTTCTAGTTCCTTTGGTAGAAAGATTACTAATAGGTTGACATCTCCAGGCCCTGGATATAATAAGGGGTAAAAATGTTCTGATGTTGATGGATTCATCATTGGAGGGCCACTATGCTAGTGATGTTGCTACTAATTTAGTTGAACTTGCGTCAAAATGTCTTCACTTTGAGGCTAGGGATCGACCTGATACCAAGTTTCTCCTGACATCAGTTGCAGAACTTCAAAAAGAAAAGGAGGTGAATTGTCTTCTCATCTTCAAACAGCTGATTTGCTGAAAACTATTCTGTAACAACTCATGACTCTCCCATCTTCTATTTAGGTGTCATCTCTTGTTCTCATGGGATTGACTAAAAATGTTGTTGCCCTGCCAACCATTCTTTCTCCCCTTGGAAAGGCTTGTGCAAGGATGGATCTTACTGCCGTTCATGATATTTTGCTTAAAACTGGCTACAAAGATGAAGAAGGTGCAGAAAACGAGGTATATAATATATCAATCTCCAACGAATATATATACAAAGCTCCATACTCTGTCTTTCAAATATCCAGTTCTGTTGTGCTTACTCAAAAAAAGAATTGTTACCATGAAAATATTAATTTCACATAGTTATGTCCTAAACTCTGTTAAGTAGGGTCGGTTATTTTGAAATTAGATCCATCTACTTGTTATCTGTCGGATAAATTATCATCGTCATAGTATATACCATCAGATTTTGCAATGTTGCTTCTTTTGTTTATTGTTAGCTCACAATGTCAGGCAGCACAAATGAAGTTGCAGCTATCTGTTTTAGAGCATGCTTTAATGTCATGGATGATAAGTAGAACTGCAAAATAAAATTTTAAAAATACTTGCCATAAGCAATGAACATGCTGGACAGTTTTATGTCATTAGAAAACAAAAATTATTATAAGGTGAGTGGTCCTTCTATAATTGTGAGTATGGACATATGGATGCATCCTTGCTTTGGCTATGAGAGAGCTTTTTAAGACTACCTAGTTTGCTTGTATTAGCCCTTGTGTCAGTTCTGATCAGAGGTTGCTTGTTGAACAGCTTTCATTTCAAGAATGGACACAACAAGTGCAAGACATGTTAAATACGAAGAGATTTGGGGATGTTGCCTTCAGGGACAAGGATTTCAAAAGTGCAATTGAGTATTATTCAAAGGTACGTGTATTCATCTTTAACTGATATTACATCAACCTAAGTTTTGGTAACGAGTGAATCTATGGAAACACTCTATGAATGCTTCTTTAGCATATCGATATGCAAATATTAAATGAAATGCAACCGACTGTGCCTGAAAGCTAAAATTAGTAGATGCTGCTGGTCATGTGTTAACCAATTAGCAACTTTTCCTGAAAGAAACAGGTCAGTATATTAGTTTCACTAAAAATGGAAGAACAAGCATGCAAAAGAATGTACTTCTCCTTCAGAAAATATTCTAGGTTTACTTCATAAGTCCTAAATACTGTTCATAAAACAATTTCCATTAATCTCTCTATTCCTTGAAAATTCAACGTATTCTATTGGCATTACTTTCCTTTGTCTGGATGATTTTGAATGTGATACTTTCCATAATATTATAATTTAATGATTAACTGGTTGCTTCTCCACAAATATTCAAGCTGCTTTATGCTTGTAAGAATACAAGAAGTCAGTCTCTAGTTCTAGGTTATCTCCTGTACTTTCAATGGATAACCACCACAGAATCAGTCAATCATGCTCAGATCTAAGAACAGAACTAAGGAATAACTATTGTAGTTTGTAAGGAGGACGTAACTGGACTGTGCTTTAGGCTTTAGCATGTATTTTGGTACAGGGCTTGCCGAACCTAAGCATTTTCCAATGTACATGCAAACTAGAATGTTTTTGAAGGTTTTAGTTTGCTGATTATTTTCATTATGAGCCAATCAATCATAGTATCCACATAATCTAGGATTTTGGTTTGTGTTTGTGATTGAGTTGTGTATTTTGATTGCTTTTTTAGCAGAAACTGACTTATCCCTCCCATGAAACAGCTTGTAAACATGATGCCTGTTCCGTCAGCTACCATCTTTGCAAGGAGAGCCTTCTCCTATCTGATGAGTGGCCTAGCAGAACTTGCACTGAGAGATGCAATGCAAGCTCAAGTATGCATACCAGAGTGGCCAACTGCATTCTACTTGCAGGCACTTGCTCTCTCTAAGCTCGGAATGGAAACTGATGCAAAAGACATGCTTAATGATGGGGCAACCTTCGAGGCAAAGTGGCAAAGCAACCGGCGCATGTAACCATCTACTTCGTGATTACAATCCGTTGGTCTTTATATAAAGTTTCCCCGGTCAGTGATATAGTGTTGTTACATGGTGAAATTCCCATGTCTGTATTTCTTTTAGGTCAGGGAAAAAGCTCTACCTAATTGGCTAGAATAGTAAAGAGAACTCATAGGGGAAACAAGATGAGTTATTATGGTATTCGGGTTCTTGTTTAGAAGATTCGATGGAGTACCGTTTGAGGCTGTGAAAAATTGCAGTATCTAAGACGAATAAGTAGTCTAGGTTGGATTTTGGAATTCTTCTGATTCTTTGGACACGTGTCATTAGTGTCTAAGTTGGATTTTAGAATGTTAATAAAAAGATCTTTAGGCACCTCAGCTGAGGTTTTTGCCATTTTTTCTCAATTTAAGCTCAGTTATTATACAGTTTACCTCACAATACCATCAGGCTTAGATGTCAGTAGCCTTCTTGAATAAATATTGAAATGCTAGCAAGGCTGGAGCAACCAGAAAAAAATCTCATTTCCATTAAGCAGAGAGGAAACGAAAGCTTTGGAGAATACTACCAGAAGTTCAAAGATCTTTGTGACATCTGTCCAACCCATGGAGTGACTAATCATGCACTAATTCAGTACTTCTATGATGGGATGAGTCAGAAGGATAGAAAAAGAGTTGACGTTGTAGTTGGAGAAACTTTGCAAGATCTAACTCCAACTCGAGCCAAATTGTTGCTGCAAACAATGGCTAAAAACTGCAATAACAACAGCTCTACATAGTGCTCTAACTCTATCTCTTCTTTAAACTCAATTACTTTAGAACAACAGCTTACCCATTGCTAACTTTATGCAAAAAAAAAATTATAGGTATTTTTGGCCAAGAAAGCAACCAAGGCGCAAGTGTGAGTGTTTGCGGAATATATTGCCAAAGACCTGTCAAAAAGTCCCGTAGACCCGCGACCCATCCCGAGACCCGGGAAGTCGGGTCCAAAAATTGATCCCGAAAATTTTCGGGACCGGCCGGGTCAGACCCGTCGGGTCTACGGGTCTGTCCCGAGACCCGACCATAGCCCACCCTAAAAAAAAAACCCTAATTTTTCTAATCCTATTTTCTAACCCAGCAGCCCGCACCAACTCTTTCTCTTCTTCCTCCAGCGGCCCAGCCATCCTCACCCTCACTCTCCACTGTCTCCACTCTCCAGCGGCGCCACACCAATCGTCGCCCCAACTCCCACCGCCGCTGCCATCGACGCTTCCATACCCTCCCTCAAATCGACTTTGGCAAGCACAACAAAGCAAGAAGGGTAATTCCTTTTTTTTTTAGTTTTCAATATTCAAGCATCAGTTAATTTCTTCTCTTAATTAGAAATTGCTCGTCGTGATTTTCTTCTCCTTTTCTTGGTTTGCTGGCTTTGCTGCTGTTGTGTTAATTTTCATGATGGTTCGGATCGGAGGAGGAGGGGAGGAGATGGTGATGTAGATCGGGTCTGATGAATGGCGCTGGTTGGTATTTACATATTTATTTGGTTGGGTTATGGTCGCTGATAGAAGAAGGAAGAAAAGCAAGAAAAACAAGGAATGGCGCTGCTTGTAAAAAGGAAGAAAAGCAATAGACATAGAACGTCTATGATAGAAGAAAGAAAGAAAGAAAAGTAGAAGAAAACAAAAGAATAATATATATTTTTTTAAAAAGTGTACAGTAAACGGGACGGGCCGGGTCCAGTCCCGGACCCGAACCATTTTTTCGGGCCGGGACCGGGACCAATTTTTGGTCCCGTATTTTTCCGGGTCGGGAATTTTTCCGGGTCTGTCGGATCCCGGGTCGGATCCGACCCGCAGACCCGGATTGACATGTCTAAATTTACAGCCAAACTGACCACCCTACCAATCAATATTTCATGCTGCAACCTAGAATAGTAGAGGAGATGACTGCTCACGTGAATGCCGCCTATGGATACAATTAGAACCAGCTGAATAAATACCCTTTCAACAATGACCCATAATCAAATACTTATTCCAATTGTGGTATATAAGTGTTTCAAGTTTAGAAGATACAGTGTTTGATGGTAAATCCCAAATATTGAAAATCTCAAAATGATGTGTTTATTTAAACATTAGTACTAGAGATACTAACACTTGTACTAACTTTTATACTAAAAGTAAAAGTACATGTGTCGTTTTCACTTTTATTTACTAGTCATTTATTTAAATAAAAATAAAGATATAACTTAATTAGAAAAGGATAAACCTCAATCATATTTCGACACATCAGTTAGTATAAATTTGTTAGTAAAATAGTTAGTATCTCAAGCATTATTCTTATTTAAATACTAATATGAGACCTTACATATTTCATAACTCATATCTTTTCAAATTATATAGGTTAGAAAAAATACATTTTCATTAAAAATAAATAAATTGTCATTGATGGTAAAATAATGATGTAAATAAATTATATTAATGAAGAAAAAATTCTTCCAATTTTATGAATTGCAAAACATAATTAATATCTGAAACAAGAGAGTTTAAAATATGACACATCTCAAATTAAGAGGAGTGCAACATTTGAAATTTGAAATTGTAATTTCTTTTGTTAATTTTTTTAATTAGTAGTCTGAATATATGGGGCCCGCATGAGTATCACTTTATCAGAAAGAATAATGAAATAATATTATAACTTAACAGACGTTTATCTCCGTTAGTTGTTTTTCTGATGGCGGGGATTAACTTGAACTAACGGATAACATTTGGGACCGGATTGAATGATTTTTTTTTAAGGATTAACTAAAATGAAAATAATAACCTTAGAGACCCGGGTACGTTTCCCTTCATCTTAACTTTAACCTAATAGTTAATTTTTTAAAATAATATAGTAAAAAACATATATGAAACAACATTAGTACGTCGGAGAGATTAATTAGTATAAGCAGGTATACAAAGTACCATCGAGCAATACAACAACATTAACTACTATAATTTGCTTATAAAAAAGATACAGGTCAATAAGATGTTCAAAGTTAGCAAGCAACAAGGCATTATCATCTTCATATATATATATAATTATAAAGAAAATCAAACGAACAATGAAGTGAGACCAAAAATAATCACAACTCAAGTGAGCATTAGGACCATCGTGAATTGAATTTCAAGGTGCAATATGTGTATGCTTCTTCTTCTTTTTGTATCCTTTCCTAAATTATTTGTTTGATTTTAAAGATAATTGTGTTTTAGGTTATCTTATAAGGTTTTAAAAAAAAAATAGATTTCGTTATTTTTATAGAATAATTTTTGAATTTTTTTTAAGAAGTAATGTGGAAAAAAAATTAAAATTAACGAAAAAAATAACGGCGGGGCTAAATTAAAAATGGGTGAAAATATTAAAGGTAGTTTAGTTAGGTTTGAAATATTACCTCCGGTTTTTATTAAACGTCGCTCGCGCATATCGAGGAGGTCGGATGACGCACTATTTGACCCCAAAAAATTATGTACTTTTTTTCGGAAGTACGTTAAGGATTAACGTACTTCCGAAAAAAAGTACGAAATTTTTTGGGGTCAAATAGTGAATCATCTGGTTTTATCGAAATGCGTGCGCGACATTTAAAAAAGACGGGAAGGAGTAAGAATTAAATCGATTGTGGAGGATGAAATGAAGTTTCCCCCAAAATTTAAGTTAATTTTTTATAAAAAATAAAGTTTACAATAAAGAATAATTAATGACCGATTAAAACTAAATAAGGAGATCGAAATAAAATAAAATAAAATTGTAGGATTTATTAACATGTGAAGTATTTTTCATAAAGAAAAGCGCAAAGGCGGTGCCTTATTGGTTAATGAAAAATTACAAAAGTATCCATGTAGGCGTAGGGTGATTTTGTAATTTTATTAAAAATCCAGAGTTGAAAAACAAGGCCTTTGTCTGCGATCGGACATCCTCGTCTCTCTTTGCTCTACAAACGTTAAGACCGAGTCCTTAGTATTTTGACCTGCCAAACAGGTTAGTTATCGCCCATCGTTCTTTCCTGTTTTTTTTTTCAAGGTTTAATTTCATGTATTTATCGTCTGTTACTACATGTTCCATATCTCTTATCCGATCTGAGCGGATGATTGTTTTCCGAGAAATTAGAGGAAAAAGAAATATCTTTATCCGATCCCGTTGTAAATTGTAATTGTTTGTTCCCTTGGAAGTCAAGCTTTAGTCAATCGAGAAATAGAAGCTATGAACCGAAATATAGTCGCCTGCTCGTGTACTGTTTCTTGAGTCTCTTAACGGATATTTAGGGTTTTGTGGAATTTTAGTTCTTGTTTAGTTTATCGAATTAATTTGGTGAATTGTAATCGTGAGAGAATCAAATTTAGTAAAGATAATATCATGGATTGTTCAGAAGTTTTCTTAGTTAAAAATGTCAAAGGTGTTTAGGTTTCTATAATTTTTGAATTTGGTGGATTTCTAGTTCCAGCCGTCTGTTTGGAATGAATCTGCGTAACTTTAAATTTGCGGGTAAAGAAAATCTGGGTTCTTCTGTTTGGTAGGTTTAGAAAGGAATTTGGATTACTTGCTTCAGAACTAGGATTGCTTTGTGTTATTTTGGAGCTTTAAACATCTGCACCGTGTTTTGAAACAGCATCCATCCCTTTGTCTGCTACTTATACACTTTTTATGTGGTTAGGTATGATAGTTTAAGACCTTTTTGATAACGCAAATTAATGATTTGTAATTAAATTTTTTTTCCCAACTTGGTGCTAGACATTAGTATACGAGGGAAATGAAAAACATGATTGAAGTTCTGATTTGCTTGCCATTTTGTGCGGGGCTTTTTGAGTCTGGTTAACTATTTGCTTTGTTATTATGTCATCAATTTCTCAGAAGAAGTTTTGGGATTTGAATTGTAGGTGTGTTCATTTTATGGATATCAACGGAACTGGTAAGGAAGTTTCTCAGGATCTTGCCCGTGAGTCGCTTATTTCAATATCCTATTCTCTACCGGATAAGGTTCCAGATTCTGATGCAGTAATTGAACCAGTCAATGGTGAAAAGAATGTCCAAGTGGTGAATGTGAAGGATGATGGTGATGAGAAGTATCGATCTGAACTGATTTCCATCTCTGACTGTCCGTGCCCTGAGACTAAAGCATCACCACCATCACCGTGATGGATTAAACATGTAATGTTTACGTCTTTGTATCCTGCTGTCCTAGTTTGATGTGTAACTGACATTATAAATGTTTGATTAGCTTTATGCCAAACGCTGGTTCAGGCTGTCTATGCTTTGGTTGGTAAAAGTACAACCAAGAAACTACTGATCAGTTTTGTGTACAGACACAGTGATTGTTACAGTACAAGGAATGCTGTGGTTGATGGTTTTATCTGTCATTAATTGATACTTATTTCTTACACGTAATACTGAATATCTATTTTCTTTACAAGATGGCGAAAGAACCTGTCATATATATTTGTTTGTCAGAATACTTCGTTTTTTGGTGGAGAAGAATTCATTTTTCTTGTTATTGAATCAAAGATACAGCATCTATCAGATTTGTTCTTACAACCCTTTTGCTGTGTGTTATTCCTTCTCCAGGATTGGTGGTTGTTTGAGGTTGTCATGTTTATTCTCCTAGGTTAGTAGAGTTTCTGTCGATAATGAATGGTCATCTAGTTGAGCAAGTGATTCGGCTGTTTGTGTAGATTGTTCATCAGATCTTTAGATCTTTAAATTAAAAATCAACTTTTTTTTGAGCGTCAGATCTTAAATTCAAACATTATCGTTGTTATGCGGGAGACTTGCTGGCAAATGCAAATCTTGATGGATGAATGTTGAATCCCGGCTGGCCCGATGAGTCTACTAATCTAATTTTCTGGTGTTTCTAGTTCAAGCACGTGCACTCAAGGTCAGAAATTATTGATTTCATTATGGTACAGCATTTCAGTAAGATGAAGAAGAGATGGTAAGAAGACAGAGTACAGCCATTGAACAAGAGCTGAGTTTCCTCTATGCAGAAACAGTTACTAGGTCTCAAGTTCGAGTTTGTAAATATAGAAAACCATGTTGGGAATGGGAGAGTCATCCCCTTTCATTACGTGACAGGGAACTGAAAAAATAGAGTATTTTTCAAGGTGGTACTGGTATGGTTTAGAGCAGTTGCATTTGCGTCCAGAGAGATTAAAACAAAGTCGTCTGTCAGTCCAAATTATTATTAAGGAGTGAAAAAATTATTTTCAAATGATGACAGGAGGAGAGGAGACACAAAGGTTGTAATGGTACTAATGAGAGTCTTCTTCCTCACAGAACTTGGTATACTTTTCAGAATCCATCAAGGATCCTAACTCCGACGGGTCGCTCGGCTTCACCTTGATCATCCATCCCTCCTCATATGGACTCTTGTTGATCTACAACGACAACGACAACGACAACGACAACAACAATATATGTAACAATTAATTATTAAGTTGTAATTAATTATAATTACTAATTAGAGAAATAATTACGTAATTACCAGGCCAGGAGACTCAGGAAGTATTGTGTTGACCTCAACAATCTCACCAGAGATGGGAGAGTTGACCTCACTGGTTGCTTTCACACTCTCTACTGATGCAAACCCTGTATCTTTGCTTGCTGACGCTCCTGCTTCTGGCAATTCCACAAACACCACCTCTCCCAAATGATCCTGATGATGTAACATTCACTCATTTAGCCTCTCAAAAAGAGTTCCGTTTGTGAAATTTAGAATTTACGTAGGGAATCATTTTACGCGACTCTGGGGTTGTGAACGAGTAAATCTAAAATGTGTGGATAGAGTTATATGATTAATGACGCACAACAATCAAGTGGTTATAATAAAATTTACCTGAGCATGGTCCGTGATACCAATTGTAGCAACTGAGCCTTCATGCTTCACCCATTCATGTGACTTTGTATATTTCAGCCCATCCACAACTGCACAAACAAACTCAAGTCAATTCGAGCTCGAGATTTTGTCCTCAAGAGCTATAAGTTGTCGTCGGTTGAATTTGTCACATTCACAACTCCAATTATCACAGTATAGTTCTAGTACAAGTTTTTTACGTCATCATTAAAAAGAAACATAAAATCGAAACAGAATAGATAGATAGAGAGAGGCATGTACCGGTGGAGAAGCATCTTGAGAGGGAGGTAGGAGCAGATGCAACTGAGATTCTAAGTGCATTTGCAGTGGAAGATGCCCAAATCCTTAGTGCCATTTTTGCTCTCAACCTTAGCTCTTTGTTTTTCTTTTGCCTCCAAACAAAGTAAGACTTCAGTTGTGGGCAAAAATGAAAGGCTATTGTGTTGTCTACTTACATTATTGTTTTATCTTTTGGATGAATGGTGGGCAACAAAAGCCTCATCCTTCCCTATCATCACCCATCCCTCTAGTGCCACAGTACAAAATATATGTTTTTTAAAAATCTTTCCCGCAATCAAAAATTAAAAAAAATTGTCAATCTTTAATCGAAATAAAAAAAATCTTTATTTTAATTTTATGTAATATATTAGTGTATACGATATAGTGTATGGTTGCGATTTGGTACTCTTATTGTTTAAGTAAAATGCATTAGTTCGATCATTATATATGAAATAACTATTTTACAAGAGCACTCTGCTTCATAGTATGCGCACTTAAAATTAGAAATACTTATAATTTAGATTAAAAAAAACTAATAAATTTGCTCCGTGGAATTAGAATTAGAATTAGTTAAACCCATAATTAGAAATACTTATAATTTAGATAAAAAAAACTAAAAAATTAAAACATTGATTTGTTCGAACATATATAGATTAGCCCAAGGCAGAGTTGGCCGGAGAGTCTTTCACATTTTGAATTAAAAAATTATTGATTCAATTTTTTTTATATAGAGTAATTATTTGAAGGGGTACTCTACTCTTTAATGAATCACTATAAAGAGTGATTTAACACGTGTCGTATTTTGATAGTCATGTGTGAAACAACCCTCCCTTCTAACCACCACGATGACGAATAGATGTGAAGTCTTATTAAAAGAATGGATGTGTGTGGTAAGTTTAATTAGAAAATGTAAAATAAAATGAAATTGTTTAAAAAGAAAAAATTAGAAACGTATTGCTAACTAACTTTTATATATAAAAAAAAGAGTCATCTTCTCACTTGTAAGTTGTAACCCCGATTGATCAAAGGAGAGATTCCAGTCCAACAAACACATAACTTGTTGTTGGACTGGGCTGAAACCTCTTGTATTATGGCCCGGCCCAACCAATCCCAGGCAGAGAGTTTTCGTTCTCAAAGAAGTTTTCCAGCTGGGGAGAAAAAGAACTTGATTAGAATTCTATTCAGAAAACCAAACGGCAAAAGAAAAGAAAAAAAGTAATGGGAGAGATTGTAGGAGAGGAGGATTGCAAAGGTAGCAACAACACTAGTAGCGGTAATGGAAGCAGGATGGTGGAGATCACTCTCAAAACCATTGGCCCTTCTCCTCCTTCTCGCTTATTCGTTCCTACTCCAATCGAAGTACGTTTTTTTGCTCCTTCTTTCTGTTTCTTGATGGTTTTTTTTTAATACCCAATTGCCTGTTAATGCTTTTGTGCTAGTTGGTTTCTTCTTGTCATCATCAAAACACTAAAACCCCATCGCTTGCAACAGCTCTCGCTTGTTTGAATTTAGCTTGGACTCATTCGTCTCTTTTTCTTTGTAATTCTTCCCTTCTAAATTTAGCTTCTCACTGTAGCATGTTGGGTGATTTTGAAATTTATTGCAGCATTGTCATTTGTTGTGATGACTTATGATTATAATGTTTTTGGCTAATGATTGATATGTCCTGAAGTGGAAAAGGCAAAGTATGAGATAGATGTAAGGGCGAGCTTTAATGCATCAAGCCAACTCCTTTCTATTTGATCAACTATCTAGTGCCATATATCCTGTTTGTTTAGTGGAGTGTTCTCTAAATAATTGTTCTATGCATGGTTACAAAAGATACATTATGATTTTGTAACATCTGAATGCATTGTTTTCAATATCACAGGTGTGTGATTTAAGAAAGATTATTGCCGAAGAAAAACACCTACCAATTGAGAATTTGAGGCTTATATTGCGTGGGGATGTGTTGCATGATAGCACAGATGAAGATGATAGAAAATTACAACTCAATAATGGAGGTATGGCTCTTGTCCTACTCTCTTCATTTGAATGTTACTGCATCTCATTGTTACCACTTGCTATGTGATAAAAATGCTTCCATGCATTTTCACCTCATGCCAAAATGTTCCCTGAAGTGTTCCATTTCTATTGAAATTTTCATTTGTTGATCTGTGCTTGACTAACATGTTGTTACAAGTCACGCTTACATTACCAGCACTATGATTCAAGCTAAACCATGCTCGAGGAATCTCAAAATTGTAGATATCAGAAATTAAGGATATCACTTTTGTACCCTACAGGGCTAAAAGATACCCTCATAAAGTTAGAAGATTAAATATGCTTAGTAATCGATTCAAATGGAGATTTTTGTGGAAATTAATGTTTAAGTTATTGTTGAAAAGCATTTTGACTCAAATAAAACAGGAAGCTAGACAATTTCTTAAGGATGGAGGGAGTATACTTTTCCTCCTTTTATCTGAACATATTTCTGCTATGTATCTAATTTCTTTTCCTCGATACATTTTGGTTTTCTGGTTTATATTTAGTCTAGCTTCTGCAAATTCATCCAGGGCTTTAGAGTTTATGCATTTTATCTTAACTTTCTAGATTCCCTTATTGTTGCTGTCAAGCCAAAGCCGCCTGCAAAACATCTCCAGGATGGATATGATGACGAAGATGATCTGGTATAACTGGTTAAATAATACAATAATACCATTGAACTGAACTTTAGTGCTTCTTTGACACAATTCATTTTTCAGGCATTTGATTTTTCTTAATTTTCTTGGCTTCAGAAGTTTCAGCTACCGCAGTCAGCAAGTCGGCGGAAGAGGAAGCTTTACTTTTTTCTTCGTGATAAGTTGAAATTTCCTGGTCAGTATTCTTTGGGGGGGGGGGGGGGACTGTCAGATTGTAAATCAGCAAGATTCTAATAAGTTTTCTTTTTCTACCTCATTGATTGATAGATATCCTATTGATGGCACTTTTCTCTATCAGCCTAAAAGTGTGGGCTCTAATCATTGTGTGGTTCATTTTGGCACCTGTTGCCCACAGATTGGATCTCGGACCTTTATATGTAAGTTGCTTCCCTTTGCTGTTTACATTCTTTATGAATACTTTTTAGCTGCTTTATTTTGTTGCAATCTTGTATGTGAGTCCAAAAATGTTTCAGTGGCAATGGATTCTGTATGTCATTGTGCTTCAACTAAGATTGTCTGTTCACTTTTTGTGCTCCAGTCTGAAACTCTGGCTGAAGTTTCTTGGTTTCCTTCAATGTCAAACTTTAGTACTTCGTATAAGCGGGGATTTTAAGGCTAAATGTTCAGCTTGGTTCAGTTTGTGCTGCTAGCAACTAGTAATAATGCCAGTCATGTTTGTTCTGTACCACCGCTTTGAATCCTTGACCTCAATAGGTCATGAGTGGAACACGAACATCTAGTCTACAGGAAAGGCTGTTAACCAGGTTTTGTTACTGTAGCGGACAAGCATTGAATACGATATACATTACCAAGTAGCTCAATATGACTGTTGTAATCCAAAACTCTACTTCAGGGAAATGATAGGTAGGGGATGACCTTTCATATATTATAAAAAAACGTCTCTAGAAACAAGGGAGGGAAAAGAAGCAGCCATATTGCGCCTAACGCCAGATGCTGCCTTTGGATCATAGTTCGCTAAGGCAAAACAAATATTAGTTCTCTTATTACTTGTTATTGCATTATGGGAGGCATGAACTGAATTGTATTTGCACTTCTTGTTGTAGGACCTTTGTTTTTATGACAAATTGCTGTGAGCATTTCTGATACTGTTCCTCACTACTTATTTTTCAGATACTTGGAACGGGCTTCTGTCTAATCCTTCTGAATCTTGGACGGAGGCAAGCGGGTGATGTCAGGTATACACCTGTATGGATAGTTGTGTTTATGATGCAATAACATAGCGATACTGAAGTATAGTAAGAACTTTAAGGAAGCATGAGAAGCACATCGTTACTTCTCTAAAAAGAACCGCTTTTTGAGCATTATTTTACTGAAGATAATCTTCGCCAAGGGCCATAGCCAATGCCTGGTGATAATTGGAGCCTTTAGTTCCCTATATTGTTGCCTGTCGTTGTTCTTCTCATGTTCGCTATTTTGTTTTCTTTTCTTGTCCTCTGCTAATGGTTTTTTTCCAGGCGTTTATTAAAATCTGCTGCATCCTGCTGTCCATTTTTTATTTTTTTTCATGTTGTTGGTGATTCGGTGACTATAATTTTGTGGAGCTCAAATAATGAACATCATGTGATGTTAGATTTTGTGCTTCAGTCCTGAAAGAAATGAAGTCTTATAATCAATCAACTTTCTTTTGTGTTGCAGTGCATATTCCATTTTCAATGAAGACTTTAGGGAGCTTCCTGGGACCCTTAATGCAGATCGCGTAGATAGAGACATTCGAGCAGGCCAGATTTGAAGCTTCAACTTCCCCGTTTTTATCATCGGTATGCATATTGGCTAATTTGATGGATTTCAACTAAAATTTGTGCAATATTTTCCTCGCAACCCCACCTTGGATTTGCATATGTAGGAATACAAACTCTGATAGCTTGTATTAGTCTTTCTTACATGTAAAGAACAGTACTACTAAGGTTAATGACAATGTTGTGTACATTCTTAACCATGAATTGTTGGATAAGATGCAAGTGAAAGTGTTTTCGTTTCTCACGACTTGTCGATGACAATAATTTGGGAGAAATGAAGATGTGGATTGTTGTTGGATTTTGGAATCTGCATTCTGCATTGAGTTTATTGAGCAAATGATCGCCATGGACTTCATTTTTATGCAGCAGAGCAAGCGATGGGGATGATGGCGACAAGCTGAAGTCCAAAATGTTACTTGGAAGCACGCTCACAGAAGGGATAGGACTCCAATCCTTAGTAGTAAGTAGTACTATAGATGTTGAGCTTGTTATTCTCGAACATTAGCCCAACTGCAATAGTAACACGATAAATCACTTTAATTTTCACAACTCTCTTCGTCTTTCCCAATCTCCGTCGGCAATCAACCATTCACAACCTCTCTTCTTTTTTCACAAATCTTTTTACTTTCTCCATTATAATCATAATTAATCTTGTATTATTATTTTATTTTACTTTATGGAATTTTATAATATAAGATATTAAAAAATTAGAATATATTATTTGTATAATATAGTGAAAGGTTTTAATTTATTAAAATTGGATATTATATTGTTAATCCTTTTTAATATATTTATGCAGTATAAATTATAATATTAATTTTAAAAATGATTATAAAATAAAATGTACTATAATTAGTAAAATTTAATTATATTAATTGTTAGGGAAAATGAGAAGGTATGGGTTACATCCTAACAATTAAATTCATTAATATATACACTATTTTATAATTTAATTAATTACTTATTAAATTTTATTCATTAATTAATAGAAAATTGAATTGTCATAATTGTTAGGGAAATGAGAGGGTGTGGGTTACATTCTAGTAATTATAAGTCTCATTAATATATATTATTTATAATTTAATTAATTAGTCACTTAAATATTTATTTTACCTATTAGTTAATTAGATCATAAAATGGAAGATTTTTGTATCTTATGTTGTCCATTTTTAATCAGCTCTTGAACCATTAAAAATTAAGATAGTACATAATTTTTAAATAAATTTTAAAATAAATAAATTATATATAGGTGAAGGTGAGAATTACTAATAAAAATTTAATGTTAATTTGGATAGGTGTTAATTGAGATAAATTGGGGAAGAAAGAGTATAATTATAAATATTGTTGATATGTAATGTTAATTAAAAGAATTTGTACGTGAAGGTATTGCATGCTTTTTTTATGAAATATAACAAGAATTTGATTCGTGACATAATAATAATAATTATTTAAAAAAGCTTAACAATCATATCCTAATAATAGGGGTAACAATTATTTAGTTCCGTTCTCGTTAGTCCAAGAAAATTTTAATCCATTTAATAAACGGGTCGAGAGACTCATCCGCGTAAAAATGAAACTAGACCAAATCAAAGTAGTGACAGATTAGGATTTGTCCCATCTAAAAATGTTAGTATTTCTGGTTCTTCTCCTTCCGTATGCAAAGTATGGTCTGAAAACTTGGGTTTCAATCTAGGGGCGTTGCTTAAAGTTTATTTCTATTTTGTTTCTTGAAACTATATACAAACATTTATGTCATGGCAAACGTCATAATAATTAACATAATATAAGAAGATTACTAACATTGACTTGAGATGACAATTTTTAAATAGTAGCCATCAAACATTGTATATGATTAATAATTTTCTTAGTTTTTATCTTCTTTATAGGATTATGGTATCAATGACATGTTCATATTTTTCCCATGACCATACTTGGTTTTGGTCTGTTATATCTAGAATGCACGTTTTGGTTTTGTTAATTAAGCAAGAATTACAAATTTTCACAAGTTTGTAACTCTAATTTTAGACGGTTTTAATCCTAAATTTAGTTGAGACCGAGAATAATTTTCTAATCTGAATAGTAAATTAATCGAGTTAAAACTCATCTCGAGTATCGACCGAACTAAATTTTTTGATCCCGAGATCCAACCGGTGGTATCGTTTTACCACTCCTACTTGGTAATTTTTGTGTATTTGTTTTTGCGAGTGCGTGTGGGATCATAGGGGGGTTGGTGCGGCATTTTGAGTTTATTTATTTATTTATCACACGTATTGCGTGACATCTCATGTTCGTCTTTGTCTTTTAGTAGCTCGGAAAATTCGTTGCTACCACCAACAAACCCTTTGACTTGCAGCCAAAAATAATGAGAGAATATTACAAAGATCGACTTTCCCGCCTTCACATGCAAAATTCTCCACCCTTCCTCTCTCTTTCTCTCTCTTCCTTTTACTATTAAAAATAAATTAAAAATATCCCTTTCATCATGTACTAACTATTTACTTTTAGTATTTCTTTAATTCTTTTATCAACGGATTAAAGTGGGTTGGGTGTTTTGACCTGCCAATTCCCATGCCATCCAAAGTGCGCAACTTCCCACAACAAGTCTTGCTTTATTTTTAGTAGATAAAAAATATATTATATCTATATTTTTTTTTTAAATTGATTATATCTTTTATTATACATCTTTTACTATTTGAGCACGCATATTAAGGAGGCCGGATGATTTACTATTTGAAATAGTGAGTCATCCGACTTCTTTAATATGCGTACCCAAACGCGTTTAATTATGAAAAGGGAGAGTATACACTAATTAGTTAAATAAATTTATCTAGCATAAAAAAATAATTTTTAATAAAATAATTTGTTGTGAATATAATTAATTTTTACTTTTTATATTATTATTTTTTGAGATGTAGTATCATTTTATGAGTTTTTAAATTCGAATAAATTCGTACTCAATAGTATACTCGGCAGTCAAAAAATAGTTTTTAATAACTATGCAAGTCCAAACTTGCATTCCACGCAAACTAATACGACAATGGCTTTGTATTAGTATAAAAGACAAGGGGAAATGGCAACTATTATTTGGTTTTTTCCAGAATTAAAATTATTATGTTGCATTTGGATTGCGACGAGAGGGAAGAGTAAAAGAGCAATTCGTGTCCTTTTTAAGCTTTGACTAGGCAGATTCATTTCATGCAAAGACGAACACCACGTTCTCTCTCTTCTTAGGATCAATCCTAGCCGTACAATACTTGATCCATCACTCTTGTCATTGCTGACATGGCAGTGAAAGATACCCGACTAGGCTAGTTGATGGAGATAAGCTAAGCGATTGCTTTTCCTTTTAGCTTTGGGCCTATAAAAGGTCAAACCCGTTACGCTTTTATTTGTCTCTCCTGGTCCTGGCCCATGGATTTTGTGGTCAATCACAAAAGTGCTCCTACATCTTAAACATTTCCTTATTTTCTTCCGAACTTTTTCGAATTTTTTCGAGTCTTTTTTGCTTAATTTGAGTAAGATTTTAATCTTTTTTCGAGCAATAACAAAGAATAAAATAAAATATGGCTATATTAAACTCAAAACCTGAATTAAAATTTTATATAAATTCTTCGATAAAAAAATAAAAAAGAGCCGATTATTTGGCTGTGATAAGGTAGCACCGAAGAAAGGAAAGAGCGAGATTGTGGTTTTTGTTGTTCAATTTAAATTTATAAAAGCAAAGAAAAAAGAAAAACCATGCTTAATTAGAAATAATCAATGTTAAGTGATTGACCAACTATGAAATAATCAATTGTAAAGGGGTTATTTGATTACGGCAAGTACACCAAATAAGGTTTAAGGTGGAATGGACCAACCCAAGTAAGGTGGTTGACTAACTTTAAACTAACGTATAAATAAGGGCATGGTTGTAATAATGAGTAACATGCAGAAGAGGGTCCTTCTTAGGAAAAATAACGTATAAATAAGGGCATGGTTGTAATAATGAGTTCTTGACAACTAATAAACTACACGAACATTAATTAATTTTAATAAATGTTAAAAAATAACTCAATTAGTTTTAGTTAATAGAAAAAACAGAGAAAAAAAATGTTAGAAAACATTTTGAAAAATTCAAAAGGAAGAATAAAAGAGACGAAAGAAAAAAGCGCAACAGAATATCTGACAATTGTCCACCTGGCACTCGAAACTGTACCCCACATATTTATCAACCTTCCACGTAGACCCCACAGTCACAGTCTCTCACACATCTGAAAAAAACAAGAAAGGAAAAAAAGTTAAAAGAGCCAGGTGTAACCGTCAACCATCTAACCATCCCCCAACAAACACCCAACAGATTCCCCAAAAATTCAAACAAACACACCTCTCTCTCTCTCTCTCCGTCCCAACCTCCGTTTCCTTCTCCGTCTCCTCTCTCACTTTACATTACACTCAAGTGAACAATACAGAGCTTAACAGTGTTGGAAAAAACTTTAAGGCCGCCACCCCATAAAACCAGAGACGAAACGGTGGCGGAGGAGGAGGAGAAGACTGAAATGTGATGGGGAGTGGATTCTCCTCCCTCCTCTCTCCTTCCTGCTTCAAGGCAACCCACCCGCCTCCCCAACCCGACCCGCCTCCCATCTTGGACGAAACCCTAGGCCATTCCTTCTGCTACCTCCCTACCACCTCCAACCGCTTCATCTCCCCTACCACCTCCGATCGCTTCATCTCCCCTTCCCATTCCCTCCGCTTCTCCCCGACCCGAACCGACCCCACACTCCTCCCTGCTTCCTCCGCTCCCGCCACCGCCGCTGCTCACCCTTTCAGGGCCATCTCCGGAGCCTCCGTCAGCGCCAACTCCAACACCCCAACTTCCATCATCCAGCTCCACCAAATTCACGATGATGCCACTGCTATTACTGCCTCTGCCTCCTCCGTCAACAATGTCAGTGGCTTCGAGAGCACCGCGTCCTTCAGCGCCTTGCCATTGCAGCGTGTGCCACGTGGTGGTGAGGGTTTCTTCATGTCCGGTCCTATTGGAGCCTTTTCGGGCCCTCTTCTAGATCCCGGAGTTGTGGATGGTGCCGGTGGCGGAGGGGGAGACTGTTCGGGTGGGCGAGTGCCTTTCTCGGCGCCACTGGGAGGGGCTTATGCCAAGAGGAAGAGTAGGAGGAAGGGCATTTCAGAGATTAAGAAGGCAATCTACAGGAACATTTCATCGGATAAGAAGAAGAAGAAGCCGTGGGTGGTTCCTGTGCTCAATTTTGTGAACCGGAGGGAGAATTCAGGCGCCGGAGGGCTGGAGGAGAGGGAGAGAGCACTGAACAGAGAAGAGGATGAGAGTAATGGGAATGTGCAGTGGGCGTTGGGAAAGGCCGGGGAGGATCGGGTGCATGTGGTTGTGTCGGAGGAGCATGGGTGGTTGTTCGTTGGAATTTATGATGGATTTAACGGCCCTGATGCGCCCGAGTTCTTGATGGGGAATCTATATAGAGCTGTGTTTAATCAGCTCCAAGGTTTGTTTTGGGAGCTTGAAGAGACAGACCAATTGGGGCAACAGGTTGCAACAAGTGAAATTGACCAACATGATGCAGACAAAGATGACCCATCGGTGGACGTACGGGAAGGAAATTTGGAGGCAATTGGTTCTGTTGAATTGGATATGGTGGCAGAGCAGGATAGGGCCAAAAGAGTGACTTTCGGAACAGAAGACGTAGAGAGAGTGGAGATTAGTACGCATAGAAGGCGATTATGGGAGTTTCTTGCTGAAGATGATGCAGAAGATGGACTTGACCTTTCTGGGTCTGACAGATTTGCTTTTTCTGTTGATGATGCAATTGGTCTAGGTGGCAATGCAGGGTCAGCAGTCAGTAGGAGGTGGCTGTTGCTGTCTAAACTGAAACAAGGGTTGTCGAAACAAAGGGATAGGAAGTTGTTCCCTTGGAGATTTGGATTGGAGGGGAAGGAGATGGTTGGGGAGGAGAAGGTGGTGAAGGTGGAAGAAGAGAGCAGTAGAGTGGAAGAGAGGGAGGTTTCAAAAAGGAAAAGAAAGGTGGGACCAATAGATCATGAGTTGGTACTGAATGCGTTGTCGAGGGCACTAGAAATGGTTGAATTGGCATATTTGGATATGACAGATAAGGTTCTGGATGCAAATCCAGAATTGGCCTTAATGGGTTCATGCTTGTTGGTTGCCTTGATGAGGGATGAAGACGTGTATGTGATGAATGTGGGTGATAGCCGGGCAATTGTGGCACAGTATGAGCCACAGGAGGTGGGTTCTATTGGTAATGATGAGGTGAGCACAGAAGGAATAGTTGAAGGTCCTGCTCAGCCAATGAGGTTGACTGCATTGCAGCTGTCCACTGATCACAGCACAAGCATTGAAGAAGTAAGTTTTGGACCTTAAAAATCTGCGGTTGATTGCTCCATTACATCCTGTTTTGGATGATTTCATTGATTGCTGTCTGATGCCTAGCTGAGCGTAATGCTTGACTTTTTTTGCTACTTGTTTGTGATTTTGTTGTCTTTGCAGTATTTTTAGTAGAATACTGATTCATTTGACAATTCATGCGCATGTTCTTGATCCTGTTTTATTATAATTATTTGCTTGTCTCAATACACACCAACAAATCATATATTAGAGCTTTGCTGTGAGATCGGTATAACTAAATATTATTGAGACTTCTTGCATTCAGTTTATTCATTTTTGTATATGAAGTGCAGGATTCATATTCATGTCTGATAAGTGTCTTGTGAAATCTTTTCATTCTTTCCCTGATTTTATTCAGTGTCTTGGACATGCATATACCTAGTAATATATATAGGTTGATTTCTTTGTTCTGATTTGATGCCTTTTTTGGCTCTTTTCTAGGTTTTACTTATGGTCAAAGATTTAGGTACACCTTGACAATTGTTTTGTAAATTAGCCTTTCCTTGACTTCTCTTGCAAAATTTGTTGTTGGTTGGACCTTTTCTTGTATTGATGTTGATTGTGTTGTTCCAAATTATAGATTTGAGATGTATGAATTGTCACCATTGTTTTATGAAAGCAAGCTGAAAAATAAGTAAGTACAATATCTAGAAACTGGTCTACAATCTTCTTTGTTTCCTGTTTGAAGTGAAAACAAATCTTTCATATGAAACGTCTGTGTCATTCACCAAATTGCTTGAATGAGGAAACAACCATTTTAGTGGCTATAATCAGCTGAAGAGCTACACTATGCACTGAGTCCCATCCTTAGTATTTTAGTAACCTGTCCTTGGTGACAATGAGCCATGAAATCTGGGGTTATTCCTTTCTTTTTTCCTGTTTTGCCTTTTTGTCAGGCCGTTGTGTCCTTCAGGATGAGCAAAAAGATAGGAGGAAGCTTCCTTATGGGTTTCATTTCCAAGGCTAGGTAGAGTTGATTTCTGAATGCTGGATGGCTGCTTCCCTTGTCAAAGTCCATTTTATATGTTTGGGCTTGTGGTGGTTTTCTTGTTGCCTAAAGTATGTGGATGTGTTGTTTCTTAGAATTAAATTTATGTGGACTTTCACTTCCTAAAGGTTGTCTTGGGTGCAAGATCTGCTGAGTGAGCAGTCTGGACTCTGGATTGTTTAATAGTAATAGAGGCTGTTCATCGTTATTATCTTGAAGAGATGTAGCTTGCAGGTACCATTTAGAGTGTTTGGATCACAGGATAAACCAAGATCCTTATTGTTAAGCATTGAAAATTCATAAACATGTATACAACAGATCTATTACACTTGAAGCACCAAATAGTTTTATCTTTGTCTTCATCCAGAATGACCATCTTTAATACTTCTTTCCTAGTCTTGTATGTTTATGGTTTGCCTTAGTTATTTCTTCACTGATGGTGGTGAACCTTCATATGTTTGGCTTTGTGATAGTTGCATATGCATTTTGTATATGCCCTCATTTTTTTTCATCTTCAATTGGTTTTTAGTGCAACAAATCTCCTTTTTATCACCTTTACTGATGGATGTTACTGTAAATTAAGTCTCCACTTGTTGTATGCAGGAAGTCATGAGAATAAAAAATGAGCATCCAGATGACAGCCAGTGTATTGTCAATGATCGGGTGAAAGGTCGTCTTAAAGTTACTAGAGCATTTGGTGCGGGATTCTTGAAACAGGTTTCACTTGTGAACTTTGTTATTAGATATTTTCTTACTGAGACCTATATGCTTTAAAAAGAGAATAATTCTATCATTTTAGACACCATCTTGTTTTCCATGCTGATCTGTTCAAAGTTTCATGTTTCTTAGTCCAGAAAGAATTATAGCTGAGACACATAGCCAGCTTATCAGCTATAATCATCTAATTCATTCTACTTTGGGATTATATACAATTTCTCATCTAATCCTCTATGGACTAAGTTGCTAAAATATAATTATAGACACAAGGAGTATGTACTTGAAAATGCTATATATTGAAACTGTACAAAAGTCCATCTCTCCATCATAAGGGTGTCAGTGTGTGTTTGAGGTAGAATGCTTATTGAAAGTTAACAATATGACTTACATAAAGATTCATGTTGTTGCAGCCCAAGTTGAACGATGCATTACTGGAAATGTTTCGAAATGAGTACATTGGCACTGCACCATACCTTTCCTGCTCACCTTCTCTTCGTCACCATCACCTCTGTCCAAGAGATCAATTTTTGGTCCTATCATCTGATGGCTTATATCAATATCTCTCCAATCAGGAAGTTGTTTCCCATGTTGAGAGTTTCATGGAGAAGTTTCCAGATGGCGACCCTGCACAACACCTAATTGAGGAGCTTCTTTTCCGAGCAGCAAAGAAAGCTGGTAAATTTGTTTACTTTCTTTGTTGTTATGCCAATTACATGCTTCTTCTTTAGGTACTCTTCATGTAGGAAAATTTCTTAGATTCAGTGAAGTTCAGTTGGCAAAACTTAGGATGGCATTGCTTAAGTAAAATTTTAGTTTCTAACCAAGGTGTGTATGGATAATGTGTGGTAGTTCCAACCTGGTATAGCCAACATACCTGTTAAAGAAAAGACTACTGTTTTATATGGATAATGTGTGTTCTTTATGTGTGCGTGCCTGTGTATGTAATATAAATGTCTCTCCGCATCATTATATTGGACTGGGCATCGTAGAATAGTTAAGCATCATGATTTGCTTGTCCATCCCTCGCTAGATACTCGCCTGTCATATGTAATTACATGCAGGGGAAATATGACTTTTTCTTTTTCACTTCTGTTTGAGTTTTTGTCATGTAACACGCTTCACAATCCTATCTGAAAGAGAAGGAAACAGAAACCAGAGAGAGCATATTCCTTTTAAGTTGATACATATTCCTTTTAAGTTTGTGTTTGCAAAATCAAACATGGATGGGATGGTTTTATGCTTGGCTGTGAGGTTGATGGCATTGCAGAAGCCCAAAGTAAGGGTTTCAAGAGTGATAGGTCCTTTGCTAATTGGGAGTTTTTCTCTAATACTGTCGGCTTTCATGCTCTGCTAAATGATGGCTGAATCTCATTACACTTGTATTTTTGTCTGACTATTTTCATGCCATAATTAGTATAAAAGTAGTCCATATTTGGTTGTGGATTGTAAGGATACTCATATCTGTAATTGGATGTCTGCAGGGATGGATTTCCATGAATTGCTGGACATTCCACAAGGAGATCGTCGGAAGTACCATGACGATGTAACTGTCATGGTGATATCGCTGGAAGGAAGAATATGGAAGTCATCAGGGAAGTACCTCTGAGATCTTTCTACATGGGCTACAAACAACTCAACTCAACTGCTGACCTTTCCGACACAAGTTGAGAATGCGGTTTCGATTTCTCAAACTCAAGTATATTCCGCGAGCACTGTAGAAAATCTGATACTGGTCCATTCTGCGTGGGTCATAGAAGTTTTTGTTATGGGGGGTGGTATACAGTTAATAGGGTAAAGCTAAATCCAAATGATAATGGCAGAGACTAATGCTAGGTAGCCGTGAATAGTTTCCATAGGCAGTTCTGAGAGTAATCGAAAAACTATCGAATTTGCTTTGTAGGAAAAGAAATCATGTAGGTTGTTGTTTATCTTTAGATAATTTTGCATAGGTGAAGGCAAATCTTGTAGGTGCCTTTTTTTTTTTCTTCTTTTCGTTTCTTTTCATTGTTGTCATTTTAGATTCAAAAAAGAAAAAAAATGTAAGTTGGGGGGGGGGGGGGGGGGGGGGGGGGGGGGGGTATACCGAACTGGAGCATTTCCTACCTAAAAAGGTCAAGCTCTGTAGTTTTTTGAAGGTGGATTTTCCACCAATGCGGTTTTTCTTCTCTTTTTGCTATCCTTTCTTTTCCTACTTAGAGGAATACTTCAAATTCCAGTTTCCTAATCCTGACCTAACAAGAACATGGAAGCTAAAAGAAGTAAAAAGGTTAAGCAGTAAAAATAACGCATATTTCGCTTGGCATGTGCATCAAATTTAACAGACCAAATCAATCACAAGAATGGCAAGAGGGTGATCATATTTTATGCTTCAAATCAAAATGGTCCTCCAAAATTACTATATGAGGCTAATGTTACATACTAAAACTACAAAACTCAATGGTTTATGCATCTGTAATTACAGTACCATTAACTTTTTTATACTGTAACAGCAGTTGGAGTCTTTGATTGAACCCAGGTTACTAAATCCTCACGCGTCGCCACTAAACAACCAGCTTTATCTTCCCTCTGCGTAAATGGTGCAGCTAGTTTCTCCACATGAGAAGCAAAGGAATTAGCGAGTCCAAGAGAGAACTTGTGAGTCCCTGCACCAGTGTGAGCTGAGAATACCTCTGGCAATGCCTCATTCCGCTGCACGAATTTCGTCAAAGTCCCCATCCATTCTTCCAGCGCAGTAAGTGCTGCACCCACGGACAATGAGCGAACATCCAGAGTCCACTCCTTCATGGTTTTGTTGTGTAAATCTGGGTACAACCCATAGAGTGTTCCCAGATAGAGCAGCTCATGCGCCCTTCCGTGGAGTTTTCTGCTGCGACATATATCGATCAAGCAATTACAGAAGGGTCTTCTAGACTCGACTGCAGTGTCACTGGCAACTGCCCGAAAAGCCTCTTTAAGAGCTTCAAAGCTAGTATCCTCTAGTTCAATCAGGTTCAAAAGGGAAACTAATTTTGGATTTGCTTGCTGCAAGCAAGCAATGACCTTAGCTGCATCCTCGCTATCTCCACATAGTGACACCACAGACAGCAAGCAGCCGCAGAATCTATCGTCCATCTTAATCCCCCTAGAAAGCATAACATCAAAAACCTTAACCAAATCATCAATTCTCCTAGCCTTCCCTAAGCACCGAACCAAACATGTGCACCCCATCACGTTAGGATCAACACCCACTTGAGACATCTCATCAAACAACTCCATTGCCTTATCAGCGTTCCCTCCGCTACCATAAATATTAAGCATATCAGTATAAGTCCAACCATCAGGCCTACTACGTTCTGACTTCTTCATATCCTCAAACAACTTCTCCGCCTCATCCACCATACCGACATCAGCACACATACTCAACAATGTATTGTACAAGATGAAATCCATTGGCCAGTTTTTTGACTTCATTTGTCCCCATAAATCCATTGCATCCTTGCCCCACCTTGCCTTACCATAAATCTTGACTAGCGCGGTCAACGTTTTCTCATTTGGAGTTAGCCCTGAATCAACCATCTCCTCAAATAAACTCCTAGCCAGGCCAGGCTTCCCTGTTTTCCCCATTGCCTCTAACAATGTATTATACACAACTAAATTAGGCTGAACACCTACAGACTTCATTTCTTCCAAAACGTACCGAATTCCATCATAGTCCCCAGCTTCACCAAACATCTTTGCCAACACAGAGAATGTAATAGGGTCAGGTTTCCACCCACTAGCTCTACCTCTCTCATACAAACTTAACACCTCCTCAACCTTACCCAACTTAGCATACACATCTAAAATAGCAGAATAAGTGATCTCATCGGGCATCAAACCGGTCTTATACATCCTCTCAAACCATTCCACAGCCTTATCAAACCTACCACATCTACTGGCACATGTAATAATAGTTGAATAAGTAATGTTATCCAGCAGAATCTCATTACTTACCATCTCATTTGCTAGCTCCTCAATGAGTTCAAACTGCTTCCCGAACCTCAAAGACTTCATTGTGACATTGTAGAATATAGTTTCCATAGGAAACAAATTCTGGGTCTTCATCCAGTTGAAGAAAAGATGCGCCTTTTGCCATGGTTTCAAGCTGTTGAGTATCAAGAGGGCGTTTTCCTTATTCAATTGGTGTGGGGTTTGCTCAAGAACAGAAGCAAAATCAGTTTCACTGGAGTCAGACTCATTTATCTTCTGGGCAAAGAGTTTCAAATCTCTGACCTGAGGATTGTATGAGTAAGCTGATTTCCTCTGCCTTTGAAGGGAAAGCACAGACCTTTTGGGTCTAGCCGGGTTGACCCATGTGGACTTGGGTTTGGACAAGAGGGGAGCTTGCTTCTCGTCGGCGTTGGAGGAAAGGGTGGTGGTGGAGAGATTACTGAGTTGGTCGGATAAAGACTGCTTCTTTTTTGGTGATTCTGAGAGGTTTTTGGGATGTTTTGGAGAAGAATTTGAGGCAGAATTGCAAGAAACAAGTAGTCTTTTCTTGGTAGGGTTTAGCCTGATAGGTGAAGTGAAGAAAATGGCTCTCTTGTTATCAGACTGGGGTATTGAAAAATGAACATCCAGAGGTGTAGAAAGACTAGAAGCCATTGGAGAACAAGAGAGTAGTAGCAGCGAAGGAAATGTCTTCCATTTATCAGGTTTTGGTATGGTTTTAGTAACCTTATCTAAATTGTGGAGAGAGAACAAAACCCTATGGTTGTGTTTTTCAAACGGTGAAAATGGTAAAAAGAAAAAAAATGGGTTATAAGATCCACCTACAAGAGGTGGGTAGCCTTAACCGAATGTGTAACAGGAAAGCCCGAAAGCTGTTCCCGTCCCTGTCAGGGGAGATGCCAACCATCTCTCCTTTCTACGAACACAACTAATCTTACGGTATGTGCAATATATAAAGCGTCAATAATTTCCCTACATAACCGATGTGGTATTTTTGAGGCGCGCATATCCTTTCTGTTGTTATTCAAAGTTATGGTTAAGGTGTTTGGCTATCGAATGTCCTGACTGATACAAAACTAGATGAGAGAATTGTAGATAGATTTACATAAGAAACCTGCACAAAATCCGTCGAGAACAGAACTGATGAGGAATTTCAGAAACGCGTGTATGCACAAACGGGACTGCACTAAAGAACTGCAAAAGTTCAGAAAATCCCACTAGCAAACATGTTCTTTACATTACATTGGTTTTCTTCTTCTTTTGAGTTCCGTTTTATTGCTGGCACTGTTACAAGATCTTCGCATTGGTATAATACCATTGCATCGTATAATACCATTGCATCGTATACATCTCCTTCTGTTCAAATGAATGACAGCCAAATGAAGCAACCTTTTCCCCCAATGATGAACAACAAATGAAGAAATTAAACTACAGCTACTCAGTGTAGATACAAAAATTTAACAGAAAGCTAGTATTATTTTCTGTTACACAATTTGTACTCTCCTACTCTTGCTCATGCGCAAGCATATAGATCCGCTGCTTCTCACTACAGGATCTCTAATCGGAGATGGAACCCAACAATCCTTTCACGTGATTCTCAACTTGCTTTTGGAAGAACGATGGCAACTGTCCAATTACCTCAGCTCCAAAGGAAAACACAAGGGCTTTTCTAGCCGTCTCCAAGTCAATACCACGTGCCAGGAAGTAGAAGAGTTGGCTTTCTTCCAGGTCACTTATTGCAGCTCCGTGGGAGCATTTTACATCGTCAGCAATAATTTGAAGATTTGGTTTGATATTTACGGTCGCTCGAGGTTCAAGGAGGAGGCTCCTTGTTAATTGTCCTGCATCGGTCTGCTGTGCATATCTGCAGCATAGAAGCATGTATATGACACACGCATGTGTATGATTAAACACATCTGTCTCAAACTCATGCTCTGAGCATAAATAAATTATGCATTAGATAATAAATACAAAGATGTAGTGGGCAACATGCATTCGGTAAGTATTTGAACAATATGTAGAGCTTAAATCTAATCCTATTTTAACCAACGCGGGAATGCCAAGTCAAGTGTTGTTTTAGAGAGTCAATTGTGAATAAGGATTTAAGTTATTTCTGTCCTCTCGATACTCCATATAGCTATGAAATTAATCAGCAGACGAGTTGCATTAACTCGGTAAAAGAGAACTGTTTATATGATTCAACTTGTTAATGACATGCTTACAGCATCAGCATCAGTTCAAGTGGAAGAAACTCCATAAAAATTAATGAAATTGAGTTTGTACCGAATCAAATATACGTTTAATCACCATGAAGATAAGATGGTTATTCAAATGATTCCCTCATGATTCAAATTGATGACAGGATCTAGAAAGATTATAATTATATTCCTCCAGGGGCAAGCTATGTAATTATGAAAATCAATAAACAGAATAGACAAAGATAGGTGGTCACATACTCAAGGGTAAAAAACTATACAAGTTTTAGCACATTACCTGTTGACCTTTACGTTCCCATCAAAGATGGCTTGTCCAAGTGAATGAGCAACAATGCATTTGTGAAGTTGTCGAGAATAAGCTCTTGGATGGTCCAAGATTAGCCTACTATGTAGATCTTGCGTCTGGTCACTGGCAGACAAATGAAATGTTGATAATTCTGTTACTGTATCTGGACCCAATTGCTGAACATGGAGATTGTGTCTGCTCAATTTCCCACCAGTGCTTACCTCCACTAGCTCGTAGCTACTAGCTGATTCCTGAAAGCTATTCACCCCAGTCAAAATAATGTATCTGGATAAATCCATCATGCACAATGAATCTATAACAAATACAAGGATAACCACACATCAACCTATATTCATTCCTTTCTTGAAGTAATATAGCTCCTAAATAACAGCTTAAAAGTCCTTACAAGTAATGAAGCAACAGAATGGTACTAACTGCAACAAACAACGGATTGAGTATACAAGATTCATGCTTCTATTTATCTAGTGAGCATCTGAATGGCTCATGTAAAGTAACTACGTAAAGTTACTAGTTAATGGCCAATGTCTCAAGAGAGACGAAACAAAAGATCACCAAAGACTTTCCTTGAGACATCACTGATGCTCTAAACATGTAACCAAAACTGCAGCACTACCTGGTCTAGGACAAACTTCTAATTTGGCTAGACCGTGGAACTCATAATTCCCCGAATTAGCTCCTAAATGGAGAACAACTCTCTAACATCAACATCCAATCAACTCTAACAACTAAACCAAGACATTGGCACAGCCGTCAGATCTTATGTGGAAAGATTGATAGCTCACAAACAATGAATTAAAGATCAGCAAAAGCAGAAAAAAGAGCTAGCAAGACAGTGAGTTGAAACATTCCTTTCCACTATAAATCACAATTGTTACACACTTCTCTATATTCAACGATCAAAATTTGAACTCTTTTTTCGCTGAGAATTTGTTTCATAAAAAAAAGTCACAATGAAAACCAGTAGTAATTCCTCAGCCACCCCACACCTCCCCAGAATCGAATTTCATTCCAGCGCACAGCATGTCTATATGTTCTCACATTACTAGATTACTGATCTAACTTAATGCAATCTGATTTCAAGCCTCTGTTCTCTAAGGTGGCTATCAGAAGAGTTGTATAAAAGTTGAAAACTTTGGGGTACTGTTAGTGTTGTTTGATTAGTGCTCTTTATAGGTCTCTTAAACGGGATATTCCCATGCCATCGATCGTAAATTTATGCACTAAGCTTATCTATTCTACATTTTTTTTGACAAAGCAGCCAATTTAACACATATGTAAGATCTACTTTTAAAACATTTATCGTCCTTTCTCCAAACCCTGACCCTGGCAGAATTAATTGAACCACAAAATGTGGCCTCTAAATAACAGAAAACATCAAATAATAAATGAACAATGGAAAAAGAATGGAAGAAAGAGTTGATAATTCCACAAGACATCACCTGCTTGACTGAAGTCCACTTGATATGAGCTGAAGTCGAGGACTGACTCTGAACGTAAGAATGCCTAACCTTTGCTCTTTCTCCAATCATAACTTCCAAGACAGAATTTGTCCAATACTGTTTATCATCATTCCCTCCACTAATAAACTCCTCAATTATTCCAACCTCACCTCCATCCTCCACTACCACAAACACCCGTGGATTCGAAACTGGCAACTCTCTGGACCCCTCTTCTCCTCCTTCTGACGAGACATACTTCAAATGGATTGAATTCTCAACTCTAACCCCCTTGGGCACATAAATTACAGCCACATCTGGTGCCCCTAATCCATTAATAGACCAGAACAGGTCGCCTGATTGAAAATCACCCACAAACTCAGATACCCTTTTGGAAATTGTACCAGTAGAGTCACTTAACAAGCTACCTACATAAACCCCATCAGGCAAATTTGACAAATTGGACAATGAATTCAGTACAAACCCATCAACAATAACAAGACTTGTCAATTGGGTATCCTCAGAAATGCTTGCTAAACGATCTACCTGAGGTGGGTTTGAGATTGGGTGAATTTCCGAGTGCCTGATGAATGATGTATCAGTAAACCTAAAGTTCTCATCTTTACGAGAGGGCCAAGGAATGGAGAGAAGGTTTTCAGAGGAGGAGTCTCTGAGATTCTGAAGTGGGGGAGAAGGAGGGAGGGAATCTTCAAGGGTCTCTGCTAATTGCAAAACGAAAGGATCAGAGAAACCTACCTGTGTGACTGGCGCAATAGCATCGGGTGCAAGCCTGGTTTTGACTTTGAATTTAGGTTTTACATTGAATCTAGGGTTTATGGTGATGGGCGTGTGGATAGGAGGTCTGAATGCTATAGCAGACATGTATGTCGGTGAGTGAGTAGTGACGAATGAAGATGGTATGATTCTACAATTAATCGGTTGGTCTGACTGAGCGCCTATGGATATGCCTGTAGAAATCAACTGAACTCAGCAGTTTAAATCTTTGATTCTATCTTGGCCAGTGTTTTTTTTTTACATAAGTTCTTGTGTTTCTACTAAGATGTTTTGACTTCAATTTAAATTTGATATCCAGTATATATTACTCTCATCGGTTTTTATTAAACGAGTCTTACTATTTGGGCACCTATATTAAAAGGATTGGATGACTCACTATTTGACCCCAAAAAATCCGTACTTTTTTTCGAGCATACGTTAACATACGTCTGAGAAAAAAAATCAGGACAAAATTATGTCATCCAACTTCTTTAATATGCGTGCGTGCCCAAATAGTAAGAATCGTTTAAAACAAACCTGAGGGAGTAGTAAAATATTATTTTAATATCGGTAATAAATTAATTATTTTACTAAAATGTTTCTTTTTATTTATTTATTATATCCTATTTTACTCAAATGTTTAATAAACACAAATTGTAGCTTATATATATATATATATATATATATATATATATATATATATATCCTTTTAACTACAAAGAGTCTTTGCTAATACTTAGCTATATTTAGGCTTTTCTATTATTATTCTTTTATGTGGCATGAATATTTTTGAGTGTTCACGAGAGATAACAATGGATTAGATAAATACCAAATATATCCATTAATTATCCATTTATAATATTTATTGATAAATAATATAAATATGGATATAAATTTTATTAGCCACGGAATATAATTTTCCATGTTTAATTATCCAAATTATTTATTATCCATATATATATAAATGGGTCCGGTTAAAATTTAAAGGGTCCGGTTAAAATTTACAGTCATCGGTTTGACTCTTTTTTTTATTTTTTATTTTATATATATATATGGGCTTCTGTTTAAGTGAGGGGAACTAAGAAGCTACGAGAACTGGAAACTTAGAGAGAGATTTTAGTGAGGCATGGAGAGATTGAAGAAATGCTTTTGTTGTATTTTTTCTTGTGTGTTTACAAATGAAGGGGAAACCCCCTTATATAGGAAAAACTAAAGAAAGAGGCCAAAAGCAAGTGGCCGACAAAAAGAAAACTTATCCTAAGGGAATCTAAAAAGACATGGTCCTAATTTAAAGTATGCTACACAATAAAAAGCAAAAAGCAAAAATAATTACATACTGCCAAAAGGCAGTCGGCTGGTGGATAGCTGACTATGAACACGTCACTGCTTACGTCTGTTGATAGATTCTCTAGAGATCTCTGTGTGTGTCTGGAATAGTAACTTCATCACTGTTGTTTCCAGCTTCTATCATTTCTTGATCTTGAAGGTCTTCTATTAGGTTGACTATATGCTCTTCATCCAAGAGGCGTCCGTCTCCTGAATGTGGTAAAAACATCCTCCATTCTCTGGTGTTGTAGATTTGAATGAAATATCCTTCTCCTAAGAGATGATAACTCATCCAATCTTCTGGTGTATAGAGGACGCAAGGATCTTGAGCGGCCCTATAAATTTCTGTATTATCTAATTCTTGGAAATCATATGGTGATAGATGACGCGCCGTCGAAACGCGCGTCAAAAGTAATATTAATAATCCTGATAGGCTAGACGCACAAATTAATGTATATAGCTGCAAATCAGGGTCGAACCACAGGGAAATGAAACACTAGATTTAATCTTGCCCTAGATGTATGATCAGGATGAAAATGCACTAGATAGAAAATTAAATCTAGGGGGAGGGGGTTTGGTTGGTTAGACGAGCCTAACCAACGATGACAGTTGATAGCGGTGCAGACAAACGTAAATAAAATGGTGCAGACAGACAGATATAGCAAAGAAGAGATTAAAACAAGCAGAGATAGAATATCATATAAAAAGTTAATAACGAAACAGGTAGAGACAATAAATCAGGTAAAGGGGAAATCTTAGCAGGGGTAGACGGTGGATTGCGTCGAGGTCTAGTCGGTCATTGGTGCAAGGATAGACTGTTTTCACGCCATAGACGCGCTATAGGAATCCTGTTTTCACGTGGATCCCCTACTTCTCTTCTTAAGAGAAGTCACTCCCAAGGTACGCTTATGGGAGTGGCCGTGATACTGCGCCCAAGGTACGCTTATGGGTCAGACACGCAGGCCCGTGAAGTGGAGAGAAGACACGTCTAGGGCTAGACACTGAGAAGTCTGCCCTAACCGGTTTCTTGCCCTAGCCAGATTGGACCAAACGACATGGTGACTCTGGACCAGGTGCCTACTCTATTCCATGGCCTCACGTTAGTTATTACCATGGAAATGACAATATTCATGAGAAATATGCAAATAGATGATCAAACTACCAACAAATCTCACACGAAATGACAATAAAATGGCAAAAAAGCGGATACAATAATGAAAACATTTTAAGAGCACTTTGACCTCCCAACTATCCTCTTGCAATCCTTAAAACACCCCTGCCAAGACTAGAAACTTAGCCAATCATGCTAAGAATCAAACACAAAATAGATGAAGAAATCAACATAAACAGAGAAGAGGTGCAGATGAAAACGAAAATCTAGAGCACTTAATTAAAACCGGCCGGAGCTTCAAAGCTCCGGCCAAAATCTGGAAAAACCAGAAGGGAACAGATCCCAAAGTTAGAGAGAGAGAAAAACGGCTACAATGATTCAAAACCCTAAAAAAAGAGGAAAAGCTCCCCTAAAGCCCTAAAAACTAAGGTTTATATACAAGACAATCCCACAAGGGGACAAAATAGGACAGCTGGTTGGGGAGGAAGGAAGGAAGGGGCGTCCTTGACAGCTGGCAGAGGGAATATTGCATAGAATCCCGCTAGAATCTTTCTGGCATCTTTTGTCAAGCGTCAGCCTAGACGAGGAGCGTCATCTAGGGCAAGACGTAAGATATCTTCTAGGGCAAGACGACTTAGCTAGGGAATATTCTGGAATCTCTTTGGCATCTTTGGTCAAGCGTCATCCGAGAAGAAACATGCACATGCGTGCGTCTAGGCCTGGACGTAAGATATCTTCAGTAGCTCATCCAGGTCTAGACGGTATAGAGGCGTCTAGGTCTCGACGACAAAAACAGCGTCTAGGGCTCGACGATGAGAGGTCTGGAGAAATGCATCCAAATGGCGCGCTTTTCAGCAAGTTTCTCCCTTTAGTCCAGATCTGCAAAATAGTTGGAAAACAAGGCAAATTAGCAGTATCAAGAGTGAAATTGGACTTGAAAGGGAGGAAAAATATGCATAAAAAGACACCATATCAATAGAGAAATCATTTTGATATCTTCAAAACTATCTCTGTCTCCATCTGTTGAGAACACGAATACTCTTTTCTTTGCAGGGATAATTTCAAAACCTCTAGCTACTGGGAGTGTGGAGTCAATTATACATGTCAATTTCTTTCTAACTGCCATATTTCCTGTGATTAGAAAGAATTTTTCTCCAAATTCCTCTAAATAGCTTTCAATATTTCCCTCTTCTTCTAGCTTAAATGAAATCTGATCTACCATCCCCATGTGAAATAAAGAAAGAATCTTTTGAAAAGGCATATCTGTGATATTAAGATCTACTTGTAATTTAAAAAGTCCCGTTGTTCCTCCCCCTTTATGTCTAGTAATTTGTCCTGCCCTTATAGAAAAAGGGTTTCTGTACTACTTTTACTCCTTTGAATTTCCAATCTGTTTCTTCAAAATGCATCCTAACTAAGTCTTTTTGTGCATTAATCAAATCTTCTAGATGTCTGTTTTTTGTTTTATTATCTCTTCTTGACGCGCCGTCGAAACGCGCGTCAAAAGTAATAAAATATTTATAAAGTTCCTGATAGGCTAGATGCACAAATTAATGAATATAGCAGCAAGTCAGGGTCGAACCACAGGGAAAATGAAGGACTAAATTTAATCTTGCCCTAAATGTATGATGAGGATGAAAATGCAACAGACATAAAAGTAACACAAGGGGGGGGGGGGGGGGGGGGGTTGGTCGGTCTAGCCAACGATGGCAGTTGATGTTGAGACAGAGAATAAAAATGCAAATAACAAGTAACACTAGACAAACGAAATAATTAATTAAATAAAAAGGGAACGAAAATAAAGCAAGCGAATATCAATAAAAATGGTAAAGACTAACAAGTGTAATAAAGATAATAACAAAGTAAGTAAATATACTAAATCAGATAAAAGGAGAAATCTTAGCAGGGGTAGACGGCGGATTGCGTCGAGGTCTAGTCGGTCATCGGTGCAAGGATAGACTGCGTTCACGCCATAGACGTGCTATAGGAACCCTGTTTTCACGGAGATTCCCTACTTCTCTTCTTAAGAGAAGTCACTCCCAAGGTACGCTTATGGGAGTGGCCGTGACACTGTGCCCAAGGTACGCTTATGGGTCATACACACAGGCCCGTGAAGTGGAGAGAAGACACGTCTAGGGCTAGACACTGAGAAGTCTGCCCTAACCGGTTTCTTGCCCTAGCCAGATTGGACCAAACGACATGATGACTCTGGACCAGGTGCCTACTCTATTCCATGGCCTCACGTTAGTTATTACCATGGAAATGACAATATTCATGAGAAACATGCAAATAGGTGATCAAACTACCAACAAATCTCACACGAAATGATAATAAAATGGCAAGAAAGCGGATACAACAATGAACACGTTTTAAGAACACTTTGACCTCCCAACTATCCTCTTGCAATCCTTAAAACACCCCTGCCAAGACTAAGAGATTTAGCCACTCATGCTGGAAATCATGCACAAGATAGATGGAGAAAGCAACATAAACAGAGAAGTGGTGCAGATGAAAACGAAAATCTGGATTAAAAACTAATTGGAGCTTGGGGCTCCAATTTTTGGAAAAATAAGGAAGAACAAACCCCAATGTTAGAGAGGTGGCTACAATGATTGAAAACCCTAAAAAGATGAAAAATATACTAAGGTGTAGCCCCTTTTAACCTAAAGTTAAGGTTCTATATATAGCCTAACAACCCCACTAGGGGACAAAATGGTATAGAGGAATATTCTCTGATGAGCTGGATGATTTGCACATGGAATCCCGCTAGAATCTTTTTAGCATCTTCGGCCAAGCGTCATCCGAAAAGAAACATCCTCGTGCTCCGTTTAGGCCTAGACATAAGATCTCGTCTAGGCCTAGACAGTAGGTCTCGACGATGAAACTGCATCTAGGGCTCGACGATGAAAGATCAGCAAAAATGCATCCAAATGGCGCGCTTTTCAGCAAGTTTCTCCCTTTAGTCCAAATCTACAAAGTGGTTGGAAAACAAGCCAAATTAGTAGTATCAAGTGTGAAATTAGACCTAAAAGAGAGGGAAAAACATGCATAAAAAGGCATCATATCACTTCTCTCTCAGGCCATTGATCAATCAACGGTTTTAGGGTGAACTGTGCTGGCATGTCTAATAACCTAGCTCGAAGTTGAGTGAAACTTCGATTTTTAGGCTTATTTTCTTTTATGAATTGATCTAGCTGTTGTATTTTGGTGTTTAGAATGCTCACTGTGGTGTTATTCTGTTTGAATTGCCTTTCGGCTTCATTCTTTTTCTGTTCAAGGAAAGCTATTTGCTTAGCTGTCTGTTGCTGAATCTGTGCCATCTGTTCTTCTAACTTTCTGTTTCTATCTTCTAGTCACGCTATTAGCTAACTAGGATCTTCTCGGGCTACTTCTGAGTAAGGTCTAACTGTTTCCTGTTCAATATAGAAGTTTGGGCCTAATTGTGCCCTTGCTTCTTCTAAGGCCTCAGCAAAGCTATGATATCCCACAAAAATGGGATTTTGACACATAATAAAAATTTTAACTGTGTTAAAACTGTGAAAAACTCCTGTTTTTAATCCCCTATATATCACGTAATGTGAAAAAGATTTTTTCTGTATTTTGGGATTTTTCTCTGAAAAGTACATGCTTAGAGCATTCAAGCATTGTACCTTAAACTGTGTTGCTGTTGGAACTGTCTGTATATGCCAGATATTATCTAGCAAGCACTGTTGTTCTCTGTCAATGTTTAACCCCTCAAAGGGTTTAAACTTTCTATTTCCTCCTTCTGGAAATTCTGTGAGGTACATGGTTCCAAATCTAATCTCCTTCTGTGCTCCCCTCATCTGAAAGATTTTGTTTGTCTGTGAAGATGAAGTCTGTATTTCTGAGGACGATGATCCTCTTTCTGTAACTGTAACTGGCATGGCTAAATTATTTCTGTACATAATGGTTCTGTCTGTCAGAGTTTTTGCTTCCTCTGATTTTTGTTTTGTCTGACCCTTGGGTTTTATAACCCTTTTCTTCATTTCTGCCTGTATCATTTAAAAAACTTTTTAATATTTCTAGATAATAAATCTGCTAAGCTGTTGTTTTTTCCCTTTATATGTTCAAAGCAAATTTCATATCCGTTTCCCTGTATCAAATTCTGTAGGTTAACCCATCGGGTTCTGTTTATCTTTTTGCTATTCTCATTTTTTAGAAATTTTACTATGGCTTCACAATCTGTTCTTACTGTAAACTCATTCTGTAGATATATCTTAAATTTATCTAACGCATTTATTAATGCTTGTATTTCAAAATCTATACTAGTCCAATTTTGTCCTGTTTTGAAATTGCCACTTGCATAAGCAGCAATTCTTTCTGTATTTTTATCTGAATATTTATTGGGTTTGCAGATCATGACTGCTCCCCATCCTTCTTTGCTACCATCACATTCTATAATGATATAATCTGTTGTTAACGGTAGTTCTAATGGCTTAATTTTTCTGACTTGTTCTTTTATCTTCTTTACTAATTCTAAGTCTTCTTTGTTAAAGTTTCTTTGACCATTTTTTGTTGTTTTACTGTATAATGGCCCTACTAATTTACTTAAGTTAGGAATAAATTTTCTGGCATAATTTAGTATTCCTAAAAAAGCCTGTATTTGTTTTAATCCTTCTAATTTATCTGGAAAATTTAATATTTTTTCAGCTATATGCGGCTGTAATTCTATCTTTCCATCTCCTATTTCTAATCCTAAAAAGGATATCTTTCTTTTATATAATTCCATCTTTCTTTTACTTACTACTATACCATGTTTTTCTATTTCCTGAAAAATCTGCTTTAAATGTTCTTCATGTTCTTTAATAGAATTACTCGCTACTAAGATATCGTCTATATAAACTAAACAGAACTCATATTTTAAGAATATTGAGTCCATGAATCTTTGGAAAACTGCTGGTGCATTTTTTAATCCAAAAGAAAGAACATTCCATTCGAAATGTCCTTCTGAACATGTAAATGCAGTCCACTGTTTGAACCATTCTTCTAATTTCAACTGATTATATCCTGACTTTAGGTCAAATTTACTAAAGATCTTTTTATTCTGTATTAATCCTATTAAACTGTCTTTATTAGGAATATTATATGCATCATCTATAGTGTTATCATTTAATCTTTTGTAATTATAAACTATTCTAGCTTTTCCTCTTTTAATTTCATTATGATTTCTAACTATAAATACTGCTGATCTATGTGGACTAATTGATCTTTTAATTAATCCCTGATTTATCATTTCAGGAATTTGTTTTCTAAATTCTTCTTTATCTAAAGGGCTATAGTCTATATTTACTGTTACTATCCTTATATCAGGATTTTTAATTTGCATTTTAACTTCATAGTTTACTTTACTTTTAGTAATATCTTCACCTATTAATCCTATTTTTTCTAATTTCTGTATGATGGGATAATTTTTACTATTTCTGATATCTGGTCCTTTTTCTAATTCCAAAGCTAATTCTTTTCCTAGCATAGTATATGTTTCATTTTCTATATAAGCTGTTCTTTTTATATCTGGTTTTAAAAATTCTAAGGTGGGTTGTCCACCACGCTTTTTTGCCAACTCTGCTGTTTGTATATATTTATTTGTTGGGAATGTGTAGACATTTTTACTAACTGTTATGTTATTTCTAGCTATAGTAACACTACCATTTAGACTACATATAAAATTTAACCCTAATAAAAAATCATTACTTTTTGTTTGTTCAGGCGCTATGTTAATCTGTGGAATATCGTATTTAACACTGTAATTTTTTGCAAAATCTATAAACTGTATTCCTAAAGCTTCTACATGATGTGTTATTACCATTGTTCTTTGTTCTGCTGTTTTCGTGATAACTTTGTATTTCAATTTTTTATGATATTTTATTGGTATTAAACTGTGTCCTACCATACTCTTTGAACTCGCAGTATCTAAAATAGCATTTAGTTCTACAAAGGTATTCGTATCTAACCATAGTCTACATTTTAAGGTTATTAGACTTGCTATACATTTACTAATGGTGAAGGATGATTCTTCTTGAATTTGTTCTGTAAGATAACTAGATTCTTCCTTTTCTCTAGTTTTGTTGTCTTCAAGCTCTTTTATCCTATGTTTTAAAAGTTCTATTTCTACATCATGTCTTTTAATTTGTTCTCTAAGTGTTTCATCTATATCTCTACGATTATTTTCTATGGCTTTTCCTGATATATCTGTTTCTATTTGGAATAATTTTCTAATACACATAAAACATATTTCTTTAAAACAATTATTACATTGGTATCTTCTATCTATAGCCGGATATAACCTACAATTATAACAACTTATATGGTTATTTCCTCTGTTTCTAATCCACTCATGTAAACATTCTTCATTTTGTTCTTCATTCATGTAGGTATAGGTAATTTTAGTACTATTTTCCTGTTCGGTTTCTGAGACTATACTGTATACTGATTCGTTTTCCGAATCTGTTTTGATGTTTTCTATTTCATAATCGCCTAATTGTTCTACCAGATTTGTTCTATCTGTATTTTTGTGTTTATTTGGACATCTGTTTGCTAAATGTTCTGGATCTCCACAAATAAAACATGTACATTTTCTATCTCTAGGTTTTCTAACATATTTATTTTTGTTTTTCCAGGGTTTGTCTTTCTTATAGGATGTACTCTTTCTAAGGAATTTTTTCTTCTTATCATAGTATCCATATGCTTGTGGTGTGTAAATTGTTGTTTTACAAAAGGCCCAAGCTTGACGCTTAATCTGTTCTTGCATTGTGGCATCTTTACATTTATCTTCTAATTTTTTGAAAACAAAAGTAATTCTAGGTCCTATTCCTAAATCTACTATATGACCACAGTCTCTGTTCCAATCTTCATGCATTAATCTACCTAAGTCTCCTGGAAGCTTGATGAAATATTTATTACATAGATCATCATCCATAGCTTTACTAGTCTGAGCTAATAATCTAGCAAAATCTGAGCTAAATTCTTTTATGTATTTAAAATCTGTAATACTAAGTTGTTATAAATTTCTTACTGCCGTATCTTGTATAAACGTATTTTCTTTTGCCGGGTCTACTCCTAATGGTAGAATTCTAATTTGACTTGTAAAATTATATGGGTTATCTCCTAATGATTTAATAGTGTTTATTCCTTCTGGGTCTTTTAACTTTTTACTTTGCCAAATCCCTAATGGTGTTGGTCCTAAGGTTGTTTCTAAATAAGAGAACATGTCTATATCGTCTCGCTTATTGGTTTCCCAATTTCTAACTACTGTTTGTTCCCATATTAGTATCTCATCTGGCCATAACTGAGGACTCTGTTGTTCTATTACTAACATATTTGAACTGTAAAGTTTTCCTATTGGCATTCTTGCCCCTCTGCCTTTTATATGTGATTCTCCTTGGTATACTGCAGTAGCAGGCGTCCAAGGTTCTCTACCTAACATTTCTGTTCCTGATGTTCCTGGTGTTACGAACTCAGGTTTGGGTCTCTTGACTCCTCTAAGATCTATATTTTGATCCATATAACTTACTTCTGGTTTATAAAAATCACTAATTAATACTTTCCCGTTAATTATATCTGTTACTAGTGGTAAGTTAAAGACTTCGTTTAATTTATTATATGCTTCTTCATATTCTAATCCTAATTCTGTCATACATTCTATTAACATATCATCTACTTGTTCTTGTATGTTAATTTCTGTAAACTTTCTGTTTACTATTTGATCAAACGTCTTATGGACTTCTTCTGTTTTGAAACTAGCTATTTCTTCTTCTTCTTCTTTGGTTTCTTCATCTAATTCTTCGTATAAGCCATATCCTATAAATTCCTCTATGTTTTCATCCTCTGTGTAGTTTGCTATAACTATATCCTCTGTGTAGTTTGCTATAACTTCTTCCATATTTTCATTATCTGTATCATATATAGGTTCTCCTAATTCTTCATTCATCATACTAATCTCTTGATCACTATCATCTTCTTTAACAGGTTCTTTTTCTGTATAATTATTAAATCTCATGCTAAAATTACCATCTTTATCTTCATATATTACACTCTTTTCTGGTACTGGTGAACCCTACGTGAACAAGTTCTTTAGAAATTGACTCACCCTAGCGGGTTCGTGGCTAAATCAGGCTGTACTCCTTGTCTGGATACCCTTACCACGCCTGTCTCGGTCTTTTGAACCGTTTAAATGAGTGTTCTGACTATGAAGTTTATGCTCTAAGGTTTTATCTAGTCTACAAACAATTTCACTTGTTTCTGTTGATATTTTATACTTATCTCTTAAAATTTCTAGATCTAAGTATTCGATTCTTTTAAACTTTTGGTTCGCAATTTTGGATGATAAACTGAGCTTTTGGTAAGATTTTTCATATTATAAGAAAAGTTTCCAGTTTTATAGCATTAGTTCTCTATGAAAGATTAAGGCCAAATAAATAATTTAAAGACAAATCATAGAATAATAACTTAAGACGTATAAACAAAACTGGAATCAGAACTTGAACAAGTTCTTTAGAAATTGACTCACCCTAGCGGGTTCGTGGCTAAAGCAGGTCTTACTCCTTGTCTGGATACCCTTACCACGCCTGTCTCGGTCTTTTGTCAGATTTGCCAAAGGCAAAATCTATAAACTGTATTCCTAAAGCTTCTACATGATGTGTTATTACCATTGTTCTTTGTTCTGCTGTTTTCGTGATAACTTTGTATTTCAATTTTTTATGATATTTTATTGGTATTAAACTGTGTCCTACCATACTCTTTGAACTCGTGATAGCATGTTTTTATGCACGATTTTCTCCCCATTTTCTCACCCATTTAAAGCATGATTCTGCTAATTTACCCTTGTTTTCATTACTTTTGCAGATTTAGGCCTAAAATGGGAGTTTATGCGAAAAGATGCATTTTTGGGGCATTTTGTGTAGTTTTGAGCTTTAAGACCCAGAGTCGAGGTCCCGAGTCCGAACCAGCGCTCAAGGTCCCGAATCGGATTCACCATTCGGGACCCCGAAGGACGAAGAATGACATTTCCACGTGTCATCTCGCCAGAGCTTCCATGTGCCTCCTCTGACACTGTTCCTGCAGTCTGCACTGACCACCAAATACCTACCGCTCTGACCAAGTCAGCCCTTGATCCCAGTCCAGACCTGCCCAAAGCTGGAAAAATCAGACAGCTTTATGCTTTTTCAGCTTTGTGCTTTAAGGAACATGGATCCACTTTTTTAGGCTTTCAATTAATGCATTTTGTCCCTAGTTTTAGGCTGAAGATATTTTGTGCTTAGAGCTCTAGTATATAAAGGGCATCTAAGAGTAGTTTAGGACATCTTGGCTTATCCATGATCATGTAGTTTTAGTTTTCTTAGACTTCTCTCTAGTTTATCTCTCTAGTTCTTGTTAGCTCATCTTCAACCTTGCCGCCGGGCTTCAAACGGATTTTTAGTAACAAAGTCTTCTTCCCTTCATATATTTATTTACTTGTTATGCTTTCTTTAATTGTTATTTGTTTATCTTTAAGCATGAGTAGCTAAATCTTTAATTCTTAGCAAGGCTGATTCAAGGGTTGCAAGGGCAGATTCGAGGCCTTAATGTGCTTAATACATTCTTGATGCTATATTCGACTATTCATCGGTTTAATTACATCTTTTGCATGATTTAATTTAAGGTCTGATCCGCTGGTAATTATCTTGTGTAAATGCTGCCATTTATGTGATGAATACGGAAGGAAAATTGCATGAAACAAGTAGGCATCTGTTTAGTCTTGACTGCGCTGAAGTGGTCTCGAATAGATAGGGTGGGTAGTTGATTAGAGCTAGGTCACGAGCCTGACAAACTGAGGGACTTTTAGCTCTAGATCTGTCTTTTCTTAGCTTCATGGGCGGTTTGAGTATGGCCCTCCCGCATTCGTGCCTGGAGGGATGGCAAACCGTCAAGACTACCTCATATGTGGAAACGGGGGGTAGTTTCTCTTAAGAGAAAAGTAGGGGGCATCCGAGGAATCTGGTCCCTATGTCATTTCTATGACGTCTTGAATAGAATACCCTTGAGCTGATGACGATCTGGTCCCGAATGTAACCCAGAGTGCCTTTGCTAAGAATCCTTCTCTAATTGATTATTTGCGTTTATTTTCCTTCTATTTTATTATTTCTGGAATTATTTGCTGATTTGCTTGTTTTACCATTCGGGACCTCGAACGTGACATTCGGGACCCCGAATTTTGCTTTCCTAGATAGAATTTGTTAGCTCCCGAAATCTGCCTTGGCTGGCTCGTTCAGCCAAGTAAAACCCCCCCTGATTGATACTCTCCGTGCTCTTGTCCCCCGAATACATTCAAGACCTGGTCTTGAATCAGTTTCTCTCCATCCAGCCCTTGAATTCGGTTTTGTTTTGTTTCTTTTATTGTTTTATTTTATAATCTGGCCTTGTCTAGTGTAAGTCTTCACCAATCTCTGTGGATCGATCCTCTTGCCACTGTCTTCAATCTATTTTGTTGCATGTGATAAGTTGTAATAATTTGTTTGATCGTGCCCTCGACAAGCGCGTTATCAACTCGCAGTATCTAAAATAGCATTTAGTTCTACAAAGGTATTCGTATCTAACCATAGTCTAGTTAAAAATTTTATTATGTGTCAAAATCTCATTTTTGTGGGATATCATAGCTTTGCTGAGGCCTTAGAAGAAGCAAGGGCCTTTATCCTATGTTTTAAAAGTTCTATTTCTACATCATGTCTTTTAATTTGTTCTTTAAGTGTTTCATCTATATCTCTACGATTATTTTCTATGGCTTTTCCTGATATATCTGTTTCTATTTGGAATAATTTTCTAATACACATAAAACATATTTCTTTAAAACAATTATTACATTGGTATCTTCTATCTATAGCCGGATATAACCTACAGTTATAACAACTTATATGGTTATTTCCTCTGTTTCTAATCCACTCATGTAAACATTCTTCATTTTGTTCTTCATTCATGTAGGTATAGGTAATTTTAGTATATATATATATATATATATCATAGTTTTAAAAATCGGACCGACTCAGTGAAAAATGATGAGAAACCAAACATAGTAACTCAAGTATAATTGCTTATAATTTGGATTTGTCTTAGTTGTCTATTTGATACTCCCTCCGAGGCAAAATAAACGTCGTTACGCATAACGAGGTGGCCCGAATGACTCACTATTTGACCTCAAAAAATTTCGAACTTTTTTTCGAACGTACACAAATCCTTAACGTACATTCGAAAAAAAGTACAAAATTTTTTGAGGTCAAATAGTGAGTCATTCGGGCCACCTCGTTATGCGTAACGACGTTTATTTTGACCCGGAGGGAATAATAAGTTTAAAGATTCGTAATATGCTTAGATAAATACACCCAAAGGCTGATGATTTATGTCCCACCTTCAATGTCGCGACATGTCGGCTGCATGTATTCATAGGGTGTTTCACGATTCTAAGACCCATAGGTTATTCTATCACAAAAATCATGATTTCAGGAGACATAACATCATTAATTAATTATAAGGCAATATTTTAAGTAGTGGGGGAGTCTGCCATCAATATTTGGGGGCGAGATTAAAAAAAATTACCGATAAAATATAAATATTCTCTGTCAATAATTATTATAGTAATAAATTTCATATGTATTATGTATAATTAATTAAATTATCTGAATTGTACCCAACGCTCTTTCAAATCAACAAATCTATTTAATATCGAGTCTAAACTGAAAATCTCTGCAATTTCTTTTTCAATATAAACCACCAAGTTATCTACAAGAAATTCGTCTTCCATTTTATTTCGAAACCTGGTTTTAACAATTTTTATTACAAAAAATACACGTTCACTTATTGTTGTAGATACTATTTGCTTTGTATCGATGATTATTCCAATTTCATGTGTTATTATCCTATCACACTTAAATCTGATGTGTATAATACCTTTTCTCACTTTTAAAAAATTGGTTGAACGGCAGTTTAATAAAAAAATCAAGTTCGTTCAAACAGATTGGGGGGTGAATTTCGAAAACTCAGTTCATATTTTCGGTCCATTGGAATACAACATCGCATTATGTGTCCACACACTTACGAACAAAATGGTCAAGTTAAATGGAATCATAGGCATGCCGTAGAAATCGGGTTATCTCTTATGGCTCATGCATCCATTCTATCTGTGTTTTGGGATTTTGCTTTTGAAACAGCAACATTCCTCATTAATCGTCAAAATTCACCCACTTTAAATTTTTCCTCTCGTTTTCAAAAATTGTTTGAATACTCTCCGGATTATAATTTTCTCAGAGTTTTTGATTGTACATATTTCCTACTCCTTCGTCCATATAATAAACACAAAATGTCTTTTCAATCCTCTAAGTGTTTATTTTTGGGATATAGTTCATCCCATTATGGCTATTGCTGAATGGATTTAATCACCAAACGACATTATATTCCCCGCCATGTCCGTTTCCATGAGGATGAATTTCCTATGGTCGGCCCACAACCAAACTACCAAATAACGGTTATGCCTCCCTCACAAATTTATCCTCTGACATACCCAGTTCTTCAACCATCCCAAATTCCTATGCCACTCACATCTACTCCCTCACCAAGCCCAAGTTGCCCAACTACCTCAGCCCAACCCATGGCACTTGGTGACTTAGATGATGTGATGTCTCTTACTACTACAACGCAACAGGGAAGCCCGACCCACAACCTATTACTCAATTCTCCTACCACGACGTCGTCTGCGTCTTCATCACCTCCACATCGCCACACCCCACAGAAAACTCATCAAATGGTTTTGCGCCACACCATCAAACCTAATCACAAAATTTTAAAAGTTTGGGAGTGCCACAGCCCCCGGTCTCTATGAGGCTCCGCCGTTGATTTTAAGGTAGCAAAAATAGTTTCTAGCATTTTTAACCGTGAGATTAAACTCGGTGTGGTATCATTAGATTCTTTTCTCTTTTGATAAATTTAAACGATATGAGACTAAATTTTAGTAGATCGTGGCAGCAATATCACTCTATCACTTACAATAGGGGTGAAGCCAAAAATAATTAGCGGGGCTGAAGTCAATGACGAAACTAAACTAAGCTTTTTTGGAGTCATGTGGTATTATATAGAAAAATTGAATTATATTTTTCTTTCTTTTTTTATTCTTTAATATAAAAATTGGCATATATAGAATATTTAGGAACTACTATTAGAAAAAGTTAATAAAGTTTCTTTAGGAATGTTTTACTTATTTGTCATTAGTATTAGAAAATGCCTCAATTTTAGATAATTACTAAAGCTTAACTAGATTTTATGAGATAAGTATAGAAATTTTGCATAAATAAAAGTATGATTAGTTATAAAATCTAAAAGTGTAAGGACAATATTAGGAACTCTTATACAATTAGAGGAAAAAATATAATGTTTTTGGTAAATAAAATGAGATTACTAAAAAAAATTAAACTTTATGGATTGCAGTCAAATATTTGAAAATTTTACGGCGGGCTCGATCTCCTTTCAGCCCCTCCTTCTGCCCCTAATTTATAATACTTATCGTATAATATCGTTAGATTCAATGAAATTGACTCTTTTAGTTTAATTTGATCACTCACAAAACTCGAATTTAAAACGTAAATTAAGCTTTAACAAATCACTTATCAATGTTATCACTACTTAGGAAAATGGAGTTTTCGGGCTGCTTTCTTTTTCTTTTTTCACACTTGCCTAAAGTTAATTAATGTTATTATTAGGATTCATGAATCGGCAATTGTTAGTTTGGGTGGAATGTATTAAAACAATGCGGGCAAGACTATATCTTCCTCCTAGTAATATGATTAATTAGGAGGAAATGGGGTTTAAGTGTTGTTACTAACAGGCACACATAGGTCCAAAAATCCAATTAAGGGACAAAGGGACCGAAAGCACTAGACAATCAATATTGACAAAAATGGCGATGATAAGGTGTGGTCTTCCCCATTTTTCCAATTACCCAAAAAAGAAGAAGATAGATAGATCGATCGATGGATATGTTTTGTAGTGTTGCATTCTTATGATGTCGAGTCCATTGTCGTTCATTGACCAATGCTATAATTTTGCTGCTTCCATTCCTACTGTTAAGTGAAGACCATGACCAAAACTTTTTTTCTTCATTTCATATTTTAATTGTATGTGTTTCATTCTTTTAGATTATGGAAACTTTTTTCCACTCCATTTTCACATTTCACCTCATAAAGAGGACTTTGCTAGTAACTCACTTTTCTTTTCTTTCTTTTTTTGTTGGGTCAATTTCATCCCATTAAATTTTTGGAAAGATGGTTCCAGTCACGGTTCTTTCTTGCTAATTACGAGATTTTTCTTACCTATAATACCTCATTCCTTTCTTTCTTGTTTAACGTAGATAAGAAACTAGAATTCGAGATTTTATTTTTCTTATTTTGTAAGAAGTACCATTAAATTTAGTCCAACAGGGTAGAATCAGAGCTTAGAGTCATGCTGGTCTAATTTAGTCCCTTTCAGGGTAGAATTTTTCCTTTGGCTGGCATTACGTGGGCGTTTGGTTACTAGGGAATTTCTCTTCATTCGTGGCATGCTCAACGAGGAGGACAACGTTTGTTCTATGTGTGCTAGGCAAGGGGAATCAGTCCAACATATTTTACTCCACTGTCAATCTTCTTACTCTTGCTGGAACGCTGTGATGTTATGGTTAGGAGTATCCTGGTGTCCTCCGCGGACAATTGGTGACTTATGGGCTTCTTGGGAGACCTTACTTCCAAGAGGAGGGAGACAGTTTAAAGAGAAATGGAATGTCCTGTTTTATGCTATGATGTGGAGCTTGTGGTTGCAGAGAAACCAGGTAGTTTTCAATCAACACTCCTTTTGCTCTCGACGTGTCTTCAATACAGCCTACTCGTTTTGGTACAGATGGTTAAAGAGTACAGATCATACATTCCCTTACAGTTTGGGAATGATGATGCTGTCTCCTTTTTGGTTACTAACGTTGGGTCGGACAGTTCAGTAGTCTAGTTTTCTTGGCTCCTTCTTTGGTGGTTTCTAACGTAGTCCTTTGGTAGCTTCCTCTCTGGAGGAGCAACCTTATGTACATTCTATCCTTTCTTTCTATTGCCTACAACTTCTAGGCACGAATAAAATCTTCAGCTTATTAAAAAAAAAAAAGTACCATTAAATTATAAATTTTTATTAATTCTTAGTTATAAACCTTGACTACTCTCAGTCTATTCCGTATAATTATAATTCATCATTTTTTTCTGAAAATAGATATTTTTTTTTGGTTAATCCGACGCAGATATTAATATAGATAAAAGATTCAAATTTAATTTAATATAGCGTAAAAAGAACCTAGCGGATTTACAATCCAGTTCATCATCCCTTAATTGCTTCAACTTGAAGTCTTTTTCTATTTTGAACTTGAAGGGAGAGGAAGTTCCCGATCGATCTTTAACATCTGGTTAATTTCTTCGGTAGGTTTTACTACAACTTAATGGTGTAATGTAACCCTATCCACTCGATTTTTAAATGTAAAAGAATTCTCCATAAACCTTTGAGGGCCAACTTTGATGAAACTTCCTGTTCTAAGACAGCTAGATATGATCCAATTAAACTTCTATAAAAATTTGATAACCACAACCTAATTAATCATCTTAACCAAATCTATAAAATTCATAAAACACACCTAAAAGCTCTTATCTATAAAGCCAAAAGCAAGACATCTAGTTTCATTAGGCTAGCTATCTCTTTTTAACTTTTCTTTTCTTTTCCTTTCTTTTGTTTTGTACCTATGTGTATAATTATAAGATTTATATTACATGCTTTTAAACTATAGAGTTTAACGTAGAACATTTATTTAATCGTAGGAGTTTTACTGTAGTTTATCCTTTTATTCATTAATAATAATTATTATGTGAATAATCCAAACATTTAGCTTAAAAACAAGGGGTATGTAAGTAAATTTAATTAGATATAATTTTTTCACAATTAAGAAAGTGAGATTTTAGGCGCTAATTAGAAATCAGTTTTCCCATAGAAAAAAAAGTGTAGGAGTTACCGAGTTAAGGTGTGAATACAGAGTTTTTTAAGCTCAAAGCCTCGAACTTGGTTTGGTGGTCCGTGTCAAAAAGTTATTAAAAGCCCATTAAGCACTTTTGGAAGTGACTTCTTTTTAGGACATGGGATGGGACCCACTTGAAGGATGATGACACAATCACTCCCATTTAAATAAAAATAAAATAAAAGCAAAGGTGGTTTTGTCTGACTCAGGATGACGTGGAAGATGTTGGGTTGTCAAGAAAACCCAAATTCCCCACCAATCAATGCTTTCCTTCACCACTTTGACCACTCTACATTCAGATGCTTAAAGTTATGTACTCCTAGTACTAGTAAGTTAATCTTCATCTAATTATGTGTTCTACAACCATCCCTAATTAGTCAATTGTTTGGATTATCATTCATTATTAATCTTTTTTTCTTTAGTAAAAGGATTATTAATAGGGAAAATAAAGAAATCGAAATGATATATTATGTTCGAGTTTAATAAATAAAATAAAATACTCTCGTTTGAAGCCCAACAATATTCAAATATGTTCATTCTTTTACGAGTAAAAGATTCCAGGAGCAGGAAAGCTATCGCTGCCTATAAGTGGCGGCAACTCATTGGAGCACAATTATTATACATTAATATGATTTAAATCATATTAATGTACAATAATGAGCCTACAACACTTGTAATCAACGTCAATTTTCCTGCTCCATATGAAGTTAAAAATTTATAATAGTTGTCCATATCTTTTAAGGATTTGTTTCAAGTGACGACAATTAGTTTGTTTAAATTGTCAGATGTATTGTTTACTCGTAATTAAAGAAACGTTTTCATGCCAATTAGGTCTACAAAGCATTACGAATTTCTATGTAAAGCTCCAGAGTCAAAAATCTATCAATTCGACTAAGACAGTGGCCTTGAGTTGCATCTAGCTAGTGAAAGCAATAGTTGCATTATAATTATAATTTTTTTTTGCTAATGAAAATAGACATTTTTGGCTATAACTAAAATATAAGGAATTTCTTGCCCTCATTTACAAAATAATTGTTCAATTAAAAGTTTCTTGATTTTTTTAAAGAAGATATTTCATCCGTTTCAAATTAAATATATATTTTTTTAATTTTAATTTTCCTAAAATTAAATTAAATTATACATTTCTCTAAACAAAAGTTTGAATAGTTATACCATAATGCCCCTAATTATTACTTTACTAGTGGGAAAAAGTAGCGAACATGAGAGCATTTAAGTAAAATTTAGCTTGAAAAAATAACAATTATTATTTTCCTTAGACTGCGTAAAATTCCAAAAACGTAATTTAATTTGTAAGAAAGAGATTATATATTTTAAGAAATTAGCAATAGCAATAAAAGGGTTACAATACTTTAGAACCAGCAAGAAAAATTATAAAATTAATTTATAATTAATAATTATTATTAGTGTGCTTAACAATTTATATGGTTGGTTATAATATTTTAGAATAATATTTAAATACTATTAAGTTATATCTTCTATTAATACTTATTATTAGTATGTTTAATAATTTATATGTTCGATTATATGACTTTAGAACAATATTTAAATAGTGACTTTATATATTTCAAATGATCAAAATTAATTTATAAATAATATATACATTAAATAATTTAATTTCATATAAAAAATTGCCGAATGTGCCAAACTACCAAGGGTTACAATGTTAGTTATGAACGGTCCTCATATATTATGGTCAACAAAACCAGGGAAGAATAATGACAAAACTCTACCAAAAAGGTTTTATATTATGATTGAAATATTTACATAAAGCAACATATGGTTAAAAATATATATATATATATATATATATATATATATATATATATTATTTTGATGCTCAAAATTAATATTCTCTCATTTTAACATAGATGACATAATCATTAAATAAAATACTTTCTAACTAAATAAGTAAATATATACTTTCTTTTGAATAAGACTCATCTATCACTTTTTGAAGGTATAATTAATTTTGATTTTTTTTGAAAACATAATGTAATTTCTTTTTTAAATTCTCGAAACCACACTTATTTTGAAACAAATAAATTATAGCTAAAGCGTTATTTGTTTTAAAACGGAGGAAAGTGACTTTTAATTCGATAGATGTTTTACATTTTATATTTGAGAAAATAATAAATAGCTAATTCTTCCCCTTAGGTAAAATTAAGTTAAGTGGATGGAATAAGCAACGGTCAGAAAGGAATATGGCGGGAAGGAAGAGTAACGGTAGGTGTGAACAGTTTTAATTAGGGTGGGCCAGGGTTGTGGAATTTTGGGTACGCTCTAGACAAGCAAACTCTACACTTTCGGTGTTGAAGAATTTGGAATTATTGGCACCAATTATAAAACTCCCACTCTTCTCCTCTCTTTCTCCTCTTACCAAGCCTTGCTCTCTCTTTCTTCTCTCTTAAAAAGGAAATTAATAATTCTGTCCTTTCTTAGTCTCTTTTCTTGCCCACACCCATTCTAAACTTTCCGAATTTTGATAGGATTTGAATGGTTTTTCCATCTGGGTATTACAAAAGGTTCGAATTTTGGAAGTTCTAAATTCTAATTAGTTAATTTAACCATCTAGTTTGACATTTGGGCTTCTGGGTATTGGTTAAAATCAATTCTTTTTCTTCATTTTAGTATCAACTTGTGTTCAAATTTTAAAAGGGGTTAGTGGGGGGATAATATTTTGATCAGAAGCTAGAGTTCAAGGTTCAAAGGAAGATGATTATGCTGTTTAATGGATACATTCTATTTAAGTTGTACTTGATTCTTGGAAAAAGATCCAGCGTTGATAAGAATTTCTATTTCTGGATCTTCCAAATCTTTAATAGGTACAGTCTTGGTACTTAGCGACGACGAAACCTTCATTTCTCTCTTGCTCTGTTTCCCCTGTTTCTGTTTCTGTTCTGTTCTGTTCTTTGAAAACGTTAGTAGTAGGAGAGAACTTAGGTAGGCTGTGTTACAATGGGAGGAGCTTCGTTGCCACCCGGTTTTCGGTTCCATCCAACTGATGAGGAATTGGTGGGTTATTACCTCCATAGGAAAGTTCAAGAACTTGAAATTGAACTCGAAGTGATCCCGGTCATCGATTTCTACAAATTTGATCCATGGGAATTGCCAGGTAAACTTTAACTATTCATTATGTACAAGTGAAAGAAAAATGTGTTGTTGATAATAATTTACACTAATGAGATAATGATGGTGATAGGGCTTTTGTTGGTATGGCCAAAAAGCTTAATTCTAGTCTGAACTCAGAACTTTTTAGCTAGTGTGGGAAAGGGCTTTTTTGTTTTGTTTATATAATTGATTGCTTTTTGTGTTCTGCTCCATGGCTCAATTATGTAGCAACAATCCTTATCTGTGTGGGCCTATAACATTTTTCTTTTCTCCTAAAACTAAAAGCACAACATTTTGTTTTTCATCCTAAACAAGTTCATTGCTTTTTCAACCGTAAACATCTGATATGCAAGCTGTGAATTTGCAGAGAAGTCTTTCCTTCCGAAAAGAGACATGGAATGGTTCTTCTTCTGTCCAAGGGATCGAAAGTACCCGAATGGCTCGAGAACGAATAGAGCCACCAAAGCTGGCTATTGGAAGGCAACTGGTAAAGACAGGAAAGTTGCATGCCAATCTGGAGTGACTGGGTATAGAAAGACTCTTGTTTTCTATCGTGGGCGCGCTCCTTTAGGGGATAGAACAAATTGGGTGATGCATGAATATCGCCTCTGCGATGAACCTTCGCAAGGGCCACCAAATTTTAAGGTAAAACACTCTATACTGAAACATTCTAGTTTAGAACATAGCAGTACAGAAAATATCATTTCTGCATTGAGCTAATGGTTTTTTTGTGTCTGCATAGGGAGCTTTCGCCTTATGTCGTGTTGTGAAAAGGAACGAGCAAGGTCTTAAGACGAGTGATCCACATGGAGAGTCTAACTCCACGATGGCTGGTAGCAGTTCTGGCAATGGGGATTTCGTCTCAACAGTTATCGCGAACGAGCCTATGAGCATGTCTAGTGACATTTCTTCTCAGCCAGAAAGTTACCTGAACAATGAGAGTCAGTATTCAAGCCCGATTACTTCTCACAATCAAGTAACACCCATCGCAGAATTTGAGCCTGCTGCACCGGAAACCAATCCTTCTTCCAACGTCTGGATTTCACCTGATCTAATTCTTGATTCTTCAAAGGTATAAGAATGGAAAACATTGCAATTCTTGGACTTAAAGAACTGTTTAGTTTCGGTAATTCTAATTCATTTTGTTTTTCCTACTGGTTCATTGCAGGACTATCCACAAATGCATGAAGCATTAGCTAACTACTATCCACAATATGACTATTCAAGCTCCATGACTCAATGGCAGCCAAACGGGCTTGGAGATTTCTCGACAGGTTCATCGCACTCGAATTTTTTAGGAGAAACTGAACCTGCGGATGACTTCAGTTGCCTTGACTATATGTCTCCTTACTCAGGACATGGAAATTACATGGATTTTAATGGAACTGGTGGAACTCCATATGACAGTTATGACCAGACCGGTTCACTAGGGTATTCAAAACCCTTTTGAAACAGAAAAAAGGAGAGATTGCTGTCTCAACATTGGGGCCAAAGCTGCATTTTCCGGCAAACGAGTGGTGATTGTGATTTAGGAATCTATCCTGAGCAGAATCATCAAATTGGGGTCCCCAAGACGATGCCTTTTAACGTCGGTTCTTGGAAGCGGGAAATAAAGAATAGAATTCCTTTCTTATGTATTATTTGTTAAGTTCAATTGGTTTTTGTTTAGGTACTTTTCTATTGTGCTTGGTGTCTGGCTTTTGCCTATCTGAGTCTTGTTTATGCTGCTAGGTTTTACCCCTTGGTGATCACTTTTACAGATTTCACTAAGTGATGGTTTATTTTCAGTCTGTACTCTCTCTATTTCTATGGATTTAAAATATCAGCTTCTTGCATTGATTCTGATCTCAAACATTAGTTCCATAAATTCATAAATGTTCTTCCTAGTAAAATTCTGCGCACGGACGCAGTTTGCTTCCATTTTAACTCTCTCTCATGGCCTAATATTGGTCTTTCTGGTGCATAACAAGAGTGGTTGAGTACTAAGGAAGTATATACCAGAAAAGACTGGGGACAACTTCTGTTTCAACTTTGATACCCAATAATCGGCATTTTTGGTAGGATGGAGTGCCTTACGAGAGAATTGAAACCGAACCTGTGCCAATTTCATTCCTTAGTCACTATACTTTGCCAGGTTGCTTCCAGCTTATTATGATAGTAATGTTCTGCAGAACTTGGAACATCACATAAGCTGGTCCATCAGGAAAGTTGCTTTCTGACGCACCCTTTTTAACTATTGGTCGGCCTTGTATTGACTTGGTGTGATCAATCAATTTGGACAATTTGGAGCTACTCCAAATTCAAAACCACTTTATACCAATGCTTGAATGCAAATGCAAACAGCTTACATAATTTCTTTTGTACATTGCCAGAAAAGACCAAACAAATGTTCTTCTATCAGTTTGTGCATCTTTTCTATTTCCAGGATAAATACATTCTACCTGAGTCATCTAACATCTGTTTCATACGCAGCGAGTCAGCGACAATGCTGGAGCAAAACCTCATCCATTTTTCAAGCCATGTTGGTAATTTCTTCATACACAATGATCGGATCAGTGACCTCTTGTTTAAGAATGAAAGTGTCAAACTACTCGCACCGAACACCTGCTGCAGATCCTAGGAGGGAATATGAACCCTGAATTTTCAGAAAGTGCTATAGAACCAGTTGCAGAAGTTGATGTTAATTTTTTTGACCCCACTCTTTTCCTTCTCATGAAGTTCTTCAAATCACTTGATTAATCTGAAGCATTTTTTGGGAAGAACAAATTGCTGACATAGATAAAGTACTAAAGGGGATTCCTTCATCATTATAACTAACTAAATACTACTAACTAATGATCACAGCAGATTAGAAACAGAAACTCGAAAAGGCGTATCAGAAAAACTTAGTAAATGAATCATCTAATAGTATACAATATCTCCAACCGAAGTTTTCAAAAAAAGACTTAGATAGTGTTTGGCATTCCAAGTTGGGTTGGGTTGGATTGAATTGGAAAAACTGGTATTGAATGTTTGGGGTTAAGGGTTTAAGCCAGCTTTTTAGAAAGCTGGCTTCCTGGAACGGGTTTGTTAGGCACTTTGCTTGGCTTTCCTAACTGCACAAATTTCCTGCAGTGTCAAACTCTCTCTTAATTTTTTTTTTCATTTTAATTTCATTTTTTTACTTTATATAATAGAATAAAATAAATTAAAAACTACCACAATAAAATCTCCATCTCAAGATAAAGTAATTCTAGATCCACTTTTCCTATTTTTATTAATTTTTAAAAAATGGGTTTTATACTCTAACTATTTCATTTTTATAGTTTTACCAAACACAAAAAACAACAAGGGTAACGGCTGCATAAAAACCCAAACTCACTGCTCTCTTAAATTTGGAAAGCGAGGTACTTCCCCCAATCAGATTTTCTAGAGGCTGGGATGGGCTCTCGCCCTAGTTATGTATGGCGGAGTACTCTGACCGGAAGAACCGTGCTACACAAAGGTTGCTTCTGGAGGGTAGGGAACGACGAACAAATACGGATTTGGAAAGTGTCGTGGCTTCCGACAGGGGTAAATGGGATGATTACACCGCCGGTGACGGGCCTCGACGAGGAGGCAACAGTGGCTGAACTTATTGACAGGGAGCGAAGGTGCTGGAAGACGGAATTAGTGGAGCAACTATTTCTACCACAGGAAATATCAGCGATATTAAGCCTACCGCTTAGTCGGAATGAGGCGAATGATACTCTTGTGTGGAGAGGAACCACAAATGGGAAGTATTCAGTCCGAAGCGGATACCACTGCCTTATGACAGAAACGTCACAAGAGTGCCCGGATACCAGCAGAAGCTGGTGGAAATTCTTGTGGGGGCTTACTATCCCTCCAAAGTTTAAAAACTTCATTGGAGACTAGGTAATGACTCCCTCCCAACCAGAGTAAATCTAGTAAGGAGAGGTGTATCGGTGGACCCAGTGTGCTCCTGTTGCAATGTAGTGGCGGAATCGACCCCACATTTGTTGGTGTCTTGCCCATTTGCAAGGGGAGTGTGGGGAAAGTTTGCTTTCTGGGAGAGAGTTCCGGGGTTGCAAGGTGACGATTGGGTGAATTGGCTAGCAGGGCTAACGACATCATTGGATGTATCGGATATTGAGCAGCTCATCTCCATCCTCTGCTTCCTATGGACATCGAGGAATAATAGGATTTTCCGCCAGTGCAGTGAATCAACCCAAGAGGTTGTTATTAGAGGCGGGAAATTATTATCTGATTTCAAGGAGGCATGGTGTCCGCAACAGAGGCTCGCTGCCCCGAATCCCCAACCTGTCGGCGCGAAATGGCAGCCTCCAATTCCGGGGGTGGTAAAGCTGAACACGGACGCAGCGATAGGGGCGACGGGAATTGGATTGGGCTTTATTGCTCGAGATGCTAGGGGTGAAACGGTATTCTCAGGAGTTATGTACCTTCCGCATAGAACTGAGGTGCAAACAGCGGAGACCCTGACACTTAGAGACGCTATTACCCAGGCTCGTCAATGGGGTTTGGACAAGATTATTGTTGAGTCTGACTGCCTGCAAAACATCCAAGCCCTGACCAATGGCGATTTCCCTTTAAGCTATGCAGGATTGGTGCTGGAGGAGGTGGCACACCTGGCTTCTACTTTCCACAGTTGCTCATTTGTGCACGTAAGACGGTCCGCGAATACCCCAGCTCATGAGTTAGGCCAATTGGCTTTGATTTCCAGTTTAGGAAATGTATGGATAGGGGAATACCCCGAGGCGATCGCGCCTTTTGTATTTGCAGATTTGATTTAATCCAATTATATTTTGCCCTTAAAAAAAAAAAACCAAACACCAAAAACAATTTCTCGTTTTTCACAGAAATGTTTACCAAATAGCATACTAGCTTTTCCAGAAATACTTTTGCCACAACACTTTTCGGACTAGAACCGGAACGCCAAACAAACTAATGCTATACTTTAAGAATGCTTTCCTGAAAGTGCCAACAGTCCATAAACCGATCTTTTTCATGCCACACCATCTAATATTCTCCATAAATAGATTCTTGGGTTTTGGGTTTCCTTGCGGCTTTCCATGATTTAGATACACATCTGAATCGTGTAGTCCCCATTTGATGGGTAAGAATCTCGCCTCTCAGCTCTCGTGGTAGCTCTGCCAAGCCGCCCTTTCGAGTTTTGATGCTTGTCGATGCCAGCACCCTTCTCAGGACAGACGTTAAAATGAGATTTTGACATTTTAGCACTATTGAATAGGAAGAAGCTAGAATGTTGCATAAATATACACATTTTAGTCTACTAAAAAAGTTAAACTTGCATTACCACTGGTATCACTACTACCAAAAACTGCATTTTCAGGCTTCATACCATTTGTTTACAACCTGAATGTTGGAAATATTTTGACAGTAAAAAAGATTTTCAGTTGGTGGTTTCAGTCAATAACGATTACCGGAGTTGGATTAGGGGCATGATGTGCGATACAACCACCAAACTATACCCGCCCAGAAAATGACAGGAACTAGGCGGCCATCCTTGTTTTGAGCTCCTTCAGTGGAGGTTGGTGTACTTTCACTAAGGAGTGAAATTGTCAATTCCTGAGGATTGACAGTCAAGCCACAACCTAGAGGGCACCACAGAATCTTCAGTGAAACAAGGGAAACATTTCATTACATACCGAGTAGGACCTTAATTACAACTGGACTACAACAGGTACCTGAGAGATCGCATCCTGCAGCGTGATTGCACTAAGCATTTTACCAGATCTCGACCAAACAAATAACCTCTTAATCTAAGATGTAGCGAAATATCTGAAAGCAAACGAGGCTTAAAAAAAACAATTAGGGAATAATTACATCTTTGACTTTTGATATAACTTCTAAGTAAACCATATTAAGTATGCAAAGGTCCATTCAGAGAGCTTGAATGATGCTTTCTTTAAAGTTTTCATGCATACAGTTAAATTATTACCTTCCAGAAGGGCTCCAAGCAACAAATTTCGGCTGGACGTTACATTCAAGTAAGATCTTCTTGTGAGCATTATACAGGAAGAGATTTCCAAATCCAAATAAAACAATCAGACTCCCAATTGGTGCCCAATAGAGTGTACTAGCCTGAACTCTCTTGAGGCTATCGTGTAACGCACTTGGGGACGTGGGAATTGCTTCACGTATTTGGACTTCTCCATATTTTTCATTGCCATAAATGATGCAGTACCTGGATCTAGAGGCTCAAAACCAAATGACAGAACGCCATATGATTCCACACACACTTCAGTCATATTGTGTTCTGTTTCATTGAATATCAGTGCCCCAGCACAAAACCCTGTCTTGACTCCAACATCAGGAAAGTTACTTTCTGACACACCCTTTTTAACTATTGGTCGGCCTTGTATTGACTTGGTGTGATCAATCAATTTGGACAATTTGGAGCTACTCCAAATTCAAAACCACTTTATACCAATGTTTGAATGCAAATGCAAATGCAAATAGCTTACATAATCTCTTTTGTACATTGCCAGAAATTAATGACCAAACAAATGTTCTTCAGTCAGTTTGTGCATCTTTTCTATTTCCAGAATAAATACATTCTAACTGAGTCATCTAACATCTATTTCATACAGTCAAGAAGTCGCGCGCAGCGAAAATGCTGGAGCACAACCTCATCCATTTTTCATCAATTACATGTCCACAAGATGATTGAATACTTCCTTAGGCCTAAACCACAGGCACTCATGAAGCCATGTTGGTAATTTCTACATACACAATGATCGGATCAATGACCTAGCACCGAACACCTGCTGCAGATTAAGTAAATATCCTAGAAAGGAATATGAACCCTGCCTTTTCAGAAAGTGCTATAGAAACAGTTGCGGAAGTTTATGTTAACCTTTTTGACCCCACTCTTTTCCTTCTCATGAAGTTCTTTAAATCACTTGATTAATCTAAAGCATTTTTTGGGAGGAACAAATTGCTGACATAGATAAAGTACTAAAGGGAATTCCTTCATCATTACAACTAACTAATGATCAGAACAGATGAGAAACAGAAACTCGAAAAGGCATATCAGAAAGGCTTAGTAAATGAATCATCTAATAGAATACAATATCTCCATCAACCGAAGTTTTCGAAAAAGACTTAAACTAATGCTATACTTTAAGAATGCTTTCCTGAAAGTGCCAACAATCCATAAACCGATCTTTTTCATGCCACACCATCTAACATTCTCCATAAATAGATTCTTCTGCCAAGAGAACACATTATTTTAAAGAAAAGCAAGATGCTTTTGTGTCGAGTAGAAGCCAACACTACACAGCTTTTGATCAGTACAAGCTTGCAATTTGAGGGCTGCAAAAGACTTGGACTTCTTCAAGAATGGCCTTAGAATCATCACCAAATATAGACTCTTTCCCATCCTCCCTCTTAGCATATGACAACCCCAGTCTAGACTTGGCCTGCCTCAGATCACCAATGCCTGAGTTCGTGTCGGGACCCGCGAACCCGCCCATGACGGGTGCCAACGGAGGCCCGATAAGCAACCCATCAGCCCCAAACTGAGGCCCACCTCTAGCATAATCAAAAAGGGCTGCACCACTGCCTCCAACTTTTGGTAAAATGATCGGATCATTAATTCTTTCATTATCATCTGTCCAATAGAAGAGGAATGCATCAAAAGTGTCATAGTAATCATCTGTGCTTCTATAGCCTTCAGGACTAAATGCACCAAACTTGAAGGACTTATCTGTGTAACCTATGATCACACATGGACCCTTGAAATCACAGCAATTGTGGAAGTTTGTTGCACCAAATCCATCTATTGTGGCCTTGTAGCAGCACTTGAGCTCCCTACCTGCTCCACAACAAACAATCAAGAAGGTTCTTCACACACAAATGGTACATGATTCATTTCATTACCAATCAAGGTAGCTTAACGGTACTTTCTACAAAGCAAGCAGCGTAATTTTAATATGTATCGAGTTCGAATATTCTAATTTGCAATTTTCGACAACGTTGTAAAGGCAAGAGAAGCACTAATCAAATAAGGTAAAAAAGAAGTCAATTATGAGTTACAAATTAGGAATTAAGGAAAAGAGTTTTAATGAAATGATGTGAGAAGATGCAAAGAGAGTGGCATAGTACCGTTTAAGAATGTTTTGTCCACAAGAGAGAGGGAGAAGGGAAGATCAATATCATGGTATTTGGGCTGTGGTGGTCTGTCAGTAGTGGTACTTCTCTTGCCCCAATTCCAACCAAATAAGTTTTTTGAACTGCTGATTCTCTTCCATTGGAGTACAGAGTTTGAGATGATGCAGCAAGCCATGTAGGTACATGGGACTAGTACCAAGTTACTAGCCTTCAATCACTGGGGGGGGGGGGGGGTGGGGGGGGGTGCATCTTATCCTCAGGATTTTGTTTCCACTTTTTTCCTGCTACCAATCACATGGTAACACGTCACTTTTGCATTAGGCCAATAGGTTCCTCGAATTTTCTGGTTTAATTTTGGAATGTTTGGCTCCACAGAACTCCAAAGCTTGTCCACCGTATAAATAACTCTATCATGTAAAACAAATAGCACACAAACATTTACTTTATGTCAAAAATTAAAGGAAAAATTCATAAAAAATCGTATGTAATTGAGTGAAGTACATACATTTATCAATTTTAATTGATCATATTATAATTTTAAAATTATCTTAAAATTTATTTGGCTCTTCTAAAAATTAATCTTAAATTTAGCTGACGTGAAAATTAATTTATTAAAAAAATGACGTTTAGCAATGAAAAATGAAAAAAATAATCTGAATATATGAATAAAAATATAAAAAAATAAGAAAAATTCTAGGAAAATAAAATAAAAAAAACTTAACCAAAACCAAAAGTTATAACTTTTTTTTAAAAGTGTAATAATAATACGCAAATATAAAAAAAAATCCTGAAAATATTAAATGAGTAGTGTTAGAGATACAAATACTTTTACGAACTTTTATACGAAAAGTACATGTGTCATCTTCACATTCACTTGGTAGTTATTTATTAAAATAAAAATAAAAATATAACCTAATTAGGAAGGAATACACTCAATCATATCTTCACACATCAATTGATACTCCCTCTGTCCCTCGATGAATGTCGTTTACTATTTCGGCACGCATTTGAAGGCGGCAGGAATAGTAGCTATATGACCCCGAAAAATTTCGTACTTTTTTTCTAATGTGCATTGAAGGGGCTTTTTGCCCAAAAACAATAGTCAGGGGGGCGAATTTCAAAAAATAAAGTTCAGGGGAGGTTTTTGATTTTCGACGATAGTTCAGGGGTGGTAAAAACTATTTCCCCTAAAAAATTTAGAGTTTGGATACAGGGTAGGATATGTGAACTTCAAAATTGATTAGTTGCGGCTCGGATGTAGTATTTGATAAAAAATATATCTGATCCTACCCGTCCCGTGAACACCCCTAATTAATTTTTACTTTTTTAGAATTTTTTATAGATTAATTAAAACACCCTTAACCTGCGCCTCCACATATATATAGATATATACCCAGGCAGAAACACAAAGGTTAACACGTTTATCGCAAAGGAACGAAATCTATGATTAAATGGTATTGTAAAAGACACTTTATAATTGGATATTAATATTGAGAATATACAAATATCAATAAGGGTCCATAGCTCAGTGGTAGAGCAATTGACTGCAGATCAATAGGTCACCGGTTCGAACCCGGTTGGGCCCTCTTCCTTCTTTTTACTTATTTATTATTAGTGTTCCCCTTCTTCTCTGCTAACGTCAGCAAGAGCTTAACAAAAACATCACAAGCCCCCAAAAATTCAATTAATTTTTTTTCTGGAGTTCATTTATTAATTTCTCCTTTTTTAAGCTTAAAAAATTATCACAATCCCAACTAACTTATTAATTACTATATTCTCCTTTTTATCCTCTAGAAATAAATTTCACATCAATTTTTTTTTTCTCGAGTTCATTTATAAATTCTCCCATTTTTGAAACTTAAATACCAAAAAAATGAATGGAGAAAATTATACCGAAGAAAAACGATAAAAAAATAAATAAATAACAAAAGCCTATAAAATACCGAATAGAGGATTGGCTGTACCATTGTTTCCTCAATGCAGATACATCCTCATGTACAGTACATCTAATCTAATGTACAGAAGGATTGGAACATGGTGGACAATGACACAGATACTAAACATTGCCATAAAATCTCAGCCAAGACTTTTTCTAGGCTCCATCAGATTCAAAACCCAGGGCACCAATTCACAATCTTTCCTGCGGTCCTGTTTGGAAACAAACGTAACAAAAGAAAGGACGGTGGTGAGTGTCAATTGATTGGTTGGCAGATATAGCAGCATTTGCCACCTAAATTGTGTAGTATCCTTTTTTTTTTTTATATATATATTTTTCATAGATTTTCTATGCATTTGGTTTTAGGTAAGTCTATATTTATGTGAAACACAAGGCTCTTTTTGTTTGTAAAATTGAGGTATTATAAAAATTATTGTTGTAAAATTAAAAAAAGCACTTGCTCCTTACATAATTTTCAAGTAATTTTCTCTCCAATCACCCATTCTATCAACGCGTCTCTTCTAAAATAGCTCTACTGACACACATTCATCTCTTATAACCTTCACATTACTTTCTCATTTTTCCATAACTACAAACTGTTATAAAAGAGTCTTTTTTTTTTCTTGGAAGATGATTAGATGATGATTAATTTTTACTATTATGGTCTTGATTTCGTATCAGAAGAAATCGTTTTATCCTGAAAAAATAATTTTTTTTAAAATAACGTTTTTCGCGACTCGATCTTTGTTTATTACTTCTTTACCTCTATATAAATTAAAATTCAGTGATTAATGCGTTGCACAAACTTGATTATGACAATGATTTATATGCATAAAATGTTAATATTCATTTGAAATGTTAGCGTCACTTTTTTTATTAATTTAAATATACATGGAATAATGTGTTACATAAATATATACTAGTTTCAAAATCGCGAGAAAAGAAATTTTCAGATGAACTTTTTGAAAGTTTCGAGATTATTACGATGTTTTGTTTGTTACCAATTTACTGTTTGTTTAGGAGAAAAGATTATATAAGTGATTTGCTGTACCATTATTTCTAACACATGAATGCACATAATTCCTCATATGCACAGCTTAATGTACACAGAAGAAACATGGTGGTCAATGACAAAATCAGATACTAGCAACAAACACCACCCTCTTCCTCCTCTTCATCATCAATCAATCAATTAATCAATCAGCTGCTCCAAGTGAAGGCAGATTATTCTCAACAACATTAACTCTTGGTGTTTCAACATTCAAAACAACCTCATCAACTCCAGATTGGTACTCTTTGAAGTAAGCCACCCTACTCAATTCTTCAACTTCCTCAATGATCTTATCGAGCCTCGCGACCGATTCAACCAGCAAAGATGCAAATGCAGCAAAAGGAAGTGCCTCCGAAAACTCAAGACTTGTCAATGCAATCTTGCTCAGTTGTGGCCTTAACACCTTATTACTGTTGTTATTCCTCTCTGCCGCCGCTCTTGGGCTCGGATGATCATTTCCAGTTCTCCTACTCTTCCATTCAAATAATGCAGATGTGTCTGTCTTAAAACTTGACAATGCGACTGGACTGTTAGTACTCTTTTCATTCTTTTGTCCACGACGACCACCGCCAGCAGCATGTGCTGCTGCTAGTGCTAGCATGTTGCGCGCTTGGCTACTTTTCGAGCCTAGAAAAAGTCTAGGTTGAGATTTTAAGGCAGTGTTCAGGTCTTGCAAGGCCTTGTGGAGGTGATCTGATAGGATCTCGGGAGAGCAATGGCGCCGATTACTCACGCTATTCGCAAGTTCCATTAATGCTTTTGATACTTCTGTGGCTACGCGAATACATGGATCCTTGAAGAGGGCGCGACAACCTTTCGGGGTCTAATTACAAGGAGGTGAAATTCAAAGTATTAGCATAACAATGACCCAAATTGCTACTGGTTATATGTAGTTTGTCATCATATTTTGAGTCAATTAATACCTGAAGTTCAGTTTGCAAACATCCATGTAGAGCTACAACAGTGTAACCAAAATGGCGAAGCGCAGCTCCTACTTTGACATATTGTTGCCAAGGATATCTGCAATGCCTTGAATGCCTCGGTTCCCAGCTTGCGTGCAATGCCTAGTTAAAGAGAAAATGGTCAGCAACTACTCCATTTTTCATGCTTGTTTTTTAACACTATCAAGGAAAAGCGCCAGAAAGGAACTCACTAAAGTTTCATCTTGTGATTTTGAGTCTAATACTGCCTTGTAACCAGTATAGATGGGATCCTCATCAGACGAGACTTCTTTTTCCGCATCGTTGAAATATTCTTTCACGCAAGCTGCAGAATTGAAACTTGTCCTATCAGGTTGACAGTTCAATATAGATAACAAGAAAACCTACTGTTAGGTTTGACAATATTGCATACCTTCTATTGATCTGCTTAATCCTTCAAGCTTGTAAACAGTGGAATTATGGAGGTCCTCTCCTGACCAAATCGGGAATATGAAAAGTGTCATCAAGAGGCAGATCCCGCAACCAATGGCAATAGTATAGAGGCGATCTTGTGCTATGTTCAGTACATCCTTAACGCGGAAGCTTGACACTGTTATCAAATTAAAGGTCAGGAGGAAGATGAGAACACCATAGTCGTAGTTCCTCTTCACGCGAGGAATGAACCTTATATATGTGGATGCAGCTCCTGCAAAATTGGGAAAGTAAAACAAGAAGGTAAAATGAGGAAGGAAACAGGAGGATGTATCAGATAACACAAAAGGCCAATAAATTATAAAATTTCTATCTGGATATTTTCTTTCTTGTTTTAGAAATTAGTATATTCAGTACTTGAATGTTTCATAAAGCAGAATCAAAGCTCATGGAGGCATGCATTGTTTTCCCCATGTTACACTGATACAAACAAAAGCAACATAATAATGAACATTTGAGTTGTCAAGAAGCTAAAGAATAATACCATTTCAATATTGAAGTACTGAAGTAGTATTAATTTAGATTTTTTAAGACACCTGAAGAGAAATTTCAGCTAACATGTCCGTATAGGACCTGGATTAGTTTATTACAAAAAGCTTAACCAAACTGATTAAAAAAAGAAAAGAAAAAGGTGGATGAAGAAGCATACCAATAGAAAAAACTGCAGCTCCGATGAACACAGCTCGGCATACATTGCCAGTTTTCCCTGCAATAAACTCGATGAGATACGCCAATGACCCAGCAAGCACAGTCCCTAGTCCTCTGTTAAGACCTTTGCACAGAGTAGCCCCTGCATCACTCCAAAAAAAAACCCAAATTTTCATAAATCAAAATCAGACCAAATGGAGACTAAAGATTCAAACTTTTCATAGATAAAAGTTATTATCAATCAAAATCAAACTGACCTGCAGTGTACTCTAGCACAACCACAACAGTCATGACAGCCCAGATTGCATTTTTGCCAACCCCTTTAAACAATGGTTCCAACAAATACAACAATGAAACGAGGGTCAAAGACAAACCAACTTTCAAAGCATGAATTGTTCTCCTTGGATCATCACGACCCACTTTCCACAATGTTTGACAGAGTAAACCTGGAGATTTCCTCATCTTTTCACATAAAGTTCGAGTTTTTTTCTGCAGTTTCTCCTTTAAAGCCATGACCTTTCTTCTATTGTTCTGCACTTTCCACAATGTTGGAGTGATATGAGAAGCAATACTCCAGCTTTGTGTAAGGGTGTGTAGCTGGTGAAATTGCTTTATAAAGAGAAGAAGTGGTGCAGAAATTTCCTGGTTTATTTCCTTACTTTTTTGCCAATAATCAATCACATGCTCTGCATTAAAAAGTGCCATCTTTGATAATGTCGCTTTCAAATTGCAATTGGCGTAGTTAGGCTTGGCACCGGCACCAAGCCCCCAACACCAACTCACAACCTCAGGATCTATTTCTATCCTACAAGAGTACAAGAACACCTACGGGGCACCGCGTGAGGGATTTTGTTTGTGTCGTTTAAAGGCTTGGCGTGAAATGCTTCCGACGTCTCTCTCTAATCAGTTAAAGAGAAATTATATATTACCCTAAAAAAATAAAATCCCTCCGATTTTTCATTTGCGCGTATATATAATAATCGCTTAATTAATATAATTATGATATATATTTTTATGGGTGATTACATATAAGCGGGTCCATCAAAAATTTATACCGAGTACTTCTACATTAGTTAGCTCAATGTCGAAATCCTACGTTATTTCATTTTTCTATTAAATTCAATTAAAAATTATATTTAGTTCCTCATCACACCATCTCGCCGGAAAAATTTAAATGGAAAAAGGAACACGATAATCAACGCCAGTTCTTCATCTAGTTAATTAGTACTTAGTAATTTTACATGGAAACTAAATTGCATGATGTAAGGGTCTCCATCTTTACTTACCAACCGCATGAAAGAAACAAAGAACCAAAAATTAAATACGAAAGATTGCTTGATTGTGTTGTGAATTAATTGAGGATGGTGACACGTATGCGGTTGGGTGAAGGACACGTGTACACACTGCCAGTTGACGAATGAGAGTCGGAGTCCTACTCTCCTCCCTCCAGCCGTAATTCTCGTGTCAGCTGGGTTGTAAAAAGGACAGCAAAAGTTGTTAACAATGATTGAAAAAGATGCATTACATCAAAATAAAAGAAGCAAGAAAATGTCATCCTCATCACAGCTGCGATTGTGTGTTTTCCTTTTATGCAATTTGCTTCCTTGCCAAAAATTGAAACCACTCTCATGCTTCAAGTGAAGTGAGAAGTGAGAGGCCCATTCCTAACATCCATTTACTTCATTACTTTGCTTTTCTTTAATAGGGGAAGAAAAAACACAAATATTTCCCATAATACATCTACATCAATGTGTATTATAATTTATAAATATCTAGTAACAAATGATTGATGTAGACTACATCAATTTGTAGCTTTGTATCTAGTGGAAGATATTGTGCATAATCATCGATATTGATCGTGGTTAGGTGATAATGAATTTATCTAACTGTAATTAAGTTATTGAGTTCAAGTTTTGTAAATGAAGTAAATCATGATGAGGGAGTTAACATTTTTTGAGATCCGATAATGATTCGAGCCAATGAAGATTGGTAAAAAAATAACACACGGTCTATTTTTTATGAACCCGAGAATAGGATCTTTTCCGCGATTGTTCCAAAATAGGGTTTTTGTTTAGTTTAGCAAAAGAAAAGAATAAAGGCGATTGATTGGTTGTACCATTATTTCTAAGATACCTCACTTCAAAATTATACAGAAGGAACATGGGCAATATGACAAAATCAGATACTTGTAACAAGCAAATTATTCTCAGCAACGTTCACTCTTGGTGTCTCCCAATTCAAAACTACTTCATCAACCCCAAATTGGTACTCTTTGAAGCAAGCCACCCTACCCAATTCTTCAACTTCCTCGTAAACCTTATCGAGCCTCGCAACTGACTCAACCAGCAAAGATGCAAATGCGGCAAAAGGAAGTGCCTCTGAAAACTCAAGACTTGTCAATGCAATCTTGCTCAGTTGTGGCCTTAACACCTTGTTGTTGTTATTATTATTAATCCTCTCTGCCGTTCTTGGGCTCTGGTGATCATTTCCACTTCTCTTGCTTTTCCATTCAAAATATGCAGAGGAGTCTGTCTTAGGGCTTGACAATGAGACTGGACTGTTGTTGGCACCTTTTTCATTCTTTTGTCCACCACCACAAGCAGCAGCAGCATTTGCTGCTGCTATTGCTACCATGTTGTTGGCTTGTGTATTGTTGGAGCCGAGAAAAAGTTTCGGTTGAGAGTTTAGTGCAGTGTTTAGGTCCTGCAAGGCCTGTTGGAGATTATCTGATAAAATCTCAGGAGAGCACCGGCGCCTGCTATTCACCCTAATGGCAAGTTCCATTAGTGCTTTCGACACTTCATTGGCTATGCGAATGCACGAGTCCTTGAAGAGGGAGCGAAAACGTTTTGGTGTCTAACAAAGAAATGAAATTCAAAGTATCAGAAAAAAAATGATCAAATATGCTACTGGTTACAGCTTATGATCTTATTTGGAGTTACATATACCTCAATTTCGGTTTCCAAACATCCATGTAGAGCTACAACAGTGTAACCAAAATGGCGAAGCGCAACTCCTACTTTGACATATTGTTGCCAAGGATATCTGCAGTTCTTTGAATGCCTAGGCTCCCAACTTGCATGTAATGCCTATGCACAATTACAAAGAAAATGCTCAACAACTACTCCAATTGTATGAAAACTATAAAGGAACTTACTAAAATGTCATCTTGTGATTTCGAGTCCAAAACTGCCTTATAGATCGGATCCTCGTTAGATGAGGCTTCTTTTTCAGAATCATTGAAATATTCAGTCACGCAAGCTGCAAAATTGAAACTTATTCAATTAGATTCAGTTTAATGTATAACAAAAAGAAAAAGGGAAAAGATTTGGCAAATGTTGCATATGAACCTTGTATAGATTTACTTAGTCCTTCAAGCTTATACACAGTGGAATTATGAAGGTCCTCTCCTGACCAAATTGGAAATATAAAAAGTGTCATCAACAGGCAGATCCCGCACCCAATGGCGATACTGTATAGGCGTTGTTCTGCTATGTTAATTACTTCTGAAACACGATAGCTTGACACTGTTATCAAGTTAAAGGTCAGGAGGAAGATCACAACACCATAGTCATAGTTCCTCTTCACGCGCGGAATGAACCTTACGTATGTAGATGCAGCTCCTGCAAATTTCGGAAAACATATGAAATCAGAAAAGACAAGCTTTCAACAAAAGACCATTATGTTATAGAAATTGTATCTGGATGTTTCTTTCTAGCTTTACAGATTAGTACTTGGATGATTGATAAAAATAGAATCAAAGCACATGGAAGCATGAACATTTGAGTTGTGAAGAAGCTAAAATATTATTAATATCAGAGAATAGTTTATTCCAGAGCTGAACCAACTGATTGGAAAAGAAAACAGGTGGATGAAGAAACTTACCAATGAAAAAAACTGCAGCTCCAATGAAAACAGCTCGGCATACATTACCAGTTTTCCCTGCAATGTACTCGATGAGAAATGCCAATGACCCTGCAAGCGCAGTCCCTAATCCTCTGTTCAGCCCTTTGCACAGAGTAGCCCCTACATCATTCCAAGAAACCCATGATTTCAAAAATCAAAATCAAACCAGCTGGAAACTAAAGATTCAAACTTTTCATAGATAAAACGTAAATTTATTGAGAAACTGACCGGCAGTGTACTCTAGCACAACCACAACAGTCATGACAGCCCAGATTGCATTTTTGCCAACCCCTTTAAACAATGGCTCCAACAAGTACAACAATGAAACAAGGGTCAGAGATAAGCCCACTTTCAAAGCATGAACTGCTCTTCTTGGATCATCACGACCCACTTGCCACAATGTTTGGCAGAGCGAGGGTGGAGACTTCCTCATCTTTTCACAGAAAGTTTGAGTCTTTTTCTGCCATTTCTCCTTTGAAATCAAGGAAGCCATGGCCTTCTTTAGTATCCCAGATGCAACAGGAAAGATTTGGTGGGGATTGTGATATAGTTTAAAGAAAGAGAGGAAAAAGAGCAGCAGAAAGGTAATGCTGGAGTTATATGATAAGTGGTGCTCCAGGTTTGTCTAAAAAGGAGCCAGTGAATTTGCTTTATAAGGAGAAGAACTGATACATATATAAATAATTTTGCTGTGCATCACTATATCATATATTTTTCTATTCTTAGGTATCTGCTGTCTCCCTGGTAAGAGTTTATTTTATTCACAGCGAGTGATAAGAGATATATTTATTTTTAATTTAGATCTCAAATAATATATTTGAGTATGAGAACGAAGAAAAGGCATACGTAAGAAAGTCAGTTTCTTTAGAGATTATACCATGTTCAAACGATAGTTAAATCGTTCCAATTAAAACTCGTGTTCAAATCTTCTAACTGATTGATGACAAAAATAAAATAAATAAACGGTGTCAAATCATAACACAACCATGATCCATTCCAGGCGGGATTAAAAAACCAAAACTTCAAGTGATGTGTGCTGGATCAAATCATTGGTGGGTCGGTATGAAGCACACAACTCACTTAACAATTTGTTTTTGATATTTTATTTTTGGAATGACCAAATGATACATAGCACCAATCTTGCTAGCAATTATCATAAATTTCATAATGTTTGGTTGTATTTTTTACCTTTACTTCTTTTTCTGGGTGCAAAACTGCAAATTATTGAACGATGGTGACAATTCTTTGGATGAATGAAGGACACATACACACCGCCCAGTTGACTAGAGAGAAAAAAGATGCATATGAGCAGAGCAGCAATTGCGCAGCAATTGCACAGCAACAAGGGGAGTCCGTCCAGCCGCAGAGGTATAGCTGGCCCTCTACTTATGCAATAGGAAAAGGGACAGCAAAATTGTTAACAATGATCGAAAAGGATGGACTACATGTCCTACAATCTATGGCTGTCCTAAACATCAATCAAAAAATCTTCATGGGATTGTCCTTCTAGGACACCTGTCTGTAATTCTTTGTTCTCTTGTCCTTCATTCCTAATATTTTATGCAATTTGCTTCAAGTGAGAATGAGAATGAGCATTCAAAGTTCTACAAGACAACTATGGTGTGAAACAGATAGCCGAGCAATTTTGGTCGTGTGTTTTGTCAGTGTCATCCCAGCGATTTCGATCTTTAAAAGCACAACGCAGTGAAACCAACCATGGAACAAACAAAATTAGCGAACAACAACCACTGCAAAGCTAGAGGATTAACTATTAATTCACTTACTTTAGGCCAAGAGTATGAGCCTGAAAGAAATTTGGTTCTTATTTACATAGACTACCAGCATTGGGTTGAAGTATACTAGCAGCATGTTCAAGCCGAGAGTATATATAGCGCAAGCAGTCCCATCGACTGCAGGGAAATGAAATTAAAAAGGGTGCATGATATATCCAGCTTACCACGGGGTGAAAAGCAAAAGCAAAAACTGTGGATCATGTTTTAGATTACGAAAAACCAATGACTATGATGAACTTGCACCGAAAACGCGAATCCTCTGCTCAATTGGTGCCCGACAACATGGACAAGCAGCTTTACCCTTCTTCCCATAATCTTCACTGCAGCTGGCACACATTACTTGGTGGGCACATGGAAGAAAAACAATACACACCTCATCTTTCATGCAGATCATGCACTCCCGATCTCCACTGCCTCCTTTCTCAGATGAATCTTCCAATTTATCTAACTCATGAAGCAGCCTAGCAATTGTTTCTCCCTGGGGCTTCATTTTCTGAGGCTTCCCTAACGGTAAAGTATTTGATTGCTGATTCAACTGTGTCAAGTCTGCAGATGATTTTAGGCGTGAGAGCTCCTGCTCAAGTCTTTGCAGATCATCCTTGTGCCGCTGGAAGTCTATCTCTATCTTTAAGCGCAAAGCCTCGAGCTGCCTTTTATTATTAGTCTCAGCTGCTTCCTTGGAGCCTCTTTCTTCCTCCACCCGTGTCAAAGCTTGCTCTTTTGCCTTCACTTCCTGCCTCCACTTTACCTGTAATAAGCATATCGCATAGCATAACTGGTTACCAACCTTAAAATCTCTCAAGTCAAATATGCAGATGCAATGAGACTTTTGTGAAATAATCAATGAACTGTAGAAAAGCAAAATAGGAGATCCTAAAGAATACTAGCAGCCGGGTTACAAGAAATCCAATGACATCCTTTTCCTTTGAACTAAGTTTTTATTTTTAAAAGGAGAAAAAAAAATAAACTTTATGTTGCAGCTTCCAAAATTTATTTCTACATGAAAATTCTCAACCACATTAACCTATCAAACAAATAAGAACTTCATGCTTTGTTGCTAACATCAGTGAGAACCAAAAACAGCAAAAACAAAATTTAATCACACACCCACTTGTACATTTGAGAACAAAAAATAAAGGTTGAAAAGCTGCACCAGAATAATAGCTAGTGGCAGTTCGACAGGGGGGAGGGGACTGCCTGTATAATTTATATGTGCTTAATTCAGCCACAATGGAAAATAGATCAATATAGCAAATTTAAAAACAATACAAGATCTTGTAAACCACCAGATTCATGCCATCAGCAAATGAATGAAAGCACCCACAAAGGCGAAAACTAAATAGGGGTGATTGGAGTTAGCTCATTGGCAAATTTGAGCAACTACTATACACGTGATTACAAATATATAATACACTCACTAACCTAAACATTAGCATCATTATACAAAAAAAAAGGAGGGGTTACTATTACTAACATAAAAATCAAATAAGGTTAGGTTGACAACAAATTCCATATACACCCATGCAAATTTTGCACATTAGAGAGCACCTTTGCTTGTCATGGCATCTCAACAACATCTATGATACCTCAAAACCATGAAATTTCAGAGGAGCACTACATGCAGGATAACTGAATGAGAAATTACATTGGCTTACAGATCCATACAGATATATCTTCCCACTTATCTCCTGAAAAATGATCTTAAGAAAAACAGATTCTTAAAATATCAAAATTAATTTGGGGTGGAGTATTGGAATTCTTAATATTTTGATTTCGTTTCCGATCAGTATTGGATCCATACAAGGAGAGGAATCCAATAGGATTTCAACAGTCAGAAAATAGGGTCTGCCCTAATAATCTTCTACAAATACTAAACACTTGTGCCTCTACAAAAAATAAGCTTCCGACAATCAGCAATCTCCTAAATGACAGTGCCCCACACCCATACATTCAAATAAGGGAAAAAACATCATTCAGGATATCCATCATAATGGACAACTATTCATGTACCTTAATCAGCAAAAGTGATGCGCAGTAAGAAAGGAAAAACAACAAAGTAAAGCAAATCAGTGACCAAAGACATCAATGATCTGTAAGAATTATTAAATTTGTATAGAATGATATGAAAACATAACTGACTTGAAATATAACCTATAACCTATTTATTCCATTAAAATGTTTATTACTAATCTTTCTAAGAAAGTAAAAAGGAAATCCCAACATATCTTAAATATCAACCGCTATTGAAAGATCAATGTTATTCAAATGACACCACTGAGCATGGAAAAGCTCGTGTTAGTCCTGGTTAGGGAGAAACTCATCTTCAAGGTTCAAACTACCTTGCCAGTCTATTCCCTCAGGCCTTAGGTAAACCAAGATACTAAATACAGGACATCTGACCTCTAATAACATTACCTGGCTTTCTATTATGCTGGTAATTTTTGCTTATGTCAGCAAAGAATTGAGGTAGGGAAAGGAACTAAGTGAATGAATTAATTAAAACCACTGTCAATCCTCAAATTATTTCTTTACAGTGACAGAAAAGTCGGGCGACAACGAAAGCATGGAATCCTGATTGTGAGTACACGTGTGGTTATAGGTAGATGTATAGGAATATCTATAAACATATGCACACACACACACAGATAATATAACACACCTCAGTTTCTTTTTGTCCCTGCTCAACCTTAGTCAAACAACGTTGCAACTCCTTGATCTTCTCTTTCTCATCTGCAATTTCCTCCTGCAACTTCGTTTTCTGTTTCTCCCAAGCCAAAAGCCTCTTCAGACACTTCTTCTCCCTCTTTGCAACCTCCAAACAAGTTGTCACTGACTCTGAAGCACTCAACTTAGAAGCCTCCATCTCTGCTCTAATTTCTGCATTCTCTGTCTCAAGGCGCCTCACAGCTGCATTTGCTCTGTCCACTTGACCGCTAGCTTTCCTCAATGCATTCTCCATCTCTGATAACCTCTTCATTGTTGAGTCCTCAAGAGTCTGTTTTCCCTTCTTCAATCTCTGTGTCTCCTCCCTCTCTCCCCTCAACACTTTAAGCTCTGCTAAATCACTGCTAAGCTTTCTTGCAGCTTGCATTGCCTTTTGATGTGACCACTCTTTCCGCTCCTTAACTTGTCTCTCCATATCCTTTATCTGATGTAGTAGAGTAACTATCATCTCATCCTTCTGATCTTCTCCGGTCAGGTCCAAAGTTTCATCAAGATTCAAATCACGGAACTTGTTCATAACTGAACTAACCCCATCTTGGTTCTTCAAATTCTTGGGCTCCTCACCCTTATCAACTGAAACATCATTCCCTGTAACATCTTGAGCCACTACACTATCAGACAAAACATATGGATAGCCCTGAGGTTGCACCTGAGATTGCATCTGGAACTGTTTGGAATTAGCCCTAAAACCTGCAGCAAATGCTGCAACATTCCTTTTTAACAAAGATTTCATGGAAGGTGAAAGATTAAACCTCTTAGGGCACTCGATACCCCTCTGCACTGTCATTTCAGTACTGTAAGAGAAAAATTCATTAACTGAAAATTCAGACCCTGCTCCATTGCCAAACCCCCACCCTCCATGGAACCTACAGAGCGCAGGTGCCACCACACCAACCCCATTCTCAGCCCCATTGCTACCTACAGTCTCCGCACTACTCTGCACCACACTATTCCCATTCCCACCCCCAGATGAATTTGCCGAAGGGATCTCAATAGTACTGGCCCTGCCCACATGAAGATCACTCATCAACAAGCACCACATAGCATCCCCTTTGCTCAGATGTGGCCTAACTTGTTGCAGCAAACAAACCATACCAGCAAGTGAATACTCCTCCAGTTGCCTTAAATCATTAAAGGCAGGCTCTGACTCATCCAAACTCCCACTCCCAGTACTACCACCACCACCATCCGAATCACTACTGTTTAAATAAGCCAATGAGTTGTGCATAATATTAGTAAGCACGTCCATGCCACCATAACAATGCCCATTTCGCAATATAGCTTTCAAAGCAACATCCTCGTCATAGCCCAACCCAACAAGCTTCGATAAGGCTTCTTTATACAAGAATTCAAGATTCTTCAACAAGAATTCAAGATTCTTCAACAAGATTTCCTCTAACTGTTCCTCAGTACAATAACCCCACCCGTTACTGTCGTCCAAATTGACATTTGAACTGTTGTGGGCGGTGGAATCACTAGTACCCAGATGGCAAGCCAAGGGCTTTATGCCCGATTCGATGATGGATTTGGAGATTGTTGAGGCATAACAGGCCGGATCAATTTCCGGCTTGGATGATCGGGTCTTTCGGCTCGCACGGATATGCTTGTCCCTCACAGTGCAACCCATGAAACTACAAAACGTATGTAAAATATTCTGTGCGTGTGTGTGCGTTTGTGCCAAAAGGAATAAACAAAGCAAGTAAGGATCAAGAAGCTTGAAACAAAATACCATCAACAAGTATACAGAAAGGAAAAAAACAATATCTGCAAAAAGATTAAAATGACCATGTAATTAAGATGAGGAGAGATTGAAGAAGAAATTTACAGGACTTTGAGTGCGAGAGGTGCCTGAAATGAGAGAAAATGGTGACAAACAACCAGAGATGACGGCATGCACAGGCCACAGGCTACAGCTCGATGAAACGAAACCTTTTGGTGTGAGTGTAAGAAAAAGGTTTTGGTGAAATTTTGTCCAGGAAAAATGTAAAAGGGGTGGCATTGTGTGGGCCGGGCTGGAAATTGTAATGCAAAATGTTTAGGCCCAGTCACTAAAGTTTGTAGGGACTTCTCAATTCGTTCATGGGCTTTGTGGGCCATAAGTATTTCTGTAATCTATTTCGGAATTTTTCCCCCGTAGAAATACTTATCCATCTTTTCAAAGTGTTGTCTATATATATATATATAGGTAAACACTACACTGACGTGACGACGGTATTGTAATTACAATATTGGACTACTTTTAACCATTGAATTCGGTGATGATTGATTGCCTGTTACCTGTTTAACATACTATATTACTTTATTTTATAAAAAATAATAAGATATATCGAAACAAACATTATTAAGTTTTACTAACATCGATTTATTCACGAAACATTGTTTATAATATGATTACAACTCTCTCAAAAATATAATATGTAGTTTTCTAACATTTATATGCAAAAATACAAAATTTAGATAAAAATATGTATTATTTTTAATAAGTACGGAATTGTAGATGAGTTATGTACATTGAGGGTCTTATTTTGTTTTTTCTAAAAATACGAAATTTAGTTCCCAAAGTACAAAAATTATGAAAGAATATACAATGTTTAGGTAACAACTTGTATATTATTTTATCCTTTTAAAATAATGACGTAAGTCGAAACAAACGCCACTAAGTTTTAGTAATGTTGATTCATTGATAAGACGTTGTTTATAATCTAATGATAATTCTCTCTTAAAAAATACGACATTTCTATGAAAAAATACGAAATTTATATAAAAAATATATTATGTTTAAAAAGTATGAAATTGTAGATGAGTTATACATTGAAGGTTTTATTTTGTACTTTCTAAAAATATGAAATGTAGTTCCTAAAATACAAAGTTTAAGTAACAACTTATATATTATTATATTTTATTAAAAAGAATGTGGTACATCGAAACAAACGGTGCTAAGTTTTAGTAAAGTTGATTCATGGATGAATCATTGTTTATAAGTTGATAAAAAATCTCTCTTAAAAATACCATAGGTAGTCTAAGTACGGTATTTATATGCAACAATACGAAATTTAGATAAAAATATGTATTATTTTTAATAAGTACGAAATCGTAGATGAGTTATGTACATTGAGGGTTTTATTTTGTACTTTCTTAAAATACGAAATGTAGTTCTCAAAGTACATAATGTTATGGAAGAAAATACAAAGTTTACGTAACAACTTGTATATTATTTTATCCAATAAAAATTAATGAGGTACATCGAAACAAATGACATTACATTTTTGTAACGTTGATTTATGGATGAAACATTGTATATAATCTGATGAAAATTCTCTCTTAAAAGACAATAGTAGTTCTCTAAGTACGAATTTTATTTGCAATAATACGAAATTTAGATAAGAAATATGTATTATTTTAACAAATACGAAATTGTAGAGGAGTTATGTACATTAAGAGTCTTATTTTGTACTTTATAAAATTACAAAGTGTAGTTCCCACAGTACAAAATGTTATGCAAGAAAATACAAAGTTTAGGTAACAACTTGTATATTATTTTATCTTATTAAAAATAATGAGGTATATCGAAACAAACAACATTAACTTTTACTACGTTGATTCATTAATGAAACATTGTTTATATAATAAGATGACAATTCTCTCCTAAAAAATACAACATTTCTATGCAAAAATACGAAATTTAGATAAAAATATGTATTTTTTTTAACAAGTACAAAATTGTAAATGGGTTAGTTCTCAAAATACAATGCTAACTTAGGGTCTGTTTGGCATTCCGGTTCTAGTTGGAAAAGTTCTGTGGGAAAATGACTTCTGGTAAATGGAATGTGAGATACTTGAGGTGTTTGGTAAAACAGTTTTTCAAAACTATGGTTTGGATGTAAAATGACCATAAAGGGTATAAAACCCATTTTTAAAAAAGTAATAAAAATAGGAAAAGTGGATCTAGAATTATTTATCTTAAGGTAGAGATTTTATTGTGGTAGTTTTTAATTTATTTTGTTAGTTATATAAAGTAAAAAAATTAAAATGAAATGAAAAAAAAGAGAGAGAGAGAGAAGTCCAAAAGGACTTCTCGTTGGCCACTGAGCAAAATGCTCCAATGGGAGGCAAGGCAAGGCCAATTGGCATTGCCTTGAACTGGGTTTCTCAAGAAGCCTACTAACCTGTTTGGCGTTCCGGTTCTAGTCCGAGAAGTGCTTTTGGAAAAGTTCTATGGGAAAAGTATTTCTGGAGAAAGTGTTGTGAGATACATGAGGTGTTTGGTAAACATTTTTTTAAAAGTGTTGTGGGAAACGAGAAGTTGTTTTTGGTGTTTGGTAAACACTGCGGTTAAAATTATGGTTTGAATGTAAAATGACTATAAAAGGCACCGTTTTATTTCAAATATTATTTATATAAATTATTTAAATTAATCTATTTTTAAAACAAATAATTAACAAAAAAAATTAATTAAATGGTATAAAACCCATTTCTAAAAAATTAATAAAAATAGAAAAAGTGGATATAGAATTACTCATTTTAAGATAGAGATTATATTGTGATAATTTTTAATTTATTTCGTTCATTATACCGAGTAAGAAAATTCAATTTCAAAAAAAAAAAAAAAAATGATGAGAGAGGAGAGAGCAATCCAGCTTTTGGCAAAGCTGGTTTGCTGCTGGAGCATTTTGCTCCAGCCCAAAACCAAGGCATTTTAGAGCTTTTCCAAAAGCTCTAGTCCAAAGGTGTTACCAAACACCACTCTTGGTTTTGAAACCTTCTACAACCCAAACCAACTTTTTGGTGTTTCCCAAACAGGCACTAAGAGTAGGTCCGATTTTCTACTTGGAAATGTCATTTCCCAAGTAGAACCATAATGTCAAACCGCACCTTAGCCTGAACATTACCAACATTTAGTAGCTTGGGCTCAACCATCGTGACTAGCAAAATCCCTAAGAGTAATGGTCCACCGTTTAAGTTAAAATATGGTAATGCAAATAAATAAATAAACACAATAAAGTTAAAATATTATAGAAAATTTAAAAATTCAACCTTATTATAAAATTAATTTAATGTGGATTAATCTATAATGTTGAATAAGAACAAAATCAAGCTTTATGAACATAAAACTATAATTTTACTTATATAATTATTGATAACATCTATTAATAATCATTTTTAATTGTTAATTTATTTTCAAATTAATAACCATTGTTTTTAAATATTTTATTTTCATTATATGTGTCAACTAATTAATTAGTCTATTAATAATTTTTTTTTACTTTAGTCATTAATTTCAACTACCACATGTTAATATCATATTAACTTTGAATGTCATGTATCAACCTTTACGTTAACTTTTATCTTTGCATCAACTTTACATTATATATAAATATATCATGTGTCACATTATGGATTATAAGAATATTATCAATTAGAACAAGTACCCAATTCTGCGTAAATGGTTTAACTTAATGCATTTAAATAATATACTTCGGTACATAAAATATCAAATGAAAAACTTTTAAGACAAATTAAAATTTTGATAAGACTATTTTATAAACAAAATAAACAATGAACTAAGTATAAAAGTGTATATAGTATTAACAAGAAGATGTTAACAAGTTAAACAATTGAACATATATAATTAAGGTATAAGTTATATTAAACCATAACTCAAAAGGTTATGGTGAAATAAAACAATTATAGTATAGTTATTCAATTCCGAATGAAGCAAACATGATCAACATTAGATAGGTCCAATATATTCTTAAGTTTTATAAAATATTGATTAATTTGATAGAAATTATTAAAATAGACAAAATGATTGGTTGTAGATGTAATAAGTGGACAAAATGGAAAAAAAATTTGTTTATAAAATACTCTTATGAAATTATTGAAATACAATTGATTGAAATGGAAGAAATATTTTCTTTATAAAATAGTCTTATTAAATTATTAAAATATAACTAATTGTTGATGTAATCGATGCTTATGTTTATTTTGATATAAAGTTGATTATGATATTGAACAACAGTTGATAAACTAATTTTTTTATAAACTTAATATTACTGATTTAAAATAGAAGAGACAACATTAGAGTGGGTTGGACATAAACATCTTATATAACTAGCACTACTAAGAAAATTGATAATAATTTGATTAGAAACATAATCAACAATATTAATGTTTCTCTATTACAATCATTTTCCATAATTAAATATATTTGATTGTAGATGTAATCGGTATTTAGGTTTGTTTGATATAATATTGGTTGTGATATTGAACGACAATACTTAATGTACTATACTTTTTTTAACAATATAAGCAACAATATTAAAGTGAGTTGGATATAAACATCTTATACAATCAGTACTACTAAGAAAATTGACAATAATGTTGATTAGAAACGTAATCAACAATATTAATGTTTCTCTGTTATAATCATTTTCGATAATTAAATATATTTGATTGTAGATGTAATCGGTACTTAGGTTTGTTTGATATAATATTGGTTATGGTATTGAACGACAATATACTTGATGTACTATACTTTTTTTTAACAATATAAACAACAATATTAAGGGGAGTTGGACATAAATATTTTATATAATCAGTACTACTAATAAAATTGACAATAATGTTGACTAAAAAAGTAATCAGCAATGTCAAATTGCTCTATTATAATTATCTTTGATAATTAAACATGATTGATGGTAGAAGTAATTTGATGGGTGTCGAGTCCGTCAAAAATAAATACAATTTATCAATACCTACAAAAGATTGCAAATAGTGGTCAGAGGTTCGATCTATAGAGAATGGATAGACTTAAAACAAGATAAAAGACTAGATTTAAACATTTAGGTGAATGAGAGGGGGGTTGTTTTAAAACTAAGAATTGAAATAAATAAATAAAAAGGAACAATATTCTTGGCCAAGAAACAGGTCAAGAACGAACGGTCGGATATAAGATTCCCAGTAAAGGCTAAAATAAGTTACGATTCATAAGCATTCGAGTATTGATGCACATGTTTTTTTTTTTCTAGTCTACAGAATTGTTATAGAATCAAGGTACGCTTATGATTCTTACTTCCCTCCTGTATCAAAACCATCTCAGGTATGCTTAGAGATGATTCCTAATCAACTAGCACCTTGTTGGTTAAAGGGTTTACTAAAATTGATTGATTATCGATTAGGGGAAGACAATTCTAAACCTTGACACCTCGGTTGTCAATCGGAACTTCAACCTAAATACAATTCTCTACTAGCTTACTCAGGATTAGTTTGCGGTAGATCCTTCAGCGATAGTTTGTCTACTTCGATCCTGTTGTCTTCAACCTTAGGGAGACTATATAGATTCTGCTGAATTTAGTATGATTTCCATGTCTTCAAGGTAGTCCTTTTCTAAAACCCTAGGGAGACTATATATAGTTTCCTCCCTCAATAAATCTCTAAAAAAAAAAAAATCATAATTAAACTCTAATTGTATTTAATCACTCTTCCTCTCCAATTAAAAATCTACAAAGCTGAGATAAAGAAGGAGGGATGCCACTCCAACCGTTCTGCGGATAAGACCAGCAATCGTAATCGCATTAGACATCTTCTGCAAGTATCGTTTGGAAAGACAAAATCGTCTGTCAACCCAGACGGCTCCTCTTGGCCAAGAGAGTGGTTAAGAGAGGTGTTTGCTCCATTCTGCCTAAAAATGACTCTTTTCTGCCTTTTTTTTCTATCTTTACTCTTTAGGACTGCTTTCTGCAAAAAACATGGAAATCATACTAAATTCAGCAAAATCTTAATTCAAGATGCATGAAAACAGGTGGTAAAATTACCACAAATTAAGCTCATTCAGGGTCTCTTCCCTAGACCTAGGAGAAAGCACATCTGCGCTAGACCTAAGACAAATGGGCTTGGGCCGCAGATCAAGGCAAAGCACGCCAACCTCTTTCGTTTTAGAAGAAGACGTCGAGAAGGAGTTTCAAAGTTGTAAAACATCCAAAGGGATAAGAACAAACCTATTTTTTGAATCGTTTTATTTCCTAGGAAAACAAGGAAAGAAATACTATTTAATCTTTTTTTGTTTCAGCTTAGGTTTATCTGTTGTTATATATATATTTTCCTTAGCTATCATTTTCTGGAGTGAGAGTTCAGAACATGCTCCCTTCTTCCTACTCTCCTCGTCTTCTTACTTGAAACGAGGAGATTTATTTTATGCAATTAAATTTCATATTTTATTTTATTATGTCTGTTTCTAGCTAAGCGATTCGTTCCTAAGCAATTCGTTCCTAGTAAATACTTTAAAGTTCATAATTCCCTTATTATGAGATTTAAACGTTTTTAATAAATTGTGTGTTTCGTATTTCTTCTCTTTCTGATTTTTTGTCAATTTGGAAACTTGAATCTTGCACTTTTTTCTGAGGATCTAACCTTTTATTAGTATTTACAATTTATTTTGTTATTTGGTGCTAAATTGTAATCATTTTATTTTTTACGAGTTCGGCACCCATCAATTAGTTTTAAAATAAAAACACAAAACTATGCATAATCAGACGACAAATTAACTTTATACCATTTGTGATTGCGTTTGGTGGCGATGCGGATCTGACCGGATTGCTGATGGACAAACCAATGAGCTCAGGTGAAGATTAACCAGTAGTAATATGCCCCCCCCCCCCCCCCCCCCCCCCCCCCCCCACATGCTTAATTAATCAGTACTATCATCTCGTAGATCCAATTTCTTGTGTTCTTTTTTGTTCCGGAGAAAAGGAAATTCACTATCTTGGACTAGTCGTATGTCTTTTTTCCCCTTGTTTTGGAGTAATGTTAGTTTCAATTAATTAATGAAATTAAAGTTCCTTCTGTTACTTGTTTCTCTTCATGCTATTCTTTATCATTCTCATATCTTGATTCTTTCTTTTGGGTCAAGTTTGGATCACTTCATATGATTTTGAAAATGCAAGACCGAGAGCGTCTGCAGCCTTTTTGGGAGAGAGAGGTTGGTCGTCAGAATTCAGATAAGAGAAAAGTGAAAAGTTGAGGTTTTACGTAACAATTTTTGCTTCTTTTTTCTTTTTTAATATACGTAGGGTTAGGTTTCGAACGATTCAAACTTAATACTTCATGTGTGTCATAATCGTAATTAATACAACTTTATTTTTCTTTTTGGTTGACTATTAATTTATGGACTAAGTGATAATTTTTTTCTTGGTGAGTCAATTATAGTAATGTTTAATATTATAGACGATTATCTAAGAAAAACTTAATGAGCAATGCTATTTTGATAGAAAAAACAGACAAATGATAATTTCGTAAATAAATGATGGCAGTTTCGTAAATATATAGTGACAGTTTCGTAAATAAAACGATCATTTTATTTACGAAATTATCATTTAATTGTTTTTTCTGTCAAAATAGTATTTCTCAAACGTTATACCTCAAGAAAGTTTGAAAATTGTAAATACCCAAAATATATAATCAAGAATGCTAATAATTATAGACTTCATTTCTTTAAGACTTCGAACACTCATTGACTGCTAGTATTAAACAAGATAAAAAAAAAATGGCGCAACTTTATGATAGTTTGTTTATTCAGTAGGGTTTTGACCGTTGTAGATAAAAATCAATTTTCAATTTAATTTTAGATAAAATTGAAAAGAAAAAAAAATGATAGTTTAATGAAAAATATAATTTACAACTATAGATCATCAAATAACCCAACTTTTGTCTTTAGTTTAAAGCCGCAATAAGCATCGTTTGACATTTTATTACATCATACATTTTTTTTCGAGGTTGTTTCTCCGTTGTTGAATCAATAACCTTCCTACAAGAATTATAAGAGCCTGGACTGGTTTTCCAAACTCATCCTTTGATGGAAGTTCGATGGCCACATGGCTTAGATCCATCTAGTGCACAGCGGAAAGTTGTGTTCTAGAGCGTTGGATTAATCTCTGAATGGAGATTTTCGATGAGGATGTCAAGATCTGACATCTGAGGTGGGGATACTGGTGGAAGTACCCTTGATTGAAGCAGTGCTAGCTGCTCTTGATGATATTTGATGAGGTCGTTGATCTGAGAATCTTCAACCTTGATCTGCTTTGTTAGAAAATCAAGCAAACATTGCATATTTTCTAATATTTTGGAACGATTATGACTAGCATCAAATCGTTGCTTGATATCTGCTCTAACATCAGAGAGATATTGATGCAGTTCTCTGCAATCTTTGGAAGTGTGGCTAGTCTTAGCCTTACTTCGATAGAGATGATCTCTATTCTTTGTATATGGTCCTCGAGTATAACTCTTGGACTTAGAAGATGCTTCAGTAGAAGACATCTTTAGGAGACTTCTCAAGTCTCTGGATCTAGAACTTTGGAAGTTCTTCGATTTTCTGGATATATATCATAACCATGTCGTTATGATAATTATCTTTAGTCGCATATGCCATATGATATGACAATATGTGATGGTATAGAGATTTGAGATCTCTTACCTGTTGGAGTACGAAGGCTTCGTACCTTTGTAAGGCGCATTGCTGCGCTTCAGCTAGAGCGTTGTACGTCTCTAGGTTGATTGGCGATTTATTCGCCATCTGGTCGTAAAGACCTTTGATGTGCTGATCCATCACGGATCTTTGTACTTGGTGTGATCTTTCACCTGGGGAGCCATGAGAGGCAATTCGATAAGATTAGAACAAACTAAAATACGTTACCTTGCAACCTGTGGGTAATGGATCCACTACGTTCTTCCGCCTTCCTCCTATCCTTCTATCTTCAAGGGACCAAGCCAATCCTGCGTCCGAGCCTCCTGCTCACGCTAGATCAAAGCCTCCAGGTTTTGAAGATCTCCTGATAGAGGAAGTTCCTAAGAACTCTTCTGTGGATAAAGATTTACCCTCTGTTTAAGGTTAGCCTAGGCTAACTTAGTTTGATTCCGAAGAATCTTCGATACTGCTTTGAAAAGAGAAGTTTATTGCTTAGTAGGTGTTTCAAGCGTACAATAATCGATTATGTTTGCTTGATTTTCTAACAAAGCAGATCAAGGTTGAAGATTCTCAGATCAACGACCTCATCAAATATCATCAAGAGCAGCTAGCACTGCTTCAATCAAGGGTACTTCCACCAGTATCCCCACCTCAGATGTCAGATCTTGACATCCTCATCGAAAATCTCCATTCAGAGATTAATCCAACGCTCTAGAACACAACTTTCCGCTGTGCACTAGATGGATCTAAGCCATGTGGCCATCGAACTTCCAAAGGATGAGTTTGGAAAACCAGTCCAGGCTCTTATAATTCTTGGTAGCGGAGCGAAGGATTTAAAAAGATCCGACAAGTAAGTTTTACGATTAAGTAAAATTTCATTTCAGTTATCTTTTAGATAGCCATCGAATTATTCATTTTTAATGGATAACCAAGTAGAAGGTCAAACTTCTAACAGTTCAGATTATCATCTAGAACTAGAAGAAAATTCCAGTGGTTTTCAAGGAAATTTTCTAATTGAACAAAGCAAATTGTTCTCAATAAGGTCTCATAAACTTCAATTGAAACCTGAAAGCATTTTCAAAATGCCTCATTTCCCACTTTTAAGTAGGAAAAATCATGTGTATTATTTTGTGTCTACAAAAGAAATACATCGAAGTAGTACAACAGTACTATCAACAGTATTACCCCCAGGTAATATCATGGTTATTGTTTCTTTACCCAAGAAGCAAACAAGTAAGTATTTCAATACTTAGTCCATTAATCATATTCATCTGTATTTACCTATGGAAGAATTTGATTTAGATAAATTTACTTTGTTAAGTAAATCTATTACACCCGAAAAGCTTCAAGCTTTCGGATTGCCAACTAACCTTAGTCTCGCAGGAGCAGTGACTTCGTTAGTCAAAAGACTTGTGCCTAATATAGGTTCTAGTCTTCTCAAGAAAATATTCAGCCGTCTCACCGGAGGGATATCAGGAAATGGATTCTTTCGAACTCTTGGAAGAACCATCATCAGAGTCATTGACTCAATCCTTGGAGTACTCATTGGAGTCCTTGGAGGAGCAATACTTGGAGCAGCAGGAGTCGGATTTGCTGGTCTAAGCGGAGGATTGTCAGTTGATAGCAAAGAAATAGGGAATGAATGATCAACAGATTGAAGATCTTCGACCCCCAATCAACTTGCCCGACAACAAGGAGCAAGAAGAAAAGGAACGGAAGCAGTTCCAAGATGAATTCCGGCAGAAGCATGGAATCAAAACCATCAGTCAAACAGTGGAACGAAACGCAGACTAGAACTCAGTTTCTAGATGCTGACATTGGATCTCAGAACTATGAGATCTACAAGGCAGTCAAAGAAATTCAAGTTATGATGACATTTCTTGAAGATGAAAGACAAGCCCGAGAACAGCAACCATCTCAAGGTTGTTCATGCAGCGACATTCGCAAAATCATCCAGGAAGAAATTCAGAAACTTCCTAGGAACAACAATGGAAGTAATTCCAGAGATCAAAGTACCCAGACCCCAGAGTCATGGTTACCACCTCCTTTGCCGATCATAGGAGATTTCGACGGAGATCAGAAGCCAAGCAATTGGCAGAAAGATACCTTCAGAATCGAAACTGATGCACCTGAAAGGCGTAATCAGAAGAATTAAGAAGTTCTTTCGAAAACCTCGAAAGGAACCCATCGAAGTCGTCATGACAAACACAGTTGAAGAAGAAGTCATCGAGACACTTTCTCAACCACCAGTAATTCCTCAGAGGCAGAAATTACTTGAAGATTTTTATTCAGGTAAAAATCTCAACGAAACTATCAAACAGTTATCTTTAGAAGATACTGAGTTAGTTATGCAATATGATAATGTTGAAACTAACGAGTATTCATCAAGTGATGAAATACCAACTGACGAGTCAGAGGATGAAATATATCCTACTAGACGTGTCTTTGCAGATACAGTCATCCCCAAACGCGAGGAAGGACAATCCAGCGGATTTGGAGGAGAAAACCAAGATAATCCCAGCGATTATCAACGAAGGAACACTTACCATAGTGATTCCCATGATCGAAGGACGCAGCCCTATAAGCATTATAGCGAAGCTCGCATCCCATCGAACACAAGTGGCGCTACGAATAGCGAATTTGAACCACGAGACTATTCTCATGGAGGATCCTTGACGGTACTTGATTTGGACTGTGCAAAGAACCGATATAAGAGAATTGACGAGTGGAGCTCAGCGCTCGACGTCATCATCCAAAGTAACACTTCCCTCAAGGAAGATGTTTCTTCAGCGAAAGCATTCATAGCTCACAAAATGACAGGCAATGTCAAAATGTGGTATGCTAACCTCACACCAGAGGAACAACGTACGCTCGAACAAGGGTGTACCACAGGTATGGAAATCTTACGCAAGATTACCGATGCAATTTATGCACAATTCACAGGTCTTGAAGAAATCAGACACCGTGAACAAGTAAGGACGAGAGTCCAAGAGGAAGCCGCATGGCACCTTGACAATATTCTCATTTGCAGTATGTGTTACTTTCCACAGTATGCATGTGAATTTGAGAAGTATTACTATCTTCTTCCCAAAGAAGATCAGCCGAGGTACATTAATTTGTTTATCAATAAATTACCTCATCCCATTAGTGAACAGGTACGCACTAAATGGCAGAACCGCGATCCAGCAATCGCAGGAACACTCGGAGGAGTGATCAGAATAGTCGAAGAAATGATTATTCTTGAATGTGCTAAGAAAGCACAAGCTAACGCTTTTTCTAACGTTAATGCTAGAATTTGTTGTGACAGTAAGCAGTTCAACATCCCTGGCAGATACGGATGCACACAGACTCGACTAAAACCTCGAGGTAAACATCCTAAACGTTACTCAAGGCGAAATGCCAAACCTCGCAAGAGGAAATCTCACAAGAGATATCGCTTCAAGCGACGCAACTTTCCTTACTATAAGAAAAGGAAAGGTTATCAAAGGTTCTTTCGCAAGAAACAACCTCAAAGGTATGGTCGAAAGACGAAACCTAACAACAGTAAGGCAGATAATTGTCCTACTGGAAAAGCCACATGCAGATGTTGGCTTTGCAATGAAATTGGACATTACGCTAACGCGTGTCCTAATCGCAAACAGCATGATAAGAAGGCTTATATGCTGGAGTTTGCTTATAAGCTCAATTTTGAGCCTATCGAATCAGATATTGAATCTGACAACGAATCCATCTATGTTATGGAAACAGATAGTGAAGCAGAGGAATTCAATACCTCTAGCGGAACAGATCTGGAATCTGAGACAGAATCAGACGAAACAGTTTAAATGTACTGTCAGTACCTCTGAATTCTATCAGACAATAATCTGAGACAGACTGGACGAAACATCTTAAACGTGATGTCAGTACCTCCAAGTCTATCAGACATCAAAGTGTGGCTTAGTGAAGCACACCATCTAATCGCAATGCTATGATCTTTTTAGCTTGCTTGCAGCTGATGTAAGAGTCAGCCTTTATCTAAACCTTTGCTATTCCTTTTAGCAAATGGCTACAAACGTGACTAATCCAAATAGCACGTATATTAAGGTGGAAATGAATTTTCCATCCTATAAAAAGTATCATTTAGCAGCTTACATAGATACTGGAGCCAGTATATGTGTTGCAAATGAATACGTAGTACCAGCTGAGTACTGGGAAAAGTCTGAAAAGACTATCAAAGTTAAAATCGCTAACGATACCATTGTTGAAATCAACAAGGTCGCTAGAGATGTTAACCTTCGAATTAGTGGTGAACGTTTCTTTGTTCCTACTATCTACCAACAGTCAACTGGAGTTGATCTGATTATAGGAAATAATTTCCTAAGACTATATCGGCCATTCATTCAAGATTTGGACCATATATGTCTCACTAATAAGGAGAATACGAAAGTATTCATCCCGATTATTCCTGGTTATGCGCAAGCACAGCCTGGATTTACAAATTTTTATAAAAAGCAAAAACGTGGTGAGGGTTATAATAAAAACACTCAAATTCCGTTATTGCCACCAGAAAATATTTCAAGGTTTTCTGTGTCAAGTAATACAGAAATGTGTTACTATCAAAATGAGTATCTAATGGCTATTAGTCAGATGGAACTCATCAATCGAAAGCTTTTACAGCTAAGTATCGAAAATCCCCTTGATCCTCGGATCAATAAGAAAAGGGCGGTAGCTAAGATTGTGTTGAAAGACCAATCCAAACGAATACTGGTAAAACCTATGAGTTATACACCAGTAGATCGACAGATCTTTAAAGATCAGATCGATGAGCTTTTACAGTTTGGTTTAGTCCGAGCTAGTAAGAGTCCACATTCATCCCCAGCCTTTTTGGTGGAGAATGAAGCCGAGCGTAAGCGAGGCAAGAAGAGAATGGTTATCAACTATAAGGCTCTTAACAAAGAGACTTTAGATGATGGTTATTATCTTCCTCACAAGAGAGTTAGCAGAGTCCCCCGAATCCTTTACTCAGAAATGGAAGGATCACGAAGAGAGCAGCTAAAGAAGCAGCTTGAGTTGCAGAAGCTCAAAGCAGCAATTCTGGAAACAGAATTAGAGCTCATGCAAGAAGACGAAAGGTATGTCCCAGCTCATACCTCTAAGAAATCATCAGTCCAGCCAGACGATGACCTCGAAATGGTGGAAACTCTTCTACCACAGCAAGTTTTCCGTCCACACGGAAAATCCCCAGTGCCGAATGCATTCAAGGAAGCTATCAAAAGGCGTCCTGTGAATCGGAGCATGAAAGTCATCGGAAGAGTTCCCTCTTTCCGACCACTCATCAGGAAGAATCCTCACGAGATTACTCCTGAACAACTTTTATCTAAGTATCAATTGATTTGTGCAGGAAGTCCAGAACTCCTCGAAAGTCATATGATCCCAGTAAATGTTGGAAACAGCATTATGAAAGCTCAGGTCCATGAAGGAGCTGATCCCATCAAAGTCCAGGAATTCTTTGACCTAGGACTCATCTCAACAATCTTCCTAAGCCCAGCTAGAGAAGAGATCAAGTGCCTCCCAGCACCAATTGTTCGTATGGTCAACAATTTTGTTGAACGTACCAGAAGCAACAGCAAGAGACTCTACATGTCTTTTGTCTCCAGCCTCCCAGACTGGCATAATGAGGAAGTTTACCTTCCTTATCAGATCATCAAGATTGGCATCATGAAAGGCCAACCATCGCAGATCAGTGATGTCTACACCGGCATAAAGGAGATTGATTCAGACTTTCTCCCAGAAATCAGAGCGTATCTTCTTCATGAAGTTTGCAAGCATGCAGAGAAATTAACGAAGACCTCCCAGGTCAAGATCAATCTAAGCAGTGAGAACATGATCATGTACAGCATGTTCATAAAGCCCATTGCCGACAAAGAGTACGAGAAGATTCTCTACTTCATCAGCAAGTTCAAGAAGATTGAGCTAGCAATAAGTGACGCAACCCATGACGTCTACCATCAATTATAGCTTCCAGCAACGCTCAGCGAAAAGGACACCTCTGACATTGATATGAGTGCAGACGTGGACCTCTAGGCGGAAGATTCTTCGCGCCTACCTTTTCCCGCGGTACTAGACCGCGTAGCTTTCCCGCGGCGTGAAATATTTCCCGCGAAGATGTAATAAAGTAGTCCCCACTTGTTAGGGGTAGTGTGCTTTATTTTCCTATATAAGTCTCATGCCATACTCAGTATGGAGCATCGATTATTGTACGCTTGAAACACCTACTAAGCAATAAACTTCTCTTTTCAAAGCAGTATCGAAGATTCTTCAGCTAACCTTAAACAGAGGGTAAATCTTTATCCACAGAAGAGTTCTTAGGAACTTCCTCTGTCAGGAGATCTTCAAAACCTGGAGGCTTTGATCTAGCGTGAGCAGGAGGCTCGGACGCAGGATTGGCTTGGTCCCTTGAAGATAGAAGGATAGGAGGAAGGCGGAAGAACGTAGTGGATCCATTACCCACAGGTTGCAAGGTAACGCATTTTAGTTTGTTCTAATCTTATCGAATTGCCTCTCATGGCTCCCCAGGTGAAAGATCACACCAAGTACAAAGATCCATGATGGATCAGCACATCAAAGGTCTTTACGACCAGATGGCCAACAAATCGCCAATCAACCTAGAGACGTACAACGCTCTAGCTGAAGCGCAGCAATGCGCCTTACAAAGGTACGAAGCCTTCGTACTCCAACAGGTAAGAGATCTCAAATCTCTATACCATCACATATTGTCATATCATATGTCATATGCGACTAAAGATAATTATCATAACGACATGGTTATGATATATATCCAGAAAATCGAAGAACTTCCAAAGTTCTAGATCCAGAGACTTGAGAAGTCTCCTAAAGATGTCTTCTACTGAAGCATCTTCTAAGTCCAAGAGTTATACTCGAGGACCATATACAAAGAATAGAGATCATCTCTATCGAAGTAAGGCTAAGACTAGCCACACTTCCAAAGATTGCAGAGAACTGCATCAATATCTCTCTGATGTTAGAGCAGATATCAAGCAACGATTTGATGCTAGTCATAATCGTTCCAAAATATTAGAAAATATGCAATGTTTGCTTGATTTTCTAACAAAGCAGATCAAGGTTGAAGATTCTCAGATCAACGACCTCATCAAATATCATCAAGAGCAGCTAGCACTGCTTCAATCAAGGGTACTTCCACCAGTATCCCCACCTCAGATCTCAGATCTTGACATCCTTATCGAAAATCTCCATTCAGAGATTAATCCAACGCTCAAGAACACAACTTTCCGCTGTGCACTAGATGGATCTAAGCCATGTGGCCATCGAACTTCCATCAAAGGATGAGTTTGGAAAACGAGTCCAGGCTCTTATAATTCTTGGTAGCGGAGCGAAGGATTTAAAAAGATCCGACAAGTAAGTTTTACGATTAAGTAAAATTTCATTTCAGTTATCTTTTAGATAACCATCGAATTATTCATTTTTAATGGATAACCAAGTAGAAGGTCAAACTTCTAACAGTTCAGATTATCATCTAGAACTAGAAGAAAATTCCAGTGGTTTTCAAGGAAATTTTCTAATTGAACAAAGCAAATTGTTCTCAATAAGGTCTCATAAACTTCAATTGAAACCTGAAAGCATTTTCAAAATGCCTCATTTCCCACTTTTAAGTAGGAAAAATCATGTGTATTATTTTGTGTCTACAAAAGAAATGCATGTTGACATCAAAGATACAACTGGTCAAGTTTACTTACCGTTGATCACAAAAGCTGAAATCCAAAAGAATTTAGCCAAAATCCCTAACAACGTTAGAGATAAAATCAATATGGTCCATTTAGGTGGAGTCAAAATATTGATCAAAGCAGAGTTTGCTGAAGGGATTGATACCCCTATCGAAGTTGTCTTAATTGATGACAGGATCAATGATCGAAAAGACTGTATCTTAGGTGCAGCAAAAGGTAACTTAGCTTGCCAACAATTTGGATTCATAGTGTATCCAAAGTTCAGTGTTAGTATTAACACCGCTAAGATAGATAGACTTCTATCTTTTATTCATAGGTTTAAAAGAGACAAACTTATGAACCCAGGTGACAGTCTTTAGCATTACTTACCTTGTAGGTTATGCCTTAGGAAACAGTCATCACAACGTCCAATACAAAGCTAAAGCCAGTATTGAGATTGAGGATTGTTGAATATATTATGCACAGTAGTCAACCATGCACAGTAGACCACGTGAAGAGAAGCAGCATGCTCGCACCTTTCAGCCATTGTGGAGATATGGCACCAAAAGTAGTCCAACATATCTGCACCACCTACCAGTTCTAGCTGTACACATAGACTTTGTAGTATATTAGCTATAAACAATTATAATTATGTTAGTATAAATATGTAAGTTATAGTTATGAATTAATCAAGCAATCCATTACAATCTTTTCTCTATTACATTGCTTCACAGTTTCTAACATGGTAGCGGAGCTAGTCTCCCAAATCCATTTTTGATTTTTTTGCTCCGGCGAACCTTATTTTCAGTCTTCCGCTGTAAAACTCCAAAATTCAAACTTCTCTAAATCTCACACGAACCACACCATTAGACTCACAATATTTTTTATCACCACTCTGGAAAATTTCAGGCCATTTCGAAGTCCCAGGCACCGTCTACGCACTGCACGCGCTGCCTACTCCGGCGTGAGAATTGCTTCTGGGTAAGCATTGGTACTGTTTGTACCAATTAATTAGTAATGGCATATTTGTAAATATGATCATTGCTTGTACTTCTATTATTGGTCCACTTGTCCTCCTGTGATTGGTCCACTTGTCCTTCTATTATTGGTCCACTTGTCCTCTTGTGATTGGTCCACGTGTCCTCCTGTGATTGGTCCACGTGGCATCCTAGTCAATCGTGTTGGTTGACTTTGACTTTTCGGTTCAATTCTTTGACCGCCCGGTTCACCCGCTTTTACTCCGGTTTGTTAGAATCACGGACCGGTTCCCAAGGTTTTCGAGGGTGCTCTATCCGTTTTTGGGGTCTGTTTTGACCAATTCGGCTTTGAAGTATCCGGTTCAACTCTTTGCTCATTCGGTTCCTTGCCATTCCTTCCGGTTCTTGACACCATGGCTCAAGATAATGTTACCCAACCTATTTCCACCATGCTCGATGGTTCCAACTACACCTTGTGGCTTCAAGATATGCGCAATTTTCTCAAAGGGCGTAAACTTTGGCGTTATGTCACTGGTGATATTAAAGAACCCATGGCGAAAAAGGAAGAAAGCTCAGATTCATTTCAGTCCAGACTTGAAGAGTGGGATAGCAACAATCATAAAATCATTACCTGGGTTGGTAACACCTCAGTTCGCTCAATTCGACAACAGTTTGGTCGTTTTGACACGGCCAAAGAGGTATTCGATTTTCTGGCTAACCGTTATTCTGCTACTAATGTTGCCTCTCGTTTACGATATCTCAACACTTTGCATGATATGCGACAAGAACCTGGTCAATCAATCTCTGATTTTTATTCAGCAATATCTTATTTGTGGGATCAATTAGCTCTATCAGAACCAAAATGGTCATGCCCTGGGGATGCACAACTCTTTTATGAGTATCGTGATGCGCTACGTCTCTATCAATTTGTTATGGCAATTCATAGTGATTATGAACATGTCAAGACTAATTTACTCCATCGTGATCCATTACCAACTGTGGATAAAGCTGTCACTGAGCTCATTGCCGAAGAAACCTGTCGCACATCCTCTCGCGTCTCTAAACAGTCTGTCCTTGCTACCACATCAACACCACCAAATAAACCACACAACAATTCTGACACTTCTTGCAGGTATTGCAAGAAACCGGGTCACACAATCACCAAGTGTTGGGCATTGCAGAGGAAACGTGAACAGGGCACCAGTCAATCCAGAAATACATCCTCATCATCTCGACCATTCTCTCGACCATATGCCGCTGTAACTGACAGTACTGCTCCAACCACTTCAACAGAACCCACACCAACTCTTACTCCCAATGACGTCGAAACAATTGTCTATCATGCGCTCTCTCATGAACGGAATCAAAATACCGTCCTCTCCACCACATCGGGTAATACTTCTTGGTTATTTGATTCTGCTTGTTGCAATCATATGACACCTGACCCATCATATTTCTCCTCCAAAACTTTAACGTCTACAACACCACCAATTCACACTGCCGATGGCTCCCTTATGAATATTACCCATATTGGATCTGTTCACACACCACATCTTGCTATTTCTAACACATATCATGTTCCTAAATTATCTGTGAACCTCTTATCTGTTGGTCAAATCTGTGATATGGGATTTAATGTTTTGTTCTCACCTAGTGGTGTGACTGTGCAGGACTCTGTAACCAACAAGATAGTTGGGACAGGCAATAAGATAGGACGTCTATTTGAACTGTCATCACTTCATCTTCCTTCCAGTTCCTCTACTGTTGCTGCCACCCCATCCAGTGCATCTATTACTTTAAATATTTGGCACTCTCGCCTCGGTCATGTTTCTAAGAATAAACTTAAACATTTGTCTCGTCTTGGTGTTTTGGGAACTGTTCCTAATGTTGATTTTGATTGTCTTTCTTGCCAACTTGGAAAACAACCCGCTCTCTCTTTCAATAAAAATGATAATATTGCTAATGCTCCTTTTGATTTAGTGCATTCTGATGTTTGGGGACCTTCCCCTATTTCCACCATGGGAGGATCTCGATATTTTGTTACTTTTATTGATGATTTTTCTCGATACACTTGGATCTATTTGATGAAAAACAGATCTGAATTACTTGATATTTATCGTGAATTCTCTACCATGATTAAAACTCAATTTTCATGTCACATTAAAGTTTTTCGATCTGACAATGCCCTTGAATACACACAACGAGCGTTTCTTGATATTTTGAAACAGGATGGCACCATTCCTCAATACTCTTGTCCAGGCACCTCACAACAAAATGGTCGCGCAGAACGTAAGCATAGACATATCCTAGACACAGTTCGCACTTTACTCATTGATGCCTCCATCCCTGAACAATTCTGGGGAGAAGCGGCTCTTACAGCTGTTCACACAATCAACAGAATACCTTCCACTATTCTTCAGAATCACACACCCTTTGAAAAATTATTTGGTAAACTTCCCTCTTACTCCAATCTCAAAATTTTTGGCTGTGCCTGTTTTGTCCTTCTACAGAAACATGAACACCACAAACTTGAACCCCGTTCACGGTTATGTTGTTTTATTGGGTATGGCACTAATCAGAAAGGTTACCGCTGTTATGATCCTGTTAGTCGACGCCTTCGGGTATCTCGACATGTGATTTTCTGGGAAAACAAATATTTTTCAAAAATCTCTTCATTTCATCTTTCTGTGGATCTTCACAATCAATTTTTTACTAATCCTTCTATTGAGCTTTTTCCAGGAGAGTTGAGTGGAGAGAATGATATCAGTGAGGAAAACAGCTTGCATGAAAACAGAGAGCATGCAGAGGGTGAGCGAAACACTGTGAGAGTTCAACCACATAGTGAGGTACAAATCCCACAAGCGAATGATATCAGTGAGGAAAACAGCTTGCATGAAAACAGAGAGCATGTAGAGGGTGAGCGAAACACTGTGAGAGTTCAACCACATAGTGAGGTACAAAATCCACCGAGTGATCCATCCATTCAACCACATAGTGAGGTACAACATATAAATGTTCCTTCCACTTCCCGTTACCCCTCTAGAACTCGTGTTCTCCCCACTAAACTTGGTGACTTTCATCTTTACTATGCCTTGGCTACCTTACATGAGCCAAATTCTTTTCGTGAAGCATCTTCTAACCCACTTTGGCAGAAAGCAATGAAGGAAGAACTCGATGCATTACAGGACAATGACACATGGGACATTGTTGATCTCTCGGCAAGAAAATCAAAAGTGGGATGCAAGTGGATATACAAAATCAAGACCAAATCTGATGGGAGTCTTGAACGATACAAAGCAAGATTGGTAGCAAAAGGATATACACAAGAATATGGCATCGACTATGAAGAAACATTTGCTCCAGTTGCTCGAATCACCACCGTTCGTACCCTTATTGCCGTTGCCGCTTCTCTTAAATGGTCTCTCTCTCAAATGGATGTCAAAAATGCTTTCCTGAATGGAGATCTTGACGAAGAAGTCTATATGCAGCCTCCACCCGGTTCAAATATCCCTTCCAATAAAGTTTGCAAACTTCGAAAGGCCTTATATGGTTGATTGATTGTTATTCCACTTAGTTTTGTTGCTTCTTTACTTAGCTTTTGAAGCAATAAACATGCTACTTTGATCCTTTTTCCTTCCTTTTTCCAGAAGCACACTTGAATGCCCAGGAGTAGGAAAAGGAACGAAAAGGCCAAAGATTAGAGCTCAATCGGTCAGCTGGTTTGGCAGAATTTTCTGCTGATGAATTCCGACTCATCTCAAGGCCCTGAGATGAGTCTGCCGTGACGTTTCCAGATCTGGACAGCACTCACCATGATTTTGCGTGCATTAATTATTTTCTCATGAGTGCGATTCCTGTCTTCTTGGGAGCCGTTTTTAGTAGCACAAAGTTCCTTGGGTTCAGATAACATTCCTCCCACTCCTAACAAGTTTATAGAAGACAAATACCAACATTCCCCTTGTGCTTAACAAAAATATTCACCAAGTCTTGAAGACCACCAAGGATGGAGACTTGCTAGTGGGAGCTGACTCACCTTAGAGAGGAGTATCTTGGCACCAAAGAAGACTATTTAGATAGAGGAGAACGGCAGAGGAAGGCATCGGACAGTAGCAACAAACAGAGGAGAAAAATCAGCTTTTACCCATTTTCCAGATTTTCCAGCATTTTCCTATTTTCGGTTTTAAACTTCTTGTATGATTTTCATTATGTTTTGTAACTAAAAACCTTCATCTCTGGTAGAGATTTAGAGGTTGACAATTCCAGAAGCGTTGTGAGACTTGTTTGATCTTAATTAAAAACGTTTCATATCACTTTTCTTGCTTGTTTTAATGATAGTTTGATTGTATTGTGTTTGAGCTTGATCAACTTGGATTTCGGTACAATTGATTACAGTAGAATCCCTGTAGTGCCGCGTTTCTGCACTATAGAGAACCCGAGTAGACAACTAGCGATAGGATAATTAAACCTTCTCTAAAGCTAGAAGAAGAAAAGGGTAAGTCTTGAGAATTTGGGACTGCAGTAGCGTCCATCTCAAGGTCTTGAGAAGGGCCTTCCTAATCATATCAATGAACCAGCAATCCTTGATTGTTAGGGGAGTTAGGGTCACGAAAGGAGCTTCTCCTTGAGTGACTTGAGTAGGAGGAGGCTTGGAGATCGCCCCTGGATGCATCTCTATAACTTCTCTATGAAATTGGTTTTGAAAATCCTTTGTCAATGATCAACATCTTGGAATTGTCACTTCATTAATATCTCTACCGGGGATGTCTTTCTCCTACTGATTTCAATCTCATTTCAACCATATTTCTGTATGCAACCTTCGTTTAAATCATTTACATTTCTGTTTCCACGAATTTACAACCCAAAACTTGGTTTTTCTACTTGGTTATTTATAAAAGAAACAACGAATCAGTCAAGTTTGTCTCTGTGGGATCGATCCTCTCACCACTATCTGCATTTATTTGTAGCATAGAACTGAGTTGTATTTATACTTTTATGCAGGCATGCGACAAGCCCGTCATAAATTGGCGCCGTTGCCGGGGACAACGTGTACTGATTTTTTGTTTTCTTGTTCATGACCAGGTCGTCAAACTCGCAACCACTACCTTTCATTCCAGAAATTACCAGAACAGAAACTACACTCAGACTTTCGAAGAGGAAGTTTTCCGAACTTTCTTCATCAGGTTCAAATTCAGAATCCGAAGCTGATCCATCTCAGGACCCTGAGATAGACCAACCTGCGGAACCAGAAATGGCAGATCCAGCAGAACCTACCTTAAGAGAGCTCAACCAAGGAGCAGAGCAGGAGTCTTTCCTGTGTATCAACTACCGTCCAGTGCCACAAGACTGGGCCGTGAAATCCAATGTAATGCACAACCTCAGCAAGTTCAGGGGTCATGCATCCGAAAATCCCTACAAGCACCTACAAAAATTCCAATTCGAATGTGATGCTTTAAAACCAACTGGTGTCACTCTTGAGAGAGCTAAATTGAGAGCCTTTCCATGGTCTTTAGAAGACTCGGCAAAGAACTGGTTTTTCAGCCTTCCACACAACTCTATCAACTCTTGGGCTGATATGGCTGCCACTTTTCTCAAGAAGTACTGGTCAGCTACCAAAGCAGGAGCTGCAAGGAAGAATCTCGTGGCTGTCCAGCAAAGAGGAGATGAATCTTTTGGTGAATACCATCAGAGGTTTAAGGACCTCCAAGAAGTATGCCCAACACATGGTGTACCTGAACAATCTTTGATACAATACTTTTATGATGGTATGTGCATAAAGGACAAAGAGAAGTTAGATTCAGCTGCTGGTGGAGCCTTGTTGGACTTAACACCAAGTCGAGCAAGGGCTCTTATTCAGACTTTGGCGGATAACTGCCAACAAAATGGAGCTCATGACCGTGCCATCTCTGCACAAAATCTCAACGTGGCTGCTCTTGAGAGACACATGGAAGAAGTCTCTACATTTATGAAAAACTTTCCAGCCACCATTGCACAAATACAACAACTCCCACCTCAACAAGTAACACCTTGTGGAGTTTGTTGTCAAATCGGTCATATGACTCACGAATGCCCACTTGTAGCTGAACCAGCTGAGCAAGTCAATGCTGCTGTGCCTCATCAAGGCAACTCCTACTCCAACCACAACAATCCAGGTTGGAAAAACTACCCTCATTATGGGTGGGGTCTGAATCAAACTCAACCTCCGTTTGAATGGAGGAATTCCATACCTAGACCACAACAAAACTACCAGAACAGTCCGCCCCCAGCTCAACCTCAACTCCCACAGTTACCAGCACCTCCACAACCGTTGCAACTTACTGCTCCACCTCCACCACCACTTGAAGAAACACTTAAAAAAATCCTTCAACCATTTATGCAATCAACCCAAGCTACCATAGCTGACCTCCAAAAACAGATTGGACAGCTCACCATGAACCAGCAGAACACATCAGGGCAATTGCCATCCAACACAGTAGACAATCCTAGGCATGTTGTAAATGCCATGACTTTACGAAGTGGAAAAGATCTGCCACCCAGGGTCAGTTCATCTCAAGGCCCTGAGACGAACCGACCAGAACAGCCACAAGAATCTGAAACAGAAATGTTGCGGGAATCATCTACTCCAGTAGGTGAAGCATCCATTCCAACTCCAGAAGCACGGAAAGAAACTTCCAATCCTCAGGTACCACCTTTTCCTTTTCCCGAAAGGCCTTCAAAAGCCAAGAAGGAGAAGGATGAGCAAAAAATTCTTGAAGTTTTTAGAAAAGTTGCTATTAATGTGCCACTGCTAGACATGATATCTCAGGTCCCTAAGTATGCTAAATTCTTAAAGGATTTATGTACTAACAAAACGAAATTAGCAGGCATAGAAACAGTGAGCTTTAACGAAAATGTTTCCGCTATTTTACAAAAAGAGCTTCCTACAAAATGCAAAGATCAAGGTACCTTTGTGATACCTTGTAAAATTGGCAGCAAGCAAATCAACAAAGCTCTGTGTGATCTGGGAGCAGGTATAAACGTTATGTCCCTTTCCATTTTTAAAAATTTGAATATTGGAAATCTTAAGGGAACTAGAGTTGTTATACAACTTGCTGATAGATCTGTTGTCAACCCCGTTGGAGTAGTAGAGGATGTCTTGGTGCAGGTAAATGACTTTATTTTTCCAGTAGACTTCTATATTGTTGACATGCAAAATGAGGATGTTACTAAGACTACTGATGTGATTCTTGGTAGACCGTTTTTGAGAACAGCCCGTGCTAAAATTGATGTGTATGATGGGTGTTTAACGCTTGAATTTGGTGAAGAAACAATTAAATTTAATATGTATGAAGCGATTGAACATCCAGAAAATGTACACTGTGTTAACTTCTTAGATGTTATTGATCCTTTGGTTGATGACGTTTCTGAAATTAATGATATTGATCCACTTAAGCGTGTTCTTAGTAAGGGTTTGTCCAATGATGAAGTGGAGAGATTGCAAAATGAATTACCAATCAGACCTGAGATCCTAAATCTTGTCAAGGAGTTGGACGCATCAGCTGGATTGAACAGGAAATTACAAGTCCAGGAGTTGGAAAAGTTAAGAAATGAAGCATTTGAGAATTCTGCCATCATTAAGGCTGAGGCAGAAATGTGCCCTGACAGGAACATCCATCTCAAGACCCTGAGAGCTGGGCAGAAAGTCCTCCTCTACAGCACCAGATTTCACACCTTGGTAGGTAAGTCCAGAACTCGTTGGACTGGTCCATACATTATTACTAATGTTTACCCCCATAGTGCAGTGGATATACAGAGTTTGCAGACTGGTAAGGTGTTCAAGGTCAATGGGCAGAGCTTAAAACCCTTTTATGAAGGTTTTCAAGAGCAAAATGTGGAGAGCACCACACTGGAGCTACCCAATGATACAGTCTGAACCAGCGCAGCTTAGTCGAGTCCAAGACTATAAACAGGGACGCTACATGGGAGGCAACCCATGTCGTTTCGCACTTCTTCCTTTGGACGCTAATTTTCTCCAAAACAGCTTCACTGCAGCAGGCCCATCTCAAGGCCTTGAGATGGGCAGACCAAAACCTCCTGCTGCTCCCCGATCTTGAACTTTGCCCCGGGTTATCCTCTTCTGTTTCCCTTTTCTTTTTAATTCCTTTTCGTTCTGTTTGTTTGTTTGTTTGTTGTGTGTGTTTCTCTTTCACATTGAGGACAATGTGTCATTTAAATGTGGGGGGGTGACACTTCCGTGTTTGTATGTATTTTTGTTGTTCTTTTGCATGTTTGTTTTTTATTTTTGTTGCATGTATTTTCTGTTGATTGTTTTTCTGTATTTTCTTCCCTCTGCATGTTTATTTCTTTTATTATTGCATGCGCTTCTGCTTGTTTTTATTTTTGCATGAGTCGTTCGTTCTTTTTGTTGTGTTTCAGCCCCCCTTTGAATAAAATTGAAACCTCTGATCTGATCCTCATGTGAACACTTGATTTATCAGCTCCATCTTGCAATTCTGAATCCTTCTAGCATTACAACTTGTGCACTTATTCGTGTAGATGTATGATGAGTTTTGCTGATTCTAGGAAATGACTTGCTAGAGCTGATCTGTCTTCTCATCTCAAGATCATGGGATGAGGATCCTATCCTTTTTGCTGCTGCTAAGTCCTTTAATTTCTGCTTGCTTGCGTATCTTTTAATTTTAATGGTGTGGATTTCTTATCATGCCCTCTGGACTGCACGATGTTGGTGGTTCGGCACCATCATCCCATTATGGAGAAACTTCCAGTCGGTTGTGTGCTAACTCCCTTTGGTTGGACCGATCATAGCACCATGGTGAGAAATCAAGGTCTGCATGCGTGTGTGTTTGAAAAATAAAAAAGAAAAAAAGGGTTTGTGGAAGGAGGATGTTGAGAAAAGAAAGAAAAGAAGCAATGAAAAGATTGCGGAAAGAAGGTTGAGAAAAAAAAAATAGAAAAGCTCAAAAAAAAAAAAAAGAAAAAAAAAAGAAGAAAAAGAAGGAAGAAAAGAAAAAGAAAAAAATAGAATAAAAGAAGCCTTTGGCTCACTTTGTGTTTCAATTTCTGTTCTTTAATTATTGTTTGTGCTTTTAAATAATTTTGTTTGAGTGTCCAGCAGCAGTGATTGGATTTTGAGTCAAAGGAAGAGAAGACATAGGCCCTAGGATTTTATTTCCTTGTGATCAGCATGCTATCATACCTCTGTTTGAATATGTACACAATTGTGATGATTGGAGTATTTAGCATTGCTTGATTGAGCTGATTCTTGAAGTGTTTGTGTGAAGATCAGTCCAGGGGTTGATGTTCTGTTCTAAGGGGTGCTGTTTCTGTGTTGTGTCTGTGTTGTCTTCGTGTTTTTCTTTGTGTTTTGAATCTGTTTGTACGCTTGGGGGCAAGCGTAGTTCAAATGTGGGGGGATTTGATTGATTGTTATTCCACTTAGTTTTGTTGCTTCTTTACTTAGCTTTTGAAGCAATAAACATGCTACTTTGATCCTTTTTCCTTCCTTTTTCCAGAAGCACACTTGAATGCCCAGGAGTAGGAAAAGGAACGAAAAGGCCAAAGATTAGAGCTCAATCGGTCAGCTGGTTTGGCAGAATTTTCTGCTGATGAATTCCGACTCATCTCAAGGCCCTGAGATGAGTCTGCCGTGACGTTTCCAGATCTGGACAGCACTCACCATGATTTTGCGTGCATTAATTATTTTCTCATGAGTGCGATTCCTGTCTTCTTGGGAGCCGTTTTTAGTAGCACAAAGTTCCTTGGGTTCAGATAACATTCCTCCCACTCCTAACAAGTTTATAGAAGACAAATACCAACATTCCCCTTGTGCTTAACAAAAATATTCACCAAGTCTTGAAGACCACCAAGGATGGAGACTTGCTAGTGGGAGCTGACTCACCTTAGAGAGGAGTATCTTGGCACCAAAGAAGACTATTTAGATAGAGGAGAACGGCAGAGGAAGGCATCGGACAGTAGCAACAAACAGAGGAGAAAAATCAGCTTTTACCCATTTTCCAGATTTTCCAGCATTTTCCTATTTTCGGTTTTAAACTTCTTGTATGATTTTCATTATGTTTTGTAACTAAAAACCTTCATCTCTGGTAGAGATTTAGAGGTTGACAATTCCAGAAGCGTTGTGAGACTTGTTTGATCTTAATTAAAAACGTTTCATATCACTTTTCTTGCTTGTTTTAATGATAGTTTGATTGTATTGTGTTTGAGCTTGATCAACTTGGATTTCGGTACAATTGATTACAGTAGAATCCCTGTAGTGCCGCGTTTCTGCACTATAGAGAACCCGAGTAGACAACTAGCGATAGGATAATTAAACCTTCTCTAAAGCTAGAAGAAGAAAAGGGTAAGTCTTGAGAATTTGGGACTGCAGTAGCGTCCATCTCAAGGTCTTGAGAAGGGCCTTCCTAATCATATCAATGAACCAGCAATCCTTGATTGTTAGGGGAGTTAGGGTCACGAAAGGAGCTTCTCCTTGAGTGACTTGAGTAGGAGGAGGCTTGGAGATCGCCCCTGGATGCATCTCTATAACTTCTCTATGAAATTGGTTTTGAAAATCCTTTGTCAATGATCAACATCTTGGAATTGTCACTTCATTAATATCTCTACCGGGGATGTCTTTCTCCTACTGATTTCAATCTCATTTCAACCATATTTCTGTATGCAACTTTCGTTTAAATCATTTACATTTCTGTTTCCACGAATTTACAACCCAAAACTTGGTTTTTCTACTTGGTTATTTATAAAAGAAACAACGAATCAGTCAAGTTTGTCTCTGTGGGATCGATCCTCTCACCACTATCTGCATTTATTTGTAGCATAGAACTGAGTTGTATTTATACTTTTATGCAGGCATGCGACAAGCCCGTCAATGGTCTAAAACAAGCTCCCCGAGCTTGGTTTTCAAAATTCAGCAATGCCATTCAATCTCTCGGCTTCACATCAAGTCCTCATGACTCGTCCTTATTCAAGAAAAAGACAGACCAAGGTACCATCATTCTACTTCTATACGTAGATGACATGATAATCACTGGGGATGATGTTTCTGGAATTCAAACACTTAAAACCTCCCTCAGTCAACAGTTTGAGATGAAAGATCTAGGTAAACTGAGTTATTTTCTTGGGATCGAGGTAACAAAATGCACTGATGGTTATTACTTATCTCAAGCAAAATATGCATCTGATCTTTTATCTCGAGCTAGCATTTCAGACAGCAAAATTGTAGATACTCCCCTTGAGCTTAACATCAAACTTCGACCGAATGATGGAGAACTCCTCTCTGATTCCACCCTTTACCGTCAACTTGTTGGCAGCTTGATCTACCTCACCGTGACTCGTCCGGATATTTCCTATGTCGTGCACCTTGTCAGTCAGTTCATGGCTGCTCCCCGTTCCGTTCACTTCGCCGCTGTACTTCGAATCCTACGCTACATCAAAGGCACCATCTTCCATGGTCTTCATTTTTCATCACACTCTCCATTACAGTTGTATGCTTACTCTGATGCTGATTGGGCAGGAGATCCAACTGACAGACGATCAACTACTGGATACTGTTTCTTCCTTGGTAATTCCCTCATATCCTGGCGCAGTAAGAAACAAACGGTTGTTGCTCGTTCTAGCACTGAAGCTGAATATCGAGCACTTGCAGATACCACATCACAGTTAATTTGGCTACGATGGCTTCTAACTGACATGGGAGTTCCTCAATCTCAAGCAACTCCTCTCTATTGTGATAACCAAAGTGCAGTCCAGATAGCCCACAATGATGTATTCCATGAGCGCACAAAACACATCGAAATTGACTATCACTTTGTTCGACACCATCTTCAGCAAGGAATTCTTCAATTACAATCCACCTCCTCCATTGATCAAACAGCTGATATCTTCACCAAAAGTCTATCTACCCGTCGTTTTCAAGACCTACTCTTTAAACTCAACTTGTCATCAAAAATGCCACCTTGAGTTTAAGAGGGGGTGTTGAATATATTATGCACAGTAGTCAACCATGCACAGTAGACCACGTGAAGAGAAGCAGCATGCTCGCACCTTTCAGCCATTGTGGAGATATGGCACCAAAAGTAGTCCAACATATCTGCACCACCTACCAGTTCTAGCTGTACACATAGACTTTGTAGTATATTAGCTATAAACAATTATAATTATGTTAGTATAAATATGTAAGTTATAGTTATGAATTAATCAAGCAATCCATTACAATCTTTTCTCTATTACATTGCTTCACAGTTTCTAACAAGGATATCTTCTCAGATATCGGAACAGTTGAGGAAAGACAGTTTGCAGAACTTTCCCCAATCACAAACAAGTGGGCAGTAGATATTGCTAAGAACAAGAAAGCAATTACTAGTTCACCAAAAACGGTTACACTAGACATTAGTGATAACTCAGAAATCGATCGAAAGATCGAAACAATCAACAAAAAGCTAAGAATCGTTGAAATTCAATGAATTTGTCAGATCCTAACTCTTTGCAGCTAGAAATAGCCAAGATCTTGCAGGAATTGCAGGAAATCAAGCTTCAGATTCTCGAACTGAATGTAAATTCAGCAAACATGGGAGTTGAAGTCCAAGAAGGTGTTGAAGCATCAAATCAGCATCTCACAAAGATCATCACAGATCTTCAACAAATATTTCTTGAAATACAGAAATACATCGAAGTAGTACAACAGTACTATCAACAGTATTACCCCCAGGTAATATCATGGTTATTGTTTCTTTACACAAGAAGCAAACAAGTAAGTATTTCAATACTTAGTCCATTAATCATATTCATCTGTATTTACCTATGGAAGAATTTGATTTAGATAAATTTACTTTGTTAAGTAAATCTATTACACTCGAAAAGCTTCAAGCTTTCGGATTGCCAACTAACCTTAGTCTCGCAGGAGCAGTGACTTCGTTAGTAAAAAGACTTGTGCCTAATATAGGTTCTAGTCTTCTCAAGAAAATATTCAGCCGTCTCACCGGAGGGATATCAGGAAATGGATTCTTTCGAACTCTTGGAAGAACCATCATCAGAGTCATTGACTCAATCCTTGGAGTACTCATTGGAGTCCTTGGAGGAGCAATACTTGGAGCAGCAGGAGTCGGATTTGCTGGTCTAAGCGGAGGATTGTCAGTTGATAGCAAAGAAATAGGGAATGAATGATCAACAGATTAAAGATCTTCGACCCCCAATCAACTTGCCCGACAACAAGGAGCAAGAAGAAAAGGAACGGAAGCAGTTCCAAGATGAATTCCGGCAGAAGCATGGAATCAAAACCATCAGTCAAACGGTGGAACGAAACGCAGACTAGAACTCAGTTTCTAGCTGCTGACATTGGATCTCAGAACTATGAGATCTACAAGGCAGTCAAAGAAATTCAAGTTATGATGACATTTCTTGAAGATGAAAGACAAGCCCGAGAACAGCAACCATCTCAAGAGTCTAACCAATTGATAAACGGCCTAGAGGGGGGTGAATAGGCAAATAAAATTCTAACACAAAATATAAGGATATATGAGTGCGGAATTAGAATGTAAAAACACAAGGATATATAGTGGTTCCAATTCCTCAATGAATTGTACTCCACTACCTAAGAGTCCTCCTCTTAGGATTTTGAACAACGACCACTTCGTTATTTACCTTGAGTTTTTACGGGTTCAACTCAAACCTTACACCTTGGTTTTTTCGGGCTCAACCAATAAACCTTTCACCTTGGTTTTTGCGGGCTCAACCAATAAACCTTACAATGTGATTTTTCCGGGCTCAATCACAACCTATTACAATCAAGATTACTTGACAAGAGAATTGTTAAATGGCAACACAAATTGGTGTACAAATAAACTATGTATGATTCAATAATCAACACCAATAAATGAACAAGAATACCTCAAAGTTACCTCAAGAAGAAAGCCAAAGAAACCCAGAATTATATGCAAGAATATTTGAAATCCTTGAAGAGAAGCTTGCATAAATAAGAATGTTGAATTTGTGGGTTTTCAAAAGTGATTTTGTATTTTGATCTTTGTAAGAGCTTTCTTGTTGTTCCTTGTTGTCAATAGACTCATCTAGGATGAGTATATATAGTGTAGAAAGAGTAGAGGTTCGGACAAGGGAGTATGGGGTCAAAACTAGCCGTTGGAAGTGGAGAAAATAGCATCTTCTAAGTCCAAGAGTTATACTCGAGGACCATATACAAAGAATAGAGATCATCTCTATCGAAGTAAGGCTAAGACTAGCCACACTTCCAAAGATTGCAGAGAACTGCATCAATATCTCTCTGATGTTAGAGCAGATATCAAGCAACGATTTGATGCTAGTCATAATCGTTCCAAAATATTAGAAAATATGCAAAAAGAATTTTATTTATTTTTAGTAACGTTAACGAAAAGCTACAGTAAAATGCTCTGAAATGCTTTGAATTGCTACAGCTATTTTGACTTTAACGGATCTGAATTTCCGCCGTTGCCTAGCCGCAGCTGGCCTCCGTCGTCGTCGGACACCCGGCCTCCGGACCGGTCACCTTGCCTAGCTACTGGATCAGCACACTTGGCCTCCCTCCTCTCTCAACTCACGAGATCCGTCACTTCCCAGTCACTTTCAGACGCCGTCATTGCCGGACAGCAGATCTGCCCTCGTCTTGGTGGTCGTCGAAGTCGGTCAACTGGTAGCCGGAAGCAGCCATCGGCCACCTCGCCCTCCCCCACGTTCTGCGCTGTTGGTGTTGACAGTTCCCTCCTCAACCAGGCTTCATAATTTTATTTGGCCATCAATTAATTAATTTTAATTAGGTGTTGCTCGCCCATGGCGGAGTCTGCTAGTGCAGATCTTCGAACTGTTCCCCCGCTTTTGGCAGATCTAGCACCACCAGTTGCTCAAACTACAGTACCACATGAATCTCAGGAGATTCATGACCAATTTGAGGTAAACTTGGCTCTTCCACATGTTTCATTCAAAGAGATTTTAATGGAAAAAAAAGGTGATAGCCTTGTTATGGATTGCGATTCGGAGATGGAAAATGATTCTGATGTGTTGGGTGAGGATGATAATAAATTAGAACAAGATGATGGGATTGCGTTTATTGATAAAGGAGATACATTTGAACTTCAAATTTCCGATTCATTGGAACGGAAAATATCCAAACCTTGGAGAAATGCAGTCATCGCCAAACTGATGGGAAGGCCAATTGGATATAAAAGCTTTTGTGAACGAATTAATTCCTTGTGGAAACCAGAAGGGGACCTCAAAGTGGTGGATTTAGAGCGCAATTATTTCCTTGTCTCTTTTGATCTGCACTCGGATGCGTCCCACGCACTCTTGGATGGACCATGGATGGTGTTTAGCAGGTATCTTGTGGTGCAGCCTTGGGCTTCAGATTTTAGTCTTGAAGATGACCGCATTACCAAAGTCGCAGCGTGGATCCGCTTCCCTGGATTAGCTATGCACCTCTATCACAAGCAAGTGTTACGTGTAATCGGTAATAGAATTGGAAATCTGATTCGTTTAGACTTCAACACTTCCAATTCTGAAAGAGGGAAATTCGCTAGAATTGCGGTAGAATTGGATTTAACAAAACCTTTACTACCATACTTCTTCTTTCGAGGTAGGATGCAGAAAATTGTGTATGAAGGGCTGTCTGCAATTTGTTTTCACTGTGGTATGGCTGGCCACGCAGTCGAGTTATGTGGGCAGAAGGTTCCGGCATCAGGTGCCCAAGCAGCTACTGCGCCGACACCAACTCCCGCCCATACAGTTCCCAAAAATGATGGACCTAGCTTAGACCATAAGTATGGCCCTTGGATGGTCCCGTAACGACGGGGGAGAAAACCCGTTGCCATGGGACCTACCTCCTCCGCCTGGCCCAATTATAACGCCTCTCAAGTAACCACCAAGTCAAGATTTGCAGCGCTGATCCCAAATGTTGAAGAGGAATCGCAGGATTTTCAGTTCAAGGCTCAGGCTACCACGATCCCAAACACATTGGTGAAGGCAAAAAAAGGAAAAAAATCAATGAATAGTCTTAGTATAAGTGGCAGTCTTGTGAAACATTTACCAGATAAGCGCTTTGTCGAGCAGGAACCTAATAAAAGGAAAGTTGATGATAGTCGTGCTCTTCCTACTACCACCGAGTTGGTTATATCGCAGAGGGAGGAGACTAATGAAGACATGCTAATGGCCCTGGTGGTTGCTGAAAAGCCTAACGGGGTTCATATGTTGGAGGAGGGCGAGTTAAACTTAGTTTCGGATGTCCTTGACAACAAGCATCACATGGTTGTTCAGGTGGCTCGCCCAGCGGCTAGAAACAAGGTTACAGGTCCAGGAAAGGCTACGGATATGGGTGTCTCCATCGGAGTTAAGATTGGGGAACCACGAAAGAATACGGGCCGTCCGCCAGATGGGAGATTTAAGAAAGCAAAAGGGTCTACGAATCTATCGGACACCCAAAAGCTTGGAAGCTTAGTTTCCATCTCTAAATACATTATTTTGGCTGAGGAGAATGGTCTGTTTATGACGGTTGACAACTCTTTTTAAGAGTTGAGTGTCGCCTTATGTCCTCAGGTAAACAGTCTTATATTCTTATTTTTATGGATTGCAAAATCTTTTCTTGGAATTGTCAGGGTTGTAGGTCTTCTGAAGTTATAAGGTTTTTGAAGGATATGCGCAGGATTCATGACTTCAAAATTTTATGTTTGTATGAAACTCGTATTAGTAGAGAGACTGCGGATAGAACTGTCAAGAGCTTGGGTTTTGATGGCTCCTTTCGAGTTGAGGCGGAAGGATTCTCAGGGGGGATTTGGGTACTTTGGCACTCTACTGTAAAAGTTAGTGTTTCTTTCTTTTCTTATCAGATGGTTGTTATGACGGTCTCAGGGGCCGGTCTAGCCGAGTTTGTGCTGGCCGCCGTGTATGGTGATCCTATTGCTGGTTACCGCAAAGCTCTATGGAATCAAATTTCTTACTTGGCGTCAGTTGTGCCTGTGCCGTGGTGCGCTTTAGGTGACTTTAATGCGTTCTTGTTCTCTTTTGAGAAGATTGGAGGGTCTAGGCATGGGAGTCATGCTTGTCCTCTATTTCATCAGTGCATTCAGGATAACGGGTTAGTTGATTTGGGGTTCCAAGGCCCGAGATGGACTTGGCAGAGAGGGATGGTACAGGAGAGACTTGATCGTGCCATATCCTCTCTCAATTGGAGGGTTTTGTTTGACCGGGCTGCGGTGGTTCACTTTCCCAAGCTCTTGTCCGATCATAGGCCTATTCTTCTGTGCTTAAATGTCGGTCATCAGGTTCCTTCATCAGCTCCATTTCGCATTCTCGCTCCATGGTTGATTCATAAGGATTTTGGGATGTTTGTCAAAGATTCTTGGAATGGTACTGCAGGGGTGATTCGAGCAATGAAAGATTTTACTGTAAAAGCTAAGGAGTGGAATAAAGACGTGTTTGGCAACCTGTTCCAACGCAAACGCCTTATCTTTTCTCGTCTTACAGGAGTGGAAAGGAAATTGGATCAGTATCGTACGCCTTTCTTGACGAATCTTGAGTATAAGCTGAGGAAGGAGTATGAGGATATCCTGAATCAGGAGGAGTTGTACTGGAAACAAAAATCTAATGCTGATTGGATTCAGCATGGCGACCGCAACACCTCATTTTTTCACGCCAAAGTTAAGATGCGTCGTCAGAAGAAGTGTGTTACAACTCTTCAACTTGAGGATGGGTCATGGTGTACTGATGGTAACACTCTTCGGAATATTGCTAAACAGTTTTATCTGAGTCTTTTCTCGGCTGATACGGATAATCTCCCTCCGTACCCCATTCGAGGTTTTTTCAATTGCTTACCCCAGCCTGGTTGTGAGGATCTTCCTAGGCCTTCTACTGAGGAGGAGGTCAGAGTGGCCGTTTTTGATATGAAGCCTTTCAAGGCCCCTGGGGAGGATGGGTTTAATGCGGCTTTCTTTCAGCAAAATTGGGCTACGATGAAGCATTCTCTATGTTCTTTTGTCAATGAAGCTTTAGCTGGTAAGGAGTTTGATACCTCAAGTTGCGTTGCTCTTATTACACTTATCCCTAAGAAAGATTCTCCCACTTGCATGGCTAACTTCCGTCCCATCAGCTTGCTTCCTGTGGTGTTCAAAATCTTAATGAAGGTTTGTGTTAATAGATTGAAAGAGTGGATGCCTGGCTTGATTGGGGGGCACCAAGTGAGTTTTATTCCTGGCAGGCAAATTATTGACAATGTAGTTATCGTGCAAGAGGTGCTCCATTCTATGAGGCGTAAACAAGGTAATTGTGGGTGGGTTATGATCAAGGTTGACCTTGAGAAAGCTTACGACCGCCTTCGATGGGAGTTCATCCAAGATACGCTAGAGGATGCAGGCTTTCCTGATGCTTTCATTCATATGTTGGTTCGCTCTTGGCAGGCTAGCACGGCGAAGGTGTTGTGGAATGGGCAGGTGTCAGAAAGTTTCCATCCCACGAGAGGGGTTCGCCAGGGTGATCCGATGTCTCCATACCTCTTTGTCCTGTGTATGGAAAGGCTGGCTCACGGGATTCAGAAGGCGGTTTCAGAGGGGGAATGGAGGCCTATTCGTATGGGCAGGCAGGGCATTCCTATCTCCCATCTTTTCTTCGCAGATGACCCTGTCCTTTTTTGCGAGGCTTCAGTAGATCAGATTCAAATCGTTCTCAATGTCCTTGCTGATTTCTGTGCTTGCTCAGGAGAGAAAATTAATGTGGGTAAAACTTCTTTCACAACTTCAACTAATGTCTCCAATCAGGTGATTTCTGACATCGAAAAACTTACTGGGTATCGTTACACAAAAGATTTAGGGCACTATTTGGGTGTCCCTCTCCTGCATGGTCTCAATTTGAGCAAGTATTATGATTATTTAGTTGATAAGGTCCGTAAGAGGTTGAGTGGTTGGAAAGCCAAAACTCTATCCCTAGCTGGGAGGATTACCTTGGTAAATTCTACCGTGATGTCTATTCCTACCTACGCCCTTCAGGCATGTGTGGTCCCAGTTAGCATCTGTGAGAAGATCGAGCGGCTAAGTAGGGATTTCATTTGGGGGGATGGCAATGGAGAGAGAAAGGTCCATCTCACCGATTGGGAGACAGCTTGCAAACCTAAAACAGACGGGGGGCTAGGAATAAAACGCCTTAAAACGTTCAATAGGGCATTTATTGCAAAACTTGCTTGGCGCTTTATAACTGAACCGCATAGTCTATGGGCTTCAGTGTTGAGAGGCAAGTACAATGTTAACTTGGAGGAGATGCCGATCCACCTAAGGGCCCGCAATGGTTCAACTATATGGCGCGAGATTTGTCATATGTGGGACTTAGTTCGGTCTTATTCTAGCTGGTCCATTAGAGATGGGCATGACATATCCTTTTGGTATGATAACTGGGTAGGAGACACACCTTTGTGCGATTTGTTGAATGTTGAGATCTCGTCTCACATCAAAGATTGGCGGTTGTCTACAGTTGTTCTCCCAGATGGCAGGTGGAACTTATCTCTGCTGCGCTATCACCTTGATGAGGAGCTTGTCTCTCACATCACCAGCTGTTGTCCTCCTGCTCAGTTCTTGGGAAAGGATCAACGGTATTGGCGATTGTCGTCTAGTGGGGACTTCACCGTGGCTTCGGCGTATACGCTTATAGCAGGAGTTAATGATGGCCCACAAGATCGAATGTGGACCATGCCATGGAAATGAGATGGGCCTCAGAGGGTTCGTTTATTTTTATGGTTGGTGTGCCATAAACGTTTGTTGACAAATCAAGAGCGGTTTCGGAGGCATATGAGTGATAACGCCTTGTGTCCTTGTTGCGGGCTAGAGGAGGAGTCGGTTCAGCATATCCTTCGTGATTGCCCTTCTGCTAAGTCCTTTTGGCGCCAGTTGGGTTCGCCCGCGGTTTGGGAAAATTATCGTCAAGGCTCTCTACGGGACTGGTTAGCGGCTAATTTGAATGGGGGAATTATGAGCGGTTCATACAGCAATTGGAGCCTTATTTTTGGTCTTGCCTGCTGGTGGTTATGGAAGTGGCGCAACGATCTTGTTTTCAATGACATTCATGTGCCGGTAATGACAAGAGTTGCTATCGTCAAAGCTGCGGCCAGTGTTGTCTTGTCTTCTTCAACGGTTGGGGTTAGCGATCGAGGAGGATGCATTGTTAGGTCCTCTTCAGGTCGTTGGATTGCTGCCCAAGACGGAAAAATCACTATTAATACGGATGGTGCATATCGTCAGTCTTTGCAACGTTCTGCGGGTGGTGGTTGCTTTAGGGACAAGGATGGACTATGGCTTGGCGGATTTTCTGTTGACTTAGGCCAATGTTCTGCTCATCGAGCAGAATTATGGGCCATGGTTCATGGTGTCCAGATGGCGTTTGAGCGAGGATGGAACAATCTGGAAATCCAATGTGACAATGCTGGAGTCGTGCATGCGATCAACAGAGAGCGTTCATTCCCGATAGCGAATATGGATTTGGTTCGCCGGGTCACGGATCTACTTCGCACTCCTGGATGTGCTTATCGAGTCATTCATGTTTTCCGTGAAGCTAATTGGGTAGCGGATGGGCTAGCCAATTTAGTCTTTGTCCAAGATTTAGGTTTTCAGTGGTTTGATTTTGTTCCTCCGAGTTTAACCATGATGTACAATGGTGACAGATGGGGATCTTCTCTTGATGTAACATAAGGCCTTTAAGCCTTTTCCCTTTTATATATAAAAAAAAAAATAACCTTCCTACAATTCTCAGGCATATCTTATTTTCTTGTAGCATCGTAAGTGTTATTCCCTCTGGTGCAAATTAAATGACTTTCTCGCATCTCAATATTAAGTAGGTTTAACACTAAAAATACAAATAAAAGCTACAGTAAAAGTAAATCCTAAAACGACCTTTAATTCACACCGGAGGGAGTACTATTTTATTTGTTACTTACTTGCTTTATTTTGTTAGTTATTGTTAATTAAGTACATATTATCTAACATGTCTTTTTAAGTTAGATTACTCCTTTCGTGTTCTTTTAATTGTCCATTTCATTATAATCACACGTATCAAGTTAATTATTAATTTCGGTTACAAATAACTTTAATAATTACTTCATTTTAAATTGACCAATCCAAAATTAACATGTTTTAAATTAATTAGTTGAATTTTTAATTTATAAAAAAGATAAAAAATAATTAAAAAATATCAACTAACAATATTGAAAATGAAAAAAAGATAATTAAAAAATATATGGACTAAATTAATCAATTAAATAATTATTTAGAAAAAAGGAAGAGGAAAAGATTAAAAAAAAGATTGTCTTAACCCCGTTATACATAAAATAAAATAAATATTAATTATTTTAAAATTAATCACACAAGTTCTTTTTATAGGTACAATATGAATTCATTTGTTTTTTAACAAATCTTCTAAATCATTTTATATTTAGATACAAATAACATGTAGTAAATAATGATGAAATAAAAATTATAATAGTGTCACTAATTCTGAGCGGGAGAAAGCACCCGGGAGTCCCTACGGTTATTATTTTCATTTTAGTTGGTCCCCAAAACGTTTTTTTGGTTCCCACGGGTACCTGGCGTTAGCGCCGTTAGTCACCACAGGTCCCCGCCGTCAAATTCGACCCTAACGGACACTAACGGCCATTAACTCCAATTTTTTTAATATTATCTCTTAAAAAGTACTATTAACTGGGGCCCATTTACCAGATTTTTCAGATTTATTATTTTCTTAATATCTAAAAATATTAATTTTATTAATTAGTTAATTTATTTTAAAAAAATTAATAAAACTTAAGTTAAAAAACAAAAAGAATATGTTATTAAAATTCTAAAATAAAAATAATTAATCTAAAAATCTAGAAAAAAATTGTAAAAATTTCAAAAATAATAATTAATCTAAAAATCTAGAAAAAATGTAAAAATTCGAGAAAAAAATTAACAATTCTAAAAATGTAAAAATAACCCAAAAAAGTTAATTAATCTAAAAATTCAGAAAAATCTAAAAATTCAGAAAAAATTAAAAAATTTCCAAAAAAATAAACAATTCTGAAAAATGTAAAAATAACCAAAAAAAGTTAATTAATTTTAAAATCTAAAAAACAAATTCCAAAAAAGTAATTAATCCAAAAATCTAGAAAAATGATAAAAATCCAAAATAAAAATAATTAATCTAAAAATCCAGAAAAATTGTAAAAATTCCAAAAAGAATAATTTATCTAAAAATCCAAAAAAAATGTAAAAATTCCAAAAAAAAAAAAAAATTCTGAAAATGTAAAAATAAACAAAAAAATTATTGAGAAAAAATGTAAAAATAACTCTCAATGTAAGAATTTTTACGATTTGTTTTGGAATGTTTACATTTTTTTCTGGATTTTTAGATTAATTAATTTTATTTTAAATTTTTATCATTTTTCTGGATTTTTAGATTAATTAGCTTTTTTTGGGTTATTTTTACATTTTTAGAATTGTTTATTTTTTTTAGAATTTTTACATTTTTTTCTAGATTTTTAGATTAATTATTATTTTTGGAATTTTTACAATTTTTTTCTGGATTTTTAGATTAATTAATTTTAGTTTGGTTTATTATCATTTTTCTAGATTTTTACATTTTTTTCTAGATTTTAAGATTAATTAATTTTTTTGGTTAATTTTACTTTTTTCTGAATTGTTTATTTTTTTTACATTTTTCAATTTTTTTCTAGATTTTTAGATTAATTAATTTTTTTGGAATTTTTACAATTTTTTTGAATTTGTTACATTTTTTTTAATTTTTTACAATTTTTTTCTCGAATTTTTACAATTTTTTCTAGATTTTTAGAGTTTTTACTCTTTTTTTTATAAAATAAATTAACTAATTAATAAAACAACTTTTTTAGATATTAAGAAAATAAGAAATCTGAAAAATCTGACGTGTGGGCCCCAGTGTCATGTGCTTTTTCAGAGATAATAATAAAAAATTCAGAGTTAACGGCCGTTAGTGTCCGTTAGGGTCGAATTTAACGGCGGGGACCTGTGGTGACTAATGGCCCTAACGCCAGGTACCCGTGGGAACCAAAAAACGTTTTAGGGACCAACTAAAATGAAAATAATAACCGTGGGGACCCGGGTGCCTTCTCAAGGCAACTCCGTTTTATTTTTTTGTTTAGACTTTAGAGCATGACAACTCATCGTCCCTAATCTCTATTAATACTCTCTTTAGCCATCGAATATAAACCCAGAGGGCCAGAGCAAACAAACAAACGCCTTATAACTTAGAACTTACACAAGTCATTGCAAAAAAACCAGAGGCCGAAGTAAACCCTTTTCTTCCCCCAAAACCATAATTATAATTCAAAGCCATGGCTGTCAAAACCAGCAATCAAATTCAAGACCCATCTCCTGCCTTTCTTCAAACAGTGGAGGAGATAATGAAACTCTACAGGTCACTGCCGGCGAGACCCTCCTTTGAGGAAGTTGAAGCAGCCATTTCTGTAATCAAGTCTGTTGACAGTGAAGAAAAATCAAAACTTGAGGAAATCTCAGCGCTAGAATGCCCGCAAGGTGTCCCTGAAGAGCTTTTTACTTTGCTGAAACAGGCGAGGAAAACCATGGTTTTGTTTCAGAGCCATGGACAGAAGAAAGATGCAATTCACCTGGTTGATGCTGACCAGATGTTTGAAACCTTTGATGGGTTGATACAGAGAGCCTCTTTGCTGATTTCTGGAGATACCCAGAATGAGAAAATTGGGAAATCAAGTGTGGTGATTGGTGACGAGAGTTTGGTCAAGAAAAAGGAGGAAGATGGGAGAGTTGAGAAAGATGGCTCCAATGGTTTGGTGAGTAGCTCTTCAACAAAAGCTGGTTACTTTCCAGGTAAAAAAATGAGCTTTTAATGTTATTTTATATGTTTTGTGTCTTACTAATGATCTTGCTATTTTAAGATAACCCTATGAAATTTACTTATTTCAAAACCCTCAAATATGGAAATTTACATTGATTTCTAGTCAGTTTGGAAAGGAGTGGAGTAGTGTTCCTAGTTGTTCTTGAGTGTGCTCTCCAATTTGAGAAATAGTACTGATTTGTTGCCGGTCTGATGTGGTTATTGAGATGCTGTTCATCTAAATTATGGCCGAAAGGGGAGAGTTTTTTTTACCTGCTTCTTAATTTACATGCGGTTTTTGTTTAATTTCCTTCTGGTTACTGTGGCTGTTTAAACTGAATGCCTCTTGAATTCTGCGATTCTAGATAATTGCTCTTCTTTTGAGTTGAATATGGTGTTGAGTCCATGATCCTTTAGGGGAACGGGCTCGTTGAGAAAAGTGGCTGAGATTAATGTCTTAAACAGATGAAATGGGAAAATCAATCTGTCTGTTACTGGTATTTTCGGTTGTTTTTCTATCCTTTAGACTAGCGATATTCAATGAGTTGATGGTAATTCTTATGTATTCGTAGGAGAAGTTGACAGTGAGAAATTGAGTCTAATGAAGGTGGCCTCCATAATAGAAAACTCTGCAAAAACAGGTGCTGTAGTTCTTGATCTTAAGGGCAAGTTAATGGATCAAATTGAGTGGCTTCCTCTATCAATTGGGAAATTATCGTTTGTTACTGAGTTGGACTTATCTGAGAACAAAATCATGGCACTTCCAACCACCATCGGTAGCCTCAAAGCCTTACTGAAGTTTGATCTTCACTCAAACCAACTGATAAACCTCCCTGATTCATTCGGAGAGCTAATCAATCTGACTGATATTGATCTCCATGCAAACAGGTTAAGATCACTGCCCGCTTCGTTTGGGAAGTTGACAAACATCACAAATCTTGATATGAGCTCGAATTATTTCACACAATTGCCAGAGACTATTGGGAACTTGACAAGCATGAAGGTACTGAATGTGGAAACAAATGAACTTGAGGAGCTTCCTTACACGGTTGGGAATTGCTCATCGCTTGTGGAGCTTAGATTAGATTTCAATCAGCTCCGAGCTCTTCCCGAGGGAATTGGAAAGCTTGAATTCTTGGAGATTCTCACTCTGCACTATAACAGAGTTAAAGGATTGCCAACAACAATGGGGAATCTCTTAAATTTGACGGAACTTGATGTTAGCTTCAATGAGATCGGATACATCCCCGAAAACCTATGTTTTGCGGTAAGTCTCCGGAAATTGAACGCGGGAAAGAACTTTGCAGATCTAAGAGCCTTGCCACAAAATATTGGAAATCTTGAGGCGCTTGAAGAGTTGGATATTTGTGATGATCAAATACGAGTCTTACCGGATTCTTTCAGACTGTTATCGAACTTACGAGTTTTTCAGGCTGATGAGACTCCTTTGGTTGATCCACCAAGACAAGTGATTAAGCTGGGTGCTCAGGTATTATTTGATTACAACTTAGAGTTATTAGGTTCTTTTGTGTTTGCCAGTTCAGTCTGATTTACTTCTTTTATCGGTTAATCAGGCTGTGGTGCAGTTCGTGGCAGACCGAGTTGCTAAGAGAGACGCGAAACCTCAACTAGTAAAGAAGAACAAGAAGAGTTGCTGGCAGTGGCACAGAGTCTGCTTAATCTGTTGGCCTTTCAAGAGGAATTCGCAATGAAAACATGTTAATTACAGAACTTGAGGAACTGTTCGACTGCTTCGTAACAGGTTTCTTTCACTTACAACATTTTCACTGTAAAAATGATTCTGTTATTCCAATTTGTATAAACTATAAACCATTTCTTAAGACCACAAACTCATTACCTAAGGATTTTGTATAGTTGAATTGCAACGAGAAACCTTGTAAATTGTAATCACACTTTGCATAATAACAGTTCTTCTGCGATACATTACAGTTGCTATCTACTCGATGAAGACAACTAATTAGCATTTTTTCCCTTCTTAAATATTCTGTTTGTATCTTGTGAATTCCTCACGCTTGACACTGGCATCCACGTGCCTAACCCATGTGTCGACATTCGAACACACATTTCTACTACTTATCTAAATCTAGTCTTATTCAATCAATTTTTGACCAGAGAAAACTGACAGTGATAGAAAGGTGGTCGTATCTCTAATTTCTATCATGTTTTTGTTCTCAAATCCTTAAATTATTTATTGTGACTAATGATAATAACGATGAGATCATGACTATGAAACGATGCTGTATGATCACATCGGACAGACCCATGAAATGGATAGAGGTAGGTTTTGAATAATCAATGGGCTTCAATTCTAAACCAGTGGGCTTGAATATGCTTATTATGAACACTTTCCTGGTTTATTATAATAGATACCGTACAAATTTCACTTTCATTTCGTCGTTATATTATTTGATTTATTCTTTTAGAGCATAGTATTATCTCAACTGTCAACTATATTGTTTTCAAACAAAGAATGAGTCATATGGTTGAAACCACAGATGCATTCCTTGTTTATACGCCAACAAGAAAAATCATCATAGTATTTTCCTATACATATATGTTATAGAATTCATTTTAATTAATCTTTTGTTCCCGATCATTTGTTTATCTGACTTCGTGGTCATGAATTTCTGAAACCTCCTATGAGATATTTTTGCTTCGAAATAAACAATTATAATTAGAACCGATCGACTGAAATGTATTAAGTATAAATTTATTTAATCCGACAGAAAATAGTGGTATTTGAGACCCAACAACTATGTTAAGATTTATAAACAACGTATATTGCTTTTCTGTCTTTTTCAGTAAGTTTTAACAAATCACTTTGATATTTCTGCCTTAAAGATGTGACGAGGAGGAGCAGGAGCCAAAAATACAAAATAGATGTGATGATGATGAGCAATATGAGCCAAAAATATGCCCAGCGCATGAGAAACGCATGCGCGTGGCACGTGATTGGTTGGAAAAAGATCAGTGTGTTCGTGGAGATCAAGGAATTAAAGCATATATTTGATCATCTTTTCTTGTCCAAAACAAAAAGAACCGGTCTATTTGCCAGCTCGCCGTCAACAAATTAACACGTAACGCATTGCCAATTTCCCACATCTTACTATCAAAACTGAACTGAATGGAAAATTTATATTAGATTGTCGTGTGGTTCAATCTAAAAAGTTTTTTAAAATTATATAAAAAGTAAATCGTGGTCCAATCGAATACACTTGGTTTAGTCTGAGTTATTTTTTCAAAACTAAACACCAAACCGGAAAACAGTTTCTATATAATATAAAATATTTATACACCCTCGTATAAATAATCAACTTTGATTTTTCATGGCTAAAAGCATAACTTTCTTCCCAATGCCTTCCAAACTCATTAGCCTCCTCCTCTTGAGCTCATGGGTCTAAGAATCAAACCATGAAAAAAGTGGTTAGAAGTGAACTGAAACTAATTCAGACCGAACCAAATCAAACTATAAATAAATAGTGCATTTCGATCCGTAAAGTTTAGACTTGTTAATTCCGGTTTAGTTCGGTTTTCCTACTGAATTGGACCCTAAAACCACGGACATTTTTTTAATTCTTTTTTAGATAATTTGTTTTTTATGAAATATATAGTATGATATATATAGCACCAACTTACGATTTCAAATTGATTTTTTACTTAATTAAATGCAATATAAGATCTTTGAAAAAATATTTTTTATTAAGATTTCATATATAACATTCTAAAAGAATTTGATTTGATTTGGAAAAAGGGTAGAATTCACCCCTACATTTGTACTTCAAGTTAGGATAGACCACTACATTTGTAAGTGGGCCAAATAAACCACTACATTTGTTTACTCGGTCAAAATTAACCATTATTACCTAAAATACCCTAAGCTCTGTTTGGTTAGTAAAAAACTACAGTGACATGGACATATGACATGGAAATTAATTTTTTTAAAATATGACATGGATTATTGGGCTAAAATTAATTTCACTTGTCATTTACCCTTTTTAATTACATCTCCCTCATCTCACCCTCTTCTTTACGTCCGCCACCACCAAACTAAATTACATTCAACATCAGCCCCACCACACCAAATTGACGCCACCACCACACCAAATTACATTCAACATCAGCCCCACCACACCTATCATCTTCCCTTCTCCCTTACGCAGCATCATCCACTACTGGTAAGAAAATTATTTACAATCCATTTTTTAATTTAATTTCAGTTTATTATAAATAATAAATATAAACTATTTTAATATTCAGTTTCTGAAGCCTTGGTCCTTATATGAAACGAAAAGTTTTTTTAATTTTATGCATGTTTACGTTGATGGGTGTCACTACCTGTTGTTATGATGGAGATTTTTTGCGGGTTATTCTTCATTTGTAATATGTAGTTTTGGTTATTACTAAGGTCTCCAACTGTATGTTATTTTGTCTCAATGAGTTCTCCTTGCCTACCTTGCTAATGCAGTTTGTCTGTGTAGAGAGTGTGGTGGGCTTGTTTACCTCGCATACTTTTCTTTTCAAATTGAACCGTGGTATGTCTGTTGTTCTAAAACCTTTCTATGAATGAAAACAGTAGTGCTTTTGTTGGTGTTGTTTTCAACGCCTTTGTATTTTTTTTGTTATGTGGATGTTTTGTTTTGGATTCCACATTCTTGTTCTTCGTGTTGGGGCAGAGTAAGGCGTCATGTAGCATCACACTCCAATCTGCCTTTATAGTAGTACTACACGGTGCTTCTCAAGTACACTTTCATCTTTATTTTTGCTGCTTTAGATAGCACAAAAGGCTAGGAATGACTTTATAAAGAGAACCTTCCTTTGTGTATTGGTGTTGTGCTTAAAAATAATACACAATTGAGGTGTTTGTTAAATTGCTTAAGAGAAAAAATTGTTGTTTTTGATATTGAATTATGTGGCACTTTCTATTGCTTTTGAGGTGTTTTTTTATCTGATTATAGGAATTGTATTGGTTTTTGTTTTGTTTGATTATAGGAAGACCATGGCAAAGAATCAGGTACCTAGGATAATATTCCACCACAGTGGAAGGTTTACAAGCGGATCCAAAAGGTACGAGGGTGGGTGCACATTTTCTTGGGACGTAAATGATTTGGACGAATTATGTTATTTTGACATGTTAAGAGAGTGTCAATGCAAGGGTTTAGAAAACGTGGCCAATATGTACATTAAAATTCCTGAAAAGTCTAATGGAGATGATGAGTTTCAAATTATTCAGGGTAAGAAGAAGCACGTTGTGAAACTAGGGACTCAAACTTGCACTTGCAGGTCATGGCAGCTAACAGGGATTCCATGCCCTCATGCTTGTTGTTCCATTTTCCATTTTGGATTAGACCCTGAAGACTATGTGTCATCTTGGTATAGCAAGGAGACATACTTAAAGTCATACAACTACTTCTTACATCCTACAAGGGATGTGCTTTTTTGGCCTGAAACAACTAATATACCTCCTGAACCTCCACAGTATACGCCACAAACTGGTAGGCCAAAGAAAAACAGGAGGAAAGACAAAGAGGAACCCAAGAAAAAAAGGTAAGAAGTCAACTAAGGGGAGTTACAAGTCATGTAGTAATTGTGGACAATTAGGGCATAATGTTAAAGGTTGTAATGATCCAAGGAGAGAGGTAATTTCATATCACTATGTTTGTTTGGTTTATATTTGATTTCATTAGTTTAATTTATTAAGTTTATTTATCATCATAATTTGTATTCGTTGCAGGGCTTGGTGATTAGGAAAAACAAGCCTAAAAATTTAGACAGAGATAAAATGAATACAACACCTGTCACCAGAAAAAGAGTTGAGAATTCCCAAGATGTTAATCTTCAGAAAAGGCAAAAGCAAACACCACCATTATCTGGACATACCTTTGGTACTAAAAGTGTACAAGCACCAGGAACTTTTGTTACAAGTTCCAGCAATGTAAGTACCGTGTTAGAGTTCCTGCTTGTACTCATTTATACACTTTAAGCACGTGTTTGAGTATTTTTTTTTTTGTGTATGAAGGTTGCAACCTCAATTACTGATCATGGGTTTAAGCCATGGGGACTTAGATGGAATGACATGAGAGCTTTGAGTCTCAACCAACTACAATGCCAACAGTTGGATAGACAAAATCAGTTGAGCAGTCAAGCTTCAAATGCAGGTTTTGGGCCATCCACTCAAGGAAGCCAAAACAAATGAACAACAAATTGATTTTGGGTGTCCAAACTGTTAATCTCTTGGGAAGAAATACATAAAGTTTCCAACATGAAATGGATTAATCTTATTGTCGAGATAAATCTATTTTGATTTTTTTTATGCTTGTATGAACATCTTTAGGCTGGCAATTATTTTGGATAGCTACGAGGGTTCATATTTACTTTAAAAACTTAGCATAGAAATTTGGTTTGTTTTTATTTTCAGAAATTGAGGAACCGGCATCTTTATGTTATGCTGCAATGGTATTTTTATTTTAATTTTTTATTGTTCCATTGGACAAGTAGCACTTGTGTTATGTGATTTATTGGCATGGATTTCATGTTATTGGGATTCCAGTAATTTGATTACTGACTGAAAAAAGACTTATAATATAGAATTAATCAATCTATTGTTAGAAGATAATTAATTATAGTATTATACTACAAGGTGGTGGATGATGCCGGGTAAGGGAGAGGGAAAGATGATAGGTGTGGTGGGGCTGATGTTGAATGTAATTTGGTGTGGTGGTGGCGGATGTAATTGGAGAGGGTGAGATGAGGGCAATGTAATTAGAGAGGGTAAATGACAAGTGAAATTAATTTTAGCCCAATAATCCATATCATATTTTAAAAAAATTAATTTCCATGTCATATGTCCATGTCAGCGTAATTTTTTACCAACCAAACAGAGCCTAGGGTATTTTAGGTAATAATGGTTAATTTTGACCGAGTAAACAAATGTAGTGGTTTATTTGGCCCACTTACAAATGTAATGGTCTATCCTAACTTGAATTACAAATATAGGGGTGAATTCTGCCATTTTTCCATTTGATTTTTATCAATAAGTTCATACATGCATTTTGCTATAAAATAGTTATAAATTATAAATTTTATTATTATAATTAATCATAGGAATTGGACAAAATAAAAGTTAATCACAGGAAAAAAAATTAGCGTATTTCCTTTCTCGCGTCCGTAGTTTCCTCCCCTGCACATCTTGAAGCTCGCATTTTGCAGTCAGCAGTTGCCCGTGCTCTCAGGTCACACGCCCTCTCGGTCTACCAAATCCCAGGTATCGTACGGAGGTTAGAATTTCCATCTCTGGGTTCTATTTCTCTCTTTATTTCATTGAGGGATTGTGGTTTATGGAGAACACTTTTGATTTTGGGGCCTTTTTGTTGTCTATATCCGCGCCAATATCTTTATCTACTTAAACCCTGTTGAGGATTGCGTTAGCTGTTACTTTAAAAATTGGTACAGCGTGAGCAGATTATGTTTTCCTCGATAATTTGTTATTATTTATCTATAAATCCATGTGCGTGCGCTGTTTGTGTAGAATATTGCATTGTTCGTTTAGTCTACTCTGATGTGTTGTTTTGACTTTTGATAATGATAAATTTAACTGGCTGTTGCTCCGTTTCTCACTCTCATGGAGTAATCTCAGCTGTTTAATTTATGGGTAATGCTAATGGGTGTCGAATGATCATTTCTTAAGGACCATTTCTTAACAAAGTGTTTATAAGTTGTTTGAATTGAGTTAAGGAAGTTTTTCGCAAACATTGGTTTTACGAATATCGGTTTCTTATCCTATTCTGCAGGCTTTTGAACTTGTTTGTAGTATTGAGGGTGGAAAAACTAGAACTATGGGTGACAATGCAAGTGTGGCTGGTTTGAGGGCTGACAGTTCTGCTGGAAAAGCTGTGGATCGTAAGATAACAAATGTTTATGTTTGGGATATGGATGAGACACTCATACTGCTTAAGTCTTTGTTGAATGGGACTTATGCAGAGTCTTTCAATGGTTTGAAGGATGTGCAGAAGGGCATGCAAATTGGGAAGACATGGGAGAACATCATTCTTCAAATCTGTGATGAGATGTTCTTCTATGAGCAAGTGTGTTTCCTTGTTTCTCTTTCCTCCTCTCCTTACATGCAGTGTCTTTCTTTGCCGATCAAAAAATGGATTATGCACTCAAATCGGAGTGATTTAATTTTATATATTTGCATGATGAGTAACTGTGAAAATTCGACAATGCAGATTGAAAACTACAATATGCCTTTTCTTGATTCCTTGAGCCAATATGACGATGGATGCGATCTTTCAGCTTATGATTTCAGCCAAGATAAATTTGATCCTCCGTCTAATGATGCAAACAAAAGAAAACTAGCATACAGGCATCGGGTCATAGGCAATAAGTATAAACAGGTATTCTTAACCGATACTATCAAGCATGAGTTGCTTATCTCTCTACCAGGCAATGGACAGGTTGCTCCAGATTTATTAGTGACAAAACTTAATTCTTCTCTATTTTAGGGCTTGCATTATGCTCTTGATCAAGAGAGGATGAATCATTGCAATGAGTTGTATAATTTGACTGATGAATTTACAGATAGATGGCTCTCTTCAGGTTTGTTGAATCTAAAGCTCTTACATACCAATTTATATGAGTCAACACTGGGTTGATAGCCATATTTCATGCGCTATTGTTTTGTCAATGTTTAAATTACTTGAAATGATTTTGACAATTTATACAGAAAGAGAGAAGAAAAGGCAAATTCACATGACTGAAAACGTAGAAGGATGTGATTCTGAAGCATTTGTTCCCTCCTAGAAAATAACCCGACTTATTTTGTAAACATGGACCGAGTGCTGTCCCCTGCCTCAAATGGGGTGTTTACACCTAGTTATTAATGCTCCCAATAATCACACTGTTTAACTAGAGCACACCCAGCATGTAGAGTGTCCTATTAATTTCCCTTTTCTGACAGATCTACTAGACATCGACACCGACACAATTTACTGATTTCGAGCACTAGCTTATCTTTTCCACTTATGCCTGCAGATGTATAATTGTTGCATGAATATTTTTTCTTTTAACACAAGTTGTATGACTATTTTTGCTCTTTTTTTCGTTTTTTGACAAAACTAGCGCTGGAGTTCTTGGAGCAGTGTTCAGGTCAGAAGGAAGACTCAACTGTTGATCTGACCTCTATCAGTGGGATAAAAAACCATACAGATGACAAGGTTGAGCACGTACATGTTCTAGTTACTGCTGGATCATTGGTTCCCAGCCTTGTAAAATGTTTACTTTTCCGGCTGGACAAGTTAATAACACATGGCAACGGTTAGTTTTCTCTGTCCCATTCGTGTTTCGTTAAGTTGCTTTGTTTCATAAGCACTTTATAATTGTGTATGCGTTTTGTTAGCTTTTGGGTTGTTGAATTGTCATTACTGAGTAATCAATTTGGTTAACTTGCAATTGTACCCACAAAAAGTTCCTTAGAAACTGAGCATCCATTGCAAGAACATGTGCTTACACAATGAACTAGAGTGGACATGGGCCTCAAAGCACAACAACAAAGCACAATCCACCACTCGTTGTTTCTAAATCAAATAACCAATAGTAAATATTGGAACTTGGTTAGAAGATATGTGGCATCTATAGGTTGCTCTTTTGAGAGTATCACATTCTTTCTCATTGGAGGAATTACAAAATTTACACATCCTCTTTCAGATTGTACTTATTTTGACTGATTTATCAATTTGTGTATAAATAATGTGTTATGCATGTCTCCAAAGTAGAATTTTTGTTTTCATTAGAAGTGTTTGTGAAGTTTCCCCCCTTTATAGTGGATAACGTGACTGGTAGGGTTTGAATGTGTAACAACTAAGTGGTACAAGCAATGTCTTAATTGTCAGATACTTTTCATACCTGTATGTTTTAGCATCTTATATGAGTTTCAACGTTTTACTGATGTTTTAAGATATTGACTTGGTAATTCCTTTTTATTTACACTAATAACACGCACACGCACACACACACATGCATGTTGCGTGTGTCTTATCTTTATTGTGAACTTAATTGATCAGTGATACAGTCTTAGGGAATCTCATATGGCTTCCTAGGAGGAAGCTTTTTGTTCTGGCATTGTGTACCAATCAGTCTGTTTGCTTTTGTTCTTTTACTTTCATCTTCATAGTAATATTCTGTTGTCTAGTTGTAGAACCAAGTGGAGTTTCCATTATAACTCTTTGGAAGGTCAAATAACTAGAATGGGTACCTTTTTACAAAGAACCAGAAATTAGTAGAGGAGAGGATCAATATGAGAGGATCTAATTTGGGTGAAACGTTGTGATTGAAAGAAAGAGCTGATAAGAATTTGTTTGGTATTTGGTTTTCCATTGCTGAAGAAGCACGTGGGACATGTTTACTTTACCTTTCCGTTCCTGTCTGGAATTATTTATGGGGATTTGGATGCAGTTAAAGCAATTTGTTCTTTCTATGATAGAAGCTGCATTTAATCCAGGCAAATTGTTTCACTAGCATGCTAGATAGTATTTCGTTAAAGATCAATTATGTGATGTTATTTTCCTTTATGAAATGCATTTTCATAGTTTTAAGCTATATATTGTGGTACTGACATATGCATCATATTTTTCTAGAGCTTCCAAGTTTTTGTTTTCTTGTATAAGATAGTTTTGATTACTTCCTTTGTGTTTTTGTTTTGGGCATTGACTTTTATGTTATCAAAATGATGGGCCTGATCAACTCTATTCTTCCTTTCAGTCTACAGTTCATGGGAAGTGGGAAAACCTCAATGTTTTCAATGGATCAAGGAAAGATTCAATGCTCTAAATGTCCGTTTTTGTGTAATTGGGGATGGATGGGAAGAGTGTGAAGCTGCTCAGGCCATGAATTGGCCATTTGTCAAGATTGATCTGCGTCCTGAAAGTAGTTACCGGTTTCCAGGTCTCACATTGAGAACTTTAGGCTACTATTTTTCTGTCGTGTATGGGAGTTCTGAATCTGAAGGTGAAAATGAAGATAAGTCGTCTTCTCATGTGTAATCTAGGTTCTGCTATTTCATGGACACGTAAGTTGTGCATAAGCTACAATTTTCATGTTGTGAGGTCATCATGTACATAACCCCTACAGACACGGAAGCTAGAAAAATTGCAATGCATTTTGTTCATTATAGGTCCATAGGTCTCATAATATCACAATCAATTTTAGAGTGACAGATCCTTTGAAAGGACTTTAGATTGTTACCAAACTTTTAACTATCTCCTTGTCGCATAATTATACAGTCTTTTTGCTTCTTTAGTATTCTCATATCTTGATGCAAATGTTTTAAACACCTATTCCATATTATATTATCTCTATTCCATGTTTACCGGTAATGGTCGCACTAAAAGCATTTGCAACTTTAGAAGATATGTTGAAATCAGAAATAAAGCGACAGTGTTGTCTGGTTGAATAGAGATATAGGTGCAGTGGCACCACATTTGGATCCCTGGAAATGGGTCAGATGCATGGACACACTGATGACTGATTGTTTTTTCTCTTTTCCGGTAGCTATCTTTTCACTGCAGGCCACACACAGTTCTCTGGAATGTCGATTATCTCAAAGGACCTGGTTTCTGAGTTCCTGAGGTGAATTTGTGATTGAAAATGTTCACATTTCTTGATTTTCTTTGTCAGAACTGTTGCATATCATGCCTTTTTGCTAAACTTTATCGGTACCCACCGGATTGAATAGTTGATGTCTGATGTAATAGGGTGATGGAGTTTGCCCCCCATCTCTTATCTTTGTTCGAGCTTCTTACCCTATCTACATTAGATTAGAGGATGCATTTGAGCTAAGATTAGATTTTCTGTCTAATTAGGTTCTCGTTTATAATAGTTGATATGACCTAATGAAGGTCTATTTTCTTGGCTCCATCCAAGTTGCAAAAACCTTATCTATAGAAAATGTTGGACCCCAAGTCCTTAGGCAGAGGCGGGTAGCTGCCAAATCTGTGCTTTTTGTCATTTTACTTGCTCATCTCATGGACACGATGCCTTAATAATTTCATTTGAAGTGACCCATCACCATTGATTACCAAATGTTTTCTTCACTAAAAAATACTTAGTGTGCTAACAAATTATACAAACTTTTTGTAATCTCCATGTCAATTCTCGTACGAACAATGGAAGCAAAAGATGCTCTCGATCCACTCTTGAGAAAATCAGTTGTATATGGTATGGCTTGTTTACCCTTATCCTTCCTAAGGAATGAGGACATCTAATTTGCAAGAAGCTCCAAATTTCTAAAACTACTTTTTTTTGTGTGAAAAATATGAGGGTTCCTAATGTTTAGTGAATTATTTATTTATTTATTTTAGGTTTTTGACCTCCAACTTTAGTCCTTCTGATTTTTTATTTTTAAATAATTTGAACCTTTGAGTTTTTTTAATGATAGATTATCGATATTTTTAACATTTTATCTAATGTGTTCGTGCCACCATATAAGTATTTATAAAAATGTTTGTAATAATAACCATAATAACGATGTCTTCATTTTATGATGATGAATATAAGTCTCTCTTTCTCTTTTTCTTATTCATTTAGTAATTCATGAAAATTGTAATGAAAATGAGAGTCAACTAAAAGACCGACAATTCAAATCAAGAAGTCTTGGAATATAGCAACAACCACATGTCATCCCAATAAAAAAAATGAATTTCATTATACCCTTCAAGTTCAAGGGAGAGGTTTATAGTTCTTACCTCATGATGATTCATATACCATGTCATGATGACCTGGATACGAATTCCTTCCTATAAGTCAGAGTTGATTTTCCTTCGTATATAAACATAATGCACAAAGAATTATATGTATCATTAGATTATTAGTTAAAATGAATAGTTTTGTTATTGGATTATGTAAGAAACTTTATTCTATAATTCACTAAGTTTTAAGAACCTTACAAAAACATTCATTTTTCCACCTATCACATGAAAAAAAGTATATAAAATGATGCAAATCAAAATCTCATCGAAAAAGAAAAAAACTAAATATAAGAGTAATAAAACTTTTAATGGAATGAGACTTTTTATGAAAACTGATGGGCGTCGAATCCATCAAAAATAAATACAACTTATCAGTACCTACCAAAAATTACAAATAGTGGTAAGAGTTTGATCCACAAAGAATGGGTAAACTTAAAACAAAATAAAATATCAGAATTAAATACTTAGGTGAATAAGGGGGGTTATCTAAAGTTAAAAAATTAGAAAATAAATAAAACAGATAACTGTCTTGGCCAAGAATGAAATTTTTGGTCAAGAGATCAAGAAGAAAATATCAAATATGAGAGAAATTCTTAGTAGAGGCTTGGCAAACAATGAGATGTGAGTTGCAATCATGGACGCATGAGTATTCATCTTTAATCTACAAAGTTGCTATAGGATCAAGGTACATTTATGACCCCTGCTTCCTTCTTGTATCAACGGCACCTCAGGTACGCTTAGAAATGATGTCTAACTAACTAGCACCTTACTGGTTAAAGGGTTTGCTGAGTTGGCTGATGATTGATTAGGGGAAGACAACTCCAAATCTAGTATCCTCGGGCGTCAGTCGGGATTGAATCTGATTAACCTTTCACCCTACCGTTTCGTTGTCCTCTTGGTCAATAATCCATGACCAAGAAGAATGATTGTTGCATTATCTATTCAACTCTAGATTAGCTAGATCTAAAATCAATCAGAAAACACGTTAAGATTATAACGAGATTAGTTAAATGTAGATTTAAAGATTAATAAGATCAGTTAGGTCTCATGCAAGCTCATACTCATGTTTTAAATGCCTCTAATAAGAACAAGAAAGATTAGTTAGAGAAAGACAAGAAAAATAAAGAAAACGATAGAACTATTAAATATAAAATTCCTGCGTCTTCAAGGTTGAAGGCGACAGGAGAAACAAGTTCAAAACTAGAGAAAAGAGAAGAAGAGAGGCTGTCGGACCCCCCTTTTTAGGGAAAGTAAGGGAGAGTATTTATAGTGTTCTTTCTCCCTTAAAATCCTCTAACAAATCCTAGTTTAAAAATTATAATTTGAATCTAAATTTAAATTCTAAATTACCAACCAAATCAAATCAAATAACAAATACCTCAAAATTTGATTCCGTGATTTAAATTGAAATTCAAAGCTATGTCCAGCCGCGCCTTCTAGAAGCAATCTTGCAAACACCCTTCTTCAGCCAAGTGGCCCAAGCCCAAGCTCACTGCTTTGTTTTCTCAAGCCCAGCTTCAGTGAGGAGACTCCTTGGTAGCATGTCCTTTTGCTCTTTTGGTCCACTTCTTTAAAATTGAGTCTGTCTTGGTCAAGAAACCAACCAAGAAACCTTCTGCTCCATACTTGCCAAGAGTTGGACTCAATCTTCTCCTCTTTCATGCTCCCTACCTTTCCAAAGTTGTTTCCTACAATAATCGAATGATTCACATCAAAATCAATAGCATACTATTCGAAATTGCAAGAGAACTAGTGGTAAAAATCACTACAATTAAGGCTCAATAAAAAACCGTAAAAGTTTAGACCTGAAGCGGATAGTATTATTCTATTGAAAAAGATCGGTGTACTTTCATTTTATTAACCGTAAAAAATCGGTAAAAGTAAAGGGCCAACAAATAGTGTCAAAAATACAATCATTGAGAGGACTTTTTGTAGAATAAACAAGTATTTACTCAAAAAAGAAAATAGAGTAAAGAAAGAAAAATGCAAGAATATCCGATATGGATCTAGACTCTAGTTAGCATGTGGAGAAAAGCCAATACAAGAAGGTGGAAGGTGGTCCCTTTAGAGAGTGTATGTAGGGTTGGCAATGGAGCGGGTATGGAGCGGGTAAGGCACTATCCATACCCGCACTCGCAAATTTGCGGGTAATCCATACCCGCACCCGCGCGGAGCGGGTAAGAGAAGATAAATTGTACCCGCGGATTACCAGCGGATACCCGCGAATACCCGCAAATTTCTTAAAATTAAATTTTCAAATAATAGATTTTCAAACACCCTTTTGAAGTCATTTAAATTTATGGTTTGTATTATACTTTGGATTGGAAAATAGTTGAAAAATTACTTTAGTGGATATGTAAACTTTAATTTGACTAAGGGATTTACTAAGGTTTACAAAATTTATGATATGTATATATATTTTGCGGGTATCCATACCCGCATTTTGCGGGTATTGGAGCGGGTAAGCACTATCCATACCCGCACTTTGCGGGTGCGGTGTGCGGGTGCGGGTAAATCCATACCCGCAAAATACCCATAAATTGCAGGTAATACCCACCCGCAATTGCTGGTATCCGGCGGATATCCATGTCCGCGGGTGGAATTTGCCAACCCTAAGTGTATGGTTGTATGCTTCATCTTTTATGGTTTTGTTTGTACGCAACGTTTCTCCGAACTCAACAGCCACCAACCCTAACCTGCCCATACTTTGTCTTAACCCTTTTCAATGTTTCTTCAACTCAAAAACTTTTGGAAGATTTCTAGTGTAAGTGCATTATAATTTAGATTCTACCTTTCTTTTGGGTTATAGTCATTTATACACGTCATTCGTTGATGTAAATAGCTCGACGTTCTGACCTTTTAAGGGTCTGTTTGGCGTTCCGGTTTGGTGGGAAAAAGTTCTGTGAGTAAAAGTTGGGTGGGAAAATGACTTTTGGGAAACGGAGTGTGCTGTTTGGTAAAAAAAATTAAAAGTGTTGTGAGATACCTGAGGTGTTTGATAAAATGACCATAAATGGCATAAAACTCATTTTTAAAAAATTAATAAAAATAGGAAAAGTGGATCTAGAATTACTTATTTTGAGATAGAGATTTTATTGTGGTAGTTTTTAATTTATTTTGTTCATTATATGAAGTAAACAAATGAAATGAAGATGAAAAAAAAAAAGGAAGAGAGAGAAGGCCAAATGGTACTCCATTTTCGGAATGGAGCAAAATCTAAACCCCTGTTTTTTTCGTTTGGCCACCCAAAAATGCACTTTTTTTATTTGTTGATTCTTGTCATTTCATTCCGGGAATGCTGGGTTGGGTACCCAACCCAGACTCCCAAACAGGCACTAAATAAAAGATCGTTGGTTCGATTATTATATACAAAGTAGTTATTTGTTAGAAGCAATTAGTGAACTTAGAAAAAAGAAAAAACGAGCGTAGGTACGTATATGTATTAAAACATGGTAATCATTTGAAAAATGAAGCAGAGCACAAGACTTGTAATGTCAAGCTACTCCACAAAGGCTGATATGTCACCAAAGTAGAAATGATAGTACTACACAAAGGCTGAGTTGACTGATTGGAACAATCAACTGAAATCTCATGGCTAGTCATGCATTACTTCGTTGATATAGTTTTTGTCTTTTTTATCAATATGAAGAATCAAATTTATTACGATCATTTCTTTGATGGTTGTGTATTGGAGTATATTTTTTAAAAATAGTAATTTAAAAAAGAGGGAGTATATTTTATTGGTCCCTTTTTTTTTGGGGGGGGGGGGGGGGGGGGGGGGGGGGGGTTGCTTGGGTTGTTTAGGCTCATCAAAAGTTAGGTTTTATTTTTGGTTTGGTGAGATTAGTAAGAGTTGTGGGCCGAATTGGGTTGACCCATTTGGTTGTTGGGTTTGAATGTTGTTTCATAATGAATTTTAAAGGTTTCCGAACTTCTTTTGGATAATGATTTAGTCAATTACGGAACAGAAGGGATTTAGAAAATATCGGAATGAACAAAATCAAACTTCAAAATTTTAATTTTCTACCGAAATAACCGTTGAACACCCCTAAAACCAGGGCACTAATTGCATGCAAAAGTGAATACGATGGAACGAGAAGCCGCATCTTTAAGTACTGTTGTCCGCCAATTAGATTTTAATTCGAAATCGATCTATACCAAACTCAAAATAAGTAAATACGAAGCAAGTAAAATGATCAGTTAATTCGAATAGGACCTGAACTTATAAATTTACGCTCTTAATATAAGTATAGATTTAACTCATTTTGATTCAATAAAAACTCAATATGATTCTGAAGATAAAAAAAAATAAAAAGAACTATTAAAAAATTTATAAAATATTTTAATTTTCATATAATTTAAAAGCTTATAATATAAAATTCTTCTAAAAATTGCAATTTTAACATTTACAATATATTAATAAACTTAAATAAAACAGTGAAAGTAATTAATAAAAAAACCTACTCCATCACTAATAGTTTAAAATCATATATAAAAGATTATAATAGTTTAAAAATATATATTTTAGGCCTTGATGTCAAAGTTAATGTTTGTGTGGCGAGGTCAATGCCAATATAGCATGGTCAATATTGATGTGCCATGTCAATGATTTTCACTCTCATATCATTAATGCTCATATATTTTAATAGATCGTACATGTCATGTTAATAAATGTGTCATATCATTTGATAATGTGACCACTAATATATCGTCTCATCATGGCAAATGAACGACAAATATGATTTATATTTTTTTATAAATGGTTTTAAACATTTACGGCCTAACTATTTTTTTTCCCGATTCGATGGCCGAACTATTAAGTGGAAATTTTACTAGTGGTGAGAAAGGAGGTTGCAGCTGGATATGCTAGGCTCAGGTACACGCAATGTTTTACACCCAACAGTTGAGTGAGAGAAACTATGAGGCCCACCAGGGAGCTTTGCTAGGCTTGACCCTTGACATGGATCTGCCACCAACATAAATGGAACTTAACCACCAGTCTTTAGCCATAAGAAAGAAAGCAGAAATAAAGAGGGAATTAATTACATCTAACTTCGGAAAAGAAAACAAAATATTAGTAAAAAATAAAAACTAAAAAATTATCATCTAGGTTTTATTTTGTAACGAATTTAGTCTCTAAAATGTTTTTTTTTATTGTTTAATCCGGAGTATTAAATTTGACAAGTTACATTTTTTTGAATAGAAAAATTAGAACTACTATTTAAATTAAATTTAGGAGTTCGCATCAAACCAAGTGAATAGAAAATAAGTGAAATGCAACTACCACAAACAATCTAAATTGATACTCCCTCCGATTTTCATTAAATGTCGTTTGGAGTTCGGGCACAGAAATTTAAATAATTATTGGTTGGTTGTTTTTGTTAGCAACGTGCCCCTTGGTTCTCTTTTTATCGACAACGGTTTGGGAGCTCAAACCAATGTTTAAATTTGTTGGCTTAAAAGGATAAAAATGTAAAATAAAATGGATAATTGGTTAGGGACTTGTAGAACGACATTCATTTTAAATCAAGGAAAAAAAACCCAAAACAACATTCAATTCTGACGGGAGGGAGTAGTTTTTTGAGACCTTGATATTTTTTCTCAAATTAGAGAGTTTTACAACTCTAATTTATTTTCACTTTTCATTATGTTTTAACATTAAAAAAACTCTAAAAGGTATGACATTAAAGAATTAAGAAAACTTTCTGGACCAAATAGTGATAAAAAAGTAATTGAGGGACTAAATCAGTAATAAAAGAATGCCTATCAGAGGAAATCATAGTTTCCAAAATAATAATACATGAATTTATGGACGTGTAAATTGATGTACAAACGAATCAATTCGTAGTTGGTGTGAATGATAATTACTCCTTTACCCAATACATTCAGAATACTTGTGGCTGGTACCTAAAACCAAATGCCATTATCTCATTTACTTTTAACAAATTCGTACCAAACAAGTGGTCAACTTATTAATTACTTGAATTTTTAATCACATCCATTCAAATTCTATTAAATAGTTCAGATTTTTCTAACATGACTGGTCATATTTTAGGAAAAAATAAAGGAGACAAATCCCATAATTTTACACGACCACTAATTCTATATAGGTTTAATAAAAGACAATTAAAAGTTGTAATAAACAAAAGCTGCGTGATTATTTCCAAAAAAAGAGTATAAATTGAGGTGACAATGACAATAAACCAAAAGAGAAACATCTAAAACCCTGTAGTATAACAAATATTGGAGAGATTTTTTATTTTTCAAACTTAAAATCTTAATTCTCTAGCTTGCACAGGTAAAATAGTCACGATTGGTCTTTACTCTCTGTACACACCACCAATTGACTCTCTTGTTTTTGGGTCTTTAAACACCAATGGCTCATATGAATACAACAATGCATAAGCATTTTAATAACCATTGAGCCTGCATTTTTTGCATAAGGAACCCATCTTCTATAAGTTCCAACTCCAAATTCTATCTCATTTATTAACCTTTTTGTTCATTCATTGCCCACTTACAGCTTCCCATCTATCTCTTTCTTCCCATCTCTCCCTCTCATCTTTATCTGCAAGCTGTTAAATGTATGTGCTTGCCCCACTTCACAGATGTTGTTGTTACTGGATTATTTTTCTTTGCCTCTTCAGTATCTTCAAACACTTTTTTCCTTTTTTTTCTCTGACCTTTCCACCTTTCCTCCTTGCATGCTTTCAAACATAAATATGTAGGTTTTACTCAGTTGGGTGTTCTTAATTATGCACTTTTCTTAATCAAATCTTAATTCCACTTCATTTTGGCACTTAAAGTTTGCAGCTTTTATGATAACCTGTTATTTTTTGTATACTTAAACATGTCTAATTCTGAGGATTTTTACTTGTGTGTGTAACAGGGGTGGTGAGGATGGGGGAAAGGGCTTTTCTTTCTGAGGCTGCAAGATTCTAGTACATAGGAAAAAGAAAGATTTAAGATTTGGGTGATTTTATTATAATGCCAGTTCCTCTTGCACCTTATCCAACACCTCCAGCACCATATACACCACCACCTGCCAATGGTACTTTCCAAAATCCAGGCAATTTCATTTTTTTGTTTGGTTCCTTTTTTGGATGGAAAGACAAACATGAAAGGATATACGATGTAATGACCATGGGACATTTTTCTTCTGCAATTTTCTGCAGTTTCTTGATCTAAGAATTAGATGTAGTATACTAGGTAACATGTTTTACCATAAATGGTTTTTACTCACATGTGTTGTTACTAAAAAGATAACTCCTGAAACTATGCCGAATTCTGTTTTGCATCTGCTATATTCTGTATTGGATTTTGTTTTGATTGATTGGTTGATATTTCTAATACAGTTCATGAATTGATTATGTGGTAATTAGGGGCTCAAAGCCAGCTTGTCTGTTCTGGATGTCGAAACCTTTTACTGTATCCTGTCGGAGCAACCTCGGTTTGCTGTGCTGTTTGCAATGCAGTCACTGCAGTGCCACCTCCCGGTATGAGCAACCTCGGTATCCTTTTTGTTCTTGTCAATGTTTGTATCTTCAAAATTGTGCTGACACTGACAAGAGAAAACCAGAATCTGTGATTAACATAACATTGAACTGTTCATGACAAAGAAATGACTGGATGTGTTTGCACTTTGAACAGGCACAGAAATGGCCCAGTTGGTTTGCGGAGGTTGCCACACTTTGCTCATGTACATCCGCGGAGCCACGAGCGTTCAATGTTCGTGTTGTCACACTGTTAACTTAGCCTTGGAAGGTACGAAAAAATGTCCAATGACAAAGACCTTATTGTAAGAACAGTACAGTCGTTTTTAGTACTACACAGTCTCTTAACCTGAAAATTTTGCACAAAAATGTTTTACCGCAGCAAATCAAGTGGCGCACGTAAATTGTGGCAACTGCAGGATGCTACTGATGTACCAATATGGCGCGAGATCTGTGAAATGTGCTGTTTGCAATTTTGTGACTTCTGTTGGGGTGAGACTTCAATCTCTTCTATTGTGCAGAAGTTTCAAGAATTGAACCTCATTAGCACTTTGTTCTTGTTTTTTTTTTTCTGAAATTAAGCTCAATATAATATAGCCTTTTAAAACTTTAGTACTACTGGAATTATGCAGGCCACAGCAAGCACTGCAGAACAGAAGTTCAGCACCTGAAAATTTGTTGACATGCCTAAAGTTGATCATCGCAGACTATATTTACTGCAAAATATGGTTTTGCATATTACAACATCTCGGACACAGACGACGACCCGGATCATTCAGTGAAGCAGAGGAAATCCCGTCTACTCATCACATGTATAGAGCTTTTTTCTCTCCTTTTCTTGCTCTGAGGACCATCTCAATTTTATGAATAAACAGTTTTGTTGCTTTCTTCTTTTTTGTTGGGAGGGTTTTTGATTGGATTGAATGTAATTGGAATATTAACTAATGTTGTATGAGAATAAGAAATTTAGAGTGTGAGCTGAAATAAATGTTTGGAGAAGAAGTACAGGGAGAAAGATTTGGTTACTTTCTTCCTGCTGTTCTTGAAAATGTCTGTATTGGTATGAAAAATAGATGCGATCCATGAAAAACTACAAATAAATTGGAATAGGGGACCAAATAGATATTTCCATCAGAAAGCTTACCTATTATGAAAAATGTCTCTTTCCTGCAGGGATCACTCTCATGTTTTTGTGGCTAATGTGGACCTTAAGTGAGGCTGACATTACTATTTTCTGTATGTTTATGTATTATGTTATTCTTCTTTTCTTTCTTTAACAGTGGAAAGTTTGATTTTATTAGTAAAATTGGCCAAGAAAACTAATCCTAAAAGCTACGTTGTTTCAAGTGGTACTTTCTATTTTGTGGCTCTAGAATCTATTTAATTTCCCGTGTCCAAAAGTCAGGATTAGCCGACACTTTTTTGAAACGGAAACAATGATCCTATCCTAATCCTAATCCTAATCCTAATCCTAATCCTAGAGCATCAATTTATAAAAATCACTGTTACAGATATGGATCTATATTAATCTCTTCCACATCTTGCATTTCATCAAATCTTAGAGGATAATAATTCGCCATTGAACCTCTTCCATATCTCATCTCTCTATGTCCCACAGGATTTGATTTATCGGAAAAAAAACTACTAATTAGGTAAAGCATGCGCACATTTTAAGTCGTGCACATTCATATTTGGTAATTAATCATTAATTTGGTAGTATATGATGATGAAGTTATAAACGAAATCTAGTTTTTCGTTTTCTCTACCATTTCGATTTCTTTTAAAACTAATCTCGTTCGAATATGATTAAATTTTGACCCATTATAATTATTTTTTATTTTCTATACTCGAACTCGAGAATTGACGGAGGGTGAGGGACAAGCTATATCGCGGACTGATCTGTTCAGTTTACGGGAAAGAAAGAAAACAAGTTAGATATATAATGTTGATCTGGTAGCAGACCAAATTATTTGAGATTTGGGTCCTATTGTTTGCAAGTGGTTGTACCAAAAGATGGCAGATATGGCAGAGATGAGTTTTTTGCTTTTGTTATGTAATGCAAAGGGTCCATACTCCATCAGCCTCCTCGTCAACAAACGTGCCGCTTGCCGCATACATGCCGTGAGTTGGTGTGGCAACAAGTTTCGTTTCATCTAATCTTCACGTCAAATTATGTCCGTACAACTTTCCCTTTTAGTGAATCCTACCAATAACAGGAATTCCAATGATGAAAATTAGGTTGGTTGAATTGGTTTTCACACTAATCTGCTAGGTTTTGTTGTTGTCATGTCAAGTTGTAAAAGGAAGTGGGCTGGTGGTGCATTATATATGCTTATTGAACACGAGAGAATTTAAGTACTACTATTACTTGTTGAAAACGGGTCCATTACCGGTTTACGGATCTACTTACCGTTACCATCGGAGATTATGTTACAATCTCACCACTTATGTAAGTGAGATGACACTTGGAATAGTGAGGTTCACAATTTGATATGGGGGAAAACTATAGGCAAAAGAATGCAATCAAAATGGATAAAGTTCATTATATTGCAGTGAATGTGCTAAACAGTATCAAATACAATGCTTACTGATTAACTAAATCGAGACGGGAGAACCATAATGAAAAAACTACAAGGACGCAAATCGACACAAGTAACGTCCCACATTCCTGATTCCTCACTCATCAAGCATGGCCAATTCCAATGCGTAGTCGTCCCTGTCCTGTAAACATTGAAGCATTCAAAAGTTAGATAACCTTCTCTTTTCCACTGTTTTCCTTCACTTGTTTCAACTAGTAGTAGCAACTTTCGGGAACTCAGAACTTACTATTGGTCCTCGGGCAAAATATCTTCCGAACTGAAGCCAGTACACCTGCACGTAAACATCACATTTTTTACTACTCAGTATAAGCAAACAGGAATTCAAGTACCTAAGTAATTCCATAGATTTTTTACAGTTTATCTAATATGGATTCATATACTCCTTGCTTGTCTTTAAATGATGAGTAAAAGAATGTACAAGCATTCTGCATTTGTTAGAAATTCCCATTGCACGAAATGTCTATCAAAGCAAGAAATTCAAAGTTTGCATGCTACCTCATCCTCATCTTGTGTTTCTACTTCAAGATCAGAAGTTGGGAAACCCACACAAAGAAGTGCATAACCCTGCAATTGAAGAAAATTACAAATGAATTATAAATTCTTCCAATAAACTAAAGATGGATTATCAGCGCAGCATTGCAGATATAATGCCAAGCTAAAAACCCTAACATTCAGATCAGAAAAAACCATCACTGTGAAATTATCTGATAGGATAATTCACTGGCTCACATAATGAAATAAAACAGAACTAGATTTGACTCATTTTGACAAACACATCTTCAAGGAAAAAATAAGTAAATTATGAAAGACCTCCACAATACTTATTCATTTATGGAAAATGGAGAAAATAAAAGAGAGAAAGTTCAATTTCAAGGAAACTGTATTATATGCAATCTGTAATAGAATTTAGTACAGGAAAACAACATCAGCATCAAGGCAATTTTCAAAACACAGGTTGCTAACCATAGATCAATTGTCTACTTCTCCATAATAAAGGCAATATATGAAGCGCTTCATTGAAAAAAGAAACGTGAAACAAAGTTATGCACATACCTGTGCCTTCAATTCAGCTGATATCCCAAGTGCTTCTGGCTGTCTAAGTTCTCCAGATTTTATACGTACAGCGCAGCTAGTGCAACAACCTATCAGCAAGAAAACTTTTCACAATAAAAAACATTATTAAAAATAGCATGGCTCCTAACATTGTTTTCCTCAATTACACCGTCATCATTAATAAAATTCATTGAGGAACAGAGACATGGAAACTCACATTTTTTTATAAATTGAAGTGATGGGAATAATCCATACCAACATTCCAGTATGCTATTAGTAAACCATGAAGACATTCAAAATGAATCACTATGAGGAAGGAAATGGGAAGAGAGCAAAAAACTATCAGCAGCCAGAAATATAGGGTCTAAATTCAATTTATCTTGTTTCTTCCCGCCCCTTCTGGAAAAAACTTGGGTAGATCATGATCTACCTACATCATGATCTAGGATGATGACACGTGCCCCAAATAGTGCTAGAATACCACTATTCTTGACACTTTTGGACACGTGTCATCATCCTACATCATGATGTAGGTAGATCATGATCTACCCAAGTTTTACTCCGCCCCTTCTTGCTTCCCTTCCTAACATGCAAAAATTTTAGGCTGAAAACCTTTTAAACTGCTAAAATTGCTGAGCCTTCAAGATAAAGTCAGGTCTCTACCGAATGCATTACAAAGTCGACATTTCAAAATTAAAACTCACACAAGTATGTTCACGGCCTCCACTGATTGATTACAAGGAAACAATCCGCTCGCAACAAATCTGTTTAGCTGAATCCCAGACTTTGCTAGTGGTACCACATTCTATGCAAATCCCCATCCCCATCCCAAAACACTATTTACCTATAATTAAAATCAATCAAAATCTTGCATTCATCAATGTACTATTTTGTGATCTCTTAGATCCTCCCTAGTCCCTCCATTAATGAACCTCAAAACCAACACTCATCAAATGACCACCCACATATTCGTGCCAAATGGGTGACGAAACCAGGGGTGAGCGATAAACAAATGTGCTATTAGCCTATAGTGTAATCTCTTCACAATCATCCAAGTCCTCTCATATGGACTCCTAATGTTTTTAGCTACAATGTCAGGAACCGAGTATAAATAAACTCATAGCATTAGTAAAGAAGAAAAGAGAAAGCAATACCGTGCCTGCAAGCAAAAGGGAGAGAAATGCTCTGCGCTTCAGCTGTGTGCAATATGTACTGGTCCTGCATTTTACCCAATCAAAAATCAAGTCCATCATTCTCTTTTTTTCTTCTTCTAATCCATTTTTACAAGAATTAAAAGTTCTTACACGAAAGCCAGAGACTAACTAGGAAGTTGTTACCTCAGGAACAACGAACTCGTGAACCACTCCTCGTTGTCTGTCGTGAACAGTGACTTTATGCGTCGGAATTGGACCTTCGGAAGAATAGTTGATATTGCTCTCTGCCACTTCCACCAGCTGCGACGTCGTTGTAGGGAGACTTCTTCTCAGCGATTTCGTCTGGTAAGGCAGTCGTTTCGGAGATGGAATATTCCGGCGGAATGCCGGGCTCCGGTGTAGGAAGGAGCAGGAGCTGCATGAAACGATAAGGTCCATCACTTCACTCTTTGCTTTCCTCTCCTCCTCCTCCTTCTTTCCATCGGTTTATTATTACTGTTGATTACTTTTTTTTCTTTCTATTGGTCAATCTCGTGGGGATTGTATACGCCCGTCTCCATGATATCATCGCCTGTGTTCGCAACAGTATCTATACACGTAGCGCTAATGTTCAAATTTTTACCATGGACTCCTAATTTAGTGCATGTATTCGTAATTTTTTTATCCAATGTGAATGGTTAATTTAGTGTTCGTGTTTGTAAAAAAGATTCAATCGTGTCCATATATTTATGAAATTTTATATTTTTTTTATAGTATATATCATTATTCATTCTAATAATTTTTATTAATTTATTTTCTGTATTCGTAAAAGATTTTCAATTAAACCCGAAATCAGGGTCCAAATATGTTTGTAATTTAGAAGCATCTATATCGAAGTACAAAAATATAGCAACATGAATGCAAGTGAAAAATATGATAAGTTCAGGAAAGGAAAAAATTATATCAGGAGAGGATGAAAAAAATTAGTGATAAAATTACAGTACGTTCTAGCTATTTGACGTAAGATAATGGTGAAGGCCTCCCGTCGGTGCGTTCTACCCCATCCTTTTGGGTGACGACATTTCCTTCATTTGTCTGCTATTTTGCTAGTTCTGCAACTTGGCACTGCATGAGAGGCATGAAGCTCCGTCCACCAACACGTGGCAGCCATCGTGGCATGCTCTCCAACATTGTTTTTGGACACAACAAACCGTATAAGAATAATCCCTTACCACTTCCACAGACTTGTAAGTCTTGAAAAATTGGAAAAAAACATTCCAGTGAAGTTATAACAACAATTTCAATCCGTTGAACGCACATAGAGAAAAGGAAAATGCAAGCTGCAAAGGAGAAAATCAGCAACTTTGCAAGTGTTGCTAAGGAGCACTTAATCATCTGCAGAGCGAAAGCTGAAGAAAAGGTGCATTGTAGTATTTGATACTCCAGATCAGAATCATCATATAATCCAGAAATTCAAGAACCATCTTTTATTTAATTATTTGTTTACTGTTGTTTGCAAAAACTTGCAGGCAGAGATGGCAACAGTGAGGACTCATGAAGAGAAACAGATAGCTAAGGAGAGACGGAAAGCTAAGGAGGCTCAAGCCAAGATGGAAATGCACCAGGCCAAAGCCAACCATGCTGCTCAGAAACTAAGTTCAAAGCACCGCCACTACAACCAACACCCGGTGGTGGCCGGAGGAGTTGGAACCTACCCCGGCAGCCATCCTGTCGGTGTCGGAACCGCCGCTCCCATGGCTGGAACCACCGCTCCTACTTACCCCTTAGGTGGTCATGCTACTGGACACAAATATTTGTAGGGTATAAGTAGTCTATGTAGTGCTCGTGTGTGTTGTGTTTCAGTCTATTCCATCCAAGAACAGATTTGTCTCTTTCTGTACCATTCTCACCATCTTAGGTGCGTAAGGATGGCTTTCTATGCATCAAGCTAATGTACAGATAATGTTTTATGACTTGAATAAAGATGAACACTTCCAGATAACTAAAGCTGATACAAAATGTGATGAATGAAATATAGACTGAAAAGTCACATAAGAGTTTAACCTAAACATTCAAATCTCGTAGGATCTGTTCCCAAACAAACCTGTAAAGAGTGCATCTAATTTAGGTGATCAGAATAAGTTCTTCCAACTGGTATCTAATTGGATATGAATTGGATCTTCCAGTAAAAAAGCATATATTAGTACAATTTGGGTGCAGGGTTTTAGAGTTTGTGCGACAACGCACTTCGCAAAAATCTATTCTAGGCCAACATTGAACAAACAGCATGCTTACTCTCTAACAAACGAAACCCAAATCACCCCACCAGCAACTTTTGGTATTCAGATTTACGCCTACACCTGCAAACCTTTGATTTTTTGGATCCATCATACCCATTGTAATCGACCTTGATGCTCAATGCACTGTTGGAATTTCCCATCCTGAGTCAGCACTTGTTTCTTGATTCTAGCTGGTCGAGCATTGTACCTCGCTGCAAATTTTGGCAATGGCTTGTGTGTGTCATCTGCAAATTTTGGCAATGGCTTGTGTGTCTCATCTGCGCTGGATGCTGTCTGTGGTAAAATCTCTTCGATGAATTCATCAGCCACATCTCCGTCTTCATCTACCTTTAGGCGCTTTGCATACCACCTCAATCCCTAAACAGAAAGAAGAATAAGTAAAACGTTCACCAACTTGAGCTCACAGAGAAGAAATTGATGGTAAACATGACGTCAATCAGCAATTGCAGCGTCATGAGTTAAGAGAGAAATAACAATGGTAAACATGACTCTGATCTAGTTCAAATGTATTATGCATACATGACGCTGATCAACTCTGTACTGTCAACCTGTGGAGCTCGGGAAGGAAAAACCAATACTTCAGGGAAGTAAACTTTTTAATAAGTATAGCAGAACGAGTCCCAACCTCTCATAAACATAATGCAAACAAAGTTGCTTCACTTCCCAGAAAAAGAAAACAAACTACAGCAGTATGGTTGCCGAAACATAAGTGGAAGCCTCTCAGGTATTGTAGAGCACTTCCTAAATCAACAAAAGTATGATCCTCCAATTTTAAACTTTAAGACAAAGATATAAGCAAAATAGAAAAGTGAAAAGATTTAGTACTGAACCCTTGTTCTGTGATTTGAGGATCCATCCAAATAATGTATTGCTGACACTCACATTTTTAACTACATTCTTTCAGAAGATGACTCCAACACATGCCACAGGTTTCCATAATCCTTTTACAACAAAGCTTATCAGTCATACTCATACATCTTTGACGATATTCCTTGCTAAATAGAGAAGCTCAGATCCAAGTTAGAAGGATACAAGTGTTAAGAGGTTCACAAACTACCTAACTGAAAATACAAGGATTTTGGAAGAGGAAGGGAGAAGGTATTTGGACTTGTAGGACAAACTGCATTACAATCTCAAACAAGGAAATTATAGATGCATGAAATGATAACTGGGAATTATTAATGCTAACAAAAGGAAATCGTAGAAGGAGACAACGTCTCTCTTTTTCTCTCTCCCTCTTACTGATACTGGGGAATTCAAAATAGTTTTTGTACTATCTTTTAAGTTGAGACTGAAATAATAGTTGTAGTAAAATGAAGCATGCAATTTGAACCCGAAACCACCAGTACCTCTCGACTTCCTCTCCACCTCCATCACATTAATGATATGACAAACGGAAGTTCCAGAACTAGACACAAAAGGATACTCAGATGAGAATTCTAAGCCTATGTATGTTTCATCCATGGTGTTGATTTAAATTTTGAGTTCTTTAATAGAAGTAAAACAAATTGTACAAACTGTAAAAAAAATGGAGACTAGAAAAGGTAGTGATCGTGAGAAATGCGAGATGCAAGAAAATAAACATGATTTTTTTCTTCATATTCTTCCAAACAAGTATAGAATGACTGAAGTGAGGTGAGAAACTACTTATGCCCATGAGTTCTTAAACCATGCTCCATGGGAAGGTTCATATCAGAGATTAACTAGCCCTTTGGTCTCTACCACCTACATAGCAAAAGGTCTCCTAGGATTGGGGCTCCAACAACACACCCCATCCTCCAACATTTCATCATCTCTACCTCGTACGTTTACCATAGTCAAGGAGATGACAATAAACTATAAATGTGAATAACTGAGTAATGTTTCCACAAATCCCTTAGGTATTAAACTCCTGCTTATAACATGGCCTTGTTGTGCTCACTCAACAAAAGGTACAGGTGGAGAACGTTTCTCAAATTTTCTAACCAAAGTATTTTCTCTTTCAAGAGACTAGAGTACCAACTGGCCATTGGTGCCACTCCCAACAACAAAAAATCCTATAACATGCCATACCAGATAAAGGTAGAACTAAACACATAAATAACCAACTTTGGGCAGTGCAATAAACGACAGAACTACTGACTTCCTACTCATCCATCATATAAATGTTTTCCATTGTAACAATTTGAAGATAAAGTCTCTCTCACCTCCCAGTCATCAGATCTGTCAGAAAGATTCCTAATATATGTTGCTGCACGCAATAGATTTCAACATGCAAGAACAATCAATTGCATAAGATAGCATCTGCTAAAACTCTATATCTTGCTGCCATCTTGAAAATCATCTATTAAAACCATAGAGATTATGCAACCTATGGGAGGAAAACACATGCTCAAACCTGTGGGACCAGGTCCATGGTTACAATGAAGCTTGCAGTATCAGGTGGCGTAAAGTAATTTCAAGTGAAAACCGTTTAATTACTTAAATCAGAAATTTCTCTTTGAAGTGAATGAAGTCCCTACTGGACATTGGTGTCTCTCCCAACAACAAATAATCCTCCATACCAGTAAACCAGAGAGCTAAACACATAAATAACGAACTCTTGGACAGTACAATAAATGGAAGAACATTCTGTCAGCATGATTCCTCATTGATTTTGCTACATGCCACGTATTTTAGCATGCAAGAACAATCAATTGTGTAACAAAAATAGCTTCTGCTAGACTGTAAATCTTACCATCATCTTGAACATTATCTATTAAGACCAGAATTTTTGTTGCATCCTATACGAGCATAACAATTAACTCAAATCTTTGGGACCAGGTCCATGGCTACGATGGAGCTTGCAGTATGGGACAGCATAAAGTGATTTCACTAGAGCACCACAAAATGGAGATATTGGATCACCACTTAGTATACACCCTCAGAGAACTAATGAAGAATATTGTGGAAAAAGTTTACAAAACAACCACGAATTACATTAGGCATGGGAACCCTACAGGATAGATATACTAGATTGGCTGTTTAAGTAGAAAACAAGATTGCAACAGCACTGTTTAATAATGCACGGAAAGTATCATTTTCCTCACAAACATACTAGAAAGAAGAGAATCATTTTGCTTACAATTCGTTATAGAAGCACGAGTTGTTTTACTCCAGTCATTTACATAGCATTGAAGCTATGCTTCAAAATACTGAGCATACCAAAGGTCAAAAGGCAAAAGCTATAGCTTCAAACAGACCAAAATTACAAGAATCTGCCCCTTTGTATTCCAGGACATTTAGTGCTATCGATCCTTAGTTCTATAACAAGTTGACAACCATCAAAACCAGACCACGATTTTATTCATTCACTTCATTTACTATCGTGTTAAGTACAACATGAAGAGAAAAGGCCATCTATCCTCACTTCGCAGTTTTACCAAAAAGAAGCAGCGACCATTTCATCAAAACACATAGTTCAACTACAAGTCTATTGAATTGGTAAGTGTTATAAAGAAATGGAGAGACGAACCTGAACGCCGCCATCGCCAGCGGTACAAGGGATGATAACGGGGCCTTGCTGGGGGCGCTCGACTGCAACCTTGACGGGGACGCTGAAGCCTCTACGAGGAAGCCCAGTTTCTTGGAAATTGGAGCGGGGATGGGTTTGGTTGTGGTTATGGTTATGGTGATGCTGATCGTCGTCTTCTTGGTCTCTCACTTCATGGCCGCCATCATCTTTTACAAGCCCAAGAAACCCAGCTATCTTTCTAAAGAATCGCATCGCATAATCAACACAGCAGAATCAGACAAATAATGGATGCAACCGATTCTTTCTAATGAAGAAGGTAAAGTCCAGTGAGGGAGTAGTTCAGGGTTTGAGGGAAAGGAGGAGGAGGAGGGAGATTGGTGTCGTCTCGTCTGATCTTGGTTGCATAAGTGTTCAGTTGTTTTCCTTTGTTTTGTTTCTCCTCGTTGAAATTGGAATTGGAATATAATTTGAGCCATTTTTTATCAGAGTAATTGAAATTGGGAATTAGTATTTCTTTTTTTTCTAATTATCGCGTTTTCTTTAGCCAGTTAAAGAGAAAAGAAGTTTTTTTCCATTTTTATCATTGGAAAAATCAGATTCTTTCATATTATTAAAAAAATTGTTATAAAAAACTCTTTAATTATTGCTACTTTCATACTCTTCATTAGTAACAAAATCATTTATATTTGAAATTGAGAATATTAATTCCTTTTAAGCATCTCGTACAAACAAAAATCTTGTTTTCAATCCAAGAAATTGTAGGGAATATACCGAAAGAACATTTTTCCAGGGAATTATTATTTACACAATCTTTACGTGGGAAGGAGGAACATTATTAGTTTTGTTCCAAAAATAATTGACTAAACTTATTTGTCTCTCAAAATTACTAAATGGAAAAAAGAAATGGTAATCTATTATTATTAATCTAACTCATGTGCAGGGGTGAAAAAGTATCACACCCAAACATTATCTTATTGGTCAAGTGGTAAGAGACTTATTAACGCCCGTACTCAAGATTTCAAGTTTAAGTTTCCAGAATTAAAAAAATTATACTAGAAAAACATTGCCTTGGATAGTAGCACTTCACGTGACTGCAATGGAAGAAATATTGCCACAACTTCACCAGCATTACAAACTACAGGATTTATTACAGATTGATGCAATGAATATCACCATTTCAAGGACAATACTACCAATAAATGAAAAATGCAAAAACACATCTATAGTTGATGCTAACACCTAATGTCATGGCAAAAAACCTTTGGATTGGATGCACATCACCACTTGTAAATCCAGCAACCTCATTACACAGGAAAGCCAATTTGTTTTCAATCAAAAGTGAGGTTTGTAACTAAAATGACACCTGAACAATCCTTCTAGACAAGTGCCAAATAACTAAAATCTTAAAGTAGAAGCAACTTAAACAAAAAAACATTAAATAGTTAATTCCAACTCTACTACTTAGTACTAGATTAGCTTTCGCAACACATCTGTGACCCTAATCATACCAACCAAAATGACAGAAGATCACTGAGCTTTTGCAGTCATATAACAGTCGGTAAGGACACTGAGCTTGTGTTCAGTCTTCTATATACTATTAACTGATAAAAATGATTTCATGTGAAACTCAATCGTGACATGCATAAATTATTGTATAAACCATTAAAGCAACAATGCATAGCAAAAGATACGAGTTCACACCATACATCACAAAAATAGAACAATCTCACCGACGGATCAAAATCCAATAACTCCCAAAGAGTTCATACAGTAATTCAGTAAAATCCAATGTTCATGCCCCCAAAAATTTATAAATTAGAAATAAGCAGCATATCCCAAGATTTTCAACAACCAAGTCTCTTCCCATTAGATAGCCAGGGAACTGTGGTAAAAGAAAGAAGTTCCAAGGAACATGCAACATTCAATAGATAAAAGCTCATTTTCATACAGAAATACCTCCGCTAAAAAGGTGCACAAAATTTCAACCTGCTCTCAGTGCTTTCTTTTATCTTTTGCTTTCATTTGTATCTTCCCGTATAGTCCGAGCCGCAAGGGTCCTAACTTAAGCTCTTTCATACGCTGTTTTCTCTTTTTATTCCTGGATACCTTGGCCCCATCTTGGCCAGAGTCCGAAGCTTCATCTGATTTTTTACTGTCATCCTTCAACTTATTCTTTTTACCATGTGTCTCATCAGTTGATTTTGCTAGCAAGGCTTCCTTAAATTTGTTTGTCTTGCTATGAGGTACCTTCCATTCCTCTTCCCTGTAAGGCGCAATCTTTTTAATTGACACATATTGATTCAGATCCTTCTCATCAAATGCTAATATCTCTGAAGTCTCAAGTCCATATTTATTTGGATTCACTTTAGCATACTTAAACCTGGTCTTCAAGTCTCCAATTGTATCCTCATAATCCAGCTTGTAATACTCCTCCATCATTTCCTCTTTAACTTTCTGCACAAGTGACATTTTACGTTTCCTTTTCCGCTTACTCTCCTCACTTCTATCTTCTTCTTCTTCTTCTTCTTCATCTTCATCATCATCATCATCTGCATTCTCTGTCTCCAGTTTCAAAATCTTTCCCCTTGTAGCCTGAAACCCATCACCAGAATCAAGCACATCCCAGTCCTTAGGAAGCCCAAGCAGCTCATCCTCCTTATCAAAATCTGGCTTCTCGATATCACAATCAACATCACTGTCACTACCAAAGTCTGGATCCACATCCTCCAAATTTTCATACTGCTCATTGAAAGCCTTCTTCATCATCTTGTCATGCTCTTCTGGGCTAAAGTCCTCTTCCAAATCATTGATATCAAGTGGACAAAAATCAATTCCCGCAGCATCCATAACCTTTTTCATTTTCTCCTCCATCTCCTTCTTCTTCAGATTTTTCAAATGCTTCAACTCCTCTTTCCTCTCCTTCTCGGCAAGCTTCATCCTCTCTTCCTTGCTCTTTCTCTGCTCTTTCCTAGCATTCTCCTTCTTCCTTACTGACCCCTCCACTTTCCTAGAGTGACCCATAACCCTGTCCCCTGCATTTTCCTCATACCTAAAATTAAAACCCTCCTCGTACTTCTCCTGCTTCTTGATCTCCTCCTCATCCCTCACCAAATCATCCAAGTTCTCATCCTCAAGAGTACCATCCCTATTCGAAGCTCTCTTATCCTCCCACATCTTATTCTTAAAGTACTCCTTTAAAAACATCTGGCTCTCATCCAACTCCCCCTCATCAAAATACTCCACCAACTTCTTTTCGAACTCCCCATTGTCATCGTCATCACTCTCAGCTACATCATTATTCCTCTCTTTCACTCTTAAGAAACCATTATTGTCATCATCATCATCATCATCATCCTCCGGCACACTCATCACAGCATCCAAAAATTCTTTCTTTAATTCCTCTTGCTCATCATTATACGTTTTCATCCTTTTCTTTTCCTTGTCATCCATTCCCTCATCGTCAAAATCCGGCCCTTCCTCTATCAAGTGCCGCGCAACAACATCCTTCAAAAACACAGCACCCTTCCCTTTCTTCTCTTTCTTTTCAACTACTCGTTCATCATCATTTTCGCTATCATTATCACTATCAGACTGGAAAAGTTTGGCATTCTGGTACAAAGAAGGGTCGCGGTTCCGTACCTTGAGTAAATTCTCGAAGAACCGAGCGTCCTCTTTCTTGGCGTTCCGGTTGGTTATATCAGTATCGGATTCATCGTCAGAAGATTCAGAGTCGTCGAATTCTGAGATTTGGCCTTTCTTTTTGAGCTCTTCGTATCGATGAAGATCCTCCCGCTTCTTGTTGTGCTCGAATCTGCTAGCAAACTCCTTGTTGATTTCAATCTTAGAATCGTCCACGTTGCCAGCGCCGTCGTCTCCTAAAATATCAAACCCCATAGTCTGGTCAGAAGGAAGCCCTAGCTAGCTGCTGGGGAAAGAGGGTAGAGAGCGGATCGGCGTTAGGGTTTCAAGAGTTGAATGAAGAAAATGGCTGCGAGCGATTTTTTTCCAACTGGTCTGTCTTGCACCACTGAGGGTTTTGAAGATATAATAAAAACATTAGTTATATACCCTCATTTCATTTAAATTTAAATAAATACTCCAATCAAAGTTTTTCATCTAAGAACTAGTATTTTATTAGCTATTTTATTTATTTAAATTATTAGTAATTTTTCTAATTTTCAGGTAATATGAATTTAATTAGCAATACTAATATGGAATATGCAAATTAATTATCAGAATTATAATGATAAATTCGTCAAAAATTAGCATTTTAATTACTTCTTTGATACTCCCTATGTTTCTAATTAAACGACGTTTTGAAATACTAAAAATTCGTAAGATAATGATCTTTGATCTTATTTTATTCCACGTTGTTTCATTTTTACTCCTAATTTCCACTCAAATTACCATACCATCAAATTGGGTTGATGCATAAAAAAAATTGTCATTTGCACAAAATATATGCTTCGAAAAAGATAAAATGACAAGTATTATGAACAATAAGAATCCGTAGAAAAGTGACAGTTAATTGGAAACAGAGGGAGTATTAACGAACAGATTAAAAAAGACAAATAATAAGGAACATAGAGAGTAATTATTAGATGTACTCACTAATTTGTCTTAATTAATGCTCCTTTTTTAAGAATTAAGAGTATGTAAATTCTCTCTTTTTAAAAAAGCACCCACATACTCGACAAACACTTTCGAACTCTCTAATTATACTCCCTCCGGTTCTATTTAAATGACTCTTACTATTTGGGCACGCATATTGAAGAAGCCGGATGACTCACTATTTGACCCCAAAAAATTTCATACTTTTTTTCGAACGTACGTTAATCCTTAACTTACGTCCGAGAAAAAATTCGGGGCAAAATTGTCTCAAATAGTGAGTCATTCGGCATCCTTAATATGCGTGCCCAAATAGTAAAAATGTTTAAAGAAAACCAATATATATGATTATTAATCTCTCTCAATTTATTCTCAAGCAATTTTGAAGGAATTAATACCAAAACAAAATAGTCACAATTCATCAACAAATAATTCATAACAACATGTAAGAGATGAGTTACAATCACATCAATATATAAGAATAAAAATATGCATTTTCTCAATCTATATCATCACTGCTATCACCAGTAAGGTTTACTAGTAAGTCCTAAAATACGACGTTATCTCAATAAATCTGGCCTAGAGGGGGTGAATAGGCAAATATAATTTTAACACAAAGAGCTGAAATTAAATGCGGAAATAAAAACACAATGAGTTATAGTGGTTCCAATTCCTCAATGAATTGTACTCCACTACCTAAGAGTTTCACCCTTAGGATTTTGAATAACGACACTTCGTTATTTACCTTGAGTTTTTACGGGTTCAACTCCAACCTTACACCTTGGTTTTTCCAGGATCAACCAATTAACCTTACACTTGGTTTTTAGATGGGTTCAACCACAACCTATTACAATTAAGAAACTTGACAAGAGAATTGTAAAATGGCAACACAAAATTGGTGTACAAATAAACTATGTATGATTCAATAATAACACCAATAAATGAACAATATTACCTCAAGAAGAAAGCATAAACGAACTCAACAAAATGACGCAAGAATGATTTGAAATCCGTGAATAGAAGCTTGCGTAAGAGAATGTTGATTTTGGAGTTTGTAAATGGTATTTAGTATTTGGAAGTTTGTAAGAGCTTTCTTGTTTGTAAAAAATGTTGTCCTTACAAACTCATATTAGATAAGTATTTATAAGAGCCAAAAACTAGCCGTTATGAATTTGAAAAACTAGCCGTTATGTATTTAATACAAAATACTTATTTTCATGTTAAATCTTTTGACATTTTTTCTTAAGGTATTATCGAACATAAATCAAGCGTAACAAGGAATCATACTTACATGTTTAATGTCCTAATGTACACTTGATCTTGAGCTTGCGATAATTGATTCGTTGCTCTTTTGTTGTCTCGATCGCAAACTACAAATATTTTAACTTAAAATTGCGTTAGTATATTAATTAATTTGTGTGTCTAAAATTCATCAAAATAGGATAAATGCCACTTGGGCTAACAATCTCCTCCCCCTTTTTGATGATGACAACCACAAATTAATTTAAAACAATATAAACATACAATTTTAAATTAAAGATCAAAGGAGAAGTATTACTCCCCCTATATCTTTGCCGAAATACTCCCCCTATCGATATGCTACCAATTTGATCATATCAATTTGATTATGGAGTCTCAATGCTCTCCCTACATAAAAGCATTAGTGCACATGGAGCATGGCAAAGTATTGAAAAATTGCTCCCACATATACATTTTTCTCCCCCTTTGTCATTAACAAAAAGGGAAAACAATAACAAAATATTTCTACCAAGTAAATAAGGCAAGGAAAATATTTAAGGAGCAAACATAATTTATAAATTACTTCATAAAAGTAATAGCACAACAATTATCCAATCCAAAAATTATTACTAACCATAAATAATTTATAATTTTTTTTTAATAAAAACGGTAACACAATTTGAAAAATTGAAAATTTGAGTTTTGAAGTGTTTTTGCCGAAGGTTTCATGGTCAGCCTCATGGGTGAGTTCATGCCCATGACCCTACAATTTTATAGGAGAACGAAGAGTTCATGGTCACCCTCATGGGTGATCTCATGCCCATATGACGTTCTTTCCCATCAATTTTGAAGTACGAAATAGTTCATGGGTAGCATCATGGTTTAATACAGCAAACCATCTGCTCAACTATGAGACCAATTTTTCAGCAATTTGAATTTCAAAATGCATTTTTCTTTAATCAAAACTTCAACAAAATACTTTTATACAATTAATCAAAGCCTCATAATCTAATGTAAAATCAATTTCAATCCATTTCTCAATGATCAACCATAAATAAATCATATATATCATATCATATTGCCAAAAATTAGAAAGGAAATGACCGATTTTACCAATACCAAAGCTTTGTGGCCTAAGGTCACATTTTCTTTTTCAAAGTACCGCGAACACCCGCTATTCAATTACCATTTATTTACATGGGGTTTTTGGCACATCTACAAAATAAACTAGTTAGTTTTAGGAACCCAAACACGTTTGGGTCCTTCCTTAGCAAATGCACTATTTTGTGCCCACATTTGTTTTGCATAAACAACACATTTACGAATGTAGTAAAAATATGACAAATCCATTTTTATTGCAATAGCTACATTTATACAAAGGTCTATCATGTGAGTGATTTGAAGAGTTAGCATTGTTACAAGTACTTGCCTTAACAAAAGAAGTTTTAGAATTACTCATGCTAGTAAAATGATTGAATCCAATACCTCTTCTATCACCACTAGTCTTTTGATCATTTAAGCAATCTTGGTGACTTTGTGTACTTTGAATATATTTAGCTAAAGTAGCTTCAAGAACTTTAATCTTTTCATTTAAAATAGCTATTTCTTTATTAGAGTTTGCACACATTTCACAAATAGCATTTTCATTTTTGAGCTTATTACATGCATTCTCAAGTAATTTATTTTCACTAGTTAACCCTTCATTTAGTTCTTCTAGTTCACTAATGTCCTTTTTAAGGTTATCTAGTTCCTTAACAAGTTTAGCATTTCTCATACAAGAGTCTTTATACATTGTGCCTAACTCATTAAAGGCATTTTGCAATTCATCAAAAGAATTTTCATCATCACTAACCGAATCATTGTCGCTTTCTTCTTTAGCCATGAGGCAAAATTTGGTTTCTTCATCGGAGGAGTCATCTTCATTTGCAAAGAAGCATAAGTTGGATATCTCTTCTTCTTCTTCCGATTGAGATTTGTTGCTATTTTCTTCATCTTCATTATCATCCCAAGTTGAAGCTTTTAGAGCTCTTCTAGGATGCCTCCGGGTATCCTTCACATCTTTAGAGCCTATTTTCTCAACTCTCTTCTTCTTATCAAGGTTGGGACATTCACTCTTAACATGTCCTGCTTTTTCACATCCATAACACACAATACGGTCATTCTTAAATTGGTATTTAGAAGAGTTAGGATGTTCATCTTTGATACCTTTGCTTCTTCTCGTCTTTTTGCCAAAAATTCTTGAATTTTCTAGCAAAGAGAGCTATGGACTCAAGATCTTCTTCATCTCCTTGAGCCTTGCTTGTGAAAGCTAAATTGTGATTCCTTACCTTTTCTCCTACCGATTCCTCCATCTTGAGCTTATACTCGAAAACGGTAAGAGAACCAATAATTTGAGAGTAGGTAGGTCTTTTCTCCATTTCATCAAATATGGATGTCTTAGCATTCCATGTGTTAGGAAGAACACTAAGAATTTTTCTTACATCTCCTCATCATTAGGAGCCCATCCAAGATTTCCCATAGCATTGCAAATATTTTGAATTCTAGTGCTTAAATCATAAATAGACTCACCACTCTTCATATTTAATAATTCATACTCACGTTTGAGGGTGTTGAGTCTGACGGTTCTTACTTGAGGAGTGCCTTCATGTGCCGTCTCCAAAGCTAACCAAACATCTCTAGACAATTTGCAAGCACTAACACGATTAAATTCGCTAGGTGAAATTGAACAAAATAAAGCTTACCTTGCCTTGTCTTCACTTTGCTTTCTTGCAATTGATCCGGCTTCCCATTTAGTGAATGGAAGAATTTTTTATGATCCTCTTTCTCCTTCTTTTCTCGATGGTTCCGTGGTAAAAACAAATCCGGTCAAGACACAATCTAGCATTTGTTGATTTTGAACACCAAGAAATGCTAACATCTTTGTTTTCCATTGCAAATAATTGTTTCCATCAAGATAGGGTGGACGGTTGAGTGCAACACCTTCTTTGTGAACATATAGTCCCTCTTGAGCCATTTGATCTTGCACTTGAGGCGATTAAACCTACAAAACAAGTGACCTTGCTTCGCTACCAATTGAAATACGACGTTATCCCAATAAACCCGGCCTAGAGGGGGGGCGAATAGGCAAATATAATTTTAACACAAAGAGCTGAAATTAAATGCGAAAATAAAAACACAAGGAGTTATAGTGGTTCCAATTCCTCAATGAATTGTACTCCACTACCTAAGAGCTTCACCTTTAGGATTTTGAATAACGACACTTCGTTATTTACCTTGAGTTTTTACGAGTTCAACTCCAACCTTACACCTTGGTTTTTCCGGGATCAACCAATTAACCTTACACTTGGTTTTTAGACGGGCTCAACCACAACCTATTACAATTAAGAAACTTGACAAGAGAATTGTAAAATGGCAACACAAAATTGGTGTACAAATAAACTATGTATCAATAAATGAACAATATTACCTCAAGAAGAAAGCATAAACGAACTCGACAAAATGACGCAAGAATGATTTAAAATCCGTGAATAGAAGCTTGCGTAAGAGAATGTTGATTTTGGAGTTTGTAAATGGTGTTTAGTATTTGGAAGTTTGTAAGAGCTTTCTTGTTTGTAAAAAATGTTGTCCTTACAAACTCATATTAGATGAGTATTTATAAGAGCCAACAACTAGCCGTTATGAATTTGAAAAACTAGCCGTTATGTATTTAATACAAAATACTTATTTTCATGTTAAATCTTTTGACATTTTTTCTTGAGGTATTATTGAATATAAATCAAGCGTAACAAGGAATCATACTTACATGTTTAATGTCCTAATGTACACTTGATCTTGAGCTTGTGATAATTGATTCGTTGCTCTTTTGTTGTCTCGATCGCAAACTACAAATACTTTAACTTAAAATTGCGTTAGTATATTAATTAATTTGTGTCTATAATTCATCAAAATAGGATAAATGCCATTTGGGCTAACAAGTCCAAGTTGTTACTGCTGTCTAATTCATACGAGGTAAATTGGCTGTCTCGTGCATTTGCTAAGGAAATGATAGAGGTTCCAGTTTCCATGGTTTATATATCATTCAAAAAGCACTTATTGTGCCTGTCGTGTAGGTCAATAAATGGACTGATAAAGAAATAGAATTCAAAGTTATCTTTGTATTTCCCTTAATTGACCCAAACTTGTTTCTTTCAGATCCTCGCTAGTCGCTATGGTCCTTGGTGCAATTCCAGTCATGAAGCGACTTATCTTTACAGCTGATGCTCCACTTTTCTTTTTTACTGACAGCTGCATTATTCTCGGGTATGCTCAGTAGCTGTTTTTTGTCCTTGTCCTTGCTTGAACCCTTCATGTGAACCTAAGTATATGCTGATTTTATATATACACACGTATTACTTAATACTAATACTGCCTGTTTTTACCAGGGAGGCCATGATTCCTTGCATTTTGTTGCCATTAGGGGGCAACCTTGTTGATGGTAAGTTGATTTCCTAGCTTTTGTTAGTCATCTCTTACTTAAAAATTGTGATCTCCTAGTTTCTTGTAGGATGATGCTAATTATTACAAGTTTGTAATGGTCACGAATGGTTGTAATATAGAATGAAAAAATTGTCTTCTTTCAATACCACTTAAACGCTCGGATGCCTACATCTGTACTTTCTGGTAAGATCATCTTTTAACTGCCGGGGCATTCGTCAATGTATTTTGAAATCACGAAACCAAGTTAAAGCAATCAGAAAAGGTTGTAATCATCTTAAATTCTTGTTGAAAAAAAAAAGGTTTTGTGATCACTTTAAGCACTAAGAAAGTTGTGATGAATCCTAATTATCAGTAGCAGATGAGGGCTACTACATGGCTTCATTTATAGTTGAGGGTAACAATGAGATTTGGACCCTATGTAGTTGTGTCCTCCAATAACTATGAAGGAACGTGTTCTGTTTACTAATCTTCTTTTATGGAGTAAGAAAGATAGTGAATTAATGAAAACTGAAAGTGTCGTGAAGTTCTCACCCACCATGTTACCAGTGTACATTCACTATAAATGAAGCCATGTTATTGTTATTATTTTTTAATTCTCGTAATGGTTGTATTACCAATATTGATATCTCAAAGGCAGAAGAAATGGGAGGGCTGTCCTCAATTTCTTTTCTACCGTTTCTAATCTGTTAATGTTTATTGGCAATCCACAAAATGTGAGGGGGATCTAATTACAGTAAAAAATCGAGCAAAAACGGTAAAAAAATGAACCAAAATGATAAAAATGAGCCAAAATGGTAAAAAAATGAGCCAAAATGATAAAAAATGAGAAAAACGGTAAAAAAACGAGCCAAAACGATAAAAAATAAGAAAAGCGGTAAAAAACGAGCCAGAATGGTGAAAACGAACCTAAATAGTGAAATTTTTTTTAATTATAAAAAAATAAAATAATTTGGTGAATTGGATATCCATTACATACCCAATTGAGTATTGGGTATATTGGGTATGTTAAAACGGGTATGAATTGAGTATTTACACATACCCGTCCATACCCGTTTTAATATTCCCATACCCACTCATACTCGTCGAATTGCCATCCCTAACTCTGACCGTTCTATGTGACTGTGATCCACTGACAGACAAGCTTTTTCCACCGTTCCAATTCATCACAGATTATTTTGCGCAAGTCTTTCATTAGTTATATGTTTATTTTTTAAAGTTCATTTATCGTACCAAAATATACTCTTTTAAACTAATCACTACATTTTATCTTCTATAAAAAAAATACTAGTGTTTAAGAACTAACGAATGTAACTAATACTCACTATTTGTGTCATAAAAAATCCAAAACTTATTACTATTGGAAACTTGCTCGAATAAATACACCCCAAGCAAGAAGCTATAAGCTAATCTGCTGCAAATTTTACATTAAATGTTCCATGCAACTCAATTCAATTTATTCTTTTTTTAAGATAGTAGATGAAATTATTTCAATAACAAGAAAAAAAAGGTAATACTATTTCATGTGAAAGAAACAAACCGAATTGACTTATCGATCCACCTGTTAATAACAGATGACATCCACATCAGACCGTAAATCAATTCGAACCTAAAAAATAAACTTCATCATGCTCTACTCTGGAATCTATGGAGCCAAATATAATAAATTACCTTAAAAGATGAAACTTTAAGAATATTAATTAAAAATGTATATAATATTTTTTTCTCTTTCTGTTTCTTTTTTGTCCATTTTAGATTAGACAAATCTCGCTCGAGAATAATTAAGATAAGAGATAAGTGACTTATAGGAGCAGAGTTAGAATTTTTTTTAGAGGTGAAGTTAAAAACAAAATTAGACTAAATATTTTGGAGAGATCTTATGGTACAGTATCTAATATATATATATATATATATATATTTAAAAACTATTCTAGAAAATTATAAAAGTTAATAAAACATATTTAATTAAAAGTTTTGATTTATTTGTTATTAATATAAAAAACTTAACTTAAATTTTAAACTATATGAAATCCAACTAAACTTTAGGGTAAATTAAAGTAGATGACTAAAACATCTACATATTTAAGAACTATATACTGTTAGAAAGTTAGGGAGGGAAAATATAATCGGTTTGGTAAGTAAAATAAATTGTATTTGAAAAAAACGTAAACTTAAAAAGGATCAAGGAGTATAATCTAATTTTTTTCCCCCTAAAATTTGGATTACGGGTGTACAAGTCTCATGATAATAATTAATATTGATTTTAAGCATTTTTTTATAAATGAATTTAAAATTTAAATTTAAATTCGAGTTCATATAATTAACTTTGGAGTAGGGGAATATATAACACAAATACAATTTGATGGATCACTACATAATATTTAGCATAGATATTTGTAAAGGGTAATAATGGCAGTCATATTATTCAAGCAACATTGAAAATGAAATGCCTTCATGTGCAGATAATTTGAAGAAAAAAGAAATCCTCCCGCCCGCCACTCACCCCTTTCTTCATCATATATATAAATTAATTTTGGAAAAACGGAAACCAAAAATAATAATACAGCAAAACAAAAGGCTGTAAATTGACAGTTTTGGATATAATAAATATTTGATCTCAGATACAACTGAATTTGAATTAACGTATTCAATATTTTCTTATACAAACTGAAAACTATTGTCTTGTATCTAACTTTTGTATTTTCAAGCTGCAAAATGGGTCAGAACCCCATTGCTTCAATACTGGACTGGCCCCACCGTAGGCTAGAGATGAAAGAAATATGTGAGATTCACAAGTATAAATGGAGTTGCAAACATCTTATGGGAATGGGATGTTGCAACTTGGAACTCCAAGAAGACCACGCTAGCGAATGCAGATACCATTAATATCTATCCTGGGGATGTGAGAAATGAATGGCCAATCCACCCCTTTCTCCGCTTGACATCTTTCTGTCAGCAAAGGGCATCCCCTTATATCAAGGTAGGAGAGGGAAGTGGGCAGCTTCTGGTTCTGATTTGGCTGCAGGGATTGGAGTTTATGGCAGTTCCAGATATACAACCACCCGAGAGAGGTGAGGGGTTGAAGCCCGTCGTAGTTTAGAGATTTCAGATTCCGAAGGTTTATGATGCTAAGAGTGGTAAGAGTGGAGGGCAGCAGCATCGTCTTCTCAGGGAAGGATTCTTCCACCTCATCACAACGAACAATTTCAAAAGTTAAGAGGGAAGGAAGCATTTCCAAACCCCACTTGTGCCGTCTTGAGAAAAGTTTCTTGCAATCCCTTACACGTAGTTCTCGTAATTTGGAGTTGGAGCCGCCAAGATGCACACCCGGATTCGTAGGGAAAAACTCAACTTCAGGACATCTTCTAATCTTTAAGATTTCCAAATTGGAGCAGAGACGAAACTCAGGCAACACCTTCAAATTTGAGCACCAACTCAAGTCAAGAGATGCCAAATTGGAGGAGAAATTAAGTGATCGTCCTTTGCAAAAGGATACTAATTTTGGGCAACTCCAGATTCTGAGTTCTTTTAACGTGGGGAAGCATTCTAACGAAAAACACTCAAACTCAAGTTGTTCACATAAAGCAATATCAATTTGAGCTACAGAGGGAAGGTGATTGGGCAGGGCCTTCCTTAGCTTTGGACAAAACTTTATTTCAAACTCTTGGAGGAGAGGAAAAGTAGTCTCACTATCATCACCATCTGAGATCCATTCACACCATTCTTGCATACTTGTAATACTTAAATACCTGAGCTTCTTCATCGAATGTAACTCAAAACCAATGCTTGTGACTCCATCACATGATCGAATGGTAAGTCTCTCCAAAGATGCCAACCGACAAACAGGTGGTAACGACAATATTTTACAATTTTCAATTTTCAGGGATACCATGCATGAGAAAGAAGAGTCTCCCACCCAATCTGCAAATCTTTCACCCCCGTAACCATAAACGAAGAGACTTTTCAAGTCCGTATGAGGGACTAACTTTTCAAGCACTCGTTGTTGATGCAATGAGTAGTTACTGTTATCTTCTCCATGACCCCATTTCAGCTCCAACTCCTCCAGATGTTGCTTACCCCTCAGAATAGCATCCATAGCATCTCCAAGATCCATCACATTTTGAAGACCCTCGACACAAAGTCTTCCTCGTAGATTGTGAAGTCTCTCCAACTCTTTAATATCAGAACTAGACCCCGCCTGTTTCTGTTTTCCCACAACAAACTTGCCTAACTTTTGAAGTTTTGTCAGTTCACCCATGTGTGGTGGCATTTCTTGCAAGCTTGTATCCCTAATATCAAGCAAAAATAAGTTGACTAACTTCCTCATGTTATTAGGGAGCTTGGTGATCGCTTCGCCTTCCCTCACGATTAAAATCTGCAAATTATACAATTTGCAAATAGATTCTGGCAGTTGTTGAATATCTGATGGACAACGAAAACTCAAATATCGTAAATGCTTCAGGGTTCCAATTGAATCTGGTAGCCGAACATATTGGGGTAGATGTAGCACCCTTAAGCTCTTAGGGGCCTTCAATAAATTGAAGAACAATCTCCTAAGAAAAAGGGTTCGCAAAAAGTGTGGCTTGCCAAGAATACATTTCAAATCTTCGATTCCATACTGATTATATGACAAATAACGAGTACGTTGAGTCACCTCAAAGGAATTGACAGCTTCCAGCCTGGAGCAAAATTCTCTTGATACAAGCGTAGCCATATCATTAAGAAGATCGTGCATAGTGAAAAATGTTTTGCCAGAAGCAAGACTTTGTTGCTGAAGAAAAGACCTGGATACAAAATCTTCAAAGTATCTCTCACCTGTCATTTCCATATCATCTTCTCTTCGTGATGAGGCTATAAAACCTTCTGCAACCCATAAAAGGACCAATTCCTCCTTTTCAAATTGGTAATTCTTAGGAAACATTGCACAATAAGCAAAACATTGCTTCAGAGACGATGGGAGATAAAAATAGCTCAATCTAAGAGCCGGAAGAACCTCATCGTTTCTGGAAGTCCAGTTATTGTTGTTCAGTATGTCCTTCCAGCACCCAACACGTCTCTCGTCGCTCAAGATACCTCCTAGTGCTTTTGCAGCTAAAGGTAAGCCATTGCACTTTTTCACCATCTCCCTACCAATATTTTCTAAAGCAGGATATTCATGGTACCTTTTGTTACCAAATGCATGTTTTGCAAACAAAAGCCAACAAATATCTTCGTTTAGTCTTGCCAAACTATGAATCGTAACAGAACCCATGGTGCGCGCCACACTTGAATGGCGTGTTGTGACGATAATTTTACTTCCCTGTTTCACAGACATGAACGGTTTCATCAAAGAATCCCATTCTTCTTGAGTAGCATCCCAAACATCATCTAGAACAAGCAAAACTTTTTTCCCACTAAGCTTCCTCTCTAACTCACAATGCATTTGATTCGCAGTCATTTTATCAATGTCGTTCCCCAACCCAACCTCCTTCATAATATCTCTCGTCACCTGGAAAGCTTTCAACTCTTTCGGAACATAAACCCATGCTCTAACATCAAAGCACTGCTGGACCCAGTCGTCCTTGTAGACCAACTGAGTAAGAGTGGTTTTGCCCATCCCACCCATACCAACTATCAGAACAACATTCATACCAATTCCATCATCAGATCGCAACAGCTCCACTACGCGTTCCTTATCACCATCTCTTCCATAAACATCTGAAGCATCAACCAGAGATGTTGTTGGTGATGAAGCATCCAATTTTAGTGTACTATTTTTCTCCTCCAAACCAAGGGGACCCATCTGATTCACTAGATGTACCAGAGTCTCATGGATCTCTTTCAACCTAGGTTCCATCTCTCCTACACTCATCCCTTTTCTACAAAGATTAAAACAAGGGAGAAATTTGCGAACCTGACCCGTGCAATTTTGAGTCTGCATCTCAGCATCGGCACTGGTCTGGGCACCACCACTTTCGATCTTCAATTTCAGAACTTCATAAGCAACCTCATCCAAGAAATCTTCAGCTCTAAAGGCAGCATCTTTCAGATCGTCGAGCCATTCTCGGACATCACGATCAGTAAACTGCTTCTGCTCCGCATCACCAACAACCTTGTTAACGGTTCTCAAGGTTACTGATCGTCAATCAAATACATAAATTTATAGTGCCTGAAAACGTGTGTGCACAAGAGATAAAGTGTATAGTGGTAGTCAGGGTCGAACACAGGGATTGTGAGAAACTGATTTATGGTCGTGAATGTATTCGGGAGAAGAGCACAAAGGGTAACACTTAGGGGGGGGTTTTACTTGGCCAAACGAGTTGGCCAAGGCAGATTTTGGGAGCTAACAGTTTTTATCTAGGAAAGCAGTATTCGGGGTCCCGAGGTGTCAATTCGGGAGTCCCGAATGATAAAATAAAGCAAGTAAGCAAATAATTCCAGAAATAATAAAACAAATCAGAAACAGATGCAGAAGTATCAACGCAGGCGTGAAATAGATCAAGAGTGAAATAAGCACGAATAATCAGATGGAGGAAGTGTTCTCGGCAAAGGCATTCTGGGTTGCATTCGGGACCAGATCGTCATCAGCTCAAGGGTATTCCATTCGAGATGTCATAGAAATGACATAGGGACCAGATTCCTCGGATATCCCCTACTTTTCTCTTAAGAGAAACTACCCCCCGTTTCCACATATGAGGTAGTCTTGACAGTTTGTCATCCCTCCAGGCACGAATGCGGGAGGGCCATACTCAAACTGCCCATGAAGCTAAGAAAAGACAGATCTAGGGCTAAAGTCCCTCAGTTTGTCAGGCTCGTGACCCAGCCCTAATCAACTACCCAACCTATCTATTCAAGACCACTTTGACACAGTCAAGACTAAACAGATGCCTACTTACTCATGCAATTTTCCTTTCGTATTCATCACATGAATGGCAGCATTTACACAAAATAATTCTCAGTTGATCAGACCTTAAATTAAATCATGCAAAGATATAATTAAACCGATGAATAGTTGAATATAGCATCAAGAATATTTTAAGCACATTAAGGCCTCGAATATGCCCTTACAACCCTTGAATCAGCCTTGCCAAGAACTAGGAATTTAGCTACTCATACTTAAGGATAAACAAATAACGATTAAAGAAAGCATAACAAGTAAATAAATAGATGAAGGGAAGAAAACTTGTTACTAAAATTCCGTTTATAGCTCGGCAGCAATGTTGAAGAAGCTAACAATGGCTAGAGAGAGAAACTAGAGAGAAGTCTAAGCTACTTCTAAATTATGCTAAGTGATTAAAAGCTAGAAAAAGATCCATCTAAACTAATCCTAGATGCCCTTTATATAGTAGAGCCTTAAGCACAAAATATCTTCAGCCTAAAACTAGGGACAAAATGCATTAATTGAAAGCCTAAAAAAGTGGATCCATGCTCCTTAAAGCACAAAGCTGAAAAAGCATAAAGCTGTCTGATTTTTCCAGCTTTGGCAGGTCTGGACTGGGCTCAAGGGTGAACTGGTCAGAGCGGTAGGTATTTGGTGGTCAGTGCAGACTGCAGGAACAGTGTCAGAGGAGGCACATGGAAGCTCTGGCGAGATGACACGTGGAAATGTCATTCTTCGCCCTTCGGGGTCCCGAATGGTGAATCCGATTCGGGACCTTGAACGCTGGTTCGGACTCGGGACCTCGACTCTGGGTCTTGAAGCTCAAAAACTGCACAAAATGGTCCAGAAATGCATCTTTTCACATAAACTCCCATTTTAGGCCTAAATCTGCAATAGTAATGGAAACATGGGTAAATTAGCAGAATCATGCCTTAAAAAGGGGAGAAAATGGAGAGAAAATCATGCATAAAAACATGCTATCAAATAATCCCCACACTGCCCAATGCTCGCCCTCGAGCATTCACAAAATTTAAAACAGTCCCAAAACAGAATAGACACACCAGACAATAGCACAGAGAATAAGCATGCTTGAAAAGATTCGGGACCCCGAATGAAAACAGACTTTGCCTAGATACACCTGCATCAAATCAGAAGGGTAACGACCCTTGAGAAGAGACTTTTCCACATTAGCCTATATACCAGCAGTCCTCACATAGATTCGTGTTTGCGCTCATGCTCATGAACAAGGGTAGGTGTTTAAACACTCAAGTATGCAAAAACGCAGCACAAGACCAAGTTTGCAAGTTAATCCGAGTACATTAGACACATGCATAGGCAATCTAGCAATCAAAAGACTTCGCATCGGGGGTAAGAAGGAGAAGCAAAGAAAATAAATGACAAGGGAAATGGAAGAAGCGTAATGAGAAGAAAAAGTGGAGAAGAAGGGTAGTAAGGAAGTGACATGAGAAGGTGGTTAAACCAACTCGAACCTGGAATGCTCCCTTGGCAAGAAAGAATCGAAATGGTGAGACAATGTTGCTGGAGCGAAAGCTAGACTAGGCTTTTCTTCTTTGAGGGGGGGGTCCTTGCCTTCATTCGGGACCTAGGCTCGGAACCTTGAATGGATGCTGGCTGCTGATTTTCCTCTTCTTGGCTTTCAAGGTTCGGTCTTGCTCTTTTCTCTCTCTCTTTTATTTATATTTGTTCTTTTTTTTTTTTCTTTTTGGAAGAGAGAAAGAGAGATCTGAATTGAGGATCGAGACCTTGTTCTTCGGGGGCTTGATATTCTGATTTCACTTCCCCACACTTGTGTTTTGCTGTGGGTGGGAAGTGATTTTTCGTTCTGGTCTGCCCTTGATTTCTTCGTTTTAGCTTCGAGGTCTTGAATCGGTGCCAACATTCAGGGTCTTGAATTTTTGCGGGATCCCCACACTTTGCCTTTGCTGCTTCATTTGTCTAGTCTAGCCCTCGATGGTGCTCCCAACAACATCACTCACCTGCCAAGAGAAAGATCAAAGAAACTTCAAGTGGTTAGAATTGGAGAGGTCAAGAAGGGATTCGGGGTCAGGAAAAAGAACAGAGCAGAAAAAATGAGAGAGAACAATTCGATGCGAGGTCTTAATCTTTTTGTTGCTTTCCTATGTCTGAATGTGTCTATACCCATGGATATCATGCAAACCCAGCCAGTACCTAGTCATGCATTCACTCAATTAATAAACATAGGTATGAAGGCTCAAATGCTCACAAGGTGTTACTTCGTGACTACTGGTGTCTAGGTCTTGAAGCAGATATAAGGCATAACAGGCAAAGGATATCACATTCGGGACCTTGACTATAGACAGCATTTTTATTCTATGTGCACAAGTCAGGTGTGTGTCCATCATTGGGGTGTTTTCAAAAACTAGGCAGCAAAATAAAGATAAAAATCCGAAAAAATAAAAACTAGAAATTAACACATGCATAAACTTAGGAAAAATAAACTAGAATATAATTATAGTATGCATAATAAATACTAGCAGTTTAAACTCCTCCCCACACTTAGGCAGCGCATTGTCCTCAATGCGGAAGGGAGACAAAAGATAAAGCAGTTTAAAGTGAAAGCAGGAATGGAAATTGTTCAAGAGTGATAGCCAGCCCACGCAGGGGCAAAAGTGATTAAAATTGTTCGGGATCATGGGGGAGGACGAGGACGGCGCATCGCAATCAGCACGTCCGCTTGAGTCTGGATCTCTCGAAGGATTGCAAGATTGGTTTCCAGGATGAGGCGGAGGAGCTGGTTCGTGGTGTCGTCAGCTGGAATGTTGTCGGGCACTCGGGAGTCAACTGCGGGTTTCGGGGCTGGTGAAGTGGTGGCGTTGCTAGACGGAGGCTCGGGAGCAGCAGACGGCTTGGAGAGGTCTGGGTACCTATACTTGCCTTCGATTCGACCCTTGTTACCTGCATGGAAACTCAAGACACCATTAATGACACAGAGAAATTCCATCGCGTCCAAAGATTTGAATCCAAGGATCTTGAAGGAACTCGGGTGTCGATACAGATTGAGCTCCCGAAGTGTCGAAGTGTAAAGCTTTGAGGCCAAGCTGGTGACAACTGATCCAAGAACAGGAGAGCGACCCTGGGGAGCATTGGCGACGTTATGAGTAGCGGTGGCGATCCAGTATCCAAGATTGACCCGTTTCTTGTGGTACATGGCCCAGAGAAAGAACAACTCCGTTTGGGCAAGCTGTCCAGAGGTCCCGAATTTACCCGCGAGGGCAATGGACAGGAAGCGTTGCAGGATGCGGAGCGCCGGGTCTTGAATGCAGTGGGCTTTGGTATTGCGAGAGTCGAAGATGATCTCATCTTGGCCAGAGAGCTCCCGAAGTGCTTTGTGATTGTTGAATTCAGCAGGAACGGTGGTGAGAGCATTTTGATAGGCGGCCTCTTGAGTCCCTTCACGACTGACGAAACCAAGATAAACGTTGAAGTCGTTGAGGGACAGAGGGTGTCATTTACTTGCAAGCCTGAAATTCACACAACCCTTCGCAGACAAATCGGGACCTACCCCACCCTTAGGCTTGAACAGATCAAACTTATACCAAAAACTAGCAAAGAACTCCAAACTGAGTTCCAGATAAGTAGGCTGATCCATATAAAAGAAACTCTCCCACCCGATACCACTGATATACTCCCGAATTCGGGACCCAACACCCATCTTATCATAGAACTCCATATCTAACTTAGGGCATGGGGCTACTCCCTTAAAATTCATCAAATGTACCTTATCCAAGGAAGGTTTATCGTTAAAGATGAAAAGCTCATTGAAAGTTTCAAGGTTAGCCGTTACCAGGTAACTGGGTCGAGAGCCCGGAGCGGAATCGAACTCCTCATCCTCTGTCTCGACGCGCTGGGATTTGCGGGGGGTCTCAGGAGCAGGCGCTTTGCCCTTGGAAGAGGCCGGGGCCTTCCTTTTCTTAGCGGCCGGAGGTTTGGGGGCTTGAGCCTTGGGTGCAGGGGGCTTGGGAGCGTTCTTAGCGGCTCGGGTCTTACCCCTGGCCGGTTTCGGGGGTGGACTGGGAGGTTGGGGTGGGTCGATCTCCCCTTCTCCTTCCTTGGTGACCTCCTCAGTTGGGCCCTCTGGAATGTACTCGGGACCGGGAGCAGTGTGCTCGGGGTCCTGGGCGTCCTGTGCTTCTGGTCGCTCAGTCAGCTCGACCTCCTCTTCACCGTCTTGTCCGTCGTCGTCCTCCTCCTCTCGCTGGTCGTCGGAATCCCACGGGAATTGCTCCTCATTCTCTCTCTCCACCCGCCGGGCTTCCCGGAGGCTAGAACTGGACTGGGGTTCCTCCTCACCGTCGGTGTCGGACGGGATGACGTAGCCGATAGGCTTAACGTCGAGGGGAACGGAGTTGACCGGGCTGGGAGGCATTCTCTTCTTGCTACCGGCGGTGGTGGTTGGTGGGGCACGGCGAACCTTGCCAGATCTGGTCATGTCTGGGAGAGGGATGGTGTGGGGGGCTTCGTCTAGGTTGAGGGTGGTCTCAGAGGATGTGGATCCGAGCCGTTCAGTGGCGGCGGGTGAGTGGTCGGAGGTGATGGTGTGCGGCTGTTTCGGGTTGGAGAGAGGAGTAGGGGTGGGGGTAGAAGAGTGAGAGGAGGGATTTTTGTTGAGGTTAATGCTGGTGTGTGCCATAAGGGAGGGAATAGGGTTTTGTGTTGGGAAAGCAGAGGGAAAGCTGCGTTTTGATTTGATTGGGAGAGCTGAAAAGGGTTTGGTTGGGTAACGGTTGGGTAACGTGGAAGGGTGACGGTTTAGGTGGCGTGGGTGGGTAGGTTGTGGCAGGCGTGGAAACGTGGAGAGAGAGGCGGGAACTGACGCTTCGTCCTCCGTTGTCCACGTGGCGCGATGGGAGAGGGCGCTAAGTGCCATGGGCAGCGTGCGCTTACACCTGTACGGGAATCAGAGAAAGCAAATCAGCTTTTGGGATGTTGGAGAGAGGAGAGATAAGAATAAAATCAGAGGTAATTAAATGGGGGTAATAAAGAAGGGGACAAGGCATTAAATAAAGGAGAGAGGGGAACATAAAAATTAAATGAAAGGGGGATAGGACAACGAAAATGAAATTTTTTTCCTAGGTAACATAAAAAGTGCACATAAAAAATTTGAAAAGTTAGAGTTGACTCGAATAATAGAAGAAACTAAAGAAACCAATGGACAAAAGGAATAAGTCTGGACAAAACTAATTAAAATCACTTAGGGAAGATAAGAAATGGGTTTTGGGAAGATGGAAAAGAGGATGTCGGGTGCAGAAGTAAGAGATAAGAAAATTAAAGGAAGGGGGTTAGAAATCAGGGGCTTGTCCCCACACTTGGCCTTGATTATCGTCCAGGCCTGGACGTCGTGTCCTCATTCGGGAGTGTTGAGTGTTGGGTCCTCGACCCTTGCTTCATCTGCAGTTGAGGGCTTGAATCCCTCATAGAAGGGCTTCAACCGATGACCGTTCACCTTGAATGGCTCCCCGCTGTCCAAATTCTGGATCTCAACAGCACCATGATCAAATACTGCAGTGATTCGGTATGGTCCCGACCATTTGGACTTGAGCTTGCCCGAAAAAATCCGTAGTCTGGAGTTGTAGAGCAAAACTTTCTGCCCAATGGTGAAGTTTTTGACTACGAGGTGCTTGTCGTGCTGGGCTTTGGTCTTGTCCTTGTAGATCATGGAATTCTCATAGGCGTTCCCCCGAAGCTCTTCAAGCTCTTGAATTTGCAAACAGCGTTCCTTTCCCGCTAAGTTCAAGTCCATGTTGACTTTCTTGAGTGCCCAAAAGGCCTTGTGTTCTATTTCGACAGGAAGGTGACACGGCTTGCCATAGACCAACCGATATGGTGTCATGCCATCGGGGTCTTGAATGCGGTGCGGTAGGCCCAAAGCGCGTCCCCTAGCTTGAGACTCCAATCTTTTCGTGACTGATTCACTGTTTTCTCGAGGATGGCCTTGATCTCCCGATTCGAGACCTCAACTTGCCCATTGGTTTGGGGGTGGTAAGCTGTAGACACTCGATGAGTCACTCCATACTTGTTAAGTAGCGAAGCGACTGTTCGATTGCAGAAATGAGTCCCCCGATCGCTGATGAGAGCTCGAGGGGTCCCGAATCGGTTAAAGATGTGTGTTCTGAGAAAATCGGCAACCACCCTTGAATCGTCAGTTTTTGTGGCCTTGGCTTCGATCCATTTGGAGACGTAATCTACTGCAAGCAGAATATACGTATGCCCGAATGAACTCGGGAGCGGTCCCATGAAGTCAATGCCCCAAATATCGAAAATATCGCACGCAATGATGCTGGTCAAGGGCATTTGGTTTCGGGCTCTGATGTTTCCCATGGCTTGGCATCGAGGGCACGTTGCACAAAATAAATAACTGTCCTTGAAGATGGAGGGCCAGTAAAGACCCGCCTCGAGGACTTTGAGTGCGGTTTTCTTTGCAGCAAAATGTCCCCCTTCCGTTGTTGAATGGCAGAACTTGAGGATGGACGGGACCTCGTCTGTGGAGACACAGCGCCTAACGATTTGATCTGAACAATGTTTCCATAGGTAAGGGCTGTCCCAGACATAATACTTGGCTTGTTTGCGGATTCGGTTGTGTTCTGCACTCGAGGCCTCGACTGGAAGCGCACCAGTGGCACAATAGTTAGCTATGTCCGTGAACCAGGGGTACTTTGCCGTGTCAACTAAGCACAAATGCTCATCAGGGAAAGACTCCCGAATGGTTACTTGGGAGTCGTCTTCTTGATGCGGTAGTCGACTCAAATGATCAGCTACGCAATTCTCGGTCCCTTTTTTATCTTTGATGGCTAGGTTGAACTCTTGAAGCAGGAGGATCCAGCGGATAAGTCTAGGTTTTGCGTCTGTCTTCTTGAGCAGGCATCGAAGAGCGGAGTGGTCAGAGTACACTATCACTTCTGTGCCCAGGAGGTACTGCCGAAACTTATCAAGGGCATAGACAATGGCCAGAAGCTCTTTTTCTGTTGTTGTATAGTTTTGTTGGGCGGGATCCAACAACTTGGAGGCATAATAAATAACATAAGTCTCCTTGTCTTTCTTCTGACCCAGAACAGCTCCTAAAGCCTGGTTGCTTGCGTCGCATATGATTTCGAACGGGAGTGTCCAGTCGGGGGCTCGAATGATAGGAGCAGAAATGAGCTTAGCTTTCAGAGTCTCGAATGCCTTCTTGCACTGGTCATCGAATACGAAGTCCACATCCTTGTGTAGTAATTGGCACATTGGCTGGGCAATCTTGGAAAAATCCCGGATGAACCTCCTATAAAAACCTGCATGCCCAAGAAAAGAACGCACGTCTCGAATATTCGAGGGGTAAGGCAAGGTCTTGATAGCTTGAATTTTGGCCTTGTCCACTTCGATACCCTTTCGGGACACGATGTGGCCCAGGATTAGTCCTTGATCGACCATGAAATGACATTTTTCGAAATTAAGAACAAGGTTTGTTTCTATACATCTTTGCAGAATTTTCTTTAAATTCAAGAGGCATTCGGAAAAGGAGTTACCATAGACCGTGAAGTCGTCCATGAATACCTCGATGCATTCTTCTACAAATTCTGAAAAGATGCTGACCATGCACCTCTGGAACGTGGCCGGGGCATTGCATAACCCAAAGGGCATGCGTCTGTAAGCAAAGGTCCCGAAGGGGCACGTGAAGGTGGTTTTCTCCTGGTCTTCAAGGGCTACTGGAATCTGGTGGAATCCCGAATACCCATCTAGGCAGCAATAATGCGTCTTGCCCGCAAGGCGCTCCAGCATCTGATCTATGAAGGGAAGTGGGAAATGGTCTTTTCGGGTGGCTTCGTTCAGGCGTCGATAGTCAATGCACACACGCCATCCATTCTGGATTCGGGAGGGGATTGGCTGACCCTCGGGACCTGGAATGATTGTGATGCCAGTTTTCTTCGGGACCACCTGAACTGGGCTAACCCATGGAGAATCAGAAATGGGGTAAATAACCCCGGCATCGAGCAGCTTCAAGACCTCTTTCTTGACCACCTCCATCAGGGGGGGTTCAAACGCCTTTGAGGCTGTCTCACTGTCTTGGAGTCATCTTCAAGATGTATGCGGTGAGTGCATAAGGATGGTGACAGTCCCTTGATGTCGGCGATTGTCCATCCGATAGCCTTCTTGAAACTCTGGAGGAGGTTTACGAGCTCAGTCTCTTGGTCTGCTTCTAACTTGTTGGAAATTATGACTGGAAGCGACTCTCCCTCCCCGAGGTATGCATACTTCAAGTGTGAGGGCAGTGTTTTGAGTTCGAGGTCTGGGGCTTGATCCAGAGATGGTGGAACTCGTACATGATCTGCGCATTCGGGAGAATCGGTCGGGGGTTCAACCACTAGAGCAGAATTTTCTTCGAGGGCTGCTGCAACTGTGCATAGTTCAGATGGGACCGTGATGGAAGCTGTCATCTCTTGCAGAGATTCGGGGGTGAGACTTCGGTCAATAATCAGTTTCAAGGGCTCGACAGAATTCAGTTCAGCAATTTCCTCCACAAGGGGATCTATTATATCAACAAAGTTGACACTGGAAAATTCGGGAGGGTACTTCATGGAGTCTAGCATGTTGAAACGGATAATTTCCCCGTCGAACTCGAGAGATATCGAGGCCTCATAGCAGTCAATCTTTGCGCGGGCAGTAGCCAAGAAGGGACGTCCCAAGAGCAGATCCGAAGACTTGGTGTTCGTGGGGTTTTCCATGGAGAGAACATAGAAATCTGCTGGGAATAAGAATTCACCAATCTGGACCAGAACATCCGTTACGATTCCTTTGGGATATACTACCGAACGGTCTGCAAGTTGGATCACTAGTGTGGTTTCCTTCAAAGGTCCGAGTCCAAGGCCATTGTAGATGGTCAAAGGCATAACATTAATTCCGGCTCCCAAATCGCACATTGCCTTTCCAATCTCGATAGTCCCGATCTTGCACGGAACCGTGAACATTCCCTGGTCTTTGCACTTGGGTGGAATTTTTCGCTGGATATGGGCGGTCAGATTAGCTCCCACACTGATTCTATTTACCTCCGTGAATTTGTTCTTGTTGGTGCATAGCTGTTTCAAAAACTTAGCATATCGGGGCATGTTTTTGATGGCCTTGAGGAGCGGAATATTGATGACAACCTTGCTAAACATCTCAAAGATGTCCCGATCTTCTTCCTCTTTCTTCTTTTTGACCAACCGTTGAGGGAACGGGGGTTCGAAGACTTTGTTTATGAATTCTTGGGAGAATTCTTTCTCCTCAACGGGCTGCTTCTTCTTACAGCGAGACTTCTTGCTGGAGAAGAAGTGATCTAGGGCTGCGTCGCCAAATCGGGACTTCTTGGGCTGGTCAGTAGGTTGTTCGGGAGGTGGTGGTGCAGTATTATTGACTTCGGGACCAGGAATAACAGTATCGGCTTCGGGGCCTGGGTGGACACTAGAAGGGATCTCGAGGCCACTGCGGAGGTTCATGGCACACGCTTCATGCTTCGGGTTAGGTTCCGTTTGCCCTGGAAATCTCCCTCCATTTTTCACTTCCTTCATTTCGGCCATGAGGGTCCGAATCTGTTTTTCCAGCTCGGCGATTTTCTTTTTGTCGGGGGAAGGGTCCTCATTCGGGGGTGGTGGCATGGTGAAATTCTGGTCCGGGGGAGGCTGCCTCTGGTACTGGTAATTCTGAAAATTGGGCCTGGGCTTGAAGGCCTGCATGTTGAAAGGAGGGGGGTGATTTCCGTATGGGTTTTGTCCATACTGATGGCTAGGTCCGGCCTGCTGGTTGTTGTTCCATCCATAGTTAGGTTGCTTCCAACCTTGATTGTGGTGTTGGCCATATGGGGCATTGAATCCGCCAGCTGCATTGACTGGAATCTCATCGGGGATGAATGGGCAAGCATCCGTTGGGTGGTCTGAAAATTGACAAATCTGGCAGGCCTTGACTTGGACTGGCTGTCCCGAAGCCATGTTTTGCAACATGCATGTGATGGCTGCAAGTTGATTCTCCATAGCGGCGGAACGGGCGTCTTGAACGCTAGTGGAGTTGTTGAGCTGGAGGTTGTTCTTGGCCATGAGTTCGATGGTGGCCTTGGCAGCAGCTGGAGTGAGTCTAGTGATGGATCCATTAGCGGCAGCGTTCAACAAGGCCTTGTCCCGACCGTTGAGTCCTTCACAGAAATACTGCATGAGGGCATGTTCGGACAGATTATGCGAGGGGCATAGGGCTTGCATCTTCTTAAACCGCTCATAGTATTGCTCAAGGTCTTCCGAATCCTTTTGGAGGATGGATACAAGCTGCTTTCGGGTCACCATTGCTATGGACACGGGGTAGTATTTATCCGTGAAAGCCTTAGACATCTCGGCCCATGAATTGATAGATTGCGGCTGCAAATCATAAAACCAGTCAAGAGCGTCGTCCTTGAGGGACCACATAAAGGCACGAAGCTTGGCATGCTCAACCGAAACGTTGTGAGGCTTCATGGCGTCGCAAATGGAGTGTAGCTGCTGTAGGTGGCGGTGTGGATTCTCCTTGGCCAGCCCTCGAAAGAGTGGCAGATGATGCATGGTTGCAGACTTGAGTTCCCAGTCATTCGGGACTGCTGGCCAGACAATGCAACTGGTTGGGGCTTCGGGAGCGGCATTGAAATCATCGATGGTCTGGATTGGTGGGGGGTGCAGGTTAACAGCATTCCCTTCGGGACCGGGATTATCCATATCAGGTCTTTCTGGGTAGACCGGGGGTAGGTTTTCGGGGTCTGGACTACCTTCCAGGTTAAAAAGACGTTCGAGGTCCCGAACACAAGGGTTGGAGTCTCCTCGTGCTAGTCGTCGAAGTCCTCTTTCGGTTCGTCCAAGCTCGTGATCAAGGGGCAGTAATTCGGGTGCAGATCTCCTGGTCATACAAACAAGAAAAATAAATCAGTCTTGAAACAATCCCCGGCAACGGCGCCAATTTGATCGTCAATCAAATACATAAATTTATAGTGCCTGAAAACGTGTGTGCACAAGAGATAAAGTGTACAGTGGTAGTCAGGGTCGAACACAGGGATTGTGAGAAACTGATTTATGGTCGTGAATGTATTCGGGAGAAGAGCACAAAGGGTAACACTTAGGGGGGGGTTTTACTTGGCCAAACGAGTTGGCCAAGGCAGATTTTGGGAGCTAACAGTTTTTATCTAGGAAAGCAGTATTCGGGGTCCCGAGGTGTCAATTCGGGAGTCCCGAATGATAAAATAAAGCAAGTAAGCAAATAATTCCAGAAATAATAAAACAAATCAGAAACAGATGCAGAAGTATCAACGCAGGCGTGAAATAGATCAAGAGTGAAATAAGCACGAATAATCAGATGGAGGAAGTGTTCTCGGCAAAGGCATTCTGGGTTGCATTCGGGACCAGATCGTCATCAGCTCAAGGGTATTCCATTCGAGATGTCATAGAAATGACATAGGGACCAGATTCCTCGGATATCCCCTACTTTTCTCTTAAGAGAAACTACCCCCCGTTTCCACATATGAGGTAGTCTTGACAGTTTGTCATCCCTCCAGGCACGAATGCGGGAGGGCCATACTCAAACTGCCCATGAAGCTAAGAAAAGACAGATCTAGGGCTAAAGTCCCTCAGTTTGTCAGGCTCGTGACCCAGCCCTAATCAACTACCCAACCTATCTATTCAAGACCACTTTGACACAGTCAAGACTAAACAGATGCCTACTTACTCATGCAATTTTCCTTTCGTATTCATCACATGAATGGCAGCATTTACACAAAATAATTCTCAGTTGATCAGACCTTAAATTAAATCATGCAAAGATATAATTAAACCGATGAATAGTTGAATATAGCATCAAGAATATTTTAAGCACATTAAGGCCTCGAATATGCCCTTACAACCCTTGAATCAGCCTTGCCAAGAACTAGGAATTTAGCTACTCATACTTAAGGATAAACAAATAACGATTAAAGAAAGCATAACAAGTAAATAAATAGATGAAGGGAAGAAAACTTGTTACTAAAATTCCGTTTATAGCTCGGCAGCAATGTTGAAGAAGCTAACAATGGCTAGAGAGAGAAACTAGAGAGAAGTCTAAGCTACTTCTAAATTATGCTAAGTGATTAAAAGCTAGAAAAAGATCCATCTAAACTAATCCTAGATGCCCTTTATATAGTAGAGCCTTAAGCACAAAATATCTTCAGCCTAAAACTAGGGACAAAATGCATTAATTGAAAGCCTAAAAAAGTGGATCCATGCTCCTTAAAGCACAAAGCTGAAAAAGCATAAAGCTGTCTGATTTTTCCAGCTTTGGCAGGTCTGGACTGGGCTCAAGGGTGAACTGGTCAGAGCGGTAGGTATTTGGTGGTCAGTGCAGACTGCAGGAACAGTGTCAGAGGAGGCACATGGAAGCTCTGGCGAGATGACACGTGGAAATGTCATTCTTCGCCCTTCGGGGTCCCGAATGGTGAATCCGATTCGGGACCTTGAACGCTGGTTCGGACTCGGGACCTCGACTCTGGGTCTTGAAGCTCAAAAACTGCACAAAATGGTCCAGAAATGCATCTTTTCACATAAACTCCCATTTTAGGCCTAAATCTGCAATAGTAATGGAAACATGGGTAAATTAGCAGAATCATGCCTTAAAAAGGGGAGAAAATGGAGAGAAAATCATGCATAAAAACATGCTATCAGTTACCTTCAACTTCTTCAACTGTCCCTCGTCGATATCATGGCGTCTGAAGAAATCTAGGACATCAGCAGAAACCATCTTTTCAATCAAAGCACTAATGACAGGGGAGAGAATTGCTAAAGCCACCTCGGCCATGGCTAGCTACAAAGGTGGAATTATGAAAGTGTGCAGGAAAACAAGCAGTAGCAAAGGGAAAAGGAAAAATGATTAGAAGCAGACAGAGTAGTGGTGGAGTGGGCGAGACCAAGCAAAGTTTATGGCCAATTTCTTTAGATTTTTCAGCGTTAATTCCCCACAAAGTCGTTTGAAGCTGTCGGTCCTCCTGCTCGTTCATTATATTTGCGGATGGGCCATATAAGATGTCATTATCATCTCATATTTGTGGTTAAATTGTGTTATTAATTATTGTTTCAATTCAATGCTATTGGTTTGTTTCATTTTTTAATTTTTATTTTTTTTCAATATTTTTTACTCTATAGGTATTTATTGTGAAAAAAATATTTATGGTATCATATGAGTATATTTGGCTTAAAACCATCCAAAGTTCCTAAATTTTACGGTTTTGTTCAGTTCATTCAATTTGGTGTCCGACGTGAAGAACGTGTTATGTGGATCCCATATGTCAGTATTTTGTCAAATTTTATAATAAAAAATTATAAAATGAAAAAAAAAATCCACAATTTTCTTTTCTGATTCCTTTCCTTTCCTTTTTTTCCTTTTCTTCTTCTTTTTCTTTTTCCTCAAGAAACAATTATTCTTCAGGGGTAATATTATAAAAACTCCTAAATTATACGAGAAAATCAAAAACCTCCTCTGGACTAAAAAAATTCAAATCGAAATATCTGTACTATTGATCAACGAAATCCAAGCCCTTACTGTTAGTTAAATTAACTTTCTATTAATTTTTACTAATGGTTGCTGGTTGTTGCAAACGGCAACCAAGAACTATTTTTTAAAAAAACTGTTAATAAAATTTAAGTATAAAAGTCATAATTCATTAAAATCATCTTCTTCATCCTACCTCTCTTTCTCTAAAAACTACTACTAACCCATCAAAAAGTCTAATTAGCTTATAGATAAGAAACATCAAATCACATTCTTCATGCCAGCCCATAGAGCATCATATATAATTAATTCACTGCCAATTCTGCCAGCATTTTTAAAATTTTATTATAAAAATTCATCCTCTAACCAAAAGGCAAAGTGATACTAGATGCAAGCCACTGAACCTGCCCACCTGTACTATTACAATCTGCGCCACCACCCACCTTTTGTAATGGGTTGCAAATTGCAATTGCAAACAGAGGCGGAGCCAGCCCCCCCCCCCCCCCCCAAAATTGAAATTTTTTTTAGGTTCCGAAGAGATTTCAGCTCAATGAAGTTTATATTAGGGAACGAAATGATCTCTCCCGATACTATTTCGAGTATCTGTAAAAACTATTTCTCCTGATCCACAATTTCATCGAATGCCACTTCTCCAGGTGAATGAGGCAGATCCCGTAGTGTCAGCGCTCGAAGTTCGGCGAAGTCAACATCTGCATGATCTTGGTAGTCACTACTACTGTATAACTTTGATCACTTTCTTGAGAAACAATGGTTTCCATATTCTTGCAGTAAATTACTTCAATTTCTTTCAAGTATAAAAGGCCTCTTGCCAAACTCGATGAGAAGAGTTTCGTCTGTCCATTACATCTCTCCACCTTCATTACGCTCAAGTTTTTAAACGGGAGATGGCCACCGCCACCACCACGACAGATGATCTTCTCCAACGTTGTCAAATGTTGAAGGACCAAAAACTCCAACTTTGGAAAAACAACACAACTGGAAATGGAGTTTACAATGTATAGAATTTGAACTCCTTTTTGAACATTGAGATACTTCATGTGAGGAAAACCTTGAGAGTCCAATTTGCAGAGACTTTCAAAACCTTTTATTCAACAAAAAGAAAAAGAAAAAAGAAAATTGTTTTTGCAGTGAACACAAACTCGAGAATTTAAAAAGAAAAAATAAATTGAACGTTCACACGACACCCTTCACTGCCATTATACATGCATACTAAAAAATTTAATAAACTAATAATAATGTATTATAGTAATAATATATTTTTATTTTATCTAACTATAAACTAAAATAATAATATACTCCTACATCACGAGTACGAGACTAATGAAGTATTGATTACTTCAATCCACGTGTTTGTATAAAAAATTAATGAAGCAATTGCCTATTTCATCTTACTTCTATTTTTAATGATTAATTTAATCCACGTGCTTCTATAAAAAATTCAATCAAACATCTTCATTTATGCAATCTCATATTTCTTCATATGGTTATAAATTTGGTCCAACTAAAACCTACGTAATTACTTATTCTAACAATTTTTATACAATTCACTAATTGAACTTATCTCTAATTTTTTTTTTTTTTTGTATATTCACGTTAAATTGGTCTTTAAAATAATTACTTAATGATTGATTTCAATTCTCAATCTAGTCTTCTAACGCGAGCCCAATTTTCTAGTTTATTTACATGATAAACGAATAATATTATGAATCGAATATATAACTTACGTTATAAAAATAAAATGAACTAAACGAACCAAAACCTGATGTGCTACCAAGTTGCCAACACTCCCTATGTTTCATAATAATAGGCATTTATATTTTTTTCACAAATCAATTAATTATTAAATAGTTTACTTTAAATTAAAAATATAGTTTTCTTCCAAAATAAAATAAAATACAACATTTTCTATTCTTTTGTTATGAAATAAAAAATTATAGCAAAAATTCAAACATAAAAAATATGACAATAATATTATATTAATTTAACTGAAGTTTTTTACACAAAGCAAAATTAACTTAAGTTTAAAGTCCTGGTTTCCAAATCTTCATTTTTGTGCAAAAATGTCAACCAAATAAAATCATTGATGCCTATTGCCGTGCCCCTTCACCCTCCAGAAAAGGTACATACAATATACAGCCCAAACAAACAACACAAGTACAAACTGGTATCTTCTTCTTCTACATGCATATATAAAGACGGCCGCCACATTTTTTCTACAGCATCGTGCCGTGAATTTCCGCAAATGGCTATTGTGCATAAGTTCCCATCTCTCCCCCCTTCTAATGTATCTGGACACTATTCCAGCAAAAAACCCATCTCCTTAAACCCCATCCCCATTCGATCTCTACTCTGCAAAGCTTCTCCCTTTACTGAGAAACATTCCATTGACAGATACCAAAGAGACCATTGGATTTACAAGAACTACCAACAAGACCCATGTCAACCCACTTCTTCTTTTCCTTCTCCTCTTCCAGCTGAGTCAGAGTCTTTCAGGTTAAATGAGATTTCTTTGCAGCTGCCGGAGCTGAAGAAGCTGCTTCAAGCGTTGAAAGAGAAGAGAGAGACTTCTTGTGGTAAGGATGGGGAGAAGTGTGGGCCAGGGGAAGTGTACTTGGTTGGGACCGGACCAGGGGATCTTGAGCTGTTGACGTTGAAGGCAGTGAGGGTGATCGAAAAAGCTGATCTTTTGTTGTATGATAGATTGGTGTCCAATGATGTGTTGGATTTGGTGAGCCCTGAGGCTAGATTGCTTTATGTTGGCAAAACTGCTGGTTACCATAGTAGAACCCAGGTAAATAAGCACTTTTGGTTCATGTGAAATTCTCCTTCTTTATGCGATTCATGGAACTTATGTGACATGGGATTGATTTTAGCTAGGAATTTTGAAATGGTTCCATTAATCGAATGGTGTATGAGAGATTTGATTATTTAAGTTGCATTTATGGTTTTGGCTAATTGTTTTGTGGGCATCCAGTATTTGAGTTGCTTGTTTTTTACTATTGGGGTTTGCATTGAGATAAAGATGTAAAGGAGTTGAGTTTTCTCATGGACTTTTGCAGGAGGAGATTCATGAGTTGCTTTTGAGTTTTGCTGAAGTTGGAGCTACTGTAGTGAGACTTAAAGGAGGAGATCCACTAGTGAGTTCTGTTAAATCTTAGTAGCATTGTCTTAGAAAATGCTATCTGTTCTCGTTTCTAATTGAGCTTTTGTTTATTCTATATAATTGGGGGTATTTAGGTATTCGGGAGGGGTGGAGAGGAGATGGATTTTCTAGAACAGCAAGGAATTCATGTCAAAATTATTCCAGGTATGAGTTTATTGTGATTTTTCTTAAATCCTATCACCAGAATAAGGCTACTCATAACAGGGATGCATTTTACTGTCTTGGGTGTGATACAAGACCAAAATCTTCACATTATTCTGGATTCCTTGTCCTTTTCATTTATATATTGTAGCTGATTCCTATTTCCTTTGTTCTCACAAAGGTTTTCTTGTTTGGAATGTGGAAAAGATTGTAGTTGAATGGTAGGATAACTTTTATGCTGATTGCTGTGCAGGTATTACTGCTGCGTCAGGGATAGCAGCAGAGCTGGGAATTCCATTAACTCATCGAGGGGTTGCAAATAGTGTTAGATTCCTAACTGGACACTCGAGGAAAGGAGGATCTGATCCAATTTTTGTAGCAGAGAATGCTGCCGACCCTGATTCAACATTAGTTGTGTACATGGGTCTGTCAACCCTCCCTTCTCTCGCATTAAAGTTGATGCAACATGGTCTGCCAGAGAATACACCAGCTGTTGCAGTGGAAAGAGGGACAACTCCCCAGCAACGCCTGGTATGTCTATTTTGTAATGATGTGTTGCATGTTTTTCAGAATAAGTTAAATAAGAAGTTGCATTGACATGAATAATCCTGTTTGCTATATTGTTGTATGATGTGGTCTTTAGAATTCAGGTGATCTTTATTCCTACACGAAATTATAAAATTATGGTACCCTAATTTGCAAGGTCATTTTTTGAATTTTCATTTTGTTAAGTAGGGTTGAACTTTGAGGCTCACTTCCAGACGCTGAGTATTAATGGTTATGTTGCTTAGCCTTATTCGATTTCATACATTTTTAGAACTTTGGAATTCAATGCAAATATGTGTGGCGCTCAGATACTTGGAACACCTTGAGTAATTGCATGCATAAGATGCTTGTGTTTTTCAAATTTCTTTCTTGGCTTCAGGAAATAAGTTGCATTTCATACAGGTTTTTGCAGAACTCAGGGATCTGGCTGAAAAAATTGCCTTAGCAGAGTTAGTTTCACCTACACTGATCATCATCGGGAATGTTGTTGCACTTTCACCACTTTGGCTGTGTTCTTACAGAGAGGCATCTTGTCTTGTGGAAGCTAGGTAGTAATGTTTTTAATACATTGGCAACAATCTGACCCTGCGGAATACTTCTGTGGCGATAGAGAGTTAAGTTAGTCCGTGCAGCAGCCAGCTGGTACATGATGAATAAGAAGCATTGCTGGAGAGTTGATAAGTTTCGAGTTCAGCACTTCGTTGAATCAGTTTTTTTCCGTTAAGAGACGAGTTTGGTTCGAGCTGAATGCATCTTGAAGGTTGAAAATCCAAACCAAACCAAGCCAAACTTGGATTATTTTGCTCATGGATGGAAAGAGCGAGTCTCTCCTTGTTCTATGATTTGCTTCATTTGGGTGAAAGGTGATGCAAGCTGGCCATTGTAACATGAGTCTGACTCTAATCCAAGGATTCGACCAATATGACTTGACTCTTTTTGATGTTTTCTTCCTTGGCCAAAATTCTTTTGCTGTACCATCCTGTATTAAACTAAATAAATATTAATTTATGAGTTCTTATAAATCATAATGACTTTTGCGTGAAGTGATTTTTCGGCATGATATAAAAGCCTTTTCGACCAAACTAGTTCATTGGTAATTCTTTTTTTTCCCTGAATATATCCATTGGTTATTCCCAAAAAGTAATTTCTATAAAGTAGAAATTTTTATGTGTAATTATATTTAATAAATTTATAGGTTAGTGATATTTTTAACGGAATAGAGAGCAGGAACTTGGATTCAATTCACATTCAAAAAGAAGAAGAAACACGTAATCCTTTTTGCTAATTTTATTTTGAACAATTAACTGGCAGTAAATTTTAAAAGACAAGAACCGCAAGTGTCGCACAGTCTCACGTGGGAAAAAAATAGACGGAAATTCTCATTTGTAATTGTTACTGCAGACTAGCACCCGGTCTTTGAAAAATTTCCCATTCCTCTCCTATCCAATTCCAATCCACCGTTACTAGTATCACCTCCGGTCCGCTCAAGCATTTCACCTCTTTCAACTGAACCGTCACCGTTCACCAGATCTGCGTGGTCAACTGTCAACTGCTCCGCGCCAGATCCTCTGGATCAACCATGCCAGTGGCTGCTTCCGCCATCTACTTTTTAAATCTCCGCGGCGACGTCCTCATCAACCGCCTCTACCGCGACGATGTTGGGTATCTTCTCGATCCATTCCGTTATATCTGGACGTGCATAAACAACTTGAGTGTGAGGTCATTACAGCGTGTTGATTTCCACCTATTTTTGTGTTTCAGGGGAAATATGGTGGACGCGTTCCGGATGCATATAATGCAAACCAAAGAGCTGGGGACTTGCCCGGTGCGGCAGATCGGCGGCTGCTCTTTCTTTTATATGAGGATTAGCAACGTCTACATTGTGATTGTCGTCAGCAGCAATGCTAATGTCGCTTGCGCTTTCAAGTTTGTTGTTGAGGTAACCTAGTTACCTTCTTTTCGCCACTGACTTTGACAAAGAAACTATCAATTATAAAGAAGCTGCAAGTATTAGTTTAAGTGCTATAGATAAAAAAAAAAACCAGGAAATGATTTAAGTATTGGTTGTGTGCAGGCTGTTGCATTGTTCAAGTCATACTTTGGTGGGGCATTTGATGAAGATGCCATCAGAAATAATTTTGTTCTCATCTATGAACTATTGGACGGTATGCACTCAAGCACTGCTCTTTTTCATTGCATTGTTGTGTCTGTATGTTTGTTCTTTCTTTTTAGTTTTTATTTAGTGAAACTTATGTAACTACGATTGGCATTGCGGAGTGGTTCTTCCTGTCATTATGCAGCATATGGAATATCTAATCAGTAATCAGTAGCTTTTAATTTGAGAAATGTAATCGTGTGTGTACAAGTTGATGATTACTCTATACAAATACTGCAGAAATCATGGACTTTGGTTACCCTCAAAATCTCTCTCCTGAGATTTTAAAGCTTTACATAACTCAGGAAGGAGTGCGCTCACCATTTTCATCCAAGGTTAGAAATGTTATTTACAAGATTACGGCATTACTTTCGAAGGTTGATAATGCTAGTGTGGGTGGGTTGGCTCCTATTCTATTTTTCATGCTTCATTAAATAGTCTCTAACTATTCGTTTTCATGTTTCTGCGTTCTCCTTTTACCATTGAAAAATATAAATAGCCTACAGATAGACCTGTCCCAAATGCAACTTTACAAGTTACAGGTGCAGTTGGGTGGCGCAGAGAGGGCCTTGCTTACAAAAAGAATGAGGTGACAGATTCTCCCTGCCTTTCTTGCCATTATAATATTTTGGATATTCTGCTGGATCTTAAGAGTCATCGCTTGCAGGTTTTTTTGGACATCGTGGAAAGTGTAAACCTTCTTATGTCTTCAAAAGGTGGGTCACAGTTTTTAGTTGTCATTGTATGTTTGCTACTGTTTCAGCATAATCTCTGACTGATTACTCCTGAAAACTGGGTGATTATAGGGAATGTTCTACGCTGTGACGTAACCGGCAAAGTTCTAATGAAGTGCTTCCTCTCTGGAATGCCTGATTTAAAGTTGGGTCTAAATGACAAAATTGGGCTGGAGAAAGAGTCACAACTGAAATCCCGACCAACTAAAAGGTGGATTATCATTGCACAGAAGCATCATAGTTAACTGTTCTTCCTTTTTTTTCTTTGTTATGTATCTTTTTGTTTGTCTACACCAATTATTTAGCTCAATTATTGCTCAATATTTTTAGTTTGTTTCTCTGATATCTTTCCCATTTGTTTGGCCTTCAAGTTTTTACATATATTTTCCTGGTGGATCATATTTTGAGAAATGCCCTAGGAAATGTTATTTTGGGCTTCTTCTGGTTTCATCTATTGATATTCATGGCAGTTATATCTATCTTTGCATGAGTTGAGACTTTAAGTTGTTGAATGAAATGATAGATCTACTTTTGATATTAGAGTTATATGGAATACTAGAGCCACGGGATCCTCAATATTGGTGTTTCATGTGTACAACTTGACTTTTGTAATGGAAAAAGATAGCCTTGTTTTGCTGTTGGTTTCAGAATGCGAGATACTACCTTTATGCTTACTTTAGTGACTTCTTTTTTCTGCTATTTTATGCAGTGGTAAGACCATTGAGCTTGATGATGTTACTTTCCACCAGTGTGTAAATTTGACAAGGTTCAACTCAGAAAAGACTGTCAGTTTTGTCCCGCCAGATGGTGAATTTGAATTGATGAAGTAAGGGGAAAACATTCTGACATGATTTATATCTGTTGTATTATTGTTTTTTCAATTATAAAGTGTGCAATTGCTTCTGTCTTTTCTTTTTCAGTTTGCTCTGCACACAGCATTTAAGCCCATACAGCCATGAAATTAATTATTTCTAGTGCTTGACAATTAAGTATTGGCTCATCTAAGATCAACAACATCCAGTTCTTCAAATATGTTTACAACCTCCGCAGCATCTTAACTATTTTTCGTCTTTCATTTTGGTTTTACCCAAGTTGGGTTCAAACATGCTATCATCTCTCTCTCTCTCTCACCTGTGCACGCTCATAGCTTCATTTGATAGGATATATAGGTACTTTGTGTAGGAACTTGATCATAGTTTCCTGAGTTTGAGTTGTAGTTGCTTATTTTATAATCTCCATATTCAATTGGTGCTGGTACATCTTATTACAGATATCGTATCACTGAAGGTGTTAATCTCCCATTTCGGGTATTGCCTACAATCAAGGAACTAGGTCGAACACGCATGGAAGTGAATGTTAAGGTTTGTGATCTTCCCCTCTGTAGCATGGAATATTTGTAGATATTGCAGCTCTGTGGCTATCTTATATTGTCCGGCCTTCAGGTAAAGAGTGTGTTTGGTGCTAAGATGTTTGCGCTCGGAGTAGTCATAAAAGTTCCTGTACCAAAACAAACCGCCAAGACAAGTTTTCAAGTAACATCAGGTCGAGCAAAGTACAATGCTGCAATTGATTGCATAGTATGGAAGTAAGTATTTGAAAATGTCTACTTGAGACTGTTTGGATAGTAGTAAGGGCTGTTTTAGAAGATATTTTTTGCCTACTATGTGTTAGCACCTCTTTCATCATGTTCTTGCTTATTTATAGAGTAACAGTTGTTATGGACCATTAGTAATGTTATGGAAACAAAGCACACTATTTTTGTTTAGCTTGTCCTCTGGCTGCATATTTGGCTTCAATGTTAAACTCGTCCATTGATGCCCATATAACTGGTCAATATCTTGATTTTATCATTCTATTGTTTGTTTATTAATTCATGCTTTAGAGAGTAATTTTTGTTTGTTCTGTGTCGTTGGTAGATTGTGTTGTTTCAAACACACTCTCATTGGCGTGTTCTTTCTATTTGTTAGGATAAGAAAATTTCCAGGTCAAACTGAGCCAACGATGAGTGCTGAAATTGAGTTGATTTCTACAATAGTTGAAAAGAAGTCCTGGACAAGGCCGCCGATTCAGATGGAGTTCCAGGTGCCTTACCTATTTTCTGTTGCCAATTTGCTGTCACAACTTCATTCTTTTCAGTTAAAAGCAATGTATCTACACGTTTACCTGTTTAGATGCTTATTGTTTATGATCAGAGTTTTACAGACTGGATTCTGGTTTTTTGCAGGTTCCCATGTTTACTGCATCCGGTTTACGCGTTCGTTTTCTCAAGGTACTTTATATTCGAACCTTACACGATCCAAACACCTTTCCCCTTAAAAAAAATGCAGCTTTGACCCACATTTGGGTTGATTTTATGCAGGTGTGGGAGAAGAGTGGGTACAACACTGTTGAGTGGGTACGTTACATTACTAAAGCAGGGTCATATGAGATTAGGTGCTAGGATCACGGGAATGCTTTTTGTAGACTTCTGTGAAAGAAAGAACTCTTGCGTTGAGATGTGCTCTACTTTAACCAAGTTGTTGATGTGAAATCATTGCACGAATCTGCCCGGTTGATCGACAAGAGTTTGAGCATGCCATCTCCTATGAAAATGATAATGATGCCGCCTGTTTTGTTGTTTTTTTGTTTTTTTGTGCCCCATAGTGGAGTTGTGTCTATATATTATATTAACATTAATTTGAGTGAAATAGTGGTTGTGTTGTAAAGGCTTAGCTAGCCCTCCTCTCCTTTGTTACGACTGGACGATGGACAATGGCGATATTGTTACTATTATCTTTTTGTTTTACTTTTCATCTCTTTTTACCAGTTTTATGTTTTGCGGTTTTGTGTTGGTTTTGCAATGCAATTTTAAAAAGAACTATTTTGTACATAAAAATAACAGCATTTCTGCAAAACTCCTGCCGAAACCCTTGCAAGAAATGATGATAGAAGGAAATAACAATTGAGCAAGGACAGTGGAGATTTTGTTGTTATTGTTGTTATTATAGGCGAGGATGAATGTTTCGGCTTAGATTTTTTATAACAATATGAAATTTTAAAATGGTCAAGATTTTGAACTAAAACTTAAGTTTGTTTGCTATGAAGTTAATGGAAGATGGGGAATTTCCTTGACCATACAATACTATCCTTAATTGATTGATGATCTGACAATTCTTATAGACACTTAATAAACAAGCACAACAAAATCCATAAATGTCAACTATTTCATTCTTTGACTCACTTTTTTTCCATTAATTCTGTAAACCCTAAATCTCAATCTATATCCAATGGCTCCATTAATTGAATATAAAGCATTAATTTCTCAATTTCAACCTTTTTTCCAAAAGCTCTGAAATCAGAGTGCACTGTTTTCAAAACCTCTAAAATCCAAAACCTTACTACTAGTAATTAAGAATAATTGTGTTTTTGAAAGAAACATTAATTAGTTTAATTAAATAAAATATATTTCGGCACACTTGCTTCAAAAGTGGTAGGTTCCGTTTTCCAACCAGTAAAGAGTACGAGACCAATTAGCTAACTCACACACACATCACTCTCCTTTCCCTTTCTTTTCCCCAATTTCTTCTCGCCCATTTTCCCACCTTCCAAACACCAAAATAGATTAAAACAAAACAAAAAATGGACTCCAGAGAACAACCGCCACCACCGCCACATCAACCGCCGCAACAGCACAACATGCTCCTCGGCCACCACCACCACCACCACCAACAACAACAACAACACCACCAACAGCAGCACCACCCCCGCCCCCAGCACCACGCCGCCCCCTCCTCCTACCCAACCATGATCAACCCCAACATGGCCCCTACCTCCTTCCCTTTCAACTCCGTGGCCCCGCGCCCGCAATCTAAACCCCCCACTTCCTCTGATGGCGCCGGTGGCGCTTTTGACGGATCATCTCCTCCTTCCTCCGCGGGGATGCGGTTTAGTATAGAGCCGGCTAAGAAGAAGCGTGGGAGGCCCAGGAAATATGCCTCTGACGGCAACATTGCCTTGGGATTATCACCAACCCCGATTTCTTCGGGGACCTCAGTGGGTCATGCCGATTCCGGTGGTAGTGGGACCCCTGTGGCGGGTTCTGAGCCTGCGTCAAAGCGACATAGAGGAAGGCCACCGGGTTCTGGTAAAAGACAGCTAGATGCGTTAGGTAAAGTGTGGTTGCATCTCTTATGGGTTCGGATTTTGCTTTGGGAAAATCCTGAACTTTCTTGTTTGCTTGTTTTCATCTGGCTGATGGGCAGGAGGAGTTGGAGGAGTGGGATTTACGCCTCATGTCATTACAGTGAAAGCTGGGGAGGTATACGCATCCTGTTTCAGAGTTTGATGTTATTAATTGTTTTTTTTTCTTTCCATGTTTGGCTGTTGTTGGAATCATTTTTTATTTGAGTTTACCCATTACATAATTTAGTTGAAAATGCTTTGCGGATTGTTGAGTGCTTAGTGTGTTGAGTTAGGTTGGGTTTGAGTGCATGTGAATTTTCATCTGCTGGATGGCCAAACTATACTGATATTTATAACAAATCTGCTTTCAATTACTACCCATGTTAATTAGCTGACAATGAGTGAACGCTGATGTTTATAAGGAGGCAAAACATTCTGAGCTGTGAGAAATGTTGTTTAATTTAGATATATAGTGTACCAATGTATTTCCTACCATGTGTTGGTATATCTTATACCTGATTCTGAAATCTGATTCAAGTTATGGTAGGAAAATAGTTCTCATTATTGCTAATGTGTGCAAGCTTAGATGTAGTTGTTGAAGCTCTGGAATGTTTATGTGATGTTTTTTTTCCCTCTCATTTTCTCTTCTATAATTGGGTTGATGAGCATTTTTGGGTTTATTTTTTAAATATTTTTGTTTTCTTTTCATGTTTATAATTTAGTGATGTTTATCGAGCAAAAAAAAAGTAATTAGTAGTCGCATGGTTACTTTTCCTTATTGCTTGCAAGTCGAAATGTGTCTTCTAATTTCTTTACTTGTGAATGTTCCTAATTTGGAATAGAGGTACTAAAAAGGACAACGAAGAAGCTAGATAAAAATTAAAATTATTAGCTTATGCTCTCATGTTTTTAAATTTCAGATTTAGTGATAATAATGGTTGATGCTGAAGCCGTCTTGTTGAATGGTCATGCGTTCCAACATTGCAACGTGATTCACTTCCACTTTTCCTTTGTAACCTCGCTTGTCTTGGTTTATACTTGTTTGTCACTTAGGGCTTGCTAACCTAACCTTTAGTCTTCACTTGCATTTAGTCCAAGGTTCCCACATTTTTACTCGTGCTATCATTTAAGGCTCCTCAATAAAATGTTATGGAGATTTTTTCGAATTCCTATTTTAATTTTGGTGCACAGCCATTCAGTGAGGAAAGAACCAATTTAGAAACAAAAACAAGGAGAAAATTTAACTTTGAAATAATTGGAAACGAGATGCAAAGTATAGAAACCTCATCTTTGTTGCATCCCATGTCTAAAATTCTCAAATAGCAGTACAAAAGAAGTAATTTTGTTTTTGAGAAGTATTGAGGAAATAGTTTAAATAAGAAGTCCACTGCAAATAGGTACTCTAGAAAATATTACATCTTACATATGAATCCTTATACTAGGAATTGGAAAACAAAAAAAACATCCTAGATTTGTTCCTACGTGTTGCTTGTTTCTTACTCGCATCAGAAAGTTGCCCATTTGTTTCCTCCTTGAACCATCAACTCAAGTTGTTTCCTCCTTGAACCATCAACTCAAGTTGTTTCCTTTCGAACCATCAACTCAAGTTGTTTCCTTCTTGAACCATCAACTCAAGTTGTTCTTTAGGAATATTTACTTCTCTAATTAGTTAAATTGTGTTTAAAACTTCAAAACCCTTACAATGACTGTTATTAAAAATATAACGGCGCCTTTACTTCCAATTGATATTTAATGCACTCCCATGCTTTGTCTAGGATATTTTAACTGAGGAGAACTAAGGAGTCACAAACTGATTTGTACAAAAAGAACTGTCAAAATGTTGGAAGCATGTTGTTTTGTAGGCATGAATGAACACTAAATACAAAAATAATGACCATAACAGTTCAATTTAAACAGGAAACAAAATTAGACCATTCAACAGGAAATCAGGAACCAAAGCATACAGGTTTTATGATGGAATAAAAGACATTTGTTCATTTCATTTGGGGTGGTAGTCATGGCTGTGGAGGTTATTGTTATGACTTTGTGAACTTGTCTGGTTTTGTGTTGTCAAACCCGTCAAACCCACATCGTATAGATACTTCAGTTAACAATTCTTTGTAATGGTTTAGATTACTTCCAATATTTAATGCAATTGAAATCCCTGCAGCCCAGCTCTAGGTGTTCTTGTGCAACCCGGACATTTTTTTTAGCAGCGAATTAATTATTAAGAAAATGAACATATCAGTTTGCTATGTTTTTTAAGACATGCATGGATTTTGTTGTGCATTCCTTGTGACAACTATTCGATTGTGCTAGACTTTTCTGAATGCAGTACATGCTAAGATGATGGCTTAAGCCATGCATTTCAGTCAATAAACTATACACACTTGTTTAACCCCTTTTCCCTGGTGGTGATACCCTGGGCCTGGGGTCATACCATATGGGGAAGGTCATACCTTGTTATGCTAATTATTTATGCAAGTCTTGTCTTATTTTCTAATGATGTAGACACGATCAGAAGTGTTGTATTAATATACATTATTATTGTTTTTGTTTATACAAAAAAAAAAAGTCAGAGTATGATGTATCCATCAATCAATATGAGAGGCTAGTCGCTCCTACTTGTTTTACTGGAGTCTCCCTGCGGCATGGTTCTCTATTGACCTTCAATGGTGGTGCATGAAGTACGGAATATACTGATTAGGCATATAAAATGCTGGACTTCAACTCATTTCATATAACGTGGCAATGATATTTTCCATATTGTATTGCATAAAGTGAATATCACTCCATGATATAGCATTACCTCATCTTATTGTAAGGAGTGATTCTTAGTTGTACAGTTATCCCTTGTTAAATGTGAACCTAGCAATTCATAAGTATATTGTCACTTCCATCTAAAAGTAAACCTTTCTCTGCAGGACATAGCATCAAAGATCATGGCTTTTTCGCAGCAAGGGCCACGAACAGTTTGCATTCTTTCTGCAAATGGTGCCATCTGCAACGTTACCCTCCGGCAGCCTACAATGTCCGGTGGTACTGTGACATATGAGGTATTTTTTTTGTATTTTATTTTTAATTTCTGCCCAAGAATTCTAACTAGTTAAGAGCTCTTGTTTCTCAATGATAAAAAAGTGCAGATGTAGTCTAGCCATCAAGGCACCTGCAAGTATAATATTTCATGTAAAAGTATTACAGAACTTTGTTCCTTAATCAGAACTTGATATATTTGCCTCAGCTATGACTATCTGACACCCTAATTTGGACATGAATATGTTAGGATTTTGCGACACATTATACAAGCATCCATGCTTTCTAAAATGGTGCATATAAGGTTTCGCTATATTTGTTCTCTATATAATTTACTTTGAATCTCAAGCCAAGATATTTTGTAGAGTGTTTGTTTGTTTGTTTTTTCAAAAATAGATTGGCTAAAGATTTTTAGTTTTCTTGATGCCAAATTTATGTTAAAGATTTGCCGAGTTTTAGGTGTAGTGCAGCTGTGCTCAGACTAGCTCTTTGTCATTGAATTACGGCAAAGCATAACCCTTACTTGTGAGAGAGAGCATATATTTGTATTTATATGCCCATATTTTGAAGTCTTAATAGCTTGGATCCTTTCTAGTCGCAGCTCTTAGGAACTTTGGTGAGACTTCAGAGTACTATGATGAACCTGTACTCTACATACTTCTGCTTCCCCATGGGATCTTCACAGACAACGTGTTTTCCTTGTCTTGGCTGATCAAAAACTTTCCTAGTTTTGTAGAACTGAGTTGTAGTACTAAAATCTTCAATTGCCAGTCCTTTGTGGAATGTTCCTTCTTTTTTGAGTGCTTTTGTTGTGAACGGAGATACTGTAAAGAACAAGTTTGTTTTGTGAGAATCTAGTGCTGAAACAAGATGGCGAACCTTTATTATTCGTTAATTTCTGTAGAAACACACCTCCGAATTGTTACCATTCACAAGCTTGATTTTTCTTGATTCTCTATACCCCCACTCAGATCCGGAAACTCAACAGAGGTTGCATTTCTAAACATTTTTAAGACAATATCTATTTTGTTAGTATTCTTTGTTGAACTCTATGAAAAGTGACTCAAAGCAGATCTTTTTCTGGCAATAGGGAAATTTGGAGATGTACACAGATTCATTGTCTTTGATGTATTCCCTAAATTAGACGGACTTTCTTTTAGCTAATCCCATGATCCTGGTAAATGCATAATTGGAGTTGAAGTTTGCTTATTTTGATGAAGTAGATGCTAATTTCTTTGTTTTAGTGCTGTGCTTCTTTTTCTCTTGTTTATGAACTTCCTGCTTGTTTGTCCACCCCGACCTTACCTTCCTGGATTTTATTTCGTGGTTTCTGGTATCAGATTGAGGATTATCAAATTCTGAAAGTGTGTACTTTGCCTTTTCCTTTTTCTTATAGATATTCCTCCTGGAGTTATCAGTATTTGGATATTATGTACTATGTACTTACCCTCAAGTTTCTGTCTCAACTTTTTCCTGTTGGCAGGGAAGATTTGAAATCATTTCTTTATCTGGTTCCTTTCTGCTTTCCGATAATAATGGTAATCGCAACAGAACTGGAGGCTTGAGTGTGTCACTGGCAGGTTCAGATGGTCGAGTTTTAGGTGGGGTAGTTGCTGGAATGCTAATGGCAGCTTCTCCGGTACAGGTATCGTCACTCTGCCACTATCATTCTGTCTGTGTCTACAATAACAGTAGTCATGCTTTATCAGGTGCTTTTCTGTTGCTTTCTATTAAGTTAGCCCTGGTATGGGAATGGGGAAGCTTGACAAGTATATTTGTGCTTGATACTAGCAATGTTTCTTGTTATTGCTTGGTAGGTCATTGTCGGCAGCTTTATTGCTGATGGTAAAAAGTCAAGCTCAAGTGCATCAAAATCTGGCCCTTCCTCATCGCCCCAAACCCAGATGTTGAATTTTGGTGGTCCGATGATGCCAGCTAGCCCACCTTCTCAAGGGGCCGGTAGCGAATCATCCAATGAGAATGGTGATAGTCCTCTTAATCACAACCCTGGAATGTACGGTAACTCTGGCCAACCCATTCATAGCATGCAAATGTACCAAATATGGGGCCAGAATCAGCAATGAGAGGAGTACGGGGTAAATTCCACAGTGAAAGAGGCTTAAGTTAACAGGACAGGGTTTGGGCGAGTGGCGGACATCAACCATTTTTGCTAGCAGATCCTAATGCTTAACGTGTTTGAATACAAAATGGTAGATGAGCTTTTCTCTAGTTTTCTTCTAGATCGGGTTATGTTTCTGTCATTTAGAGTAGTTTTTAAAATTTTACTGTTCTCCAGTTCAATTCAGGAATGGCTGTTGTTGAGTAGCCTGCACGCCTCTCCGAGTATTTATGAGTAGTACTAGTAGGGTAGTTCGTAAATTCGGTATTTAGGTGTATCGCTTTTATTCAGTTGCTAGTTTCTGCTCTTAATGCAATTCTTGTTTTGATGGCTATGAATATAATATAGATGTCTACAATAGATTTGACATTTGAGTGGCATTTTATTCAAGATTTGACTTTTGAGTAGCAGCATTTGAGGGTATGGGAACTGGAAAGTCAGCGATTCACTAAAGAAATCTTCTACTTATCTGATTTAGTGCCAGTTTTTGCCCAATGACGTGTTTCAGGTGAGTTTGCATTTTCTTTAACCACAGCTGTTAAGTTGGATCATTTTGGTTGAGTCTCTAACTGGTGAAATTGCATTTGCAACGATTTTTTGGGCTATTGGATTTCCTTTTTCAGTAGTAATATATGGTGACAACTTCTATCCGAATGGAAGAAATATTGGTTAGCTACAGGATTCTGTGGTCAACGATAAGACTTCTTTAATGCTAAGAGTACTAGTTTCACATGAAAGATAACGGAAGAGAAAAAAGAAAGGTCACAGCTAGCTAAAGAAGAGTAATTATTTCACATGTAAAGTGGTGGGAAATGGATGAGTAATTTCTCTAGAATTCTCCTCCGCAATGGATTATGGAATTGGAGACAGCTAGTACTACCTAAGGGTGCGTTTGGTAAACACGTTTTGCTGGTTTATTGTATGATGATTTTGTTTAGTTTTACTAAATGATGAATGATCCACCCAATTGAGTTTTGCAAAGTACTACGCGGAGAACGACGTGGATTGATGATTTCCGTCGCACATCTTATCGATATCGAGGGAGGTAGCAAATTAATTGGAAGGAGGCTTTAGCAACTCCGAAATTTGTCCCTTGTTTCGTGGGGAGAAGGTCCACGCGTCCCGGCCGCGCCCTCATTATTTCCCACTACTACCAAGTCGGCACCACAACCACAGCTTAAAGTCGCAGTCGCAGTCCAATCTCCCACTACCCATCAAAGCTAACGGCTATTTTGCCAGCAATGACCCAAACCCACGCATAAATAAATTACAATTACGATTAAAAATTAAATTGGATCACCATCATCATCATCTTCCCTTTCCTTTCCTTTCCTTCCAAAACCCCTCTCCTTCATTTTCCTTCCAACCTCTCTCTCTCTCTCTTGCCGGTGGCTGGCCAATTCAACCCTTTCTTACTCCTATATCACACATCTCCAATCCTTCTCTTTCAATCATTTAAAATATTACTATTTTCTATTCAATTTCTTGGTGCATATCTATATCCCCTCCTCCTATATTTACACACCCTGAAAATGCTTTTAATCCATTCCATAATTCTTTTCAACTCTACATTTCATTTCTCATAAAATCTTTGCCAAATGGGTTGCTTGATCTTGCCGGTTTCCATGCTCACGAGCTGCTACTCAGGGTCACGCCTCCGCTACCAGCAACTAGCCCAAGATGGGCATCCCGCCGGCGATGAGGAGGAGCAGACTCCGGTGATGGTGGTGGTGGGGAAAGAACGGAAGGAATTCTTGGTGGATCCGATTGTCTTGCAAGAAAACCCATTCCGCATCTTGATTGAATCCGCGACCAACAAGAAGAAGAAGAAGAAGAAGAAGAAGATGGAGTGTGACTATCATTGTAATGGGGAGAGGAGAGTGATTCTGGCAGATGTGGATTCGATTCTGTTCGAGCATATGTTGTGGTTGATGCATAATGATTGTTCTTCTCTGTTTCAGCTTAATCTCAAAGAGATTATTGATTTCTATGCTCAAGATTATTAGCCAAAATATCTAATCTAATCAGTCATTTCAAATTTTCAAGAACAGGGTATGTTCTTCTTCTTTTTCAATTAATTGTTCAATATGTAAATGAGAATTTTATAAGGTTGATTTACTACTAATAATATAAATGTAATCATCGTTGATAGATTGTTGTGCTCTGCTGCTAAAAATATTATATACTAAATCAAATTACTAATAACGTGTTACGTAATGCAATTGCTTCTCTGTTGTTCTGCTGCTACTCTGTTCTTTATTGGATGCTAATGTTATTAAATAATATTGTGAGTTTTAGACCCAGTCAGATAATGTTTGTAATTAATTAAGGTTTCGATTTTTCTAATTAATATTACACTTCATTATTTTATAGATTTCGGTAAAGCTTAGATCTTTATGTCCCAACTACCTTATTGAACAGAAGAAAATAAAGAAAAAATCACTTATTTACTAACTTATCTTTTATTATTTATTATTGAGGAGAGATGATTAATGAGAGTAATAAAGTAGATAAATTAGAATAAAACAAAAAAATATTAGTGTCAAATATAAACTTAAAAGGTACGAAAATAATTTTTTTTATATGTAAAAAAACTAAAGAAGTCATTTAATTTGAGAGTATATATATTTACACAGCGTGTACATGCTCATGCACCACCTTAGGTTCCATAGAGAAAGAACATAGAACGGGTTTTTGATATGTACTTGAATTAATTTGAACGGTGTACTCACTTTTATCTTCAATGGAATTATATATTTGTGAAATCGTATCAATTTGGACCTCGAGTAGAAATCAATTACCTGCCCGATAGGTCAAAATGTCATGTCATATTTTGATGACGTGGCATGACAAGTTATGTCTTTAAATGAAAGACAATTTTGAATCAACTTTTTCTACGGACAAGAAAGTTATAAGTAATGCAATTAAGAATCTCAAAGTGGAGTTATTTATTATTAATGTTACGACAGATCTTCTATGGATACAAGTTGTTTAATGTCCCAAACTATTTTGATTCTGGACCCTGGTAAATATTGTGGCCTCTCGAGAGAATCGATGACTTATTAGTGTCGGTCCAACAAAGTACTTTCCCTTTTAGTATTCTTTTTGCCATTTTCCTAAACAGATAAAAAAAAATTAAAAAAAATATAGAAAAAAAAATCTTTCAACGAATCACACATGTGGATAATCCAAAATTTGACGGGTTTTATCCACCGGATCCCCACCCACCTTCATCCCTACCATTACCATTACTTGCCCAATTTCAATTCAAAGCCTCTGTCTCTTCCACTCCCGCCCAAACTCAATCAATCAAAATCCAAATTCTCCAGATCAATTATTTAGCACCAATTAATTACAATTAATCAACCATAACTATGTTAAGGTCACCGCTTGATCATGAACTCCTAGATTGTTTCTACAGACAAACACTCAATCTTGATCACCCCTGCCACTCAAACTCCAAACCATCATCTCTACCTCTCTTATCTTGATGATCGTAAATTCTTACGATTTTCGATTAAATATTTCTACCTTTTCAAGAAATCTGGCAGCCGAGATTTCTTGAAACATTCACTCTCTAAAGTTCTTACGCATTACTCCCTCTAGCCGGAAGATTAAGAAGCAATGCCAAAATGCATGATCAGGAGCTTGAAATTGACTGCAATGGAGAAGGAGTTATGTTTTCTGAAGCCTTCATGGATATCACAGACAGCTGATCAATTCCTTCAACTTTCCAAGAAACCAAACAGATCTTGGAGAAAACTTTTGTACAAGGTCGAGGCTCAATCCTTCTTAGATACCCCCCCTCTTGCTATTCAGGTAACTAATAATCACTACATACCTCTCTTGCTATTGCGATTGCGAAGATGATAGTAATGGTATTTATAAAGATGGCATTAAGGAAGAAGAAGAGGGAAGTTGAGTTTCTCCTCATGGAGTAAAAATCATCAATTATCAAGTTTGTGTTGAATTTTCAGAAATTTCTCTTTCTATATATATATATCAAAAACTAAATATAAAATAGCAGGCATTATAAGAAAATTTGGATACTTGCTTTTCTAATTAAGGGGAACCAAATGTCATGAAGATTATTTCCTACGCAACATTGTTTTTCTCAAGCCAAATTCAAAGTATCAACTCGTTATTTTTGGGGAAAAAAACAAAAAAAAGAAATTATCCATCAAATATATATATAGAACCAGCAACACCACAAGCAGCAAATTATTCCGGCGACAAGGATGGTAATTATTCCGGCGAGAAAAAAGAAAGAACCAAGAAGGAATCAAAGAGACAAAGAAAGTGATTTGATCTAATACTCCTCAATCCCACTTCATAGCATCTACAATCAATTTCTTTGTTTAATTTAGATCAATCTGTGTTTTCTTTGTTCTATTAGGAGAGAAAGAAAGGACGAAGAAGATGAGAATGGGAGAAGCGAAGAGAACGTTAGTGTTCGATGGAACCAAGAAGGAATACAATTATACAAAAGACAAAAAAAGCGGTTTGCATTAGCAACAAAAAAAGACACGTATGGAAAGAGTAGGACAACACAGCAGCAAGGATAGAAAGAAAGAAGAGAACGTTCTCAATCCACGTGTCTTTTTGTTACCCTGCACATTCTCAATCCAGCCTATAAGGAGGGTTAAGTAATACTCAAATTATATAATATAACTGTTATTCCAAATACACCCATCCAAACTAATAAAGTGGTTATACGTGAACGAATTCTTTTATAGTTTCTCGCAACTACCTAACGTGTAATTTTTTTATTGACTAATATAAATGGGTGAATAGGGTGACATACCATACCGAGTATACTGTATAATTTTCGGATTATGGTGAAGATGCCGAACACTAAAATCCGAAGAAATTGTCAACTCTCTTCTCTCTTAGGCAGGAGTGTGAATAATGGGCTGTAACTAAAAATGAGGATCCAGCCCTAGTTTTTAAATGGGCTGTAGCCCAATATAAATTGCGATCACCCCTTTAAACACCTCCAGAAAGACATTGGATTATGGGCCAGAGCCTTGGGTTTTATTTAAATGGTGGACCCTGTCGTCTTGTTGGGCCCTTCAAGTTTTATTCTATTCTTCCTCTCTCTTTAGAAAACCAACACTCTCACTGAAAATTTCCCCAGTCCACCTTAAACTCCGTAAATGGTAATAATTCAGTTTAACAAATATAGATAAAAGAAAATAACAACGGTGGTACATCTGGGGAGTGTTGTTGTATAGTATGATCATTTTTCCTATGTTAATCGGAGATTACCGGACAACTCGACAAAAAAAAGTTATTAAACAGTTAAATTAATTAATTAAGGTGGCATTAAACAAATCTTTTGGGGCAGGCAGTACGAAATTCAACTGCTCCTTTGCTATGGATGAAAGGTGATGTATATATATTGGAATCCTAATGTTATTAAATAATATTTCTGAGCTTAAGACCCGGTCAGATGATGTTTTTAATTAATTAAGGTTTTCGACTTTTCCTAATTAATAATATCCTGCCACCACACTTGATTATTTTATAGATTTCGGTAAAGCTTAGATCTTTATGTCCTAACTATTGTAAAATTGAAGTATTATAAAAATTAAGAAGAACACTTACTCATATGCATAATTTTCAAGTAATTCTCCCCTCTACATCTCTTATAAAATAGCTCCATTAACACATCCATCTCTTATAACCTCCACATCTTTTTCTTGTTTTTCCATAACAACAAACTGTTATAAAAGAGAGCTTTTTCTTTACTGAATGATTAGATGATGATTGGTTCTTGCTGTTCTGGTCCTAACTTCGTATCAGAAGAAATCGTTTTATCTTGAGGGAATAAATTTTTTTAGGATAACGTTTTTCACGACTCAATCTTTATTTATTCTCACAATTTTCCAACACTAACTACCTTATTAGTTACTAGTTTTTTAAACTCTCCCATGATAAAAAATTAAATAAATAAATGAACAGAAGAAAATAAAGGAAAAAACAAAGAAGCTTTTCTCATACTATTCCATCTTCTTTTGCTTAAAAAAAAAGCATCATCATCGTCATCTTTTAACTCTATACTATTGAAAAACAAAGAAGTGGGTACTTGACATATATGAGACAGCTTAAACTCTTTTTTTGAAGAAAACAAATAGCACTAACCCTGATCATATGAGAGACATTAACATAATATATATAAAACAGTATTATAATTATAAACACGTTAATGTATAATTTTCCAGAATTTTATTAATTAGCTGACAAATAGTTCAATCCTAAATTATTAAAAAGACAATAGCTTAGCTTTTTGTTTGCATGGTACCTTTTGTTTTTTTTAAATATGCAGAGGTATTATTAAGAGGAGTTGCCATGAAGATCATGGCAAAACCTGCCCAGAAACCAGCAGCCTGCTACAACCAGCAGCTGCACACGACCCTGCAACCTGCTACAACCAGCAGCTGCACACGACACACACAAAGCTAACTAACACCAGACCCAGCTAAAAACAACAACCAGACCCGACAGCACAGACAACGAAAGCAACTCAATCACACTCGCTGTTACAGCAACAGCCATATGCTGTGCCACCAAACCAGAAAAAAACTAAAAGAAACAACCTGTCAAGTATCCATATTAAGCAGGCCACTAATCCAAGCAGAAGACTGCATCATATCAGTCACGCTGTATGCAAAAGAGTGATCTTTGCTCTTCAACCACCAATGCCATAGAGAGAATATCTTCTGAATACACCCGTGCTCCGTTGACTCCCTCTGTCTGAACACCATCTCATTTCGCTGCTTCCATATAGACCATATGATCGCAAAGAACAGAGTAGTCCACATCTCCCCCGCATGCTTGCCTTCAGAAGGCTTAATATTCGTCCAAGACTGCCAAAGATCAGCTAAATCCCGAGGCTGACACCACTTCACCCGAAGCCATCTCATAAAGAAATCCCACACTCCTCTAGAACTCTCGCACCGAAGGAAGAGGTGGGTGACATCCTCCGATCCTCTTCGACACATGGGGCAGAAATTCCCACTCTCAGGGATCATGTTACGACTCTCAAGGAACTTCCTAGTAACAATTCTTTCCCTAAGCGATAGCCATAGGAAAAACTCCACCCGAAACGGAACCAAACCAATCCAGCAGGAGTGAAGCAGAGGCATTTTATCGAATTTCATCTCTTCCCAACACTTATATCCTGAGTGCACCGTGTATTTCCCAGTTCTGTCCAATTCCCACCGCAACTCACTTAGCTGAATCCCCCTGCTAGGAGTTAGGAGACGATCACACAGGTTTGTCCACTCGTCAACTTCCCAACCGAATAGCCCTCTTCTCCACTCCCCGCGCCACCTCCATTCCTCCTCCCTCCATTCGCCGAACTCCTTAACCATCCCTTCCTGCTTCCTAGATAGATGGTACAACCTAGGGTGCAGTAGAGCAAGAGGTTGTCTACCTACCCAAGGATCCCACCAGAAGCGAGTGGTATCCCCCTCGCCAACAGACATGGACAAATGATCAGTCCACACTTGAAAGAAATCACTCCCCCTCCCGCACACTCCTAAAATATCCTTCCAAATTGGAAATATCCCAGCCCCCCTCATCCGCCACAAATCCCCAGCTAAACTAATACCGTATTGTTTTCGAATAATCTCCGCCCACTTCTTCCTACTTCCATTGATCAACTCCCAAACCCACTTAAATAACAGCACCACGTTGCGCTCCTGCAGCTTCCCAATTCCCAATCCTCCAAGGGTCGTTGACCGAGTAACCTCTTCCCACTTCACCTTATGCAAACCCTTCTTATCCTCCTTACCACTCCATAAGAAGCGACGCATCACCCCTTCACACTGATTCAGGACCTTTACAGGCATCCGGTAAATCGACATATTATAAATGGGTAAACTAGTGAGAACAGATTTAATCAAAGTCACCCGACCTCCCACTGAAAGGAGGTGGCCCTTCCAAGTAGCTAGCTTTTTCCGAACTTTTTGAACTAGGAATTGCCAACCCGAGATCCTTTTTCTATTAAAACCCACCAAAGACCCTAGATATTTGAACGGGAGAGCTTCATATTTACAGCCAGCCCGGTTAGCCAAAATGGTTCCTATTTGGTTGCTAATATTAACCCCGACAAGGGTACTTTTGTGAAAATTCACTCTAAGACCAGAGTACGCGTCAAACCACCTCAGTATACCCTTCACTCCCTGTATTTCCTCCTCCTTATTGTTCACAAAAATTAAGGTATCGTCCGCAAATTGAAGATGTGACAGGTTCCAACCCGTAACAGGAGAACCTATTCCACGCAAGATCCCCACCTCCTCTGCTCTGACAAACAACCTATGAAGACCCTCCGCCGCTATGTTGAACAAAAAAGGCGACATAGAACATCCCTGACGAAGTCCCCTCCCCACTTCAAATTGCTCCGAAGGGGACCCATTAATCAGAACAGACACCTTGTTCGTACTAATACACTGACGAATCCAGCCCCTCCACTTAACTCCAAACCCCATTATGCGCATCACGTCATCTAAATAATCCCATTCCTACTCTAACTTGCAGTACTCCATTAGAATTTATGATGTTTATATTTATTTAGTTTATTTAGCTACGTCTAGAAAACAAAATTAAAGTAATCGCAACATTAACACTTTAAATGAAACAAGTGAAAATTCAGCAAAGAAACAATATATATGAGATGATATGTATGGGAGAAATGTAATTATAAGTACTTAGTCACCATGATTTATAAAGCACTGATCAACTTATAACTTGTAGTTCAATGTTACCAGTTAGTTTGTAGTACTGAACAAGCTTGTACTTTAGTGTTACTAGCTAGTTTCTTGTAAACTAAGTAGTGAGGGTTACATCTCGAGTTTTGAATTCTTTAATCTACAATTCTGTCGATGATAAGAAAAAAAATCATAAATTTATAATCTATAATCAAGAAGTAGAGGAAGGATGATAAATTTTTAGACGAATTTTTTTTATTTTACCTCCATATAGTGTTAAGATAACTAATATCATTGGGCCTCACTCACAAGTCATGGCTTTTGGGTGAAGTGGTTCTTTGACATGGTAGCGGAGCGTTCCTGACCTGACTGTCAGGAGTTCGAATCCTATCACCCCCCATATTTAATTAAGTGAGTAAATCAGTACAAGTTATGCCCGGTGATGGGCCTGTGCAAGTTTTAAGCCCAAAAAGGGCTTTCACTTGAGGGGGTGTGTTAAGATAACTAATATCATTAGGCCTCACTCACAAGTCATGGCTTTTGGGTGAAGTGGTTCTTTGACATATAGTTAATGCAATTTAGGGCTGGAAATGGGATCATATACTTTAGTCATCGCCTGAAGTAAGTGATGTTTATCACCTGGATTAAAAGGATCGATTAGTTTAAACAAAATCCTCTCACGCTTATTTAGAACATTGTCTCTCTTTTGGTAGGGAAAACTTTTGCTAGTCTCGATTTTGACTGAATTTGGGTTTATTTATGGAATAATTATTTGGACTATATACTTACTTTTTCTAAAGCAAAACTTACAATTGATACCGAGGTGTGGAGAATGGTGGTGTATATGCAGTTTGGTCGATTTGGCTCGAGCGAGATCGAGTTATCTTCCACAACGAGAATTTTGATATGTTAAAGGTGCAACACTTGATCTTTGCGCATTTATGGGTGTGGATTAAAGAGTGAAAACCAAATTTTATGTATTTCATGTCTGATGTTATGCGGTTTTCTACATGTATTGTAATTTGATCTAATTGAGAGTTTTACAACTCAGTTATGGTTCGGCTTGTGGGCTCGTAATTCTTAGACTTTCTAAGTCTCAACTCTCCCAATGTCGGTTTCAGTTCTTTGGTTTTGGCCAATACACTACACATCGTATAGCTGTCCTTTTAATACAATTTATTTATCAAAAAAAATATCATAATTTACTCCTTCGTAAGTCAATCAGCATAATACTGGTTTCCTTTCATGTACATTTTTTTTAATGAAATGACTTATATTAATTAATATAAAGAGTCAACTCTGGCACTGCAAACCATAAGCCAAAATTTAATATTAGGAAGAATTAAATATATAGCAGATAGTAAACTCTTAATTACTCATTAATATATCTATCGATCCACTCATCTGCTTAAACATTTTAAGACATAAAAAAAGATAACACAAATATAAATTAAATAGAGGGAATCATTCATATAATCATAATCATATACTCCTAAAGTGCATTTAATTAACTATATAGCTAGAAAGAAAGATATATATACTATGTAGCTATAGGAATCATATGCAGTTCTCCAAACGTAAGTAAGCACTACGGAATTTGTTTTAAAACTGGTTGCTTTGTACGTTATGGATATATAGAAGTCATGAATTTGAGAACAACCAACATCCTAAAAAGAATTATTAAAGTCAATCCTCAACAAAAATTCCTAATTGATCAAAATAAAAATTGAGATATATTAATATATATACTCTCTTCGTCTTCCATAAAATGTCGGTTAAGTAAAAAAAAATTATCTACAAGAAAATATCATTCTATTACTTTCTAGGTGATATTCTTAGTATACATCGGCTAATTTGTAGTGCAGTCAACTAAAGTAATTTAAATTTGAGAGGAAAAATATCTTTTAATGTAAAAAAAATACACTTAAAAATTATAATTAATGATTACTTTAATATAAGTGAAAACTTTAAAACGACATTTTAAGAAAGACGTACCATTCTACTAATAATTAAGAGGCAGGCACTAATGTATCTTTAAGAGAAGCTAAATCTAGAAAGCCATAAGTTTAAGTGAGCTTTCATGCATGATATATACAAGCTATTCTTGCATTTATGTTGAAGGTGATTTTATTTTTTTTTACGCAGAAGAAAATGAATTATATATATGAATGGCCATGAAAGACATGGCAAAAACAACCAAGAAAACAGCAGCCTGGAACAAAGAAACCAGCTGATGCTGCCTCACACCAGGAAGCTAACAAAAGCCCCTAACCAAAAGAAAAAGCGAAACCGTATTACAAGACACTAGAGCAACAACTCTCTCAGAAAGCCAGAAGAATCACGAACCTATCAACCTGGCCGAAAAAACAAAACAAAACGGGATTGAAAAAAGAACAGAACCTGACGAGCCACATTAAAGGCCACAGATCCAAGCAGAAGACTGCATCATATCAGTCACGCTGTAAGCGAAGGAGTTGTCTTTGCTCTTCAACCACCAATGCCACATAGAAAAAATCATATGTTGAAGGTGATTAAACAAGTACTTAGCTAATTATTAGGGGAGTACTACAAAAAAAAACATTGTGTTAACTAAACTAACATTGGATGATACTATAAACTAGATTTTGACTAATGGAAAGGATAAGGAAAGGATAAGGAGTATTGAGAAAACAAAAATACTCGTACATTAATTAAGGTGAGCCTTAAATTTAAAGTACATTCCTTAGATCGATGGACTAATTAAACAAATCAATACTTGAACCAATGCAGTCCATCCAAACATACTAGTATGGTTTAACTTTAATTGGAGGAAATTTGTCAAAGCATCATTATATAGATTTTGCAAAGCTTGCATGAATGATTAGATCTCCAGTTCTATCATCCCGCTAGTTGCGATATTCGGTATCCATGAAAAAAATTAAAATCAACATTATCTTAATTGGTAGTCATGAGGGGAAAAAAACGAACCATGTTCAAGAGACACATGGAAACATCTCATATAAATACATAACAAGCAACCTTGAGAAGGAAAAAGAACATATACTCGGTATCTAAACGTGGAGTCTGAGTAGATGAGCATAGAATATAGTATTAGTTATAATTAGTTTAGGAAGTAATAAAGCTGATCATACCTAAAATATGTAGGTTAACTTGTGTTTTTCACTAAAGTTGATGAAATTAGTTGCATCTACCAGTATATATATATATATATATATGCCAGTTTGGCTAAGACTTTATATAATAATAATATAGTATATGTATATGTATCTAATTTAATAAATTATAATATTTATGGGGCTAATTAGGCTCTGATTTGATTATTGTACCATGTTTATATGCAGAAAGGTGTCAATATCAAATGGCAATAATATAGTATTAGGAGTATGTTTTTGGGTTGTGATTAGACAGAGAAATCATGTCTGAAAATTTAAAAGAGAGATTTTGGAGACAGGAATGTCATTTAGTACAGAAAATTAGGTTTGTAAGCCATTCCCAAGAGAAGCAGATCCAGAAAGTGAGGTAGAGACTAGAGAGCATTAATGGAACTCATGCCATGTCTGCTTAAGAACAAACTCCTCCACCTCCAAACCTTGTTCTATTAGTATTAACCTTAATTAATTCTCTAGTTGTTTATTTAAGTGTTTTTTTTATTACTCCCTCTAACCTAAAGCCTATCTTGTGTTGTGTTGTGTTATCAAACCCTACAAGATTTACTTTAATCAAAGACAAAAACCTTAAAACAAACAAAACAAAACGAGAGATAAAAGAAACAAGTAAGGAACCAAAAGAGAGGAAATTAATGCAAAAGTTGTAAAAGTTGATGCCAGTATTTTTTAAGCTTGAGATCCAGAGCGCAAAGACAGCAGCAAACCAAGAAACCAAAGAAAAGAAAACCCTAATTTTGATGCATCAATTAGCACTGTCAAACCCAATTTCTGATCTTAAAATTAAGAAGATGGAGGACATAGTTAATTTCCACAATTAATTAACAAAAACTACTAATAATTAATTTTTCAGAGTTACCATACTTAATAACAATAATCACAAGTAGTCTAGAATCCATCAAAAGGAAGAAAAAAAATATTGTACCCTAGAAAGAAAATAGAAACATGACAGGAGAAAGATAAAAACAAGAAAGAGGAAGAAGAAGAAAGAAAGAAAGATGATTGATGAGAGTACAAGAGTTAATTATCCGTTAATTGTTTTGTTTTTGCTGACCTTTAATCAAATCCAATTTCACTCTTTTTCAAATCATTTCCTCAAAACGGAGCCCTTCCTCCGGAGTTCCCTCCCCATCCATCCACTGGTAGCTGCACGTTATTGGGCGTCATGTTCAGCGGCAGATTTAAGAACGGCAGCCCACCAGATGCTGCTACTGCTGCGGCCTCAGGAAATGGGTTGTTAATATTGTTCCCAACTCCAGCGCTTCCTCCGCCACCGCTCTGCATCTGCTGTTGCTCCTCCTCATCCAGCGGAAGCCTCTCGTACGCCACGTTCGTGAACGAAGCTGCGATCACAATCACCGGGCCCGCCGCGGTCAGCTCACCCACCACGCTCCCACCCACCACCTGTCCCTGTCCTCCGGCCAGAAAGATAGACAGGCTTGTCGCCCCGGGCGGAGCAGGCGGCGGCAGGAAAGATCCAGAGAGAGAAAGTATCTCAAACCTGCCGTGGAGCGTGACAATCGCTGATCCCGCCGGGGCCGGCTGCCTGATGCTGACATTAGTTACTGTCCCAGCTCCGCTGAGTATGCAAATCCCACGCTGCCTCCTCCGCGCGTAGTTCGCCACGCACTCGAAGACATCGCACCCGTTCCCTACTTCCAGAATGTGGGCCCGGAGAGTGTTGGCGCTCTCTCGGGTGATGATGACCGGCGGTTTGGGCTTGTTCTTTGACCCGGGTGGGCGGCCTCTGGGTCTCCGGGCAACCATGTCTCCTGATCCTCCAGAATTGTTTCCAGACCCACCACCGAGTTCTAGACCACCGTCATCATGGTGGTGGTGGCGGTGGTCAGTGGTTAAGAACTGACTACCACCACCACCTCCAGCACCACTTCCGCCGCCGCGGCGATGGGAATCATGGTCTTCAGGGTCGGGTTGGTGCTGGAGGTGGAGGTCTGGTCTATGGTGGAGCGGGTGGACGTAACGAGAAGTGGTAGTGCCTAAATCTAAACCGGCCATACCAACATCAAAAGGAGGGGAAGCAATTAAAAAAGAAATAAATAAAAGAAGAAACAAAGGAGAGAAAGAGTTGTTTTTTTTTAAGGATTATTTTAGAGGATTAAAAACTGTTTATGGGTTTTGTTTATTGGAAGGGAGGAAGGGGGAGGAGGAGCAGGAGGAGAGGAAATTATAAAGAAAGAGTTGAAATTGAATGGAGAGAAGTTAGTAGTATTTTTATGTTTACTTGTTGTTTATATATGGAAACTAAGAGAGGAAATTAATTTATAAAAAGAAAAAAAAGGAGATGGAAGGATTTGATTGAGAGTTGCAGACAGAGAAAGGGGAGGAAGAAGGAGAAGGTAAGAGAGAGAGAGAGAGAGAGAGAGAGAGAGAGAGAGAGAGAGGGGACAAAGACTTACAAACGCAGTCATTTCTCGCACACCCAAAAGTTCAAATAATACTATTATGCAAAAAAGAAGAAGCATAGAATTATGGTTGTTTGTTGAAGATTTCTTGTAATGTTTGTTTCTTATGTTTGAGAGATTTGAAGGTGGATACCCTCACTCTCGTCGTCAAGAGAGTGAATGCACCCAACAAATTAATACCAGTAGAATACATTTGAGGGCCATATATATATATATTAATAGAAAAAACAGCTTAATACTTTAAGGATCGTTATCATTTTCTTCTTATAGTCTTCTTCATTCCTTAACATGTTTGCGTTGACTCGTTCAATTGTAAGAAATGGAGTGTTCTTGAACATACTATAAGATTAAAATGTTCATGAACAATTTATAATTAATTTGAACAGAAAGACAATTGATTGGAGGTCACAATAAACCAGAAAAAGCACTAAAAATTACTACAAATACTCAATTAATTAATAAATGCCTCGTATATTTTAACATAATTATTCAGGTTCTATCCATCCATTTTGTGGTTCAATATACACATGAACAATGATTGGAGAAGTCCCACCGAGGAACTTTCAGGTGCGCAATGCATATATATAAATTGAGCAGCTGTTCCAAATTTAAAATATATTATCATACTAAAATAACATCCGAAGTTGTACCCAGAAAGAAAATGATCATTGCAAAAGCAACGGTGTACATAACAATCGTTATTGAATAAACCTATAATTTAATAGGGAATATACAGACTAGATATAAATATAATGGAATGGAATGGATTGTATATACACGCCAGATGAGATTAGATGGATGTGTGGTAGTCATAATTGAAGGTGGTGTGATATAAATTGTATAATAATGTAATTAATTAATTAAGGAATATTTTTTAGCAATTTAATTAATTAATTAAGGAGATCTAGCGTGTGGGTGGGGTTAGCTGATGGATTTTGGTGGGTCATGAGGGACTTTGATTGGGAACCTAATTAACCCTAACCCTAACCTTAACCCTGGTTAACTCACCAAGTTGACCCAGTTTTTGGTTAAGAATAGAGAAGACGACAAGTAGTATTGTGTTAAAATATACGTTGCTGTAGATTATGCACAAAAACAAGGGGGGCGAGTGGGCAAGTGGACGTTCGCTGCGGCGCGTGGGTCCCACTATACGGACGGCCCTCTCTTCCGGTTTGGCAGCCACCACCATTTCTTGACTGTCCTCCAATGTAGACCATTATTATACCTCTTAGGTTTCTCGTTCGTGTAATCAAAATGTCTTTTTGGACTAAAGTTAAAGTTTCTTTCAAATTTTATACTATATATTCCTTCCTCACTATTTTGTGTCACTCAGTATATTTTAGGCTCAAACACTCACGAGTCTTTTAAAATAATGCATTCTAGCTATTAGAGAAATTTACTATTCTTTTGTTAGTTTTTATAATTTATGTTGATTATTTGATGTGAAATTTTAATTTGTACATCTTAATAATACCTCTCATCCTCCTTCATGAAAAAAAAATAAAAGAAAAACCCTAACCATAATAATTGTCAATAAATCCGTGTGTTAGGTTCTAAAGTAATGAGCCTATAATTTCTAACCCAACACGCCAATAAGATATAATCTGCACCGCCGGCTCATAATGTTTATACGGATATTGCCTCACACGTTAAAATTTTCTATATTTAAAATGTTATATGTATCCTTCACTATTTTGTGTCACTTTGAACTTTTTTTAAATTGGTTGTTTATTTATTTATTTTAAAGAATTTGGAATACAACCTCTCTTTCTATAAAATAATATTATATGTTTTAGACTTAAACACTCACAAGATTATTAAAATTTTCGAATTCTATTAGAAAGATTTGTTATTTTTATTTATTTAGTTCTTATTGTTGTTGATTATCTGATGTGAGATTTTGATTTTCAAACCTCAATATTAGAAATTGTCATTAAATACGTGTAATTATTTATGGAGTTGATAAAGTAATAATAATTACTCCCTCCGGTCCGAATTAAATGACGTTTTAGCATTTACTTTTACTGTTTCGGCACGTATCTTAAAGTGGCCGGAACAGTCACTATTTGAGACAATTTTGCTCCTAATTTTTTCTCAGAAGTACGTTAAGGATTAACGTACGTTCGAACAAAAGTACGGATTTTTTTGGGGTCAAATAGTGAGTCATCCGGCCTCCTCAATATGCGTTCCTTACTGAATATTGGGATGCGAGGAAGTTATTTAATTCGTGCCAGAGGGAGTAGTTTCTAAACCTAGAAATAATTGACCTAATTACAATAAATTCGTGCTGGATGAGACTTGTTAGTTGCCATTAGTGTTTTTTTATTCTTTAAATTGTTAGAAGTTAATTTTTTTTATGGGACGACCTAGAAAGGTTACTAACTAATTAAGAATTATAGTTTATGTTGCAAATTGGACTAAACTAGAATTAAGAGAAAATGAGGTTGTTATGTGCCGAACTAGCATTTATAGCTAATCTATAGAAAATAACTAGATCTCTTTGAATCAACAATCAACCTAAACTCTTGAATCTGACATAATACTCTCTTTATCTTGCTTTTGATAATTAGTGTGTTAGTATTTATATTTGCCCACCTTAGTTTCTGATTTGACTTGGTTGAACATTACAAGTGACCGCTCTAGTCTCCGTGGAATGGACCATTACAACTATTATTAACATTTTCTTTTCATTTAATAGATACTCTTATTCATATTTTCGTTTCGGTTCGGTTCGAATTATTTATTATTTGTCTCAATTTAATTGAATATTTTTATAATCAGGTATTGGCTGGGTATCCTGTTCATTTATATTTTTAGTTTGGGATCCAATTCTATTGGTTTGGTTCATGAATTTTTGTTTTAACACGATCTAATCAGGTACGTTTATGACTGAGTATAATTCCACAAATCATCATCCATTGTTGTTCATGGGTCCGGTACCTGACACATTTACATTTCCAATGCAGGTATCAAATTTTATCCGTTCGTTTAATTAATTAATTTTTTTTCTTAGTTTAGTTACTTCATTATTTAGAAAAAATCATCATCTTGGGTTGTTTACGAGCCGGGTACCTAGTTAATTTACATTTTTGGTTCAAATACTAAATTTTATCAGTTTTGTTCCGTTAATTGATTTTTTTCTCAATAAAATTGATTTTTTGTGTCATGAGACTAGTGGTGTCATGTGGGAATTATGTGCTTTTGTATTTTTCTAATTATGAATTACTATTTACTCTCTTTTTTTTCCAGTAATATATAGTACATGAATTTAAATTTAATTTTTTATTATGATTAACCTTTTCAAAAACCTCTATTAAAAAAATAATATTACTTTTATTGTAAAATTAAGAATAATAGAAATTTTTATATATTAAATTATAAAAGTGAGTTAGAAAGGTGGAGTTTTAAAAATTATTTGTCGCATATCCCCTATTTCAAATCAACTATAAGTAGTTGATCGCTTGTTGGGAGCGTCAAAAATAGTTATAAATTACAACTTAAAACCATCCACAAAGATAGTGGTAAGAGGATCGTCTGCAGAGACTCTATTGATGAGATGTGGATTTCTTTGGTGACGGGTTGTGGTAACTTTAAGTCACAATTTTGAGGGTTTGGTTGTTAGAAATAAAACTGTAAAAATAAAATAAAACTGAAAAATGTATCTTGGTTCGGAGGCATGGCCAAGACAAGTGGTCAGGAATAAAAACAGTTAAAAGAAGATCCATGGTAAGAGCATGAGCGAGCTATGTTCTTATAATTCGATCATTGATTCATTGATATTTATCTTTTTTTCATAGTGCTGCTATAGAGTGCAAGGACTTTTGTACACTCCTACTTCTCTCCTCTTCTAATTACCTAGCGGGTGCTCCAATTCTTGGTAATCCTAACTAAAGAGCACCTTGTTGGATAAATGGTTTACTCTTTTGGCTGATGTCTTAATTGGTTGTTCGCTTCCTCAATGGCTTAGGGGAAGACAACACCTAGCTCAAGCTACCTCCCAGTCGAGGCCCTAGGTTGTTAATCTGGTCTGAAATATATCACTTATTTTCTACCAGCTTTCACGAGACTGGTTGTTTACTTGGCCTATCCGCTTTCGCTCGTCCCCTTCTAGGTTGACTGCAACTCTTTTCTACTAAAATCTAAGAATGATCAAGTCTTATTTCTAGCAAGTAAGCGATTTGTTAAACTAGGAAATAAAATGATTACGAAGACAAAGATTATTAAGAACAATTTAGATCTCACGAATATATTAAAAAAAACATAGCTCTTAAGCTCTTATCAGGAATGAAGGATGTAGCTAGATGAAGAAAACTATTTTATTAATTCAGTAAAATTGAAAACGGGAGGGGATGATAATTTCCAAGGAGTCCTTGTAGCTTAAATAACTTAGCTATATTTCTAGTCCTACTTAAATACAACATCTTTCAAAAAAAGATAAAATATTGTTCAGATAAAATCAAATATTATCTATGAGGGAGATCTGATAATGATTCTTGCTTGGACGTCTGATCTTGATAAAAAATCCTTCAATTCTCGTTTGTCACTGCAACTACCATCATTTATCCTCTCACTCACTTTTTGAGTCTCCTATCGAAGTCTGCCTCTGTCGACTGTCTTGGCCAAGCCCGCGGACAAGACAGATTTGAATGTCATATTTCATCTTTTGCTGTTGTTGTCCTTCAATTGTTGCGCTTTCAAGTAATTCTCATATCCTTGCACTTTACCCAAAGTCTCCCGCTATAGTCTGTGTCTATCACAGTTGTCTTGGCCAAGCCTAAGGCCAAGACAATTTCAGATGTTTGATTTTTATGCTCCGCATGTGATATTCTTTTTTTTATCAACCTCCAAGCAATTTCTGCAAAAGTAGGGAGAATTTATAGAAATCAATAGTTTTACTGCCCAATTTATAAGTAATTAGACAGTAAAAGTATGAGAAATTAATGCTCAATCAGTAGTATAAATATATGCGTATTTCGAGCCGGTTTGGGTCAAGTTTGTACACTAATTACAGTAATTTTTGTACAAATTCATGTATGCTACCGCAAGATCGCGTGAGCAGCCTAACTAGTTTAATTCTAATTCAATGAATGAAAGGCATTTTTGAAGTCTATGTAAAAGAGGAAGGCACACTGTTTTTTTTTTCATTTGCAAATAAGAGAATGAAATAAAAGAAAAAAAAATTAAAAAATTACTTTACGTACTAATAAAATTTTTATAAATTAATGTGTTAAAATTTGAATGGTATATTTTAAATGATATAACCTTTTAAAAAAATTTGTTATTAGGTGTAGCAGTAGCACTGCAGCCATAATGAATTGAAGCACTTTTACACAATTAAATCTAATTGCTAATAAATTGACACGGAGGGCATGGGATTTCAACAATTCGGGCATATAACTAAAAAAAAAATCTAACTATCCCAACTTAAAAAATAGCAAAATAGAAATTGGGACTGTGAGACTGTATTTGCAAACAAATCACTTGGAATAAATTACTGGTTGCGTTTATTGTTTGTTTGTATCAATTTAAATATATATATATATATATATATATATATATATATATGTTGGGTCTATTAATTAAATTTCTAAACTTGGTCAACATTGAATATCCAACCACGTGTTAAAAATGCGTTTTCTGTACAAGTTTCGAATAAAAAACTTCATGAACTAATACTAATAGATTATACTCCCTCCGTCTTCTAAAGGACGTCACTTTCCTACGGATTTTTACTATTCATAATAATTGTTCTTTTGCCTTTTCGAGCCCACATTTTTTTGCCTTTTTGGTTCCATCTATTTTTGTACTATTAAAGGATGGGTTGACTAATTATTGAAAAAAAAAAATTAAAGTTCGATTTGAAATAGAAAAGGAAAAAAAAAAAGGGGGGCATTACATGCTCCCTCTGTTCCAAAACGACATATTTTGGAAGACAGAGGGAGTAGAACACCAAGTAATTGAATATGGTAATTATTATTTAAAAAATGACTTGAGAAAAACGTTAGTTATCGCACCATCAGATTTTGGGGGTAAAAATGGAAATCTACCTAGGTACTGTATTAACTAAGCTTGAAGTCTAGACTAGAAGAAGGTAGGGATGACAATTGGGCGGGTATGGAGCGGGTAAGCACTATCCATACTCGTACCCGTAAATTTGCGGGTAATCCATACCCGCACCCGTATCCATATGGAGCGGGTAAAAGAAGATAATTATACCCGCGAATAACCCGCGAATATCTGTGGATACCCGCAAATTTAGTTGAATTTCAAATTTCAATCAAATTAATATATAAAAAAATCAATCTAATTTAATAACAATACCACACAATAATACGATACGCTAATCCAACATGATTTTTTATTTTTTGTTTGCCTGCAGGTCCAATAATTATTAAATAAACAAAAACCTGATTTTAGAGAAAATAAAAATTTGGCCATTTGTTTTTATTTTAAAAGCCCAAAAAGAAAGTATATTCAAATTGTAAAATAATTAATAAAAAATAATAAGACTCATGAGTTTAGAGCTGTTTCATAAATTTAAAGAAGTACAAAGCAATGCTCTTTTTTCAAAGATAAATAAATACTATAGTGTTATTTTGAGTAAGGATTATCATGTAGATTAGAATTGGTAGAAAAGAAAATTAACTTTAAATTTTATTTTTTTATTAAAAAAATGGTTATATAATGTTTCATTATTAGAAAGGCCTCGCCATGAAAGAAATTATGAAACTAGCTTCTTCTAGGTTTTACAACAAGTGCCTTATATATTATATATTGAATTAATTATATATTAAAATATTATATATATTTATTTATTGCGGGTATTTAGTGCGGGTGTTGGAGAGGATAAACACTATCCATACTCACATCCATGCCCGCACTTTGCGGGTGTGGGTATATCCATACCCGCAAAATACCCACAATGTGCGGGTAATATCCACCCACAATTGCGGGTATTGGGCGGATATCCATATCCGCGGGCGAAATTGCCATCCCTAAAAGAAGGGAAATCAATTGTTTGGTGATAAAAGTAAAATATCGAGTTCGAGTCTTATTATTTACATTATTATCTACGTGAAATATTATATATATATATATATATATATATGTAGGAATAAATGAACGATTTTATTAATAAATATTCTTAATAAAAAAAAGTCCTAAAATTAAAACAATGCACCAAAAGTAACAACATAGAGAAACATAACAATAGTTTTAATACAGAGTTCTTACTTCACCATCTACGAAAGAAATGATTGATGTAGTCTCCAACAATGACTAGTCTCTCTTTACTTATTGAGATGTATGGGGACGAAAAATGTAGATTATCGAACTTCCTGCTCTGAGACATTTTAATTGGATCATATTTATTGACAAACCACAAATAATTATTCATTAATGAAATATATGTTGACTCCATTGATAAGAGACGCAGATACATATATAGTTTCGAACGTAGATTTGAAAAGCATCTCATATGAAACAAACAAAATCAAACTACTTTTATTCAAAAGACCAAACCAACAAATCTTTATTAAATTAAAGACGACTACTACCAACAATCCTTAAATAAAAAAGCAACCTTTATTAAAAATACAACTATAATTAAAACTATTTATTAAAAATCTAAAAAACAGTCTAACTATTAAAGTTAAGGGGAAGTGGCTGTCAAAATTAGAGAAAACTTTTATTATTTTTATTATTTCTAAAATATTAGAGAATCAAAATTAGTGTTTATTGAATACAGTGAATAAAACGATTGGGAGCAATTTGTTAGAAATACATCAAAAACAGTAATCAACTATTACTTTAATTGTTGTGAAAATGGGTTGAGAGTTATTTTTTTTAATGATAAAAGGAGTATTATTTTTTTGATAAAATTATTTGAACTTTTATGATCTTTTAAGAGATTTTTAATCCCACGCAACTTGACTAACCCGGTAGCTTATATTAACGCAATTTTAAGGGGTTGTTACCTAAAATAATTTAGGTTAAAAAAAAAGAAGAGAAAAGAAAGGAAGGAGTCAAAATGGGAAAAAAAGACGAAAGATAAGTAGTAAGACATTTGGTAGGATAGATTGTTAATATAATAAGATGAAATATTTTTTTCTTCTTAAAAAATTAACATTTCACGTTACCCTACTATTGGCCTATCTAAGAATGATTCTAGAGTTTGATAAAGAAGAAGAAAAACATGGATCTAGCAAGACAGACCAAACAACTTGGCTTTGCACAAGTATGAATGTTTGACCAAAAAGAGAAGGAAAGGATGAATGCCCAAAAGTCATGAAGAAGAAAAAAAGGGAAGCCTAAACCCCACAACTAACAAAATAATTACTATTTTCGTTCCTTAAAGGATGTTATTTAAAGTTAAAGTTTGATTCTAATTTTTTGTTTTTTCAGATTATTTAGGTAATTAATGGTATGTTTTCATTTTTTTCTAATAAAATATGACTTTACTTTAAAAAAAAATACTCATTTTCAAATTTAAAGCTTGTAAAATTAACTGAAAATACACATATCAAGGTTGTGGTAATTTCCGGCTAACTACCTTACTACGTGGATTTGTTCATAATTATCATCATGAAATTATATCCAATAAAAATACAATTTCCTTACAGTAATTGGTTCCAAAAAATAGCTAATAATGCTACTAGTAGTGGAGAAATTAATTTTTTAGGATAATTAAGAATAAAGTTCAACTACTACCTTGAAAATGAAATATGACAACAAATTGAAAACACATTTTTTCTCCAAATTGGACATTCCATAGATTTTGGGGTTTAACATATGGAGTATGTGGTATGAACCTTGAGATATGATGATAAAATATAATTTATTTATATTTTGAAGGAAAAAAATGATTAGTCATATTAATTAGAATTTTAATTATAAAATATTTACCTTTTATTAAATAAGTGTCGTAATAGAATATTTTGTTTACTCTTTTTACTAAAATTTTGACTCAGAAATAAAAGACAAGAAAGGAAGAGAAAATATGGCTGTTGATCATTTAAGTAGGATTCCATTGAATGAAGAGCCTGAGCCAGTAAGAATTGGGTTCCTCGATGAGCACTTATTCCTTGATCAAAGGATAAGTCCATGGTATGTTGATATTGCTAATTATTTAGCAACATGTAAATTTCATGGTGAGTTTTTTCTAGATATTATTTTTGGGATGAGCTTTATTTATGGAAACATGTTCACATCGAGTGATCAAAAGATGTGTTAATGAACATGTGATACCATCAATTTCAAAATTATGTCATTCATATGCATGCGGGTGTGAACATGTATACGAATATAAATATATATATATATATATATATTTTTTTTAATAAACAAATATTTATATTCGTATTCACAAGGCACACAAGTGCTGAAAATTTGGAATCATCACTCTATTTATTAATTTGACTCTTAACTCAGAGAGGTTGTTTACATGAAAACACACTAATTTGTGAAATAGTGTGTTTTCATAAATAGGGAAGATGTTAGTCACCTTACTTGTTTGGGTTTGACATAGTGTCAAATTGATTTTATTCATATCATGATTTCCATCGATTGAGTTTCGAAAAAGATTCGATAAAATGATGAAGACAAGATAAGGTCGTTGAATGAAATTTATAAGTTGGGAAGAAGGATACATTAAATCAAATTGGAATGAGGATGAAGTGATGGAATGAAATAGGCTAGGCAGTAGGGGGGGAGGGAATTTGGATTTTGGAGTGGTGTGTTATTATGGTCAGCAATGAGATGTTCAGAATTGGGTATGGTGAGACCGTACCCTAAAATGTCATGTCCAGTTGGGTTGGGAATTGGGACTTGGGACTTGGGAGTTGGAACCAATGCGTGGGGTTTCTTTTCTCATCAGTGGCTGACCATTGATATATTGACCAACTTTTACTGCCATAAGTAAGCCGCGGGATAAAACCATCAGTCACTGCCTTAGACTCACTTATTTTACTACCAATGCGTTAGGGTTAGGGTTAGCGCAGTTAGCTGGTTGCACACTTATGTCTTCTTTTTTCATTCTAAAAAATCTCTCTTTTTGCATAGATCGCATAGATGTTAGGGATTTTGTAAGACAGACTAGCTACAGTAAATATGCATATGCATATGACTTACTTATGAGTGGTTGGCTGTGCCACTGCAACTTGCAAAAGTGGCAGTAGTTGCAGGCTGGAAGACGATGGATGATCACGTGCGGCTTCATCTCTCAATAGTATAATTTTAGTCCTCTCTTTTATCAATAAAACTCATAATTTCAATAATAAGAATATCATTTATGGAGAATTTTTTTCATTTATTTGCCAAATTATGTGTTTTAAGTTGTATATGTTTTTTATGGAAAAAACTTGGGTAGATCATGATCTACTTACATCATGATTTAGGATGATGACACGTGCTCCAAATAGTGCTAGAATACCACTATTCTTGACACTTTTGAACACGTGTCATCATCTTACATCATGATGTAGATCTACCTAAGTTTTACTGGTTTTTTATTTTAAAAAAATACATATAATCTTTCAGAATATAATTTGTTCACAATGTGAATATAAAAAGTTAGAGAGATTAGTGCTTTGGGAGAGGATGGACCAAAGCCATTGGGAGGAACTTCAAAGAAGGGTTTTCGGTTTTTTCACCTGGTCTTGTAATTATTTAAAGAAATCATTTTAATGAAAAAATAAAGAATTTAAGTTTAATAATAAATATATACGGTTACAAACAATACCGTTAATTTCTCCCTTTTTTTTAATAAAAAGATGGAACAAATTTTCACTATATTTATTCCTCTTTTCTACTTTATAAATTACTACCACAAATACTTACATGCTAAGAGCATTAATTGAAACTATCGCGATATAAATAAAATTAATCAGTGTATTTTTTACCTATAATTAAGAAAAAGAAATCAAATAAAAGTAATTTGCAGAAGGGAAAAGGAATTTTGGAAGGTGATCACCTAATAGCTGTCGGCCACGAGGCAGGTGTTACTTCCCATTGGGAATCGCCGTGTCCCTCTCTCTTTTCTCCCTTGCCTTAAATTCCGGGGGTGTTTTTAAGGACCCAATGCCTCTCGGCCCTCTCCCTCTGGGCCTCCCCCACGTACCTACCTACCCCACGCCATGCCATCAGATGAGACCCAAATTCAATTCCATGATAGAATTTACGCAAATGGATGCCTAAACAAAATCAGTTGTATATAGAGGAGTATTATTTATTTACGATAAGTTGAAGATATACATTAAGTTAGGAACGTAAAATGCGCATTGGACAAGAATCGGTAATTAAAACTGACCTTTAAAAAGATAAATGTTTCGGACCATAAGATCCACATAGGTACCACAAGCCAGTCTCATAATCTAATAAAAGCAAGCTTAAAAATCTAATTAGTACATGTTTTAATACAAATACGCGAGTTCATCAACTCATATAATACACAAAATTTGACTTTCATGCCTTAATTCATACTCATAATGGAGCATATATAAGGTGATGAACCTGAAATAGTACACCAAACTCAACATTGTTAAGTCACACGATTATGTTCGAGCATTATATTGTAAATTTCACCATTTAATTATGTGATTTACCACATTGTAGATATGGTGTTGAACCTTTAGTACATCGAACTCAACATGTGTGATATACCACTAAAATTCCACAAGAATCCTACATGTATAAATCACTAATAATAGATTTTATTACTTACATGAGTAAAATTATGAAGTATAGCCTGACAGACGAGGAGAAAGAAATGTTAGATTTTTTTTTTTTTTTTTCAAAAAAGAAACATAGGAAATGTAGATTTGTAGTATAGTTCTTAGGTGTATTGAGCAGGTAAGAGGTACCTTTGCTTCAGCATTGGGGCAGAGATAGAGCTTTGCCTTTATAACTTTTAAGCATACATATGCGCATATATTAACCTTAACCTCTGTCCTTCCCGATCTCTAGGTAAATTCATGATCAGTTGTTGTACTACTTTGGTCGTTACTACTTCCCTATCCTCTTCTCTTCCCAAAAACACACACAAGCACCCATGAACACCTCCCCCATATAATTAAGTTACTACTACTACTACTAGGAGTAATGTGTTTTAGATCTATGTTGTTTGTCATCTTCTGATCACAACAGATCTAACCTATAAAAGCATTAAAGTGTTGTTCTTATCACCTATCAAAAGAAGTTTTTACACAATTTCAAATACTATGTTGTGACATAAATATTGAAGAAAGAATTGTTTGTTTACGATAACAACGTTTGTAAATATATACATTAAAATTTTTTATTTTATTAGTTATGAATTATTAATGTGAAAAAAATATTGCATTCAAAAGTCTTAAATTATGATTTAGCTCAAGATTTTAAGTATTATTTATCTCAATATATCCTTTCAAGTAAAATTCGTTTGAGCTTGAGACTTACACGGGTGTACCACATATCTTGTGACTGAATTAATTCTAATAAAATATGGGAGATGACATGATTTTAACCGCTCAATGTTTAATTATAGAGGCTCTACTAGTATATCAATAAATAACTCCACTCAAAAGTCATAATTTATAAGTGAGACTCAAAATTAAATATTCAATTCATCTCAATAATCAAAATTTTATCCAATAACTACAGTACAAATTCTTATGTATACACATTCTTTTTTTAAAACCAACCCTATCAGATGTTGCATTATAAATAAAAGTTGTGATTAAGCAATAATGAATTTATTCACCTTTACTATAAGTTATGTACTATTCGAGTATGGAGAAAGAAAATAACATCGAGAAATTCTATTTAGGACTCAATCATAATTAAATGAGCAATTTTAAATCTTGCTAAAAACTAATAAAAAGAATTAGTATAAATTTACAAGAGAAAAAAAAGCAAGTGTATGCATTGAAAAATAATTGATGGAAGATTACCATAAGTAAATCTAAAAGTGATCTTTAATCTTAAATATATATATATTTATATATATATTTAGCATATAGTGGACGAAATTGATTGTACCTAATGTGGTACGAAAGAGGGATATGAAAGTGATATATAACTTACTTATATCGAGCGAATTTTTTTCCCAATAAAAATTAGGTATATGCAATGAAATAATAACACTATTAATAATGACTTTTGGTGCCCTATAAAAAGCCAAACCCACGAGTGTAGCCTTCAAATCAAACAAGAGAGGTGGAGAGAAAAGAAATGGCAAATCAAGAAAGAAAGAAGACAAGACAAGAAAACAAATGCCCTTGACTTTAAATGCTTGAAATGACTTGAAGAAAAAGATGGACACCACACCACAATAACCCCATTGCTCTGCCAAAACCCCAAAATCCCCATAGTCTACATCAAACGTCAAATACTTATACCACCACAAATTTCTTTCCCGTTTCTCTCTCTCTTTGTACTTTTATATATACACCACATAACATATCAACCCTTTCTTTGTACTTCGTCTTGGCGTTTTGTATAAATACTAGTCTAGTGTTTACTTACTTCTCCCATAGTTTGGCTTGCTAGGAAACTTAAGCTAGGCCTAGGGTTATATAAACATAGTCCATGGTGCCCTCTTTTGTTTCTCCTATTTTTTCAGTAATAAAAATTAGCAAAAACTGGAAAATGGATGCCTAGTTTTGCCCAACATATATATCAACACAACATCAACAATTCAACCGCGTTCCTTTTTTATTATTGGTTACTTTTCTGATTATTTTTCAAAAATTTAATCTTATTTAAGCATTACCAACAACGAAAAATCTACTTTATGATTAAAAAAGTTGAAAAAAAAAATTCTACTTGTGATAATCATCATGTTCAATAAGCTACCTAATTTTGTCGCTTAAATTAATTAACTACTTTCAAACCGTGGTCACACGTGCTGTGATAATACATAAAAGTACACCAAGGGTATTTTTGACATTTTATGAAACTGGTAACCTAGATTCCAGTAAATTGTAAGGTGTATGCTACGTGGACTAGTTCAACGAGGTCCTGGTAATTTTAAGCCACGCCCATCATCTCCTACCAAGAGCAATCATAGCGGTCCGAATGGGTTACCGGGCACGCACTTTCCTAGTAGGACGATCAAAGAGTTACCGGTAAATACAGACGGTTCCGGTAAATACAGAAGACACCAGTAACCACAACTCTGAGGTGATAATACAGGCAAGGCACCTCAAGGAAAATTGCGGCCTTTCATTACCAACGGGGGGTCCTGATATATATACCTCCCGGTATATATCCTCAACAGTAACCAAGGCTACACATACCGACTCTACCAGGTAAGTATACTACTTATACTACATGCTAGGGAAACTATCGGGTAAAGGGACAGGTACCGATAATGGCTGACCAAGCGCAAATGACACGTGTCCAGGGTGATCCACAGAACGAGGGTATAAATACTCCCCTATCACCCCTTCATACCGAGATAGGCATACACGCACATGCGTACAAAAGCTTTGCCCAACTACCTACCTCCACCCGATAGTTCTCCCACACTACTTACCTTTATTATGCTTACTGATTTGATTGTCGGAGTTTCTACACCGGAAACCTTCTTGGTACTTTACAGGTGGCGTAGGAATAGCGAGACGGCCCACATCAACACGTCATATTACAAGGACTATCATACTGCTACCGCCTGCTATCTTGATTTGAGACCTATATGAATGATAATCATCATGTTCAATATTGTTAATCTATGCAATTCCCTGTTTCGTTTCCTAGAAAGGCAAAATTGTTTTTTTCTTTTTTCGGACTAATTTGTTTGATCAATCGTTTCAGTTAAACAATGATTAACAAAATATATAAATATATAATTGGAATCTAATCTACTAGTGGAGTGATTATTTTATTTCAACTGCCTATCTCTATTCTATACATTAGTATAGTCTTGTACATTTTCAATCATTTTGATGTTTCTATTAGAGTAATTAATACTAGTTAGTTATAGGTTGTTTCGTTAATTAACATCCTTTTGTACGTATGAAGAAAAATAATTGTGTAACTGTTGATGTCTTTGTAACTATATACTCTTTCCGTCTTTTTTTTATGGACGTTTAGAGTCCAAAATTTTATCCATTTTTAATGAACGTTTTGATTCAATTAAGGTATTTTGCGTCCCATTTGTAAGTAAACATTATTTTATGATGGGTTAGAATCTAAATAAAAAAATTGAGAAAAAATGTGAGACACATAAAATTTCAAAAATAGACCAAATTGACAATAATTTTTTCAAAATTTGTTCCTTTCTTAAAATTTATGCCTTTTTTTCAAACATCCATTAAAAAAAAATAAAGGGAGTAAATAGTAATTCAGGTGTACGATGACAAAAAGATCAGCTGTGATCAAGATTTATACTACTATTTGAGTCTTGAATTAAAATAATTAAAAAGAGACAATATAGTATAGTTTTACTATTTTCCATAGCCAACTCTAGTACTCAGTAAATCACACAATGCGTAACTCTTGATTATATTTAATTAAACCTAGTCCTGAGTCCTGACAACATCTTATTCTTTAATGTAATTAGTATTACTGTATTAATATATTTATTGCGTGAACCCTATTTGCCTTAACTTCACGGTCGGCGCTATGCTTGCTAGGGTAGCTCCAATACGCAGTGTAAGTTGTTTAATTTACTTTTTCCCTCTCTTTTTTAAAGCAAAAAAAAAACATTATAAAAGAAGAAAAAAAAAGATGGATATATAAAACGTGCTATATTATTATTAAACCTCATCACGAATTAACAAGTTAGGCTTTTATAATAGTAATAGTAATAGTAATAGTAGAACGTAAAGTTGATTAGTGTATATTATTTTTATGACGTAGGTAATAATAAAAATTTGGGGTTTAACTTTTAAAGAAGTTATCTTGTTGTAAATAAAATTTTAATTGAACTTGTATAGTAAACTAATTAATTTATATCAATGAGATTATCTGATCTATGTAAAAATATTAGTAGAATATATAAGAAGAAGAAGTGATAACTGCAATCCCTTTCCTAACTAGCTACATCTGTATAAAATACAAAAAAACTTTTTTGAGTTGAATTTCACCATATACATGCATGATACGAGTGACTCACTAATCAATTTAACAAGTTAGCAAATTATCTTCATGGACACAGTTACATGTGCTAATTTGTCGTCTTCCTATATTAAAATGAGTGATATATGATATATCTACTGCTAATCTCAATGCTAACGTTGTCATCGACCAATAATGCGCGTAATCGGACACCAAGCAAACATTTAATTCCCTTAATCTATGCTTAAATCCAAGGTCCCCACTTGGCTTTTGTATTCAAAGCAACTTGCTTAAATTATTGCCACCCACTTAACCAAAGCAGATTAAGAAATTTGAAAAACAATATATGGTCTTCTCCAAATATTCTCTACCTAAGATTATAATATATATATATACTACTCTTAAAGTTCCTTTTGCGCGCATGACTGTATGGATCACTCATTCAATGAAATTACATGTAAACGAGTTTGTGGGTTGATTGAAAATGTAAATTTTATCTATTTTGTTATCTGTATGGTCCCCACCTCCCCGCGCGATGTAGGGCTATGGGCCCGACCAGCCTCAGACTAAGATCGGGCCTGAGTCGTGACATCTTTCGACCAAATATCGCTAAACTGGCAACTGATTGGGTGGGTTCTCTGTTGAGCTCTTGGGTGCTTCACAGTCTTCAAGAAGCAAGGCCCGTTGGCCCGCGCAAGTTGCATGTCCAAGTTGACAATGTTATGGTAATTCATGCTTTAACTCAGGATCGATCGGTTCCTATAGCCAATTTGGATTTGCTTCTTCGGATCAAATCCTTTTTGAGTCATAATGATTGGGAAGTTGATGTCAAACATATCTTTTGTTAGATCAATGTGAACGCCGATGGGATGGCTAACCTTGTTTTTTCTCTACTTTCTTCATTTCAGTGGCACGATCAAATCCCGAGTACAATATTCCTCATATTGTTTAGGGATAGTTTAGGTTCGCACCCTCATATTATAAGACTTTGAAGCCTCTTTTTTTCCGTTAATAAAAAAGAAAAAATTGCCTAGGAAATATCAGAAATTTTGTACAAGTTATGGCTATAGGTTGTGCTTGGTAAAGATTTAGAATCCCTTTTGGTAGTTGTAGTTACAATGAATTATTTTTTATTTTTTTATAAGTGACTCGAATTCATTGTACTTTGCCACCGTTATATGCCTACATGCGGAATGGTGACCGGTGAATCTTTTATTTACTTTTCGACCAAAAAAAAGAATTTTCTATTTACTTAATTTTTCAGAAACTTAACTACTACCTACCATAGTTTAAGTATATATTGATGAACTACAAAGTTACCACTATAAAATATTATAATTTCAAATATTTTAGTGAGAAGGAAATTGCTTACATGTGTATATTTATTAGTAGTTTAGTGATTATAAAATGATTACTCTCTTATACATAGATTTTGATAATATATAAACATACACCAAGGGTATTTCCGTCATTTCACGGAATCGATAACTCAGTTTCCGGATGACCAAGGAGATTACCGGTAAGTATGTATGATACCTGTACCCATACCTCCTATCTGACAAGGCATCACAAGGGCAACTACGATCTTTCATCATCAACGGGGGGTTTCGACTATACATACTGGAATATACTATCAACAATAGTTGATTTGTGCTACAAATGTCTTTATTCATCAGCCAGTTCTACTATTTTGGATGATGATATAACTGAAATCAGGGTGTTTTCTACCCCTTTTTTACAAAAAAATAGATTGCACAACCAAATTGAAGAAAATGAATAGATAAAACACTGATTAGAGCAAAAAGATGGTGGAAGTTGAAAAGAGTCAATCAATAATTACTTCATAAGGCACGGGGGCAGTTTAATGAGACCAAGTCAAGCGATAAGTGATGGGCTTGGGCCGTGAGCTGGAGGAGGCGCGTTTGTATGTTGTCTGCTTCCAGAAGATTTTTTTTTTGAAAAACCAAATCTCCACTGGAACTCCTTTTTGGGTGGAACTCCTATTTTAATTTTAAAAACAATTTTGTTTTATCTTTTCTAGTTTTTAGGAGATTTGAACAGAATCTAGTTGTTTAATTTAAAGAGACCAATGGGCAGAAGGGGTTTGTCTCTTCTTCCTCGTACCGACTTTCTGCCATTGCTACATTCTCTGTTCTTATTCTTATTTTAATTTCAATTCAGTTTATGCATATTTTTCTCTCATTAATTTCATTATGTCTATTATAGACTAGACCACTTATTCTTGGTAAGGACTCTAGGGTCATGATTCATCAGTTGAGAGATCAAAACAGTGCTCTATAAATTCCAATTTCATATTTCTATTCTTTTTAATTAAATGCCAGATTTATTCATGTTTCATTTAAGCCTGGTCAACTTAGATTAGGAACTGAATAGATACAGTCTTTCCTAGATACTTTGGATTCTACATTGTTGATAGCAATCTGAAGACGACTGATTAGCTTGCTGGTAAATTAGAAAAAGAGTAGAATCTAATTTCTAGGAGTAGAGTCGACTCTCCCAGGCCTGGGAAAGGTCTCTCCCTGCATTTTATCAATCACTTAATTAAATCCGATAGAGTGTCTCTTAGGGTTATTAAGGAGATTATGGGTTCCTAATAAAGTGTCTTTTTAGGAATCTTGAGTAGGAGGACAGTAGGAAATCTAAGTAAACCTGATTTCTATAGCCGGGATTGCGCACCCAGGGGTCCCTCCACTTATTATTTTCATTTTAGTCAGTCCCTAACGTTTGTTTTTGTTCGATTTGGTCCCACACGTTACCGCCGTTAGACCCGCGGAGTCCCTCCTCCGATAACAAGGCAAACGGCCGTTAATTTTGATTTTTTTATAATTAAATCTGATAAAAGTGTCTGATAGTGGGACCCACATGTCGGGAAAATTAATTAAAATTTTAAAAATATTAGAAAAATACAGAAAAATTAGAAAAATTAGAAGAAAAATATTAGAAAATAATAGAAAAATAATATTATTAATTTCAAAAATACAGAATATTTAGAATATTTAATTTTAAAAATAAAAAATAATTCAAAAAATAATTAATTAATTTTAAAATTCAAAAAAATAATTATTTAATTTCTTTCTTTTTTTCTCTTTAAAAAAAGAAAGAGAAAAAAAGAAAGAAATTAAATAATTATTTTTTTGAATTTTAAAATTAATTAATTATTTTCTCCTGTTTTTCTCTCCCTTTTGGCATATTATTATTGGAAGAGAAATAGAGGAGAGATGGTGTGGTTGTACGGTGGTTGGAAGAAAGAGTGATTTATGCAGTGGAGGATTGGAAGAGAAATGGAGGAGAGAGAGAAGGAAGAGATATAGGAAACCAAATTTTGGAATTAAAATTCAAATTAATTTAGATTTTTAATTCCATTTTTCGTTTATTTCATTTTTAATTTTGTTAATTTAAATAAATTAGGAAAGAAAGAGAAAATAAAAATGAGAAAAACGGAGAAGAAAAGAAAAAAAATGATATTTCCTGTTTCTTAAAATTCAAAAAAATAATTAATTAATTTTAAAATTCAAAAAAATAATTATTTAATTTCTTTCTTTTTTTTCTCTTTCTTTCCATTTTTTTCTTATTTTTTTTCTTTCTTACTCTTTTTTCTTAAAATTAAATAAAAAGGAAAGAGAGAGAAAAAAAGAAAGAAATTAAATAATTATTTTTTTGAATTTTAAAATTAAATAATTATTTTTTAATTTTTTAATTTTTTAATTAAATATTTTAAATATTCTGTATATTTTAAATTAATAATATAATTTTTATTTTTATTTTTCTAATATTTTTCTTTTAATTTTTCTAATTTTTCCGTATTTTTCTAATATTTTTAAAATTTAAATTAATTTTTCCAACATGTGGGTCCCGCGGTCATACACTTTTATCATATTTAATAATAAAAAAATCAAAACTAACGTCCGTTTGCCTCGTTATCGGAGGAGGGACTCCGCGGGTTTAACGGAGGTAACGTGTGGAACCAAATCGAACAAAAGCAAACGTTAGAGACTGACTAAAATGAAAATAATAAGTGGAGGGACCCCCGGGTGCGCAATCCCTTCTATAGCCTTCCTATGAAAATTGGTTTTGAAAATAATTGAATCGATGATCAATTTGTATGAATAATGGTCCGAAATGAGTTTTTACTGGGAATTTCTTATTACTGAGTTCATCAATCACTTTTTATTTACTGTTTTTATTCTCTTTGTTTCTTAATTAATTGCAACACACCAACCCCATTATTGGTATTTACTATTGTTAGAATATTGGTCATTTTAAAGAATTAAAATTGTCGTGAAATCCCCGAGGAACAATCCTTTTGCCATTAGCTACAGTTTTAATTAATTGTTGCATGATTAATTGTACTACTTTATTTTTTACGGTTTCGGCAACCATCAGTAGTCCAGACTACACATACCGACTCCACCAGATAAGTACATCCCTTATATTACATGGCAGGGAAACTATCGGGTCAAGGGACAAGTATCAGTAACAACCTATCAGGCTCAAATGACACATGTACAGGGTGACCCACATGACGAGATTATAAATACCCTCCTATTACCTCTTCATACACAAGCATGCATACACGCGCATACGCATACGAAAGTTCTGCTCAAATATCATCTCCTTCCCGATAGTTCTCCCTCACTGCTCATATTTACCATCATCATGTTTACTGACTTAAGCGTTGGAGCTTTTACGCTGAAAATCCCCTCTGGCGCATTGCAGGTGGCTTAAGAGCTGCGAAAAGGTCCACATCAACACACCGAATTACAGAATAATCCTCACATCCTCGTCAGATTTAATGTCTTTTTTCTCTTGATCATGAAAGATTGGATAATTGAAAATTGAAATGCCTAAGCCTAGGATAATTTCTCTCCAATCAATCATTAAATGATAAGCACTGTCTCATATAATTTGTATATATAAATACTTCTGTAATATAATAAAAAGAAATGTACCTAGCCAGATGCATGGATCTTAGTCCAACCAAAAGATAAATTCACTTTTTGTATTTTTATTGAGATCTTTCATTAGTAACATGACTATTTAAAAACGCATTTAAATTATGAGAATAGTTCACTCATTTAAAAACGCATTTAATTAACTAAGACGTAAAATAGTTCACCACCAAGACAAAGAACAGCTGCAATATTTAGTTAGGGTTTAGTTAAAAATGTTGCCTATTAATTATTATGAGAATAAGTTGTTTATGAAGGATTGTGATACTTGTCAATATTTTTTTTTAAACCAATAAAATTAATGTAATTATATCTCAGTAAATCTTAACTAGATATTGTAAAATACTAATTGAATTTTTAATAGTATTAATTAAATACAACCACAATAATAATAAAGTTGGGGAAATGGAGATTAAACTAATTAAAAGGAGGATATGTACGATTTATGGCATCTTTAATAAAAAGTTCAACAAATAAAGGATAAAAGATAGTTTTAGGGGATCACGAAATGAAATTCTTTTTTTGTGGCTGGGGTGATTGAGACAATGTCACTGAATAGCACCTTTTTGATGAGAGATATGAACAAGAGGCTTCGAGAAAACTAGTGTTTTCAGAATTATATGAAGCTTAATTTGAAGTGAATTCACTTTGGTTTGTTCGAATCTTCACAGACAAAATTGGAGTCTTTTGGTTTTGATTTTAGTTAATAATTTATGATAATCAAATGATAGATTATTTTGGGTTTACTTGTAATTTGATTTTCTTACCATTAAATTAATTAATGACGAAAAGCTAATGAGTTTATAGTTTAGTGGTGCTGCCATAAAATAATTTCTTTGAGAAACATGTTTATATTTTAGTCTTGGAAATGGGTTTTTGGTTAAAATTCCACAAATATTTGGTTGACCATATAATAATTTCTTTGAGAAACATGTTTCATGTAGATATCTCAAAAAAGAATGAAGCTTAAGTCAAAATATTGCTTGGAGAAAAAAGAAGCAGATCAAGGGAGACGACATGTCATTTTCTGATTTTAGTGAGGTTTTTGCTTTTGATAATAGTTCATGGGTGAGAAATAAAATTACCTAAAATAAAATGTTTGAGTCATTTCATGATATCGTAACTCTAAAAAAAACACAAATTAAAACTTCATCCAATTATTAAAAATATAGTCTGTATATCGGATAAACTCAATAATTAATTACATTTAGCCAAATTGAAATTTGCGTGCACACGTAATTTAAAAATTAGTGCATATAAAGTTGTAGTTTAATTAATTATTATATATTGTCTATTTGATATAGATCAAATGTTTAATGACATTTGATAATATAATTAAGGGATTGGTTTTGATTTTGGTTTGTAACGGGGCAAGTGGTACAAGGACCCTAATGTTAAAGCCCACTCAGACTCTACTAATTAAACTAAACTACCACCGGAAGCCCAGCCCACTATAGTAAACAGCACAACAGAGACTGAAAGCCCAACCCAGGTCTTTTACTTGTGTGGTTTTCCTACCATGCCTAAATTATTTTTTAGGCATCAATTGCTAATCATAAATCTTGCAAGTTAGATAGATCACTATTTTAATTGAGAAAATAACAAGAATAGATGTTATTATTTAATAAAAGGAAATTAAATCAATACATTACATAATTTATTGGTAAGTTTAAATTTTTTTTATTGATTTTCTATGAACAGTAATATACAATAAGTACAATAATTATGTTAGTGAAATAAAACGTAAAATATATTGACATGCAATATGCTATTTTTTTAACATAAATTGACGTTCATATTATTAAATATAATTTTTTAAAATATATAAACTACCTTTATTAAATATAAGACAATATAATGCATGATGTATCAAGCCAAAGAAACAATTTGCATCAAGTTGAGAAATAATACCACATTGGAAACAAAACTAGGGAAGAGGGGTGGAGTGTGCTTGTAAAACCAAAGGATCCCTCAAATTCTCCATTAGGCAAATAGACATATAGTGACCTATGCCAACCAGGTTCTAGAGTGAAAAGTTTGTTTTGAAAATCAAAACCTAAAATTAGTGTTTAGTGAAATACCTTTCAAAGTCAGCTTTTAGGAAAGTTGGGTCCAAAACTATAGTTTTAGAGAAACTTGAAATTGCTCATTTTCCAAAACCATTAGCTTTGTCAAAATACGGGAAACTGATATTCTTTTTAAGTGAACAAAAATATTAGTTACAAATATGTCAAATTTACAACTTATATTATGTATAAAAAAGAAAATAAATTATTAATTATTTCAAAGAGAAAACGAACCTGCTTAGCATACAAAGACAGAAGCAAATTGTGAACTCCAGGATCCTCATTATGCACACGATGAACACAATATTTGACGACTTCATGGGTCTCATTCCTGCCAGTGACAGTCACAGAAAAAAAGTGAGCTACAGTTCAGATGAACATAATGCACAAACTTATCAAGCCACAAAGCAACAGGAGTTCTAAAGCTCATAGCATCTTCTAATTATGAATCCATCAATTAGTAATCACATCTGACGATGAATGAAGTTGCTTAATTTCATCTGTAAACCAGAGATCTTTAGAAAGAAACGTGTAAATCGCATCATTTACAGACTTCAGGTACAACTAAATAAATTACAACTCCATCTCAAGAAATTACTACAAAACCACAAATCTAGATTTTATACAACTGACAGTTATACCAAATGCGCCCATAACTCTTAAGGGAGAGATAAAAACCACAAATCTAATTTTACATAGTTGACACTGTTCACTCATTGAGCATTATTTTAGTTATTTGGCCAGAAATGAAATGGTATTCCCAGTCCATTTCACAGCAGAAATGGTGCAAAGTCGATGAGTTAAAATAAGAATGCTCCTTTAAAGTTTACAAACCAACAGCATTAGCAATTCAATGCTCAGATGTTCTATAAAATGTCAAAATCAAATGGATAAGAAGAGATACAGTGCTATGCAAAGGACAAATTTCCTCCTTAACAATAAATGTCTTAAAGCATCTAAGCAAAAAACTGAAATCTGGCGCTTCTAGTCAGAGTGGAAATATGAGGAGTCCAGAAATATTTCTTCATAAATCATTATTTCAAGAAAAGTTAATTCTTCATATGCAAAAAAATAAGAAAACGCACTCATCTTATGAGAAGAAACAAGTAGCTGATTTAAAAGCACAAAAGAATATTACTTTGCATGAGGTTCACTTGAGTAACGCATCATTGCAGGAATTAGTTTTCTTGGGTTTAGGTTCTTAGTAGCCATCCATGACTCCACAGTTTCATACGCATCAAGCAGAAGTAAAAGTTGCCGTTTATATCAACTCAATAATTACTGATGGAAAATGAAACAGTGGCTGCTTACAAGCACAGAAGCAACATCAGCAAACTGCCAGCCAACTTGTTTATGGAAAGTAAATAGTTCCAATTCCAAATCATGGAGCTGAAAATCTACCTGAAGGTCTACAGAAACAGCAGGCTTCTGAAGCACTTCCAATGCTTTCTTTGCTTCACCTTGCTGTAATAAAACCAAGCAAAAAGACAAAGGCATCAAATCCGATGTAACAAAGACAATTTCCATTTATCACAGTCACTGAGTAGCATCCACTCATCTATATTCTTAACCAATATATTTGAGATTTATGATGCATTTCTCAAATGAACCAACTAAAACTTAATCTTTCAAATGAACAAATATGATTACTGCTCTCACCTCTACAAATATGAAAACACTGTGTTTTGCATAATAAGATTAAATAAAACATTTCTGAAGCAGTACATTCTAAAACAAAGATGTTATGAGGTAAAAAGTAAAAGTTGATGAACAATCTAAAGCATGACTTACATGGGAAAAATGCAATGAAAAAAATAAACATGTAAAACAACCTGAATATAATGATGAATTACAATATCATGCTGCTCCTTTAGACTTGCAAAATATACCAGTTCTTCAACCCTGTCATAGCTGCAGGAAAGCATTGTCTTAAAAAAATGCACTGATAATTTAGGATGTATTTTGCTACATCCTTATAAGCATTGTCCTCAAAAGTGTAACTTCTTACCAGCAGCTACAAAAACACATATTGACAAGCATACTCCAAAGAGAAGATTAAGGCCATGCGCAATGCCAAGAATCTAGTGGAAATATCAATTTGGATGTTAGAACTTTAACACAAAATCACATCCAAAATGCATTACTTCTGTTGTCACTGGACAAGGCAAACAAGATGTACAAAGTAATCAAGAATGAGAAGAATTACCAACCATAGGTATCACAGGAGAAAAAGGAATGAAATATTAGTTAAACTTCAATAAGAAGCAAATGAGAAAAATAGTTAACACTCAACAAATAGCCCAGAACACCAAAAACTAAAGAACAGATGTCCTTATGGTACTCAAATTGAAAAAGTAAATGCCAGATTACTAAAAAAAGTGTTCCCTCTGGGTAGAGAAAAGACAAGAAGAAGAAGAAAACAGTGTGTGACAAGCATGATCGTTGTCATGCAGATTAAAACCAATGGATTACTAAACTAATGTAGAGACGAGGGAGAAACGGAAACCCACAAGACAACCTAATCAAAGACAAAACAAAAGCTAACATAAACATTGTTTTATTCTTAGAAGGCTCAACTTTAAGGAAAACAAAATATTAACCAGGGTAGAAGATGCATAAAAGAAGTATACCTAGGCAAGGTCCCTTCCGGCAACCACGGAAATGCGGGCTGAGAGGTACTGGCATAAAATAGCAGCAAAATAAAAAATGAGCAAAGGTGCCACCAGATCAAACCCAAAACGAGCACCACCTTCAACAGTTGATGCCCACTTTCCCGGGTCAATGTAGCCAATTGCAATCACTAAGACAGGACCCACGCTAGGAAGTAGTCGAGCAAGAACTCCCGTCAGATGGTTAGCATTTAAGGACTCAGCTTCCATATCGTTGATCAGTACTTTAAACAAAATCTAACAGACAGAACAGGATGATACTTAAATATCACAACCAAGCAATATTGGTGCCTCCAAGAGAGTGCCAAGTTAGACAAATTACATTGCAGCTCATCACTGCATCTTCTTAGAGTGACTACAACCTTTCATTGGTGGTGTTTCAAACTGAGACGATTGCCAAAGAAAACAAAGATAATGCAGGGCTTGTGGCTTTATGAAGTGCACTTGGCCTAATCAAACAAAATGGGATCTCCTCAGGTCCAAATTAGCTGCAAGTTGCCTGCTAGGAGAAAATCCCAACATTAGATGTGGTCATCATATAACAATCTAACATTTGCACAAGGAGTTTTGCGTGCTAACATGGAGTGTGAGAGTTAACACCATACTAAGTACCCTATGCATCTACCAATAAAAATCAGCAATCGACCAATTATTCTGAACTTTATCTTCTCCTTGGAGAATCCATCCCAATTCAATAAATAAAAAATCAGTCCACTGCCAAACGAAAGCTCATGCTTTTACAACCGAGAAGCCTTTGCTCCACAAACAATAGACGACGCGACTACTGCAGTTAGATGATCATGTAGCAATTACTGCACTTTGGTATCGATCAGCAGTACCTGTCAGGAAAAAGAAAAGCAGGATTTATACTATTACAGTATATTGCAAAAGCACAAAACCTTACGCAGACCAATCAACAATAAATAAAAAATTGTAAACCTACTAGGGGTACAGAACCTGCTAGAACTATCAGTTACAGAATCAAGAAGAAGGTCAATTCGATAGATGGACAAATCAAAAGGAGCATAATCTCACAAGATCAGTTTCAAAAACACTACTGCCACAAACGGAAAAGAATATCTACTAAGAAACCATCAAAGCGATATCAAAGAAAAATGCAAAACCCTAGCTTAAAACCCATTTTAGATCTCAAAAAAGCATAGCTAATAACAAAAAAAACTGAAATGAATTCAAAATAACTATCATCACAAAGACGCAAACTTTAACTCCTAAAGGGAAAATCATAGGCTACAAACACACAATAATAGATCTGAGTTACAACAAACAAAGCAAGGATACAGTCTGCACACTGCCATTTGCATGAAATTCCAGCACTTCTTCGAAAATGCACATGACCAAATCTGTACAACATACACAAACAAGTTTACTTCTTTAGAACTTTTGATACTTCAAAAAAGACAGTGGCTTTACCTTCCTTGCAACTTGTAACTCTCTCTCTATCACTCAGTATCGTCTCTCCCTGCAATCTCTATCCAGAAACTGTACCAAGTAGATCTCACAGAGAAATTAGTACATAAAGGAAAAGCTCAGCATCCGGAGAAATTTGTACAGAAAGGAAAGAGATTGTGAAAGGAGAGAGAGAGAGTGAAGGCTTTAAGCAAAAAGAGAAATTATAATTTAAAAAACATGACCAAAATACCAGCACAAAGGAAAAAAGAACAATAGTGAAGAGTAAAGCAATATGAAAAGAAAAAAAAAAAAAAAGAGTTTATAACAAAATGAGCCAAGAGTCAAAATGAACAAAAGGAGCAGAATAAAAGAATAATACACAAAATAAGGATATGGTTTAGGGAAACTAAAAACATAGAATTTCCTCTCCACCACTGCCTCACTCCACAAAAACAAAAAGGTACAACAAATGCGCCGTTTGCTTTTGTGGAGAAGTGAAGCTGTGAAAGAGGGAAATTCAAAAACAAAAGTAATTGTAAAGGGAACAAAATAAGGATATGGTTTAGGGAAACTGAAAACATAGAATTTCCCCTCCACCACTGCCTCACTGCCTCCCTCCACAAAAGCAAAAAGTACAACAAATGCGCCGTCTGCTTTTGTGGAGAAGTGAAGCTGTGAAAGAGGGAAATTCAAAAACAAAAGTAATTGAAAAGAGAACAAAATAAGGATGTAGGTTAGGGAAACTGAAAAAATAGAATTTCCTCCCCACCACTGCCTCACTGCCTCCCTCCACAAAAACAAAAAGGTACAACAAATGCGCCGTTTGCTTTTGTGGAGAAGTGAAGCTGTGAAAGAGGGTAATTCAAAAACAAAAGTAATTGTAAAGGGAACAAAATAAGGATATGGTTTAGGGAAACTGAAAACATAGAATTTCCTCAACACCACTACTTCACTGCCTCCCTCCACAAAAACAAAAAGTACAACAAATGCACCGTTTGCTTTGTGGAGAAGTGAAGCTGCGATAGAGGGAAATTCAAAAACAAAAGTAAAAGAAAAGGGAACAAAAGAAGGATGTGGTTTAGGGAAACTGAAAACATAGAATTTCCTCCCCACCACTACCTCACTGCCTCCCTCCACAAAAACAAAAAGTACAACAAATGTGCCGTTTGCTTTGTGGAGAAGTGAAGCTGCGATAGAGGGAAATTAAAAAACAAAAGTAATAGAAAAGGGAACAAAAAAAGGATGTGGTTTAGGGAAACTGAAAACATAGAATTTCCTCACCACCACTGCCTCACTGCCTCCCTCCACAAAAACAAAAAGGTACAACAAATGCGCCTTCTGCTTTTGTGGAGAAGTGAAGTTGTGATAGAGGGCAATTCAAAAACAAAAGTAGTTCAATGATTAAGAGCTTAGAATTCATAATTATAAACACTAACTGACATATTTTAGGAAAAATTGCAGTCTATAAAAGTATGTCACCATATAAGGCTAAAAAAATATAAACTCTGAATAGTAAAGGCAATTCAGTGAGTGGGCCATTCAGACATTGACTAAACAAAATCTCGATCTTCTCATACATTGCAAATAATTCAAAGAAGAATAATAGCTAAATACAAAAAGAAAAACAGGAGAAAGAAAACATTTTTGTTGTTGTTTTTTGACTAACCAAATGAGGATTTTGGATACTCATTAGAGACGGGTCCTGAATTGTTGAAAAAATTGGGACCATGAATGCATAAGAGCCTCCAATCACAGTTGGCAAACGAGTCCCATACAGTGTCTGTAGCAGTGTATTTATCCCTTCCACAAAAAGCAGAGTCTGCACAACCCTCACAATATCACCCTAAAACCATCACAGGAAAGGATTTATAATTATTGGAATCCAAATCAAACAAGGAAAATAAAATCAATGAAAAGAAAAGAAACTTACTGGTTCACCACCCATATAAGGAACAAGCAATGAAGGGATCATAACAGCAGTTCCTAATGCCAAAATGTAATGCTGGAAACCTAAAGCTATAGCCTCCCCTGTTTTTGAAACACACACATCATCAGATAAGAACTACCAAAACAAGATTAAAGTTTCAAACTTTGAATAACGAAATGATGAAATCTGAAGAATGAGAAGAATTACCATAGATAGGTCCAATGCAATCACAGACCGCGCTTTCCTCATGGACGGGAACACGAAACCCTAAATCGACTATGCTGATTTTCAATCTTCACGGACGGGAACACGAAACCCTAAATCGACGATACTGGTTTTCAATCTTCATGGACGGGAACTCGAAACCCTAATTCGACCATGCTGGTTTTCAATGAAAGAAAGCGAAAAAATGGGAATCCAAAAATCGATGGTGACAGCCTATGATTTATGATCGTAGTTCGTTATCTTTATAGAAAAAAATAGGAAGAAGAGGCGGTGGTGTAGAATTCCAAAATCCTAAGTAGAATAGAATTCCTACGGAAGTAAGGAGTCGTTTGTTTGTTATGTTGGCTTGTTTTTGCTTTGATCATACGCGGTATTTTATAGTGTGCATTTATAAGGTTTATTAGTTAAACCTAAAATAATATTACCCTATTTTATATTTATGCTATTAATTAAATCTATGATTTTATTATTAAGACATTTTTTTAATAATAATTTAAAATAATTAAATGTGTTAGAGATTTTATTTATTAGAAGTTTGATTTTGTTAAAAAAAACTAATTATAAGCTAATGATCTAATTAAATGATTAAAATATCTTAAACTATTTAAAACCTAACTATCTTAAAAAATAATTGGTTAATTAATCCAAAATAATTTGTTAAGAAAACACCTCTTAAGAGTTAAGAGTTCCGAACATGTAGGAAAGAGATTGATCTCGTATGGAAAGAGTAGAGACGATTAAATGGTTAAAATATCTGAAATTATTTAAAACCTAACTATCTTAAATAACAATTGGTTAATTAATCCAATAATTAAAATCCCAAATAATTTGTTAAGAAAGCACCCCTTAAGAGATCCGACCATGCACGAAAGAGATTGATCTCGTATGGAAAGAATAGAGAGGATGCTCAAAGTAGGGGTGTGCAAAAGTTTCCGTATCCGAAATTCTGATTTTTCGACCCGATTTTTTTTCCATTTCGGATCGAAAATTTCATGAATAGTTGAAAGGGCTATTACCCAAATAATAAATAAATAAATAAAAGTAATTAAGAGATGGCATTGGTTGTGATTTATAAGGTTTATTAGTTAAATCTAAAATAATATTACCGTATTTTATATTTATGCTATTAATTAAATCTATGACTTTATTATTAAGATATTTTTTTCAATAATAATTGAAAATAATTAAATGTGTTAGAGATTTTGTTTGTTAGAAGTTTGATTTTTATACAAAAAAAATAATTACAACCTAATGATCTAATTAAATGATTAAAATACCTTAAACTATTTAAAACCTAACTATTTTAAAAATAATTGGTTAATTAATCCAATAATTAAAATCCGAAATAATTTGTTAAGAAAATACCTCTTAAGAGTTAAGAGTTCCGACCATATAGGAAAGAGTAGAGAGGATTAAATGATTAAAATATCTTAAACTATTTAAAACCTAACTATCTTGAATAATAATTGGTTAATTAATCCAATAATTAAAATCCCAAATAATTTGTTAAGAAAACACCCCTTAAGAGATCCGATCATGCACGAAAGAGATTGATCTCGCATGGAAAGAATAGAGAGTATGCTCAGAGTAGGGGTGTGCAAAAAGTTTCGGTATCTAAAATTCTTATTTTTCGACCCGATTTTTTTAAAAATTTCGGATCAAAAATTTCGTGAATAGTTGAGAGGGCTAATAATAAATAAATAAATAAAAGTAATTAAAAGATGGCATTGGTTGTGATTTATAAGGTTTATTAGTTAAACCTAAAATAATATTACCGTATTTTATATTTATGCTATTAATTAAATCTATGACTTTATTATTAAGATATTTTTTTCAATAATAATTTAAAATAATTAAATGTGTTAGAGATTTAGTTGATTAGAAGTTTGATTTTTTTACGAATACGAGCTTAAGTCTACTTACAACTTGTGTTATCACTCCTAATCGATTTCAAGTGAGGTTATTGAATCGAATTCTAAGCCTATATTCAACTTGTGAATACACCCCTAATGGAAACGACATAGCGGGTTGAACTTTTGGGTTTTACTTGCAACCGACTCTAGTGTTTGGACTCAAAGAAGAACAAGGTTCACGCATGAAACTCTCTCTAAAGATATAGTCGGTTAATTCAACCCAATAGGGTCAATCTGTTTTGTCTTGTCTTGTGTTAAATTATTAGTTTTCAATTATGAGGCAACACGATTTGAACCCAAAACTCATACTCCCTCCGGTCCGAAATGTATGACGTTTTAGCATTTGCTTTTACTGTTCCGGAACGTATCTTAAGACGGCCGGAACAGTCACTATTTGAGACAATTTTGCCCCGAATTTTTCTCGAAAGTACGGTAAGGATTAACGTACGTTCGAAAAAAAGTACGGAATTTTTTGGGGTCAAATAGTACCTCATCCGGCCTCCTCGATATGTGTTCCCTACTGAATATTGGGATACGAGGAAGTCATATATTTCGGACCAGAGGGAGTATAAAACGTTCCATAATTCTGATACCGTATCAAGAAATCATCAATTATCATAATAAATAAATAAAAATAACTTTTGCTTAAAAATATAATTAATAATTAACTAAAATATGCCGATTAAAAGGGAGGGAAAATGTTTGAATTTTGAATGTAACATCAGATGCCCAAACATGAATTAGGACGGAGTACACAAGAGTACGAATTGAAGGTGAAGAAGAGCAGGTGCATTATTCATTTGTATAGGAGTATTTGTTTTGAAATGAAAGGTTTTGGTTTGGTTGAGACTAGAAGTAGAATAGACCGATAAGGAATAAAACACAAAGGGTATGTTTGGCGTTGCGGTTCTAGTCCGAAAAGTGTTGTGGCAAAAGTGTTGTGGGAAAAGTACTTCTGGAAAAGCTAGTATACTGTTTGGTAAACATTTCTTAAAAGTGCTGTGGGAAACGAGGACTTATTTTTGGTGTTTGGTAAACACTGCTTTTAAAACTATGGTTTGAGTGTAAAATGACTATAAAGGACATCAGTTATTTTTAGTGTTATTTATTTACATGATTTAATTCAATCTTTTTTTCTAAACAAATAATTTAACTATAATTTTCTAAAAGCTGCAATTTTAACCTTTTAACTATAAAAGACACAATTTGTTTCAAACATTAAAATTAATATTTTTTAGTATATATATAGATTATTTAAATCAATCTATTTCTTTAAACAAATAATTAATATTTTATTAAATAAAGTTAAATATTGATCACTATTTTAAAATTTTACATATATAAAATCACAATTATCTATTCATCATTAATCTATTACCTATTGAGTTACTTTTTTTTATGTGAGTACATCAATAATATTTTTTTAATTTTTTAAGAAATTAATGTAACATATGAATTTTTACTTTGACTCCATCATATTATTCAAATAAACATAAAAGTTGGTAAGTAATATTACAATATTTACCATATGGTGCAATTATTAAAATACTCTGCTAAATATTTAAAATATTAGAATCTTATTTTTTATTTTGGTATTGTCACTAACTAATTGATATTCAATCTTACATTAAATTATATAATTGGTATTTCTATTTTAGATTTATCAAAATGTACAATATTATTGAAATATGTAATGACACATATAATAAATAAAAAACTTGAAATAATCACATTTTTTTCAATGAGTTTGTTACATTTTTTTTTGATAAATCATCAACTTATAAATATTTTAATTAACAAACAAATTAATGGTAACCTAAAGAAAATGTAAAGAATTGTTTATTAAATAATCCAACACTTGCTTTTAACCTGTTTCTGCTGAATTGTATAAATGTATAATGCAAAGGAGGCAAGTTTTCTTTTTTACTTTTGGTATCTAAAAAGTTCTGCATTTTCAATCAACATAACGGTTGTTGGCTTCTCCAATACATGCAAATCGACACATGTATACAAAATCAATATGCAGGTTGTATTGTTCTAGTTTTGATGTAGAACCAATCATCTTGACAACAATGACAAGCGCATTCTCTTCATTCACAGTCTTAGGTCCTCCAACTTTGACATGGTCTGTTCACTTCCTCCTGAACCACCAAAGGAACGAACAAAGATCAAACAAAGAAAAACAAACAAACACAAGCTACGAGTATTTGGTCATTATACATGCACATCAGACTACTTTTGTTTCCTCAGCACTTAGCAGTGAAAAAGTGTAACCTGCTATGCTCTCCAACTTGCTATCACCATCCCTAGCTACCCGGACAAGATGAACAATATGATACTGGAGCTTTGCATTTTCCACATCAAGTTTCTTGGCCTGAAAATCACAGTTGTAGACAATGTCACTAGTTATAGCCAACAGAGGAATAAAAGTACAGCCACAGACTACCTTCTCTTGTTCAGAAGCTAGCTCTGAGTTTGCAGCATCCAGCTTTGACTGAAGTTCACGCATGGCTTCCAGAAGTTCCTCATTTCCACCACCTGAGCGTAAAAAAGTTTCCAAATCTCATTAGTAAAGCAAGGACATTAGTTGTTGGCTAACACTAGTAGTTAAATAGTGTGCCTTAGAACTTAACCTTTATTACTTTCAAGGGCAACTTCAAGTCTTGACAGCCGTTCCTTCAATTTCAATATACAAAAATTCTAGTTAGATGAGACAGTCTCTTATAGGATCAAACGTGAACAGTTAATATTGATGTAATTATTCACAATGAGAAGCATTCAAGCGCATTTTTCAGAAACCAAATGGGAAATCACAATCTGATGACAAAAGCATCGACAGAGTTCATCACAGGTAACCCCAAGTGAAACAATGATACAAGGAATGGGAAATGAGAGTGATATCAAAAGGCATAGCATACATTATAGAGGTAAGCCCAAACGGAAAACATGAGAATATGTTCATGTACAATTTTAGAATCATGATTTGCATTAACACGGTCATCATCACCAAGTTTGAAAGAACTTATACGCAAAATCAATGCACCTCAGAAGTACCCCGATCCATGTTCCTTAAAGTTGAAACTGAGTGATGTCAGAAGTCTTTCAGTTTTATTCCGTCAAACCTCAACCGAGCCAAATGATTTTCACAGTAGCTGGAAATGTTAACAACGACACCTCACCAGCTTCCTAGAAAAGAGACCAAGCTCAGCTCAACAAATCCCCTGTATACATTCCTCATCTCTTTCGAAACAGAGCCAGCTACACCACCACACATACCCTAGCCTTAATCAAAACTAGGCAGACAGCCACATATATGATTTTACCAGCTCATAAACCAGAACAACTACATCCCTACTAATTAAACAACAACACTAGTTATCCAAATTCAGCTAAGACCCCAATAACACAACTATATGGCAAGATAACAACACTCAAAACACCTCCTTACATTCTTAGCACCATATACATAAAATTGGAAAAACCCATGTTCATGAATTGTAAATTTTGAAGATATGCGTAAAGATCCAATAACGCAATCAAATATCCCAAAAGAAGTAAAGAAATGAGCAAATGGAAATGGTAAACCTAGCTAACCTTCAGAAGAGCGCTTGGTGGAAGAAACTAAAAGATTTACAGAGGAAGTAAGATCCAAACCAGGCGGCAGCGACCACGAAGACAAGTGCAGGAGGAGAAGTTGTTTGGAGTTGATGGTGGACGATTGTGGAGGAGAAAGGATTTTCTAGGGTTTGTTGTTATGCAGAGATGAGAAATCGTGTGAATGAAAGGAATGAAGGAGAAATGTTTTGTTTTTATAAGTGGCTTTTTTGTAAATAAGTGAACATGACTCCAACATTTTTGTCCACTTCAATTATTTGTGCAGCTTCCCGCACTGACCCTAACGCAGCGTTGGCTGCTGGAGAAAAATTCAGCAGTGGCTTTCCCTTGATTTTTCAAGGGATTAGGAAGCCAGCTTTCTAAAAAGCTGGGTTTAATTGTGGTAGCCAAACACCTTTGTCCAACTTTTGCAACCCAACCCAACTCAACTCTTAACCTCAAACACTATCAAAGACACAAAGACACAAAACACACACCATATTTATGTCTGAAGTTGAATGCCTCCAGGTATTGTAGCGCCGTCCAAGCTCTCTGGTGGAGTTCAATGACAGTTGGTTGAGCACTTACAGCGATCCAAGCTCACATGATACTTCACATAAATGTGGATCAGACCTTGAGATATATTTCCATCAAGTTCATAACTAGAAAAGAAATTCCTATATTTAAGGCTAATAACAGAAGCTCCGCAAGAGATTAAGCTTCCTATAGCAGCAAGTATGTGACTAGTGAGGTTATAGGTCAACGCGCCAGGAGACAATATCGCTGGATGCCAAGATCATGGCAGTGAAAGGACCTTGCACATTATTAAATGAATTGCTGAGAATATACCTTACTAATGCAAGGATTTTTAGAAATCTCTAGTTCTATATGGGAAAAGGACGCATCAGCCATGGTTTACTTCTATGCAAATTGGAGCCTAGAAACAGGTCTTCTGTAATAATAAAAATCAAGAGTCCACAAATCTAGCAGAACTAAGAGATCTCATATTTGACCAAATTCTTAGTGGGTAAAAGAGCAATATCTCTTATCAATGTAAAAAAAGAGGCCAAATCAGAAAGATGTACTAAAACTAGCCATTACTACTGGCATCGAATTGCTTCGTCGGTATTGATGATCGGATTGTCTCTAGAACTTGATTAAGCAAACCATTTATCTCATGCAGGAATTCACCTTTCGCTCCGTTCGTCTTACCACTGACAACCACAGCAGTTCCATCTTGTAAAGCCACAAGAAAGCAACACAGAAGATGATCAATAACTTCTCTTTTCTCGAGATTCAAGACGATAAATGACGACGCTAAAACTGTCACCAGCAATCATCAAATAATGAACTTTTAGCCCCTTCAGATTGTCTATCTTGTTTTTGGTTGGTGGTATCTGAATAATCAAGGTAAAAGCTAAAGCTCATGGAGTGAGGCATAATCAACCCAGGAAGACATCTTGCAGACAGTGCATGATTAAGTAGAAGAAACGAAATAAGTAAAATTCATTAAATCGAAATTTCACCTGTAAATCAGATAAGTAACTGATGCAAGTTGTGAGCATTAGACACCAAAACCAACATACACCACTGCATAAACATCTCTTTTACCATCCATTGTCATCTTGCATAAACATGGCATAACTCCCTGCACAAAACACACCTCTGGAAAAAGCTATGTGCTATGCACTCCATAGTCCATACACGTGCATACACACATAACATGGACTCTTCAAGAAAAGTTTTGTAAACTCATTATATATTATTTTCAGTACTGAGCAAACTAAGTTTACACTGATCATAAAGGATGCCACACCTTGTAACCATGTGTATATCTTACTTGGACAAATTGATTGTACACAACGAAACAACTTATATATTAAGCACCAAAAAGTGAGGTAGAAAAGCATCACTCTATACCAAATATTTATGGCAAGAGAATTCCAAAGCTGAAACTAGTAAGCCATGGGGAACATCTGGAAAATGCAATTGATCAAGCGCGTACCATTTGTCCAACCGCAGTGGTAATAACAACAGGGATATTCCTATGATGCAAAGCAGGTACCTCAACCACTCCTGACTGCTCAATAACCTGAACAAAACCTCGAGAAAAAGAAAATAACTATAACCAACACTCAACACGAGGAAAGGTGATGCTTTCGATTAGCTAAATAACCCAATTTATACCTTTCACTGTCTGAGTTTTCATTATATATCAAAAGCATATACTACAATCTTAAACAGAAACCTGAAATGAGACATTGCAAGACCAAGCAAAGACAATTTAAGCTAGAATAAACAGTTTAACTAGCCTGTGACACCAAAATCAACTTATGACCAATGACAATTAAAGCATTAGATTCACCGTGCATCCTTCGCCATCCTGCTCATTAACAAGGTCGTGAAGAAACCAAACCGCACTTCCATTATCCCCAACATCATCCTTTAAATCCAGAAGCTCAAAGATCAAACTTTCGTCCCGCGAAGGATCCACGAATACCTCCTGCACAACACCCATGAAACCCAAAAGAAATAAAAACTAATTCAACCATGAAAAAATCAAATTCACCACCCACACAAAAAGAAGTAGGAAAAAAAGTGTACACACAACAAACCTGATGATCAGGGACTTGCCTAATATTGCTCACATCCTACAACCACAACCGTGGTTTTGACGATCACAACAGAGTTGGGAGGGTAAAAATGGTCGAACAAGAAAAGCTAAATTTCATGTGGCAAACAACGAAATGTTCTGACCTGGAAACGGGTAGGGAATGAGGGGCAATGGCGCCGCCAAAAATAGGGTGCTCAACGACGGAGCCCTGCTGCATTACTGGCGGAGAAGTTTCTGGTATGTTGTAGTGGAAGTGGAGATTCGAAACTTTGGCGGTTTACTTTATAAATACAAGTTGGAGGAGGAGGAGGAGGAGGAGGAGGAGGAGGATTTTGTTTCCGGGTTTTGGGTGGGAGTACAGGCTGTTCATCGGTTAACCGAAACTGAAACCGATAACCAGTTTCGGTTTCGGTTAACCGAATATCATAAAATCTAAAACCGAAACCGAACTGAATTTTTTGTAACCGAAAATCGAAATTTGTAACGGTTCGATTTTTTAGAAAATCAAACTTCCGAAGATTAGAACCTGTTTTTTTCCCTGCATACTCCAAATAATTATACAATCCATTCGTGCACACTCCAAAATTCCAAATAATTATATAATCCATTCCTGCACACTCCAAATAATTCTACAATCAAAATACATAATTAAACAGTATAATTATACAATCCATTCCTGCACAGTGCACACTCCAAAAATTATACAATCCAAAATTCCAAATACATAATTAAGCAATCCAAATTCTAAACTCCATAATTATACAATCCAAACTCCATAATTTACAATATTTTGAGACTGAAACACATCTTGAGCTTCTAATCATTGCTGCACAATATTTTCATAGCAAACTCTTGTCCAAATTGGGAGAAAATTGACCAATATAGCAAGGACAGAAAACCAAAAACATGAAACAGATTCTCAGCAGCAAGACAAGTTTTTTTTAAAAAAAAATTAAAATTGCAAAATGAGACTATAGTCGCAGCTTAAGAACAACTCCTAAGTTTAACACTCCTATCAATTTAACACCTAATTAATCACCTAATTAATGACATGAATGAAGGCAAAAAATCGTCAAAATTAGGGATTTAGGGTTTATTCTAAAAAATTAGGGATTTATGGTTTATTCTAAGAAAACTTACCAATAGTGGAGGAGGAGGCGGTGGGTGGTGGAAGGCTGTAAGCAGCGTCGACTGACCAGTGACGATGGAGTGCAAAAGTTCGGTTAGTTCGGTTAACCGAACTTTTGCAATTAAATTCCGAAACCGAATCGTATTAATTTTCAGTTTTTGAGTAACCGAAACCGAACTACCGAAAGTTCGGTTCTTCGGTTATCCCTAACCGATGAGCAACCCTAGACGTATATACGACGCCACGTCTGCTTTGAAAAGAAGCAGAACGGTGAAGTTTAAAAGGGGTAAAACGGGGAAATCACAACCAATCCCATCTTTTAATTATTTTTATTTATTTATTTATTATTTGGGTAATAGCCCTCAACTATTCAAGAAATTTTCGATTCAAAATTGAAAAAAAATCGGGTCGAAAAATTAGAATTTCGGATACCGAAACTTTTGCATCTCCCTACTCTGAGCATCCTCTTTATTCTTTCCATACAAGATCAATCTTCTTCGTGCATGGTCGGATCTCTTAAGGGGTGTTTTCTTAACAAATTATTTGGGATTTTAATTATTGGATTAATTAACCAATTATTATTTAAGATAGTTAGGTTTTAAATAGCTTAAGATATTTTAATCATTTAATCCTCTCTACTATTTCCATACGAGACCAATCACTTTCTGACATGGTCGGAACTCTTAAGATGTATTTTCTTAACAAATTATTTCGAATTTTAATTATTAGATTAATTAACCAATTATTATTTAAGATAGTTAGGTTTTAAATATTTTAAGGTATTTTAATCATTTAATTAGCTCATTATGTTGTAATTAGTTTTTTTTGTAAAAAAGTCAAACTTCTAAAAAAACTAAATATCTAACACAAAAATCATTAGGTTGTAATTAGGTTTATTAATCATTTAATTAGATCATTAGATTGTAATTAGTTTTTAAACAAAATCAAACTTCTAATAAACAAAATCTCTAACATATTTAATTATTTTAAATTATTATTGAAAAAATATCTTAATAATATAATCATACATTTAATTAATAGTATAAATATAAAATATGGTAATATTATTTTAGGTTTAACTAATAAACCTTATAAATGCATACTATAAAATACCGCGAATGATCAAAGCAAAAACGCGCTAACATAACAAACAAACGACTCCTTACTTCCTTAGGATTTAGGAATTCTATTCTACTTAGAATTTAGGAATTCTACACCACCGCCTCTTCTTCCTATTTTTTTTCTATAAATATAACGAACTACGATCATAAATCATAAGCCGTCACCATCGATTTTTGGACTCCCATTGTTTCGCTTTGTTTCATTGAAAACCAGCATCGTCGAATTAGGGTTTCGAGTTCCCGTCCATGAAGATTGAAAATCAGCATCGTCGATTTAGGGTTTCGTGTTCCCGTCCATGAAGAAGGCGCGGTCTGTGATTGCATTTGACCTATCTATGGTAATTCTTCTCATTCTTCAGATTTCATCATTTCCTTATTCAAAGTTTGAAACTTTAATCTTGTTTTGGTAGTTCTTATCTAATGATGTGTGTGTTTCAAAAACAGGGGAGGCTATAGCTTTAGGTTTCGAGCATTACATTTTGGCATTAGGAACTGCTGTTATGATCCCTTCATTGCTTGTTCCTTATATGGGTGGTGAACCAGTAAGTTTCTTTTCTTCATTGATTTTATTTTTCTTGTTTGATTTGGATTCCAATAATTATAAATCCTTTCCTGTGATGGTTTTAGGGTGATATTGTGAGGGTTGTACCGACTCTGCTTTTCGTAGAAGGGATAAATACACTGCTACAGACACTGTATGGGACTCGTTTGCCAACTATGATTGGAGGCTCTTATGCATTCATGGTCCCAATTTTTTCAACAATTCATGACCCGTCTCTAATGAGCATCCAAAATCCTCATTTGGTTAGTCAAAAAACAACAACAAAAATGTTTTCTTTCTCCTGTTTTTCTTTTAGTATTTAGCTATCATTCTTCCATGAATTATTTGCAATGTATGAGAACGAGATTTTGTTTAGTCAATGTCTGAATGGCCCACTCACCGAATTGCCTTTACTATTCAGAGTTTATGTATTTTAGCCCTATATGGTGACATGCTTTTATAGACTGCATTTTGTCCTAAAATATGTCAGTTAGTGTTTATAATTATGAATTCTAAGCTCTTAATCATTAAACTACTTTTGTTTTTGAATTTCCCTCTATCACAACTTCACTTCTCCACAAAAGCAGAAGGCGCACATTTGTTGTACCTTTTTGTTTTTGTGGAGGGAGGCAGTGAGGCAATGGTGGAGAGGATATTCTATGTTTTCAGTTTCCCTAAACCACATCCTTTTTTTGTTCCCTTTTCTATTACTTTTGTTTTTGAATTTCCCTCTATCGCAGCTTCACTTCTCCACAAAACCAGATGGCGCATTTGTTGTACTTTTTGTTTTTGTGGAGGGAGGCAGTGAGGTAGTGGTGGGGAGGAAATTCTATGTTTTCAGTTTCCCTAAACTATATCCTTCTTTTATTCCCTTTTCTATTACTTTTATTTTTGAATTTTCCTCTATCGCAGCTTCACTTCTCCACAAAAGCAGACAGCGCATTTGTTGTACTTTTTGTTTTTGTGGAGGGAGGCAGTGAGGGAGTGGTGGGTAGGAAATTCTATGTTTTCAGTTTCCCTAATCCACATCCTTTTTTTGTTCTCTTTTCAATTACTTTTGTTTTTGAATTTCCCTCTATCGCAACTTCACTTCTCCACAAAAGCAGACGGCGCATTTGTTGTACTTTTTGTTTTTGTGGAGGGAGGCAGTGACACGGTGGTGGAGAGGAAATTCTATGTTTTCAGTTTCCATAAACCATATCCTTATTTTGTTCCCTTTTCAATTACTTTTGTTTTTGAATTTCCCTCTATCGCAGCTTCACTTCTCCACAAAAGCAAACGGCGCATTTGTTGTACTTTTTGTTTTTGTGGAGGGTGGCAGTGAGGCATGTTTTCAGTTTCCCTAAACCATATCCTTATTTTGTGTATTATTCTTTTATTTTGCTCCTTTTGTTCATTTTGACTCTTGTTTCATTTTGTTATAAACTCTTTTTTTTCTTTTCATATTGCTTTACTCTTCACTATTGTTCTTTTTTCCTTTGTGCTGGTATTTTGGTCATGTTTTTTAAAGTACAAGCTCTCTTTTTTCTTAAACCCTTCACTCTCTCTCTCCTTTCACAATCTCTTTCCTTTCTGTAAAAAAAATAATTTTTTTTGTTAGTATTGACTGCATCGTGGTTTCTCTGTGAGATCTACTTGGTACAGTTTCTGGATAGAGATTGCTGGGAGAGACGACACTGAGTGGTAGAGAGAGAGTTGCAAGTTGCAAGGAAGATAAAGCTGCTGTCTTTTTTGAAGTATCAAAAGTTCTAATGAAGCAGGCTTGTTTGTGTATGTTGTATAGATTTGGTCATGTGCGTTTTCGAAGAAGTGCTGGAATTTCATGCAAATGGCAGTGTGCAGACTGTATCCTTGCTTTGTTTGTTGTAACTCAGATCTATTATTGTGTGTTTGTAGCGTATGATTTTCCCTTTAGGTGTTAAAGTTTGCGTCTTTGTGATGATGAGTGATTTTGAGTTCATTTCAGCATGTTTTGTTATTAGCTATGTTTTTTTTAGATCTAAAGTGGGTTTTAAGCTAGGGTTTTGCTTTTTTCTTTGATATCGCTTTGATGGTTTCTTAGTAGATATTCTTTTCTATTTGTGGCAGCAGTGTTCTTGAAACTGATTTTGTGAGATTATACTCCCTTTGATTTGTCCATCTATCGAATTGACCTTCTTCTTGATTCTATAACTGATAATTCTAGCAGATTATGTACCCCTAGTAGGTTTACAATTGTTTATTTACTGTTGATTGGTCTACGTAAGGTTTTGTGCTTTTGTAATATACTGTAATAGTTTAAATCCTGCTTTTTTTTTTCCTAACAGGTACTGCTGATCGATACCAAAGTGCAGTAATTGCTACAATAATCATCTAACTGCAGTAGTTGCTTCGCCTATTGTTTGTGGAGCAAATGGTTCTCGGTTGTAAAAGCATGAGCTTTCGTTGGCAGTGGACTGATTTTTTATTTATTGAATTGGGATGGATTCTCAAAGGAGAGGATAAAGTTCAGAATAATTGGAAGAAGTTTTGCATGAATTGGGTCGATTGCTGATTGTTATTGGGAGATGCATAGGGTATTTAGTAGGGTGTTAACTCTCACTCCATGTTAGCACGCAAACTCCTTGTGCAAATGTTAGATTATATGATGACCACATCTAATATTGGGATTTTCTGCTAGGAGGCAATTTGCAACTAATGCATAGGGTATTTAGTAGGGTGTTAACTCTCACTCCATGTTAGCACGCAAACTCCTTGTGCAAATGTTAGATTATATGATGACCACATCTAATATTGGGATTTTCTGCTAGGAGGCAACTTGCAACTAATTTGGACATGAGGAGATTCCATTTTCTGCTAGTGCACTTCATAAAGCCACAAGCCCTGCATTATCTTTGTTTTCTTTGGCAATCATCTCCGTTTGAAATATCAACAATGAAAAGTTGTAGTCACTATAAGAAGATGCAGTGATGAGCTGCAATGTAATTTGTCTAACTTGGCACTCTCTTGGAGGCACCAATATTGCTTGGTTGTGATATTTAAGTATCATCCTGTTCTGTCTGTTAGATTTTGTTTAAAGTACTGATCAACGATATGGAAGCTGAGTCCTTAAATGCTAACCATCCGACGGGAGTTCTTGGTCGACTACTTCCTGCCGTGGGTCCTTTCTTACTGATTGCAATTGGCTACATTGACCCGGGACAGTGGGCATTAACGGTTGAAGGTGGTGCTCGTTTTGGGTTTGATCTGGTGGCACCTTTGCTCTTTTTTAATTTTGCTGCTATTTTATGCCAGTACCTCTCAGCCCGCATTTCCGTGGTTGCTGGAAGGGACCTTGCCCGGGTATACTTCTTCTTTTGTGCATCTTCTACCCTAGTTAATATTTTGTTTTCCTTAAAGTTGAGCCTTCTAAGAATAAAACAATGTTTATGTTAGCTTTTGTTTTGTCCTTGATTAGGTTGTGTTGTGGGTTTCCGTTTCTCCCTCGTCTCTACATTAGTTTAGTAATCCATTGGTTTTAATCTGCATGACAACGATCATGCTTATCACACTTTGTTTTCTTCTTCTTCTTCTTCTTTTCTTTACCCAGAGGGAACACTTTTTTTAGTAACCTGTCTTGATATGTTGGTTATGTTATTGAATCAACTTTTTACCATGTCACTGTTGCATTTTTTTTTTGGGGATCATCATGAATAATGAACTCCTGAAGCCTTTCCTAGGTTATGATAGTCATGTTATACAACTTAATGCATTTGTACTTTTATTGTGTTTCATGAGTTGATTTTGGTCTTGTGATACATATTTTTCCTTTACTCTTTCCTCCTTGGCACACCGTCTATTCAACTGTTTATTTTCCACTTCCTAAAACTGTTATTTTTGTCACCTATCACTTGTTTATGAAGCGGTTTGTAGCATATCAAACTGTCTAGCAAGCCATCATGAATAAACTTTAGAGCAGAGCAGGTTTTACATGATTATGATTTAGAGTTTGATTCATGTATAGTTTTATCTTGTTTCATGGGTTGATTCTTTTGACATGCTATTTGCATAAACTGATTTTTTTTTTCATGTTTATTTTCCCTCTATTATAATACTGTCTTTGCTTTTTCCTTATGACTCTTTTCTAATTCATCTGCTTTTGTCAACTTCCGAAAACTATTAAATCAAGATGTATAGTGTGGCACTGTTGAATACTGGTGTTTTGGGGACCATTTCATGAAGAAATTGTAGAGCCTTTGTAAGGGTTTCTATTATCAAAGCCATGCTCTTCCTAGATTCCAGGATTATCCTATTGAGTTTTATGCTTTCTTATTTTTGTTTTGTTTCATGAGTAGGTCATGAGTTTGTCTTGTGATATTATTTTCATAGACTAATAATTTCTCTCTTATGCAGCCTGAACTCTCTCCAATAGTTTCCTTAAAAGAATCATGCCTCATAACCTTTGTATTTTACTGTGCCAAAATTCAGAATTTGCTCATTTGAAGAACTTGTATGTCATTAATGACGTGAATGGTAAGTCTTTGAACCTGCACATGCTTTGTATAAAGATGACCCCACCCTATAATGAAGTCAAAATGAGTTAAAAATCTCTGAAGTGCACACATCTCAGTTATCTGTGAGCAACGAAAGCTAGTTTTTATTTCTTCATTTGCTTCAAATTCTTGGTCATGTCCTTTGAGAATGTATGGGTCAATGTTTATATATTGTCCCTGTCATATATGATCCTACATTCCCTTACATCTTGCGCATAAATAACGAAAGCCCTGGCAGGGAACTAGGTCATGATTGCGCGAAGCATTTCAATATGTTCCTAGATCATCATCATCATATTGAGCTCGATAAATGTATGTTTTGTTCTGCTTTTTGATTTACTCTTTTGATTTTAGATTTTCATAATTGTTTTCTAATTCCTCTAGAACTGCTTTCAGATACTTGGATTGTAACACCTATGTTGTGAAGCAAATTTTATTCATTATTTTAGTTTTAGTTCAATCTATTAGGTTCTTCTGTTTTATCCAGTAAAGAAACAGGACACATAAGAGTTCCTCTTTGAGTATGAATCATTAAATGGGACAATCTTATTTAGACACATTTTCCTAACAAAAATCAGTCCAAATATTGCATGGTATGCAGTTTGTTCATGTGCCCTTCTTTGTTCTATATTTTCTTCGACGCATTCTGTTCCATACTTCTCTTTTGAACTCTCCTTATTGATGCTTCCTGTTTTGGGTCACAGTTTGAGAATCGTGTGCATCTGCACTTGCACTAGTTCCAAAAAAAGCTTGTTGAGAACTTTGAACTGGGGATAACCATTTTTTAGGTTTTTCTACTGTGTTTGATCTAGTGCATGGCTGTTTGGGAAAATCTAAGGGAGGGTGGGCAATACTCTCTCACCTTTGTAGCATCTAGTTGTGGAAGAAACTGGTTTACACCTATTTGTTGCTTCCTCATGTTTGCACTACAGACCAATTATATGCCCTGCTAGTCAGTCTTGGTTCATAGTGTTAGGTTTCAGGATTTTGTTACTTGCTATTTGACTTTTAGACCAACCATTGAAGCTTTATGTGTAGCTTTGGCCCTGGCTTTTTCCATTCTCTTTTTTCCCCCTTTGGTAATCATGATGGCCTGTTCCAAATCATGTATAACATAGAGAGAAAAAGGAGAGGTAAGCATGATATTTGAAGAAAGGAATCCACGACCCTAGTTGCATGTGCAAAGGGATCAAAGGATGAGATTGTGCTTGATAATAACACGTCAATCATGTTGCTGGTACTTTTGGCTACCATTTCTAATTCTTATGTATTCGCTTGATCAGAACTTTATGTATACTTCCAAGCATGAAATTCATAGACTTTGGCATGTCCTCTTTTCCGGTGGAAATTGAGTTGATAATCTGAATTTGATACCACTTAGTGTTTGCATTTTGGTGATTTTTTTTTATGCCTATTATCGTTTGCAGAAGAAAGACTCAATGATACCATAGAAAGTGCGTACTAATTTTTTTTCTTGTTTTTTTGCCCTTTCTTACTATAATACTGTCTTTGTTTTTCCTTGTCTGGCCTTTTTCTAATTCACCTACTTTTGTCAACTTCCTACAACTGTTAAATCAAGATGTATAGGGTGGCACTATTGAATACCGATGATTTGGGGACCATTTCATGAAGATATCGTAGAGCCTTGGCAAGGGTTTCTATTATCAATTGCCATTCCCCTAGATTCTAGGATTATCCTGTTGAGGAGTTTGGTGGTTTCTTATTTTTGTTTTGTTTCATAGACTAATAATTTCTCTCTTATGCAGCATGGAATTAGTTATGTTTTAATTGCTTTGAACTCTCTCCAATAGTTTCCTTAAAAGAATCATACCTCGTAATTCATATGTATTCACTTGATTTTCAGTTGAAATTGAGTTAATAATCTGTATTTGAGACCACTTAGTGTTTGCATTTTGATGGTTTTTTTTATGACTATTATGGTTTGAAGAAGAAAGACTCAATGATATCGTAGAAAGTATGTTGCACCTGAAGTTCTTTATAGGTCCTATAATGCAGAGGCTGATGTATGGAGTGTAGGTGTGATAGCCTATATTCTACTATACAGAAGTCGTCCTTTTCGGGCGCGGTCTGAGTCTTGAATTTTTCTTTGCTTAGACTGACCCAGGGTTGGCAGTGGCGTATGTTGGTTTTGGTGTCAAATGCTCACAACTTGCATCAGTTACTTATCTGATTCACAGGTGAAATTTCGATTTAATGAATTTTACTTATTTCGTTTCTTCTACTTAATCATGCAGTGTTTGCAAGTTGTCTTGCTGGGTTGATTATGCCTCACTCCATGAGCTTTAGGTTTTACCTTTATTTTCTGATACCACCAACCAAAAACAAGATTTTAGCCCCTTCAGATTCTCTGTCATTTATCGTCTTGAATCTCGAGAAAAGAGAAGTTATTGATCATCTTCTGTGTTGCTTTCTTGTGGCTTTACAAGATGGAACTGCTATGGTTGTCAGAGGTAAGACGAACCGAGCGAAAGGTGAATTCCTGCATGAGATAAATGGTATGCTTAATCAAGTTCTAGAGACAATCCAATCATCAATACCGACGAAGCAATCCGATGCCAGTAGTAATGGCTAGTTTTAGTACATCTTTCTGATTTGGCCTCTCTTTTTTTACATTGATAATGTGACAGGTCCTTTCACCGCCATGATCTTGGCATCCAGTAATATTGTCTCCTGGCGCGTTGACCTATAACGTCACTGGCCACATACTAGGTGCTACATGAAGCTTAATCTCCTGCGGAGCTTCTGTTATTAGCCTTAAATATAGGAATTTCTTTTCTAGTTATGAACTTGATGGAAATATATCTCAAGGTCTTGGATCCAAGTATCATGTGAGCTTGGATCGCTGTAAGTGCTCAACCAACTGTCATTCAACTCCACCAGAGAGCTTGGCTCTCATTGAACTTCAGACATAATTCTGCGTGGCTATCATTCCAAATAATTGTCAATTTTCTAAGCTCGGTCCTGCTCGTCTTCTTTTTCATCTTCTTGGAAGTTCAAAAATGGTATAAGCAAACCATGGTCGTCAATGTTTCGTCACAGATTTTGGTGTTGTTACTGTCCAACTAGTCTAATCTGACTCCAGAACATGCAGCTCCAGCGTTCAGGTATGTATCCTGGCATATATGTGTTGTTTATTTCAATGCAGTTTTACCTTGATCACTATTATGTTATTTAAATGCTGGCAACACTCAAATTACGAGAACTATTAGTGCTAAATTTGCACCATCAGGTTTCCTAAAGAGACCAGCGGGGGCTTCTAGTAGGGATGATAATTTAGTCCAATCCAATAGGTACTCGTTTTCTCTTTTAAAATGAAAAAAAGAATTTGAAGGGTGGGGGAGGAGGAGAATTTGAAGGGTGTACTATATCGTACTCACCTCACTCGTCAAACGGTAACGGGTCTCTAGTAGATTAAAAAAAAATCTAGAATAACATAAAGTTGCAAAAAATTATGAAAATTTGAAAAATATATATGAGATGTGGTAGTACATAAGAAAATTAAAATAATAGTAAAATCTTATTTACAATTTATTTTGAGTTTTTTCTTTTCTAATATTTTCTTTTCTTTTTATTTTTTTTTTACTGAAATGAACTCTCTTATATTTGTTACATTTTTTTCTAAAATTTGTATAATTTTTTGATTTTTTTTTACCATTTCCTCAAATTTTTATCATCTAAAAATGTTAAAATTGCAACTTTTAAAAAACTATACAGTTTTTATTATAAACTTTTAATTATAGGGGGCAAAATTGAATATTTTGTAAAATATGAAAAAAAAGTTATATAATTTACTTTTAACCACGCAAAGCCTGAAATTTAAAACTAGTTAATTTAGTTACTTATAAGTGATATCATTAGTTTTGTATAATCAATATTTTAATTTACTAGCTTTTTATAATTTGGACCGTCTGATGTTATACAAAAATATTTAGATATGAAGTTTAAAATAAGTGAATATTAGCACACATAAGTGAATGTAGTGTGTCCGCGCGCAAAAGAACGAGCGCGCATTTACTCGCTCTTTCATGTCTTTCTATGAACATAATATATGTAATGACACACATAGGTAGAAAAAATTCTAAGAGGGAAAAAAAAAATCATTCTAATACTATATATTTGTTTTATTTTATAGAATGTTAGTTTGTAGTTTGATCATATGAATAGATGCACATTACCGTATATTTGTAATTTTCTGTGTACAAATTGCTAAAGCAGCCAAGCCAAACTCGAAGGTTGATAAAACCAAACTAATAATGCTGCTCTCTAATTTCCATCACATGCATCAAAACCATTTGCGTCATTACTTGGTGAACTTTAAGCGATGCGATCAAAGTTATCGGAACCAAATTAAATATATTTAACCGCTCTTGAGTTTTTAGATCAATGGTTTAATGGCTCAATTGAGTTTAACTGAAATTTGATCGTTAATTTAATAGAATATAAAAAAATACATATTTATTAATACACTATAAAAAAATCAAAAACAAATATAAATTCTCCTAGGTTGAATCAATTCAAACCGCTCGAATACCACGTGATTCAATCAGGTTTCTCCGAGTCATATAATTAATGTTAAGTGAATTGGTTTACCGTAGTGGTACGTAGAGCGACAACAACCACTGTTTGAACTTTGAACTTTGAATTTAAATTGTTAATATAATTTCATTTGAAGAAGTCATATAGATTTAATTTATACTTTTATTAATAATAATCAGTAAGTAACCTAACATTTAAAAGAATTGCAAATTGCATGTTCAATTTCGATGCTTAACCTCTCTTTATTCGTAGTTGTAAGGTTAAACTCGTTGATATTCACATTCCTTAACTAAGAGATTAAAAGTTACGATCTTTATATATGAAAAAGGTACATGCTAAGTACAATTTATTTTTTAATAAATCATCTCAGTGCGAACAAAATTAATCTTACCCTATGCGCTTAGAGGTGCATGTGGGCTGCAGTATAATATGGTCAATTTTTCTAACAATTTTCACAATAATAAAATTCTTTCAAACTAAGCACTCCTCCTAAGAGCATCTTTTTTTTTATCGAGACTATTTGATTACTATATTGGTTTCTAATATTTCAGATTTGTAGTAGACAGAATCCTCCTAAGATCATTTTTTTGTGTGAAGAATGATTCGATCACTATATTAGATATTGGATATTCCGAATTTGCACGAGGCAAGATTCTATTAAGAGCATTTATATATATAGTCAAACATCTTTTTTTTAAACGGGTCATTATTATGCTTTCACAAACGTCTTTAATAGTTTTAAAATTTTCCTTAATGATGATTATGAGCGTACATTTTCATTAATTCACGAGACAACTTTACATAAAGTTAGCATTTTATGGAAATCTAATTGTTAATTGCTTCATTAGACTATGAGCATGAAGGTCAATAAAGAGATTTCAGAAGAAAACAAAACCAGCCCATCTTTGCTTGATACATTCAATGGTATGTTGTTATTAGTAAAAAAAGAAACCTCCAAGGACTCCTGGCTCCCTACAGAACAACCCAAAACAAAAGAAACCTCCAAACAATGCACTCTGCTATTCCCCCTACACATTCTGATGTTCAGGATGACTTCAATTTAAAGGACACCAATCCCCAGCTAGGGGAACGTCGCTGGCCAAGCGGCGGAGTGTATGGTGGAAGAGGTTGGATGAACAGCGAGAGATCATATGCAAGCATTTATGACCTCGTTGAGCAGATGTCCTATCTCTATGTTCGTGTCGTGAAAGCCAAGATCTTCCTCCCAGCTCCATCACAGGAGGTTGCGATCCCTACATAGAAGTCAAGCTTGGGAACTACAAGGGTAGAACTAGACATTTTGAGAAGAAAATGAATCCTGAATGGAACAAGGTTTTCGCCTTCTCGAAAGAGCGAATTCAGTCATCAACGCTTGAAGTTTTCGTCAAAGATAAAGAAATGATTGGGAGAGATGATTATCTTGGAAGAGTGATCTTTGACTTGAATGAAGTTCCAGCTAGAGTTCCACCTGACAGCCCTCTAGCTCCTCAATGGTATAGGCTCGAAGACCGGCGAGGGAAAGTGAGGGGAGAGATAATGGTTGCTGTCTGGATGGGAACACAAGCTGATGAAGCCTTTTCCGACACGTGGCACACCGATGCAGCATCGGTGTTCAGTGAAGGTGTTGTGAGCATCAGATCAAAAGTTTATGTATCACCAAAGTTGTGGTATCTAAGAGTGAATGTGATTGAAGCTCAGGATGTAGTGCCAAATGACAGGGAGCCTGCACCCGGAATTATTTGTGGAAGTTCAGGTTGGGAGCCAAATTCTGAAGACCAAGATAACACCAAGCAGAACAACTACCCCGATCTGGAATGAAGATTTGGTGTTTGTGGTGGCGGAGCCTTTCGAAGAGCAGCTGTTCCTTACTGTCGAGGACTGAGTGCATCAAGCAAAAGGAAAACTAACCTGCCACTAAATGTTTTTGAGAAGCGATTGGACCACCATCCTGTTCATTCGCGGTGGTTCAATCTTGACAAGTATGGTTTTGGTATGTTAGAAGCTGACAGGAGGAAGGAACTCAAATTCTCTAGCAGAGTTCACCTGAGAGTTTGTCTTAAAGGTGGATACCATGTAATGGATGAATCAACAATGTATTTAAGTGATCAAAGACCGACTGCGAGGCAGTTGTGGAAGCAGCCTGTTGGGATATTAGAGGTGGGAATCTTGGGTGCACAAGGTCTTCTTCCAATAAAAATGAAGGATGGCAGAGGGAGCACAGATGCTTATTGTGTGGCCAAGTACGGTCAGAAATGGGTTTGGACAAGAACAATTCTTGACTCCTTCAGTCCGAAGTGGAACGAGCAATACACTTGGGAAGTTTAGGATCCCTGCACTGTCATAACATTGGGAGTTTTCGACAACTGCCACCTCGGAGGAGGCGAGAAACCAGGTGCTGCAACAAGTCTTGCAAGAGATTCGCGAATCGGAAAGGTGAGAATTCGGCTTTCAACACTTGAAGCTTTTGTGTCACACTACACTACTTGTTTTAAGGCAAAAAGGCATTTGGGAACCCTGGACTCTAGCGTTTTATTTTATGGGAACCCTCAACTATTTTTTTATTTAATCACCCCTCCGACTTCTTTACATTTTGTTTATTCACAACCCTACCGTCACGTTTTGCTGATGTGTCACCGTTATGTGCCTCGTCATGTGCTTATTGGATGCCACGTTATCAAAACACATCAGCAACTTGCCACGTCAACAAGACATGTCGGAAGTGTGCTAGGAGGGTAATTAAATAAATAAAAAGAGTTAAGGGTTGCAATTAATCAAAACATTAAAGTTCAAGGTTGTTTTATGTCATTTTCCCTAATTTCATTCAATAACCCAAATTCCTCTTTTCTTTTTTATATACAACAGTATAATGATAATAATAATAATAATAAAAATAAAATTGAAATTAATGCTTCATTGCTAGAATTAGAGGTAATTATGATTAATCTAAAATAAGGTTGCCTACAAAAATAACTTAACAATTAGAGGTAATTATGATTAATCTGATTAATTATGATTATTAATGAATTTTTTGCATGAAGCCCCCGTACTAAAAAAAACCAGACTCCTTCCTGGACTATTGGTCAATTGTAAACGCACGCCCCTCTGTTAGTCAAACTAACAGACTGTTAGTTTTGACTTTGAATAGCAGGTTACCCAAAAAAAACTTGTTCCTTTTTTTTTCCTTTTCTTTTCTTTTCTTTAAAAATTCAGAAATATAATGTAATTAATTTAAAAAATCCAAAAGAATACTGTAATTGATTTTAAAAATTCAGAAAAATAATTATTACCCCTTAATTGTATTTATTTTTCGTAACCTTATAACTTTTGTCTTCTTCCTCCATTTCCATGCGCCGCCGCCCACTCTTCTTCTTTCTATTACATAGTTATAACCTTATAACTTCTGTCTTCTTTCTCCATTTTCATCCAAAGAAAAAATAAAAAAGAAACAAAAACATAAAGTATAATAAAATAAATATGACAAAAAGACATAAAACAACCCTAAACTTTATATTTTTATTTAATTACCCCCTGGTTTGATGACGTGGCTTGCTTCTTGATGTGGCTGGGATGATGTGGCAAGTTGCTGACGTGTCTTGCTGACGTGGCATCGAGAAAGTGTATGATGTAGCACATAACGGTGCCACATCAGCAAAACGTGACGGTAGGGTTGTGATTAAACAAAATGTAAAGAAGTCGGAGGGGTGATTAAATAAAAAAATAGCTGAGGGTTCCCATAAAATAAAACGCCAGAGTCCAGGGTTCCCAAATGCCTTTTTGCCCTTGTTTTAATCTTTTGTATTGTACAATTAGAATCTAGGGTCACCAAGTTTCTTTTATCAATAAAGTTGTATTATTAGCTCTTTTGTTTTAATTCTAATAAATATCACTTGTGTTAATATCACGTGAAGAAGTGTAAAAATCTATCATTCAAAGTTTTGTAGCAACAAATTCTACCTTCAACCTGGTCAACCTAATGCATATTTTCTGAGCATTTTCTCTACTCTTTCCACACGAGATCAACTCTTTCGTGCCTGGTTGGATCTCTTGAGGGGTATTTTCTGAACAAATTATTTAGGATTTTAATTATTGGACTAATTAACCAATTATTTTTTAAGATAGTTAGGTTTTAAATATTTTTAGGTATTTTAATCATTTAATTAGTTCATTAGGTTGTAATTAGTTTTTTTTTTTTTAAATCAAACTTTTAACAAACTAAATCTCTAACACATAGCCGATCCGGCAGAACAACTCAAAAGATAAAGAAGTATCGGTAATTTCTTCATGCTCGTTCTAAGTTCGAAGTACCATTTGTACCGCCCTGTCAAGGCGGAAGCTGCGGATTCGAGCCCCATCGGGATACAAACAAATCCAATAATTATTTTAAATTATTATTGAAAAAAATATCTTAATAATAAAATCATAGATTTAATTAATAGCATAAATATAAAATACGGTAATATTATTTTAGGTTTAACTAATAAATAAACGTTATAAATGCATATTATAAAATACCTTACTTCCTTACTTCCTTAACACCACCATTAACACCACCTACTTCCAAAACAAAATCAGGTTACTTCCTTTGGCATTTAAAAGGATTCAACACTTGCCAGCAATTTCAAGCAAGAACCTTTGACTTTAAGAGGACATTAATTAACTGAAAATTTCTTTATTTTTTTCTTTTAGTATAAGAACAAATTCGAAAGAGTTTCTCCATAATACATTTTCCGTTGTTGGCAGCGGCACAAAACTAGTTCGTTGTGGCGCAGCCGCCCCTTAAACACTTCAGCTAGCAGGACCAAAAAGGCTCCAGTCATTCACTTTGAAGCTGGAAACAGCAAGTTTAAAGACCTCGGCCATTGGCAGGAACCCAGATTGTGCGGCTGGAACAGCCAAACCAGCACCAACTGCACTAGCACTTTCACTCAAAGGACTGCATATCACAACGCAGAGTATGAGCAATCAGTAAGAAAAAAAGGTCCAATTGATCTACCAGTTCTTGTAAAGTTTACGGTTTCTTTCCTACTCTTTTGTTCCACTACAGGCTGATGCTCAGTTCACCTAAGGGAAAGCTGCATTTTTACTGAGCAGTACAAAACAAGTTCTAGGGTTTTTGCTTTAAGTCATTACTAAGGCAGAAGAAGAAAGACGTGTGAATTCAATCAGCTAAACATGTAGACTATCGGATCAACCAAAACAAATCACGAGAAGCTGAAGAAATTAAAAAATAGTGGCATCAATTAGAAAGTCCCAGACAACACCTGTAGGTTACACTTATATAATTTCTGGTATCTTATAATGAAAGATTAGTTAGCCATCACTATCTCATACGAGCCCCCAAACTTCAAAGCAACTTGCCTAACTTTAACTATGCACCAAATATACTCCAATTCCGATATGAAAGAGGCCATCGACTAGTACGATAAGTAAACAGTTTCAGCAAAGTAGTCTTCATACTTACTTGATAAAGACAGGTTCATATGCCATTATTAGGACATCTGTACCAACTCCCTTAAGGCGTAAATTTGCCAAATAAACCTGCATATACAAGTCACTCAATAAAATTATTTTGGTAGTTTTAAAAGAAATTGAGGATGGAGAGAATATGAAGCAGAATTACCCTCACTAGATTTTGTGCTTCTCTTCCTTGTCGACCCTTAGAAATTGCCTGAACATAAGTAGCAGATGCTTACAAACAGAATTCATGGCTCGCATAAAAAGAGTCATAATGAATCCCCAAAGACTTCGTAACCAGATAGAACGAATACAAAATAGTCAAGACTGGTTAGTATGTTACAAAGCTGTTCCATTTGCTACAAAAGTTGTTCCATTTGCTACAAAAGCTGTCCATGTAACATGATGGCTACGGCCAAGTAGTTTAGCAAGAAAATCCATCATTCACGAACATCTTTCAAGTGCAAATAATGATCCTAGCCACACAATCTCATTAACTACCCGATTTACAAGCAAACAGAATCGATTTTTGGCTTCTGAATGCAAAGTACCACACAAAAATGGCAATAAGGTTGTTGATCAAAACCTTCAGGTGCATAAGAAGTGGCAATAAGTTTCGCAGCAGCAAAAAGAATAGTTTATAGGAAACAGCCATAAATTTCTCTGACGACAATGGCCATCCTCAAAGTTTTCATACTAGGACATTTCACTAACAAAAGTTCACATATGGGAAGCCACAGTCACTTTCCCCTAGGAGGAAGCTACCACCCATTTGCTGTTCTTTGGATCTCTTTTACCATCCATTGTCATCTTGCATAAACAAGGCATAACTCTCTGCACAAAACACACCTATGGAAAAAGCTACGTGTTATGCACTCCATAGTCCATACACGTGCATACGCACATAACATGGACTCTTCAAAAAAAGTTTTGTAACTTCATTATATATTATTTTCAGTACTGAGCAAACTAAGTTTACATTGATCATAAAGGATGCCACACCTTGTAACCATGTTTATATCTTACTTGGACAAATTGATTGTACACAATGAAACAACTTATATATTAAGCATCAAAAAATGAGGTCGAAAAGCATCACTCTATACCAAATATTTATGGAAACAGAATTCCAAAGCTGAAACTAGTAAGCCATGGGGAACATCTGGAAAATGCAATTGATCAAGCGCGTACCATTTGTCCAACTGCTGTGGTAATAACAGCAGGGATATTCCTATGATGCAAAGCAGGTACCTCAACCACTCCTGACTGCTCAATAACCTGAACAAAACCACGAGAAAAAGAAAATAACTATAACCAACACTCAACACGAGGAAAGGTGATGCTTTCAATTAGCTAAATAACCCAATTTATCCCTTTCACTGTCTGAGTTTTCATTATGTATCAAAAGCATATACTACAATCTTAAACAGAAACCTGAAATGAGACATTGCAAGACCAAGCAAAGACAATTTAAGCTAAAATAAACACTTTAACTAGCCTGTGACACCAAAATCAACTTATGACCAATGAACAATTAAAGCATTAGATTCACCGTGCATCCTTCGCCATCCTGCTCATTAGCAAGGTCGTGAAGAAACCAAACCGCACTTCCATTATCCCCAACATCATCCTTTAAATCCAGAAGCTCAAAGATCAAACTTTCGTCCCGCGAAGGATCCACTAATACCTCCTGCACAACACCCACGAAACCCAAAAGAAATAAAAACCAATTCAACCATGAAAAAATCAAATTCACCACACACACAAAAAGAAGTAGGAAAAAAAGTGTACACACAACAAACCTGATGATCAGGGACTTGCCTAATATTGCTCACATCCTACAACCACAACAGAGTTGGGAGGGTAAAAATGGTCGAACAAGAAAAGCTAAATTTCATATGGCAAAACAGCGAAATGAACTGACCTGGAAACGGGTAGGGAATGCGGCGGCGATGGCACCGCCAAAAATAGGGTGCTCAGCGACGGAGGCCTGCTGCATTACTGGCGGAGAAGGAAGAGGAGGAGAAGTTTCTGGTGTGTTGTTGTGGAAGTGGAGATTCGAGACTTTGGCGGTTTACTTATAAATACAAGTTGGAGGAGGAGGATTTTGTTTCTGGGTTTTGGGTGGGCGTATATACGACGCCACGTCTGCTTTGAAAAGAAGCAGAACGGTGAAGTTTAAAAGGGGTAAAGCGGGGAAATCACAACCAATGCCATCTTTTAATTACTTTTATTTATTTATTTATTATTTGGGTAATAGCCCTCAACTATTTGCAAAATTTTAGATCCGAAATAAATAAAAATTCGGGTCGAAAAATCAGAATTTCGGATACCGAAATTTTTACACGCCCCCTACTCTGAGCATCCTCTCTATTCTTTCTATACGAGATCAATCTTTTTCGTGCATGGTCGGATCTCTTAAGGGATGTTTTCTTAACAAATTATTTGGGATTTTAATTATTGGATTAATTAATCAATTATTATTTAAGATAGTTAAGTTTTAAATAGTTTTAAATATTTTAATCATTTAATCCTCTCTACTCTTTCCATACGAGATCAATCTCTTTCCTATATGGTCGGAACTCTTAACTCTTAAGAGGTGTTTTCTTAACCAATTATTTCGGATTTTAATTATTGAATTAATTAGCCAATTATTTTTTAAGATAGTTAGGTTTTAAATAGTTTAATTATTTTAATCATTTAATTAGATCATTAGGTTGTAATTAGTTTTTAAAAAAAAATCAAACTTCTAACGAATAAAATCTCTAACACATTTAATTATTTTAAATTATTATTGAAAAAGATATCTTAATAATATAGTCATAGATTTAATTAATAATATAAATATAAAATACGGTAATATTATTTTAGGTTTAACTAATAAACTTGATAAATGCATACTATAAAATACCGCTTATCATCAAAGCAAAAACGCGCCAACATAACAAACAAACGACTCCTTACTTCCTTAGGATAGATTTAGGAATTCTATTCTACTTAGGATTTAGGAATTCTACACCACCGCCTCTTCTTCCTATTTTTTCCCCTCTAAAGATAACGAACTACGATCATAAATCATAATCGGTCACCATCGAATTTTGGATTCCCATTGTTTCGCTTTCTTTAATTGAAAACCAGCATCATCGATTTAGGGTTTCGCGTTCCCGTCATGAAGATTGAAAACCAGCATCTTCAATTTAGGGTTTTGTGTTCCCGTCCATGAAGATTGAAAACCAGCATCGTCGATTTAGGGTTTCGTTCCCGTCCATGATGATTGAAAATCAGCATCGTCGATTTAGGGTTTCATGTTCCCGTCCGTGAAGATGGCGCCTTCTTTCTTCTCTCCGATTGCTAGGGCAGGGATTCATCTGGTATTCCTCTTGCTTTTCATCTGGTATTCCTCTTGCTTTTATTGTTGTGTAGACGCATGTTATTTTTCAATTACTTGGTTATTCAAAGTTTGAAACTTGAATCTTGTTTTGGTAGTTCTTATCTGATGATGTGTGTGTTTCAAAAACAGGGGAGGCTATAGCTTTAGGTTTCCATTGGCATTAGGAACTGTTGTTATGATCCCTTCATTGCGGGGTGGTAAACCAGTAAGTTTCTTTTCTTTTCATTGATTTTATTTTCCTTGTTTGATTTGGATTCCAATAATTATAAATCCTTTCCTGTGATGGTTTTAGGGTGATAAAGTGAGCGTTGTGCAGACTCTGCTTTTTGTAGAAGGGATAAATACACTACTACAGACACTGTTTGGGACTCGTTTGCCAACTGTGATTGGAGGCTCTTATGCATTCATGGTCCCAATTTTTTCAATAATTCATGACCCTTCTCTGATCATTTGGTTAGTACTGTAATTTACTGCGGTATAATTACTGCTTCTTTTGAATGCCATTTTTTTAGTACTCTAATTTACTCATCTAAGCAAAGGGAATTGCAATTACTCTAATTATTTTGTTCCCTTTTCAATTACTTTTGTTTTTGAATTTCCCTCCATCGCAGCTTCACTTCTCCACAAAAGCAGATGGCGCATTTGTTGTACTTTTTGTTTTTGTGGAGGGAGGCAGTGAGGCAGTGGTGGGGAGGAAATTCTATGTTTTCAGTTTCCCTAAACCACATCCTTATTTTGTTCCCTTTTCTATTATTTTTGTTTTTGAATTTCCCTCTGTCGTAGCTTCACTTCTCCACAAAAGCAGACGGAGCATTTGTTGTACTTTTTGTTTTTGTGGAGGGAGGCAGTGAGGCAGTGGTGGAGAGGAAATTCTATGTTTTCAGTTTTCCTAAACCACATCCTTCTTTTGTTCCCTTTTCTATTATTTTTGCTTTTGAATTTCCCTCTATCGCAGCTTCACTTCTCCACAAAAGCAGACGGCGCATTTGTTGTACTTTTTGTTTTTGTGGAGGGAGGCAGTGAGGCAGTGGTGGGGAGGAAATTCTATGTTTTCAGTTTTCCTAAACCACATCCTTATTTTGTTTCCTTTTCAATTACTTTTGTTTTTGAATTTCCCTCCATCGCAGCTTCACTTCTCCACAAAAGCAGACGGCGCATTTGTTGTACTTTTTGTTTTTGTGGAGGGAGGTAGTGAGGCAGTGGTGGGGTAGAAATTCTATGTTTTCAGTTTCCCTAAACCACATCCTTATTTTGTTTCCTTTTCAATTACTTTTGTTTTTGAATTTCCCTCCATCGCAGCTTCACTTCTCCACAAAAGCAGACGGCGCATTTGTTGTACTTTTTGTTTTTGTGGAGGGAGGCAGTGAGGCAGTGGTGGAGAGGAAATTCTATGTTTTAAGTTTCCCTAAACCACATCCTTATTTTGTTCCCTTTTCAATTACTTTTGTTTTTGAATTTTCCTCTATCGCAGCTTCACTTCTCCACAAAAGCAAAGGCGCATTTGTTGTACCTTTTTGTTTTTGTGGAGGGAGGCAGTGAGGCAGTGGTGGAGAGTAAATTCTATGTTTTCAGTTTCCCTAAACCATATCCTTATTTTGTGTATTATTCTTTTATTCTGCTCCTTTACGACACTATTGTTCTTTTTTCCTTTGTGCTGGTATTTTGGTCATATTTTTAAATTATAAGTTCTCTTTTTGCTTAAACCCTTCTCACTCTCTCCTTTCCCATCTCTTTCCTTTCTGTATAAATTTCTCTGGATGCGGAGCTTTTCCAAAAAAAGTAAAATTATTTGTTAGTATTGATTGCGTCGTGGCTTCTCTGTGAGATCTACTTGGTACAGTTTCTGGATAGAGATTGCAGGGAGAGATGACACTAAGTGATAGAGTGAGAGTTGCAAGTTGCAAGTTGCAAGGAAGGTAAATCTACTGTCTTTTTTGAAGTATCAAAAGTTCTAAAGAAGTAGACTTGTTTGTGTATGTTGTACAGATTTTGTCATGTGCGTTTTCGAAGAAGTGCTGGAATTTCATGCAAATGGCAGTGTGCAGACTGTGTCCTTGCTTTGTTTGTTGTAACTCAGATCTATTATTGTGTTTGTAGCCTATGATTTTCCCTTTAGGTGTTAAAGTTTGCGTCTTTGTGATGATGAGTGATTTTGAGTTCATTTCAGCTTGTTTTGTTATTAGTTATGCTTTTTTGAGATCTAAAATGGGTTTTAAGCTAGGGTTTTGCATTTTTCTTTGATATTGCTTTGATGGTTCTTAGTAGATATTCTTTTCCGTTTGTGGCAGCAGTGTTTTTGAGAGATTATGCTCCTTTTGATTTGTCCATCTATTGAATTGACCTTCTTCTTGATTTTGTAACTGATAATTCTAGCAGGTTCTGTACCCCTAGTAGGTTTACAATTGTTTATTTACTGTTGATTGGTCTGCGGAAGGTTTTGTGCTTTTGCAATATACTGTAATAGTTTAAATCCTGCTTTTCTTTTTCCTAACAGGTACTGCTGATCGATACCAAAGTGTAGTAATTGCTACATGATCATCTAACTGCAGTAGTCGCTTCGTCTATTTTGTCCTTGATTAGGTTGTCTTGTGGGTTTCCGTTTCTCCCTCGTCTCTACATTAGTTTAGTAATCCATTTGTTTTAATCTGCATGACAACGATCATGCTTGTCACACACTGTTTTCTTCTTCTTCTTTTCTTTACCCAGAGGGAACACTTTTTTTATTAACCTGGCATTTACTTTTTCAATTTGAGTACCATAAGGACATCTGTTCTTTAGTTTTTGGTGTTCTGGGCGATTTGTTGACTGTTTACTATTTTTCTCATTTGCTTCTTATTGAAGTTTAACTAATATTTCATTCCTTTTTCTCATGTGATACCCTAGATTTGCAGTGAAGAATACGACAAGTTCATCTACATGTTTGTAGGAGTTCAAACAATATTTTCTGTGATTGCATTGGACCTATCTATGGTAATTCTTCTCATTCTTGATTACTTTGTACATCTTGTTTGCGTTGTCCAGTGACAACAGATGTAATGCATTTTGGATGTGATTTTGTGTTAAAGTTCTAACATCCAAATTGATATTTCTATTAGATTCTTGGCATTGCGCATGGCCTTGATCTTCTCTTTGGAGTGGACTTGTCCATATGTGTTTTTATAGCTGCTGTTGATGTTGTTCTATTTCCAATTTTTCCTACACTCCTGGTCCCCCTCAAAGCGAAAGCACCGAGTCTGCGAGCAGAGCACACACCCTTGACCCAACCAACCCTTCGCTTGCCTTCCCTCTCATCTTCATTGCCGTCGCCTCTCGTCGGTAACAAGACGATTCAGATCTGCGTCCTCATCGTTTCAATCCGTAATTCGCATCCTTGGTTCCAGGTAACGGCCATACTTCGTCTTATCTTCTATTGCTAGGGTTTTTTCCATTTCCGGCATCGTCATTTCGATCTTCCTCCTCATCGTTTTCCAGTTCGATTAAATTTTCATGTTTGTTTCTGATATTCAAATCAGTTGTTGATTTTGTGGTCTTGTTTTCCAGTGACAGGAGGAGCTCGTTTATTGCTGTGAGGAAGGATGTTCGGCGCAACTAACCGTAAGCTTTTCCCTTTTAATTCATTTCATATTGTGCAAACCTATTATTTATTTTTACGTTTGTTAATTGACTTATATTTTGGTATTATCTTTCTGTTTACTTGTTTATAGGATTTCGTTTTCTATATTTTTCGCTGATTTTCGCTGAAAACTTCTACCATCAGTCGTATTGCTATGTTTTCCTTTAGAATTTAATTTTATGTTCTGTAATTGGGATGTGGATATGTTACTATATTACCATATGTTTGTGTTTGTCTGAAAATTAATGATCAGTAGTCGTTTGTTACCATGGTTGCATCTGGAAAAAACTCTTACAAGTTGAATTTCTTGAACAGCTTTTGGGCAGTCGTCATCCAGCAGCCCATTCGGGTCCCAACCAGTCTTTGGTCAGACAAGTGCTGCAAGCAATAATCCTTTTGCCCCAAAACCATTTGGTGGTACAACACCATTTGGTTCACCCCAAACTGGGAGTCCTTTGTTTGGGGGCACTTCAACTGGCATGTTTGGCACACCCCAGGCTTCTTCTCCTCTCTCGTCTGCCTCAAGTTTCGGTGTGTCTCCCACTCCAGCTTTTGGAGCATCTTCCACACCTGCTTTTGGTAGTACCTCATCAGCATTTGGTGGTATGTATGCATGTTGTTTCAACACTTTCACAATTTTACTAGTTAATTGCTTATCATCTACTGCCTTTCCTGGCTATGATTTATGGTGAAGAAACAAAGTTTACGTGGTTTGTCTATCAATGTGCATAGCATATTTCATGTATTCAAGTTTCTATGACTTTGATAAGATTCACTGGTTTAATGATATCTTTCATACTTGCACTTCTTTATAAGATGAATGTGTCCTTAAGGTGTTGTGGTAACATGCTATATCCAGTTTAGTGGTTAACCGACTCTCGCTATAATGGTATATTGTTCTTGTAGGACCTTCTGCTTTTGGTCAGAAACCAGCTTTTGGGGGCTTTGGATCCACCACTCAAGCAAGTCCTTTCGGTAGCACAACTCCGCAATCACAATCTGCATTCGGGAGTGGCTTATTTGGTTCTACTACCACACCTTTTGGTGGATCAACCCAGCCTGCATTTGGTGCTAGTAGTACTCCTGCTTTTGGTTCAACAACCACCCCATCCTTTGGTGCCACAACCACCCCATCCTTTGGCAGCACAAGCACAGTATTTGGTTCGACAGCAAGTCCAGCATTTGGGAGCACAGCTCCTGGATTTGGAGTGTCCAATAATACCCCGGCGTTTGGTTCTGGGGCAGCTTTTGGCTCTTCAAACACATCTGTTTTTGGACAAACGACACCCCCTTCATTTGGAAGTTCAAGTACTCCTGCTTTTGGGGTTTCAGGTGCCACTGGCTTTGGTAGTTCAACTACTTCTCCCTTTGGGAATGCTTCAAGTTCTCCTGCCTTTGGGGCCCCAAACCCAACACCAGCTACTCCATCCTTTAGCTTTTCTTCTGGTACTGGCTTTGGCCAATCAACTTCTCCTTTTGGTAACAGTACTCCATTTGGAAGTACAGGTACTCCATCTTTTGGAGGTCAGAGTTCCTCATTTGGTGAGTTATTTAATTGCGCTTGTGCCTTCTGCACTTTGAAATCAGGCAGAACATAGTAATAAGCTTTTATGTTTTATGAGTAGATTCTTCTGTCGGAAAACCCATCTCATCTGACAAGTCACATCTATATGTTCTGTTTTGCAGGAGTCCAGACCACAGCACCAGCATTTGGAACTGGTTTTGGACAGTCAGCATTGGGGGGACAGCGTGGGGGAAGTAGAGTTGCTCCATATGCACCAACAACAGAGGCAGAAGGCTCTGGCAGTGCTGGACAAGCTGGAAAGTTAGAGTCAATATCAGCCATGCCTGTCTACAAAGATAAAAGCCATGAGGAGCTTAGATGGGAAGACTATCAATTGGGAGATAAAGGTAGTTTTCTTTCTTCCAATTTATTTGATGTGGTTATATTTACATCCATTTCCAACCCCAATGATATTATGTTGCTTTACTCTTTCAAATACAGGTCGACCGGCACCCCTTGGTGCCTCCTCTACTGGAACTGGCTTTGATGCATCTGTCGCTCCATCTATTGGCCAATCTGCAAATTCATTCTCAACGTCAACTTCACCCAATCCATTTGCTGCAAAACCTCAAACAACAGGAAGTTCACCCTTCCCTAGTCAATCATCCATCCCTTTTCAGTCAGCTGGCTCTTTTGGGGTAGCATCTACCTCTGCATTTACCAGTTCCTCCTCTCCTTCTCCTTTTGGAATATGAAGCCAATCTGCCTTTGGTTCTACCCCTTCTGTATTTACATCTACTACATCCACGGGTACTGTTTCTCCGTTTGGTTCTAGCTTAAATTTTAGCAACCCCCAGGGAGGTGCCTTCCAATCCACCACACCGCCACTTGGCCAGTCAGGCTCTGCGTTCGCCCAGTCAGGCTCTGCGTTCGCCCAGTCAGGCTCTGCATTCGGCCAGACAGGTTCTGCATTTGGTCAGTCAAACATGTTCAATACTTCCGCTGGGTTTGGTGGTGGGAGTGGGAGTCTTTACCCAAGTTCTACATCTTTGATGCCATCGACGAGTACTGCAGTATTTGGTCAATCATCTGTAAGTATCTCTTCAATACCTTTTAATTACTTGCATCCATTATCATAGTCGTTTTATTTGTGGGTAAAAGATCTCTGTTTCCTGCTGGTAGCATCAATTTAATCCCTCAGTACTGCCACTTTGCTTCCCAGTACCTGGCCCCACTGTGATTTAAGAGCTTTAAAACCTCTAAATGCATTTGGTAGCTCTTGTGGGGTTGTGTCTTGCCTTAAAGGGAAAATGTAAGAAAAGGGGGAAGTAATTTTAGTTTTGGGAATAAAAATGCATGACTTTATGGTTTGCCTTTGTGAAGAAGGTTTTAGTCTTGATGTGGACTCGTCAAATGGATTACTAATGGTCTTCCTCTTCCTTTTCCTGTAGGCACCTCAATCTACCATCTTTCAACCATCTCAGACTGGTGCTTTTAGCTTTACCAACTTGGGCCAGACACAGGGAGGTATAATTTCTTTTTATTATTGTTTGTTTCCATTGTCTATGAATTTTAACTGGATAATTCGTAAGAAATACTGCTGGATCTTACCTTTCTGCCTCTGCAGCTGGCACAAGCAACCTAGGTGGCGCGTCAAGCATTTTTGGACAGAGCAACATTGGACAATTGTATGTTTTTCCTTTTGTTAGTTTGTATGTGTGGGTACACTGATTCTTGTGCATGTTATGCATGTTCATGTGATGAATATGATATGACGTGTTTGCTCCTTTGCTTTTTCATTACTTCAAGGCTGTCTTCCTGTTTCTGTGAACCTGGGGGCTCATTGTGCATTATATTCCTCTTTTCCCTATCCTACAAATCGTGAAAAAAGGATTTTAAACTTTCTTTTGGTGGTGCAATAAGTTATGAGTTACCCTTCTATTTATTTTAAACAGATCTGTAACACCGAACTCTTTGGTGCAACCTGTGACTGCTGCAAATCCGTTCGGGACACTCCCTGCAATACCTCAAATGTCCATTGGCCGAGCTCGAACCACACCTTCTCTCCAATATGGGATTTCAAGCATGCCTGTTTTTTGAACTAGGAACAATATGTGTGTCGCATTATGCTTGACTGTTGATATTTGATGACATCAATTCTTTGAGAATTGCAACTATATTTAACGATGATTAAGCCCCAGGAATTCTATTAGGTGGCAGAGTTTTGGGAAAAAACTGTTTGTAGACCAGAGATCTGCTGCAACCCATTTACCATGTTTTCATCTGGGTCCATTAAGTTTTTATTGTAGCAATATTACTTTCAACTGGAGTTGTTACTGTCACCTAGCATGCGTGAGCATGACCTTTAGAGAGCATTTGGTCCATTTAATCAGGGGGGAATTATGAATTGAGAGTCATGCTATAACAATGCTTGGGTTAGTCTCTCGATTATGGGGTTCCTCGAAACTAACATACCAATACATATATTTTTTTCTTTCTGGGTAGAAATAGAAGTGACACTAGTTCAATTGCGAGAGCAATCATAGAGCCAAAATATATATATATATATATATATATATATATATATATATATATATATATATATATATATATATATAGTTATATGTATAACTGCAATAAGCAAAAAATTAATTAGGGACATAACTAGAAAAAAAGAATGGCCAACAAGAAATAGTAACATGAATAAGGGCCCTGCCTTTTTGCCTGAAGTGAAAGTTTTAGACCAATAATTTCTTCTAGCAGATAATTATCTGTAACACGTGGCAACATGTGAACTTATGAAGTTTTTGGCCTGAGAGATCTCTCTGCTGCTTGAACTCTTTTTCCTATTCTTTTTCTTACAGAAGTTGAGTTGGTGAAATTTGGTGATAATTTCTTTGTTGTTGATCAGGTGGTGGAGAAACCTGCTCCAGTTAGAATATCATCCATGTTGACTTCGCGGCATTTGTCACAAAGAAGGATTAAATTGCCTGCTAGAAAATACAATCCCAAGCATGATGGTCCAAAGGTGATGAGATTTAATAAAATTTTACCATGATTTATCTTAATTTGACTGCTTTATTAAGTTAAACTCCAATCTTATTATTTTTCCCCTGCCACTGCATTCAGGTCCCATTTTTTAGTGATGAAGAGGAAACACCCAGCACACCCAAGGCAGATGGTCTTTTCATTCCTAGGGAAAATCCAAGGGCTCTTGTCATTCGTCCTGTGGATCAGTGGCCTTCTAGAACAACGAGTGCAGAGAAAGCATCTCCACTGAAAGAGGGCGCATCAGCACCAGTTCATGAAAACGGTAAATGTCTGGACACTATATGGTCAATCATATTTCGTGCGGTATTCATGGAGCAAGTAGATTTATTTTTATTATTTTCAATAATGTTCTTAGAAGTATATGTATGGTTTCATTCTCTATAAAACTCTTTGTTTTTGTTTCTGTCTTGATATTTTTGGTTATGTTCTTTAAAGTGTTGAATCAAGCTTTTTAGCATGTCACTGGGTTCCTATTTATAAACTCTTTCAATTACTTGCTTATTCAAAGTTTGAAACTTTAATCTTGTTTTGGTAGTTCTTATCTAATGATGTGTGTGTTACAAAAACAGGGGAGGCTCTTTCAATTACTTGCTTATTCAAAGTTTGAAACTTTAATCTTGTTTTGGTAGTTCTTATCTAATGATGTGTGTGTTTCAAAAACAGGGGAGGCTATAGCTTTAGGTTTCCAGCATTACATTTTGGCTTTAGGAACTTCTGTTATGATCCCTTCATTGCTTGTTCCTTATATGGGTGGTGAACATGTAAGTTTCTTTTCTTTTCATTGATTTTATTTTCCTTGTTTGATTTGGATTCCAATAATTATAAATCCTTTCCTGTGATGGTTTTAGGGTGATAAAGTGAGGGTTGTGCAGACTCTGCTTTTTGTAGAAGGGATAAATACACTGCTACAGACACTGTTTGGGACTCGTTTGCCAACTGTGACCGGAGGCTCTTATGCATTCATGGTCCCAATTTTTTCAATAATTCATGACCCTTCTCTGATGAGCATCCAAAATCCTCATTTGGTTAGTCAAAAAAACAAAAACAAAAATCTTTTCTTTCTCCTGTTTTTCTTTTTGTAGTTAGCTATCATTCTTCTTTAAATTATTTGCAATGTATGAGAAGATAGAGATTTTGTTTAGTCAATGTCTGAATGGCCCACTCACCGAATTGCCTTTACTATTCAGAGTTTATATTTTTTTTAGCCCTATATGGTGACTTGCTTTTATAGACTGCATTTTTTCCTGAATTCTAAGCTCTTAATCATTGAACTAATTGTGGTTTTTGTATATTATTTAGAGATTTCTGAGCACTATGAGGACAGTACAAGGTGCACTAATTATAGCATCAAGCATTCAAATAATTCTAGGTTACAGTCAGTTGTGGGCCATCTGTTCCAGGTACTACAAGCTTTAATATTTCTGAGTGAAAGTTAAAGTTTTTAAATTTTGCTCTGCATAACAACAATCTGTATTTTTCTTCTCTTTCAGGTTTTTCAGTCCTCTTGGGATGGTTCCTGTCATTTCATTAGTTGGTTTTGGCCTGTTTGACAGGATTCCCTGTGGTATAATTACTGCTTCCTTTTAATGCCATTTTTTTAGTACTCTAATTACTCATCTAAGCAAAGTGAATTGCAATTCTCAATCATTGGATTTGCTTCTTGCATTGTAAATGTGCATCAGGTCGGCCGGTGTGTGGAAATCGGCATTCCTATGCTTATCCTGTTTGTAGTTCTCTCTCAGGTGTTGCAATTACACCCAATTTTAAGAAAAAATCTTTTCAGACAAATAATGGGTGCCATTTAAAAGAATCACTATGTTTCTAATGTTGTTTGCATTTTATATTTCTTTGCACACAGTACTTGAAGAATTTTCAGACAAGACTGCCAATCCGTTTGGACTTTTAATATCAATCGCTGTCAATCACCTGATATATATGTGTTAGTCAGCTATCTTGCTTGCCGTCAGAAAAAAAGAAACCCTAAAAAACTACTTCTGCAGTAAGCTAGGTTTCCTGTTCTTAAACCTCTCCTCTATTTTCCTTTAACTTATCTTCTTTTAACCAAGAAAGTATGATGAAAGGAGAGCAAGAACTTCTGCAGATCAATCTGATCTCAGCTGAACATCTATCCAAACACCAAAACGCTCATTTGATTCAAACCTACGTGGTGGCCTGTCTCAACACCGATAACCAAGACCTCCGGCTCATCTCAAGAATCGATACAATCGGCGATCAAAACCCTACATGGAATGATCAGTTCGTATTCCCAATCGACGCAGATTGGAAGACAAAAAATCTTGATTCTTGCTTTAACTTTGAGGTGTATCGCGTCCGCAAGATCGGAGGATTGGAGAGGTCAACGTTCGTCATCGAATATTTGTTAGGAAATGGGGCTCGTAAAGGCCCAAAATGCTTGGCGTTCAAGGTGCGAAATCCGAAAGACCAAGATCCTCGAGGAATACCCAGTCTCAGGTATCTCCGGCACCTTATAGGCATCAGCAGTCACCTACGTCAACCACAGCCCGGGAAACAACGTCTGCAAAATCACACGAACAAAAGAAACCCAAATCAATCCCAAAGATGAAAACTTTCAAACCAGAACATAAACAAGGACATGAATTCTCTCTTAATTAATCGCAAATTGACTTACATCCAACTGCCTCTGGACAGCTCTGGGCCGTTTCTTTGGGTGGTGCGGCGGCCTGTGACCGAGCATCTTCATAAAGTCTTCCTCGATCTCCTTCTTCGATAACCCCACAGAAAACTTGGGCCTTTCCTTCTCTCTCTCTTCCCTTTCCCTTTCCCTTTCCTTCCCTCTCAAACGTGGCGATTTCGCGCCGTTACTTCTCAAAGGTGAAGTATTATTATTATTATTACTACTACTTCCTTTCTTCTCTTCAATTCTCAATCCCTTAGCAGTAGCAGCCGAATTCCCACCGAACAGCGTCGGCGCTTTACACGCCGCGCTCCGCGTTCTCAGAGTCCATTTAGTTATTTGTTCATCACAACTCTGCCATCCAATATAAGTCTAGAGCTTATCAAGTCTGAGAATGAAGTAAATTTATCGTTAGTTTTTTTTTCTCTCAACAAAAATTATACAGTAGAGTTATTTATCGTTAGATCTGTATAAAAACTTATACTACAAATTAAGGTGGACCAATATTAGTTATATATTAGTAATTATTTATTGTCGTTGTTCATACCAAATAATTACGAATATACACATACATGGAACCCTTCAAATCTACAACCTGGCGCCTCCCTTTCTTATATAATTCCAGTCTATATTATTCATTTCCGCAACAGTACTGGATAAGTTATAAATGTGTACAAGATATATACTCAAAGTGGACTATCAATCGATCGATCCGATAATAGCTGATCATATCTTCTGGAGGGAGAATTTCATCTCAAACATAGATCATCACCAGCAACCTCAGCTCCCTACCTTAAACATCGGAGATGTTAAGGTCACATTCCTTTATTTTTTTTAGATTTGATTATAAATATTATTATTTCTATTTTTGACTGGCTAATAGTTTTACTGCAAGTTTTTTTTTTTTTTTTGCTGATATTGTTCGTTTTGGGTTTAGAGAATGAAAAGAAAGAGGAAGAGAAGGGGAAGGGGAAGGAAAAACCAATGAAGGAAGTAGTTCATGTGAGAGCAAAGAGGGGCCAAGCTAAGGATGGTCACAGCTTGGCTGAAAGGGTACGTATACGTAGTGACGGATCTAGGAATTTTTATTAATAACGGCAAATAATTCCTATTAAAATTTAAAAAATTGAATATTTTATTTTTTTTCACTTTCGTATATTGTAGAGATTGGTGTTTTAGGAACCTACAAGTTCAGAAAAAGTGAAGCCAAGTTTTTTTTTACAACAACTGTTTTGTTTGGTTTTGTATTATTTACTTATTTGAAAAAATAATTTTTATGGGAAAAATACATGAATACTTATTCTTTTCATAAAAACATAAATATATAAGTGGAAAAAATAGTGAGTGTAATTTCATATAGATTTATTTATTTTTAGATATATTATTGATTTAATTTTTATTATACTAAATAATTTTAAGTAGATTTATTTTTAACGTATGACCTATGAGTCAAGAATTTAAATTTAACAGATTTACATAACCATTTATATATACTAGTTTGCCAAAAAAAAACAGACCAGTGCTAATACTTTTGTGGGGGCAAAAGTTTTGTTTTTGCCCCCACTGCCAACCCCTTGGATACACCAATACGTATACGAGTGTTCAAATCAGCTTATCGAGAAAGAAAAAAAATTACAGATGCAACGATAAGGTAATATATATATATATATATAAAATTAATTATATAGTTTATTTTTAAAGTATGTAGTTCTATATATATTGTTTTAATTAATAATTATTTTTTTATCAATTTACAGACGATGGGGATGGCAGTGATGCTGCATATGATTATCGATTATGTTCATTCACTTCAGAATCAAATTGATGTGAGTGCCAACAATGTTTTATGATTGGACAGGGTTAAATTGGGGACGGGAAAGATGTTCTTTAAGGGTACATTCTGAGTGCCTCACTGGCGATATATTTGGGTCTGCGAGGTGTGATTGTGGTTATCATCTAGCACTTGCAATGAAGCAAATTGAGGCAGTTGGCAGGGATGTGTTGGTGTATCTTCGAGGGCATGAAGGTAGAGGAATTGGATTGGGCCACAAGCTTCGTGCTTACAATTTACAGGATGATGGATGTGACACAGTTGAAGCCAATGAGCAACTGGGTTTACCTGTTGATTGTCGTGAGTCGGATTGGTGCCCAGGTATTAGCTTCTTACGTATTTAAAATTTAGCGCCCCCCTTGTGGATTTTTAAAGTCCAGCCATTTGTCCATGAATGCATACTTTCATACTTTATAGTTATGTTTACAAAATGGATCGGCTTCCACCATTGAGTTCCATTATGGAGTTGTCATTTTTCTAAGGCCTTTTGAACGCTTTAGTATAATGGATGCTGAAAACCTTAAAAGCTATACAAAGCTACCTTCTTTTTGCTAGATGTAATTTTGGGTGAGAATATGCATAGAGGATTCCACTGTGTTTGAGTTTCTTCATATATATTTGTTAAATATGTATATGATGCTCTCTTTCGGACTTGGTTCTCCAGTTATTGCTCAAAGATCTTTCTTTTTCTCCTTTGCTTCTGTTTGGTTTGTGTGGTAGTCATCCTCTACTCCAATCTATTGCAGATTCTTGGAAGTCTGGGTGTTCATACAATCCTGCCAAATATGTTGGGCTCAAAGGTTATGGTTTGGCAATTTCAGGCAGGGTCCCGTTGATAGTTTCCAAATATCTCTTGTTCTCCCTCGTTATTGGAGATAAGAGTAAAAATGGGTCACGTATACAGATGACCAGGTAAATGGCGCCAGTACCGAAAGTAATAATTCAACAACTGTCATCCCATCTGACGAACTGTCCCAGCAGTCATAGACTCATAGGTGCTTCAAGCGATCCCATTGAAGTTGGTTAAAGTGAGTTGAAACATTTTACATTTGTTCTCGTCGATTCTTTCGTCAGGTTTTTTCATCGACAGCACATCTTTTATGCCACAGAGATCTTCAACCAGCTTCACCATCACAAGTTTCAAAGGGTTTACAAGCTTAGCTATCTCCTGGTTCTTTTTGTCATCTCTTTATTCTGGTAATTGCGATCTGTGGTAGTTAAGTTTCTAATGCATATTTGAGTATAACTCGCATGTGATTTCTAAGGTTGATTTGGACAGTTGCGGTAGAATATGATTAGTGTGACACTGTTGCTAGTTCCTTCTGCAATTGCGCGGTGAGTCCTTAATTTCTTATGGAACTGCTTTTAACATCCTGTGTTGCTTGCAAATGCAAAATTGCATTACAAATGATCCTACTATGTTCTTTTTAGGAGTTGCACAACAATAGTTGCGGTTGAAATTGATAGTCTGGGTGATTGGATTATAATCTGTCTACAATTTTGTTGACAGGCACCAAGTCTATTTTCTGATGTTGAGACGACTTCTTCAACTACGAGTGCCTTAGCCTTTTGTTTATTAGGTTTTTTTGTAAGAATTTTGTACAATTAAATTTTAAATTAACGAAGTATATGAATTCAAACAAAAAAACCAAAAAAAAAAAAGGAAAACGAGTAGAGGAGTCGCTAGGGATATTGTCTTCGGGAGCGTTGACTTATAACCTCACTGGCCACATACCAGCTGCTATAGGAAGCTTAATCTCTTGCAATCTGCGTCTTGGCATTGCAGTAATATAACTATTACAGTCCTTGCTTCGTTAGAAAATTTGAGGAACTTCTGTTGTTAGCTTTAAATATAGGAATTTCTTTTCTAGTTATGAACTTGATGGAAATGTATCTCAAGGTCTTGGATCCTCATTTATGTGAATTTTCTTTTCTTTTCTGTTGTGTGGCTCTCATTCCACATAGTTGTCAATTTTCTAAGCTCGGTCCTGCTCGTCTTCTTTTTCATCTTCTTGGAAGTTCAAACATGGTATAAGCAAACCTTCGTCACAGATTTTTCAGGTATGTATCCTGGCATATATGTGTTGTTTACTTCAACGCAGTTTTCCCTTGATCACTATTATGTTATTTGAATGCTGACAGCACTAGTGCTAAATTTGCACGATTAGGTATCCTAAAGAGGCTAAAATTAGCAGAGTTTTCAGTAGGGATGATAATTTAGTCTAATTCATAGGTATAATGTTTTTCTCTTTTAAAAAGAAAAAAAGAAGTTGAAGGGTGGGAGGAGATGATTTATTTGGTGCACTATCTCGTATCCACCTCACTCGTTGAAGGGTAACGGGATGGGTTAGAAATAGTACTACGAGTTGTAGTTACGGATAAATACATGCCAAAATTAGAAGGGGCAGATCCAGGATAGGACAAGAAAATCGAGCTCGTCTCTCTCGATTGCCAATCCTAACATTCAGGTCTGCTACCTGGTAAGCTTTAGAGGAACTGGAGTATGCTTGTTAGATGTGTAGTAGCTATGATTAAAATTTATGAAACCCGCACCGATCAAAATTTAGGGAATCAAGTTTCAGTCTGGAATGTCAAAAAAGCCATATTTTGTGAAGAAAAAACTAAGGCAATGATCGACAAAGACAAAAAAAAAAAAAAAAAAAAAAAAAAAAAAACCTCAATCATTTATACAGTTGAGATGAATAATTTTGAAACTCTTAAGGAGCAAAAGAGCACTGCAATTTTTTTTGCATATAGCCAGTGGCGGAGCCTCGGTAAGAATTTTGGAGTTCCTACTGAGACTTTTTACATAAGTGGTTCGATGCTTTCATTTTTAAGTAAAAATTAAAATTTGCAATCAAACCAAATAACAACAAACTAAGTACAAATCTAGTAAATCATGACAATGGTTGATTTCTTATAATTTTATACGTTTTTAGATACAAACAGTTCTGAAAAAACAAAAAAACATTTTCATAGTTAATTCATCTTTTATTTGATTAATGTTTTAGTTATAAACATTTCATAGTTTATAGGTATATTTAGTTATGAAAAAAATACTTACATAACAGAAATACGGTAGTACCTAAGAAAATAAAAATAATAGTTAAATCTTATGTACAATTTATTTTGAGTTTTCTTATTGTTTTTTTTTCACTGAAATGACTCTTTTATATTTATTACATTTTCCTTAAAATTTGCATAATTTTTAATTTTCTTTTACCATTTTTTTAATTTTTTTGAAAACTATAAGATTTTTATTTGTAAGGTTTTAATTATAGGGGGCAAAAATTGAATATTTTATAAAATATGGAGTTTTTTTTTATATAAAATTTAACCTTACAAATAATGCATTTTTTTTTGTGTTTTTTTTCTTTTTCATTAATGATTGTCAATAATACAACCACGCAAAACCTGAAATTTAAGAGTAGTTAATTTTGTTAATATCATTAGTTTTGTATAATCAATCATTTAATTCACTAGTTTTTCATAATTTGGACTGTCCGGGCAACATGTTGGGAATAAGATATAAATCAACAATAAGGAGCCAAATTACTATAAATTGATGAGTAGAAGGATTAAATTGTTTTTTTTTACTTTGATATTAACTTCTTCTTCTTCTTTTTTCATGAATTTTCAACTTATAAGAATTTATCCATAAATAAATAAAAATGTCATAGTAAATCATATGATGCAAATAAAGCTTAAAATATGTGAATATCAACATACACAAACGAATATAATGTGTATGCGCGTGTGAGCTAGCGTGCATTTACTCGTTTTTTCATGCCTTGCTATGAAGATAGTGTAGGCACTCTTAATTGTCTGCATTTACTCGCTTTTTCATGCCTTGCTATGAACATAGTATAGGCACTCATAATTGTCTGGCTAACTCCAAACTTTCCACTTGAGTATCTTCCCTTTTCGTCTCTTCTTTGGCTTGTCCCCACATGAAAACGTAAGAGCCAACACCAATGCATATTCTCTTAGCATCTTCTGTATTCTTTCAGCACGAAATCAATCTCGTTCAAACATAGTTTTTGACCGAAGGGTGTTTAAAAAAACAAATCCGTAAACACGCAGAAAAATAAATCAAAAAAACTTTGACTATTAATTAATGGTCATACGTACTTGCATTACAAGGACAAATTATGGCCGCATTCAACGTTCAGACTAGCTCTAATATATTCCTACATCGTTGAGTCGTTGACTACAGACTCACTTCTCAACAAGAATCTTTTGGATTTTCTGAGAAAAAAATGAATAATCTTTTTCCTTAAAGTCCAACCTTATATCATCATCCCAATTTTCATGTTCTAATAATCGATAAAATTTAAAGGTCATTAATTCGATCAATACTTACTCGAGCACTTTATTTTTCAATGAGCTGACGCGGTGCGGGTGCGGACAAAACTATTCTCCGCCTCGTAAGATTAGGTACACAGTATCATTGACTTCTTTACTACTAGCTAGTCAATTCTACTTAAATTGTCCAGTAGTTTCCTCACCTTAATTAGGAGTTTACCTTAATTAATCAGAAGATTCCCTACATTCCAGCTCAAACAACTACATATAAAAGAGGGGAATTTGTACATTGTCACAATATTGACATTCTGTTTCTTCAACAAATGAAACATAAATGACGCCTAGGATGATGTCTTTGATTAGTATTTCTCTGTTGCTTATGAAATATGCAATAGTTTCTTCTGCATCAAACCCAAAAACAAACACCACAGATGATCAATTTCTTCTTCCATTCAAATCGCAAATCACTCTTGATCCCAGAAACATTTTATCAAATAATTGGTCTACATCCACTTCAAGCCAAAGAGCGCAAGCCAAAGAGCGCAAGCCACGTGCGCTCATTCCATGGGCAAGCGAGTTTTTCGGGTGTTTTGTTAAAGATTTTAGTACTAATGCTGCCCGTTTGAATGAGCTGACCAAAAAGGATGTTTCTTTCAGGTAGGACGCCTATGCGCAGCACTGGTCTTAGCCTTACCGAACTTCGATAAGGCCTTCGAAGTGTTTTGCAACTGGGTCTGCGTCCCTTGCAACCTTCGTCGCCAAAGAGTTGCATCCTTAAATCTTGCTGACTTTCAGCTTGAGGGCTGATTGAATGCATTTATGCTAATTTTTATGCGTTCAATCCAATTTATTTGGATGATTATTGCTGCTGCTAGTGATGATTTAATTCCATTTTTGCATATCATGGATTTCAGAACCAGTTGAAGAGAGAGGAATGAAAAGCTATCGTTGGATGCTTGATGTGGATGAAAGTGAATAGAACCAGCCAATTCGTTTTCCTGAGCCAAAAATATTATCGTATGGGCTGCTGCTTTATGAAGAAAATGGGCTTGGGCCCATTAGAGATGGACTTACCTTGCTGCTGCTTTGTGCCGCTGCTTCCTGCAGCTTCTACCATTCTATTGAATTTAAGTCCCATTGGAATTCTTTTATTAGGATAATGAAACAATTTAATTAGTTAAATCCTTTTTTGTAGGATTGTAGTCGGAATAGGTTTTTGTTAAAACCTAGCTAGACAGAAGAGTTAGGATCCTCTCTTCTTCCTGAACGCTTTCGGTGACTGCTTTGAAATTGGATTTTATTCAATACATTATTTTTCTTCTTCCTTTCTTTAATTAATTAATTCATGCATATTATTTGTTTGAATTAATTATGTCGTGCTCTAGCTAATTTATTTAATTCCTGGTAAGACTATTTGAGCCATGATTCTTCTTTTGTGAGATCAAATCTGTGTTTATTAAATTCCAATTTTTATATCTCTACTCTTTTTGATTTACGGTCAAAATTATTCGTGTTTGTTTTAAACTTGATCAATTTAGAATTAAGCATGTTTAGTTACAGTCTTTCTTGGTAATTTTGGAGTCCATGTTATCATGAATCTGAAGGCAACTAATTGGTTTGCGAGCTGATTAGAAAAAGAGTAGAGTCTTACTTATAGGAGTAGAGTGTCTCTCTCCTAAGTTTGTGAAAGGTCTCTCTCTCTGTGTTCGTCAATCACTTAATTAAATTCTATAGAGAGTCTCTTAGAATTGTTAGGAATTTTCAATAGAGAGTCTCTTTGTTAATTTTGAATAGGTGGAGAGCAGGAAATCTAGAGAGTTTCTGGTTTCTATAGCCTTTCTATGAAAATTGGTTTTGAAAATATTTGCGTCGATAATCAATTGAATGAATCATGGTTTGATTAGAGTTTTTACCGGGAATTGCTTGTCACGTGAGTTTAATCAATCTTCATCTGTTTACTGTCTTGTTTTCTTTTATTTGTTAATTAATTGCAATACAGAAAACCTCTTTATTGGTATTTACCACTGTTACGAATTTTGGTTATGAAACATGAATTAAATTAGACGTGAAATCTTTGCGGATTACCACTTGCTACAGTTTAAATTAATTGTTGCATGGTTAATTGTAGTATTTATATTAGTTGGTTTCGGCACCCATTAATTTTTGGCGCCGTTGTCGGGGATTTTAATCGGTACTAATTTGATTTATTTATTTTATGAGAGTTGACAAGAACAGAAACACAATACAGAAAATAGCAGGCAGAAAGACAGAGAGTTGTTTCTGCAGAACCAGAATTGGAAGACAGTTCTTTCCAGACACCACAACCCGACTCTTTCCCATACCTGGGAGAGAGCTCCTCTGCCGCAATCCGAGATAACCCACTTTTCGAACCAGCAATGGATGACCACCAAAATAACCAGCCACCACCTCCTCCTCCAGTAGAATAAACCTTTAGGCAGCGCAACAATGAAGGACCACCATCGGACACACACTTTTGTGTCCAATACCCTCCCGTAGAACACGATTGGAACCTAAAACCAAACATGATCCGTAACTTGAAAAAATTCTACGGCTTGCCTAGTGAAACAGCTCTCTACTCGATGGGGTTTATGAGTGTCACATTCCCAATGGAAATACTGCAAGTGTTTGAAAGGGTTTTCACTAGGCAAACCGTAGAATTTTTTCAAGTTATGGATCATGTTTGGTTTTAGGTTCCAATTGTGTTCTACGGGAGGGTATTGGACACAAAAGTGTGTGTCCGGTGGTGGTCCTTCATTGTTGCGCTGCCTAAAGGTTTGTTTTACTGGAGGAGGAGGTGGTGGCTGGTTATTTTGGTGGTCATCCATTGCTGGTTCGAAAAGTGGGTTATCTCGGACTGCGGCAAAGGAGCTCTCTCCTAGGTCTGGGAAAGAGTCGGGTTGTGGTGTCTGGAAAGAACTGTCTTCCAATTCTGGTTCTGCAGAAACAGCTCTCTGTCTTTCTGCCCGCTATTTTCTGTATTGTGTTTCTGTTCTTGTCAATTCTGGGTTGTATGGAAGTAATGGCAATTTGGAGGTCCTGGTCATAAATCAAATTAGTACCAATTAAAATCCCCGGCAACGGTGCCGAAACCAACAAATATAAATACTACAATTAACCATGCAACAATTAATTTAAACTGTAGCAAGTGGTAAAAAGAGATCGTTCCGCAGAGATTTCACGTCTAATTTAATTCATGTTTAATAACCAAAATTCGTAACAGCGGTAAATACCAATAAAGAGATTGTCTGGATTGCAATTAATTAACAAATAAAAGAAAACAAGACAGTAAACAGATGAAGATTGATTAAACTCAAGTGACAAGCAATTCCCGGTAAAGACTCTAATCAAACCATGATTCATTCAATTGATCATCGACGCCAATATTTTCAAAACCAATTTTCATAGAAAGGCTATAGAAACCAGAGACTCTCTAGATTTCCTGCTCTCCACCTATTCAAAATTAACAAAGAGACTCTCTATTGAAAATTCCTAACAATTCTAAGAGACTCTCTATAGAATTTAATTAAGTGATTGACGAACACAGAGGGAGAGACCTTTCACAAACCTAGGAGAGAGACACTCTACTCCTATAAGTAAGACTCTACTCTTTTTCTAATCAGCTCGCAAACCAATTAGTTGCCTTCAGATTTATGATAACATGGACTCCAAAATTACCAAGAAAGACCGTAACTAAACAAGGGCACCATTGCTCCTCAATTGGGCAGCCTCTCATTTCTAGTATCTATCAATTTGAGCAACAATAACTTTCATGGCCAAATCCCTCGAGAAGTAGCAAATCTGCACCGATTGAAGTACTTGAATTTGGGTTACAACAAGTTCAGTGGAAGAATTCCAAATGAAATTGGGAATCTTGACAAGTTGAAGATGGTGCATCTTAATGGAAACAACTTGACTCGTAAATGCATATATGGTCAACTTTTTACACTTGTTTTGATTTTTTTTCCTTTTAAATTAATTGTTTTTATTTGGTGGGTCGTCCAATTTAGTAGTTTTGGTGGTCTACGAAATCTTTTTCCGTGTTGACTATTAACATTTTCTTAAGTACATCTTCATCTCCCTGGATGTACACTCAGTCTCTTCGGGCAGAAGATTAAATTGGGTGGTTAAAACTGGACAAATCTTTTATCAACTCTTATATTTTTCCAATTTCTTTTCTTTTCTTTTCTCTGAAACCTACCAATTTTGTGTAAAATAAGCCAAATAGTAGATAACTAGTCCATAGGGTGGTAGGACAATTTGACGTGAACATGATTAGTACTAACTACTAGCAATGAATTCACAGGCAACATACCAAGGGAGATTGGAAATTGCACTTGGTTGCAGGAAATATTTATGGACACAAACAACTTGACAGGTGCCACTTTCGTTTTTGATCCTTAGGGTTTTTAGCATTTTACAGATGAACAAGAAATTGGTGTTGTTGTGGCAGGTATAATACCAAAAGAAATGGCCAATTTGCATAATCTACAGGTGTTGAGAAGTGTCAACCTGGGTTACAATTTCCTATCAACATTACTGGCTCCATTTCGCCTGCTTTGTTCAATCTCTCAATGCTGAGAAGTGTCAACCTGGGTTACAATTTCCTATCAGGACAACTTCCATCAAGCACAGGCGGCTGGCTTCCCAATCTTGAGCTGCTTCACCTTGAAACAATGGTCCCATCCCGAATTCGATCGGCAATGCTTCAAGACTTAGTGTTCTAGACATTTTCTACAACCTATTCTCTGGTTACATTCCTAATGAGCTTGGAAACTTGATAAGCCTGAAGAGGCTAAATCTGGCAGAAAACAATCTAACCGAAAAACCTTCATCTTCAGAATTGAGTTTTCTGTCATCTCAGTTGAATTGCAGACAAATGACTTTGTTGAGGTTCAATGGGAATCCTTTACGAGGCAGACTCCCGAGTTCTATCAGGAATATGTTGACAACTCTTCAGGAATTGTATGGTTATGATTGTAATATTGAAGGAAATGTTCCAGGCGAAATTGGCAACTTGATAGGCTTGATCCTGCAGAACAATGAGCTGACTGGGACAATTCCAAGGGAAATAGGAAGACTACGGCGGCTTCAAGATTTCTCTCTTGCAAGCAATAAACTACATGGACAGATCCCACTTGAGATGTGTGATATGGAGAGATTGAGCTACTTGTTTCTGCTAGAAAACCGGTTCTCAGGATCATTACCGGAATGCTTGAGTAATGTAACATCTCTAAGGGAGCTTTACATGAGCTACAACAGATTTGAAACATTACCTTCTAGCTTTTGGACTCTAAAAGATTTGCTGCAAATAAACCTCTCCTTCAATGCTCTGAGCGGTTCTCTCCCGGTACAGATTGGAAATTTGAAGGTTTTAACGAAAATCGATTTGTCCAGCAATCAGTTATCAGGTGATATCCCAACCACCACTGGGTACCTTCAAAATCTAGCCTATCTCTCATTGTCAAATAACAGGTTTCAGGGTCCTATCCCTCAGTCATTTGGGGAATTGATAAGCGCGGAAACCTTGGACCTGTCAGGTAACTACCTCTCTGGATCGGTCCCCAAGTCCTTGGAGAAGCTCATACACCTGAAACATTTTAATGTGTCTTCCAATTGGTTGCAAGGAGAAATCCCGAATGAAGGTCCATTTGCAAACTTCTCGTTTCTATCATTTATCGACAATGCAGGATTGTGCGGTCCATCACGAATGCAATTTCCACTATGCAAAAGCAGTAACCACAGACAATCCAAGAAAACTGGTATGCTTCTAGTCTTGTACATTGTACCACCGATTGCGTCCTTATTGCTTCTACTTGCTATAAGTCTTGTCTTTTTAAGATGTCGTAAAAGAAACCTGAAGATACCAAATGGAGAAGAATTTTTTAGAACACAGACTTGGAGGAGAGTTTCCTATCATGAGCTTGAGAATGCAACAGATGGTTTTAGTGAAATCAACTTGCTAGGGACAGGGAGTTTTGGCTCGGTATACAAAGGGACTCTTCCCAATGGGAGTTATATCGCGGTGAAGGTTTTCAATTTGCAACTAGAAGGAGCATTTGCAAGGTTTGATGCTGAATGTGACATACTGCGTAATCTTCGCCATCGGAATCTTGTCAAAGTCATCAGCAGCTGCTGCAGCCCTGATTTTAAGGCCTTGATACTCGAATTCATGCCATTTTGGAGCCTCGAGAAATGGTTGTACTCACACAACTATTTTCTAGATATCCTACAGAGGTTGAATGTTATGGTAGATGTGGCATCAGCATTAGAACATCTTTATCATGGCCACGTTACGCCTGTGGTACATTGCGATCTTAAGCCCAGCAATGTCCTGATCAATGAAGATATGACTGCGCGCGTCGCTGATTTTGGAATTTCAAAGCTCTTAGGTGAAGGAGATCCCATGACAAAAACCATGACACCTGCCACAATTGGTTATATGGCACCAGGTGACATGACAATGACATACATTCCTTTTTCTCATGTAGAAATTCAAATGTTATCTTTTTGATTCATCTACTAATCATATGATTAATCTAAAATGTAGAGTATGGATCGCAACGACTTGTGTTGGTGAGAGGAGATGTTTACAGCTTTGGTATACTACTGATGGAAACTTTTACCAGGAAGAAGCCAACGGATGAAATGTTTTATGGGGAGATGAGCTTGAAGCATTGGATAAAACAATCTTTACCTGATGCAGTTACTGAAGTTGCTGATGCTAATCTGCTAAGGAAAGAAGAAGAACATTTTGCAGCAAAGAAATACTGTATAATATCCATTCTAAATTTGTCTTTACAATGTTCTTCAGATTTTCCAGAAGATAGAATGTGTATGAAAGAAGATGATTGTAGCAGTTTTCAAGAAAGAGATTGCACTCTGTTAGAGATGATGAACTTCATCATTTTCTCTTTTTTTTTTCCCTTACAGACTGTAATTAATTTGAAAGTGTACTTTGTAGTCTGTATACCGGCTTAGATCATGTAACAAGCATGGGCCATATAAGAGAAAAAAATTAATAGGATTGTTGATCTCTTACTTACGCGTGAGAGATGGTTGAATAAATTTACTAACTTTGACTAAAATATTTTAAAATTCTTAATATATCAAAACAAGACTGAATAAACCGTACAATAATCTTATATATTAATTTCTAACTTTTGAGCTCTTAAATTTTAATTTATAACATATTAAAACGTATCAAATTTTAATCTATGTTGTTATTTGCTAAAAAAATCATCCAAATTTTAAGAGCTAAGGTAATTGTTGTTGGTTTTTACATTTTCATGTGGGGAAAACCAAAGAAAAAAAGAAAAGAAAAGCTACTCAAGTGGAAAACTTGGAGCCACCAACCAATTAAGGGCGTCTATACTACATTCGTTGCAATACATGAAAAAGCGAGTAAATGCACGCTAGCTCGCGCGCACACAATACATATGATTCACCTGTGTATGCCAGAATTCACATATTTTAAGCTTCATTTGTATCATATGATTTATTATGACATTTTTACTTATTTATAGGTAAACTTTATCTGGCTAATTATAGAAAAGATAAAAAAAACTTGACTTTGGTAGATATATATAATTTAACTCAATATCTAAAGGAAAAATTATCAGTTAATTATGACCTTAATTATTTTTTGTGATATAAATTAAAATATAGACAATATGATTCAAACTCGAGACCATATCCATAATATTAGTTAGATTTAACTAAATAATTAGTTTCTAGTTAAAAAGTTATGTCAACAAATTATTTAGGATTTTAATTATTGGATTAATTAACTAATTATTATTTAAAATAGTTAGGTTTTAAATAGTTTTAAGGTATTTTAATCATTTAATTAGTTCAATAGGTTGTAATTAGTTTTTTTTTTTTAAATCAAACTTCTAACAAACTAAAATTTTAACCCATTTAATTATTTTAAATTATTATTGAAAAATATATCAATAATAAATTCATATATTTAATTTAATTTTTTCGACATCAAATAAAAATACTTTTCCTCATTCTATTTTTTATAGATTTATTTATTTCCACTTCGTAGTGCCTTTGAAATCGTTACTCAAATTAGTAAAAAATAAAATTATTCTAAATTAGATAGTAGTGTCTCAAACTTTCATGTGCATTATTTAACACTATTTATAATCGAATAAAAATAACAAATTAAATATATGATTGATATTAAAATAAAAATATTCTATTTTTTTCCAAATAATTTTTTTGATTTTTTTTAAAATAACTCAAAACGTTAAATGATGACTTTCCCATTCAATAATATTATTTTAGGTTAATTAATAGCATAAATATAAAAGTTACGATCAAAGAAAAACACTTAATATTGTTTTAGGATAAACTAATAAACCTCGTAAATGCATATTATAAAATACCGCGTACGATGAAAGCCAAAACGCGCCAACGGCCCAACACAACAAACGGCTCCTTATGAGTTTCTATTCCTAATGGAAACCCTACACCACCGCCTCTTCTTTCTATATTTTTCTATAAAGATGATGAACCTATGATCATAAATCATAACCCGTCACTGTCGATTTTTGGATTTCCATTGTTCCGCTTTCTTTAATTGAAAACCAGCATCGTCGATTTAGGATTTCGTGTTCCCGTCCATGAAGAAGGCGCCTTCTTTCTTCTCTCCGATTGCTAGGGCAGGGCTTAATCTGGTATTCCTCTTCCTTTTCATGGTTGTGTAGACGCATGTTATTAGGGTTTCTATTTATAAACTCTTTCAATTACTTGCTTCTGTTTGCGTCCTTAAAATTTGTCTTTGTGGTTTGATTGCACTCGATTTTAATTACTGCGTCTCTCCGATTAATTTCCTTGAACCAAAAACCCTTGAACATAGACGTTCTTTTCCTACCCGTTTAATTTCTTGAACCGTCCCTATTGTTCGAATGCACTGGAAATTTACTGGAAAGCAAAAACTTAAAACCTTTTTATCTTAAATTATGATGCATTCGATTTTTGTTCTTATGATATTTTCTCAACATACTTTTTTCTTTCTTTCTGTTTGGCACCTTGTTAATGTTCCACTTCCCAAAACTGTTTTACTTCTCACTGGTAGTTGTTTAGTTGTTTTTTCCCTATGCAATTTCAATAATCTTCTGGTTCTGTTTTATATAATGCATCAATCAAGCTGTAAAACAACTATGTTTTCAGTTTCCCTAAACCATATCCTTATTTTGTTCCCTTTTCAATTACTTTTGTTTTTGAATTTCCCTCTATCAAAACTTAACTTCTCCACAAAAGCAGACGGCGCATTTGTTGTACCTTTTTGTTTTTGTGGAGGGAGGCAGTGAGACAGTGGTGGAGAGGAAATTCTATGTTTTCCGTTTCCCTAAACCATATCCTTATTTTGTTCCCTTTTCAATTACTTTTGTTTTTGAATTTCCGTCTATCAAAGCTTCACTTCTCCACAAAAGCAGACGGTGCATTTGTTGTACCTTTTTGTTTTTGTGGAGGGAGGCAGTGAAGCAGTGGTGTTGAGGAAATTCTATGTTTTCAGTTTCCCTAAATCATATCCTTATTTTGTTCCCTTTTCAATTACTTTTGTTTTTGAATTTCCCTCTGTCAAAGCTTCACTTCTCCACAAAAGCAGACGGCGCATTTGTTGTACCTTTTTGTTTTTGTGGAGGGAGGCAGTGAGGCAGTGGTGGAGAGGAAATTCTATGCTTTCAGTTTCCCTAAACCATGTCCTTATTTTGTTCCCTTTTCAATTAGTTTTGTTTTTGAATTTCCGTCTATCAAAGCTTCACTTCTCCACAAAAGCAGACGGCGCATTTGTTGTACCTTTTTGTTTTTGTGGAGGGAGGCAGTGAAGCAGTGGTGTTGAGGAAATTCTATGTTTTCAGTTTCCCTAAACCATATCCTTATTTTGTTCCCTTTTCAATTACTTTTGTTTTTGAATTTCCCTCTGTCAAAGCATCACTTCTCCACAAAAGCAGGCGGCGCATTTGTTGTACCTTTTTGTTTTTGTGGAGGGAGGCAGTGATGTAGTGGTGGAGAGGAAATTCTATGTTTTCAGTTTCCCTAAACCATATCCTTATTTTGTTCCCTTTTCAATTACTTTTGTTTTTGAATTTTCGTCTATCAAAGCTTCACTTCTCCACAAAAGAAGACGGTGCATTTGTTGTACCTTTTTGTTTTTGTAGAGGGAGGCAGTGAAGCAGTGGTGTTGAGGAAATTCTATGTTTTCAGTTTCCCTAAACCATATCCTTATTTTGTTCCCTTTTCAATTACTTTTATTTTTGAATTTCCCTCTGTCAAAGCTTCACTTCTCCACAAAAGCAGACGGCGCATTTGTTGTACCTTTTTATTTTTGTGGAGGGAGGCAGTGAGGCAGTGGTGGAGAGGAAATGTATTATTCTTTTGTTCTGCTCCTTGGGTTCATTTTGACCCTTGTTCTCTTTTTGCTTTCTACTTTCTGGTTTATTTTTATTATGTTCTTTAAAGTATTGAATCAAGCTTTTTAGCATGTCACTGTTGCATTTTTTTTTTGGACCATCATGAATAATGAACTCCTGAAGCCTTTCCCATGTTATGATGTCATGTTATACAACTTAATGCATTTGTACTTTTATTGTGTTTCCTGAGTTGATTTTGGTCGTTTACTCTTTCCTCCTTGGCACATTGTCAATTCATCTGTTTCTTTTCCACTTTCTAAAACTGTTATTTTTGTCACCTATCACTTGTTTATGAAGCGGTTTGTAGCATATCTCTACTGTCTAGCAAGCCATCAAGAAACTTTAGAGCAGTAAGGAACTCTATTTCGAATGTCTGAAGCTCTTCGCAGGTTTTACGTGATTATGATATAGAGTTTGATACATGTATAGTTTTATCTTGTTTCATGAGTTGACTCTTCTGACATGCTATTTGCATAAACTGATAGTGTTTGAAGCAGGTTTTAAGGAGAATGGCTACTTGGGTTTTCTTGGATTGTTGGTGGGGTTGAAGATTTGAAGGGCTTCTTGTTTCAGGTTTTGTACGGAAAAAGATTAGGACTTTGGGAGGGAAGTTGATCTTATTTCTGGTGAAATTGTGAGAGTTGTCAAGTTTTGTAAGTGAAGATGACAATGTCCTGCAAGGAAGCACCTAGCCAATTTGGATAATGGAAAGTATGTTAGGTATACGCTGAGCAGGTCGAAGCCTTGGAGAGACTATATCATGACTGTCCTAAGCCCAGTTCCATTCGCCGCCAGCAGCTGATTCAAGAGTGCCCGATCCTCTCCAACATTGAGCCTAAACAAATCAAAGTTTGGTTCCAAAATAGAATGTATACATACATATATGCTCCTCATTTGTGAAAAGAATCACGTTTTATACTGTTTCTGCTAATAATAGATTTGGTTTTTTAACTCTTTCATGCCATTTTCATTTTCTCGCTTGCTACTCTTGATACTGTGGCATTGTTGTGGTTTGGATTCTTCAGGTGTAGAGAGAAGCATAGGAAAGAGGCATCTCGCTTGCAAGCAGTGAACAGGAAGGTGACAGCTATGAACAAGCTTCTTATGGAGGAGAATGATAGGTTGCAGAAGCAAGTCTCGCTGCTGGTGTATGAGAATGGCTACTTCCGCCAACATACCCAGAACGTAAGAATTTAGAATCTTTTGGTAAAATGAGTATTTTTTGGTTAAAATGAAATTTTAGGTAGAAAAGAAGAAAACTTTATTTATTTATTGTGCAAGTACGTTTGCTTTTGCTTTGTCCCATGTTTATTTTGCATATGCTTTTATTGAATTGTGTGACAAAATACAATGGAGATTGAGATGGAGGTGTTACTTTCTTACAGACAACACTTGCAACCAAAGATACAAGTTGTGAATCGGTGGTGACGAGTGGTCAACACCACCTGACACCTCAGCATCCGCCAAGGGATGCTAGTCCTGCAGGGTAAATGAGTGGGGATATGGTTGTTAGGTCTTTTTCTGTTGTTTATCGTGCTCTGTCACCATTTTGCTTTTGTACGGGCGTTTTGTGTTTGTTTGTAGAATTATTGAATATTAATAATTTTTTTCTTTTTTATTTTTATCTCTATCTCCCAGGCTTTTGTCCATTGCAGAAGAAATTTTAACAGAGTTTCTTTCAAAGGCTACTGGAACTTCTGTAGAGTGGTTCCAAATGCCTGGAATGAAGGTATCTATCAGTACTCTCTTCCTTTGTTCATATTTTTCTTTAAGGTAGTTTTCATTTGTTAATGCTACCTCTTTCCTCAATATAGAAATCACAAACTGTAAATATTAAGAAATAAAAAATGAACAAATAATTACCCATTCCTTTTTGCTTGTTTATTGTTACCAAGTAAAGGAACTTATGACAGTTGACAAAGGTGACAACTTATGACAGTTGATTTATATTTGTTATGTATACAGTATACTACACTTGTAACCCTTGATAATATTAGGCTTTTGGACACAGTTTTCGTTAATTTGTTAAAACTTGTTTTAATGAGTCTAGGATCAATAAATTTTGGTCTGCTGTTGTTTTAATGAGTTACTTGGTAGAACAAATTGTTTTGAAAGAATCTATTGCTTCCATGAACCTAATTTTGTGATACGCAGCCTGGTCCGGATTCCATTGGAATCGTTGCTATTTCTCATGGTTGCTCTGGCGTGGGTGCACGAGCCTGTGGCCTAGTAGGTCTTGAGCCTACAAGGGTATGTACTCCTGGTTTTGGTACTTGTGTATATTATGCTATGCTGAGCCAAAAAAGTTATGAAACGGACTATGTTTCTTTCAGGTTGCAGAAATCCTCAAGGATCGGCCATCATGGTTTCGTGATTGCGAGCTGTGGATGTGCTGAATGTGCTGCCCACTGCCAATGGTGGAACCATCGAACTGCTGTACATGCAGGTAGAAAAACAATCATTGCATGCTCATAATTTATTTTGGAGTCTCCTGCTACTTTTAGTTCTCAAATGTTGTTCCTGATATAGCTCTATGTGCCAACAACTCTGGTGCCTGCTCGTGACTTTTGGTTGTTGCGTTACACTTCTGTTCTAGGAAGGAGTACACACCACATTCGAGCACGTCCTTCAATCATTGTGGGGAAGCATTTACTTCTATTTAAGGGATTATGGCGGGGCTTGCAACATTTATGTTCGTGTGGCAATCGTATTTCATAGAATTCTTAGTCAGTGGTGACTAATTATGCATATCTTTTCAGTTCTAGGTTCTATAGTGTTAGTGTTTCCTCCACATAGGTTTTAATAGATCTAGTAAGATTGAACATTCCAAAGAAGTTAAGGGAGGGTCGTCTGATGAAATGATAGGCTAAATTTTCGTCTTTACTTTTGTCTCTAACGTCTGGGCTAACCTTTATTCTTTTCCTTTCTGCTCTGCTCTCCCCTTCTTCAAATTCTCTTACAGAATGTTCCTCCAGCAATCCTTCTTCGGTTCTTGTGGGAGCACAGGTCAGAATGGGCGGATAATAGCATTGATGCATATTCAGCTGCAGCAGTTAAAGTTGGTCCATGTAGCTTACCAGGAACACGAGTTGGAAGTTTTGGGGGTCAAGTTATACTTCCATTAGCTCACACTATTGAACATGAAGAGGTGGGCTAGTTGATACTGTTTTCACTGCTGACTAAATATTCTCTCTGAAATAAAGTTTTGCATTTTTTTCTTTTACCCTCTTATAGGTTGCTGAATTATTTATTCTTTTCAGTTCCTGGAGGTCATTAAACTGGAAGGGAGGTGGCCATTGTCCAGAAGAAGCAATGATGCCTAGAGACATGTTTCTGCTGCAAGTAAGTGTAGTTTCTAAACATTGCTTTTCTGTTTATTGTTCATTCTTGCTTCCCAGTTCATCTAGGTCTTTACCTGCTTTTATTTCTCAATTTAGCTATTTTTCTGTTAGTGGATTGTTGGAAAAACCAAAACCCTGGCCATCAGTTCATGCTTCCTCATTGGTGGTAAATAACCGGAAGATTAGAAGTAAACATAAAAGGAGTAGAGATTAATGGTTAGGCTGAGGAAATGTGATCCTCTAGTGGATAGTGTTGCATGTGTCGTTTGCTTTGAGCCTAAGATGACTAGGGTGCAAAAATTGTTGGAGCTTTTAATTTAGTGAAACAAAGGCTGAGTAAAATAAAGTACTGATTCTTGTAGCAAAAAATGAGTTCATTAACTGCTAGTTTTCATTTTGTTTTCTTGTGACTGTTTGGCTGGTTCTCACACTTAGTTTCTACTTGTACGGTTTTGCAGCTCTGCAGTGGAATGGATCAGAATGCTGTTGATACCTGCGCTGAACTGATATTTGCTCCAATTGATGCATCTTTTGCTGATGATGCACCTCTTCTTCCTTCCGACTTTCGCATCATTCCTCTTAACTCTAGGAAGGTTAGATATTCATACTGGTGTAATGTACGATGTGCTGCTCCTTTTAGTCTTTCTCATTGATACATTGAACAATGATAGAGGAAACTTCCAGTCCAAATGGCACCATAGACCTTGCCTCTGCTCTTGATGTTGGTCCAGCTGGAAACAGAGCATCCAGTGACTATTCTGCTAGTTCCAGCTGTATGAGATCTGTGATGACTATTGCGTTTGAATTTGCATTTGAGAGCCACATGCAAGAACATGTAGCATCAATGTCTCTGCAGTATGTCCGCAGCATTATATCATCAGTTCAGAGGATGGCATTAGCTCTGTCTCCTTCCAATTTAGGTTCACATACTGGCTTTCGGTAACCATTGGGTACACCTGAAGCACAAACTCTTGCTCGCTGGATCTGCCAAAGCTATAGGTTTGTCACTGGTTCCTAGCATTTTTACTATTGGAATCGAGAAAGTGAAATCTATACAGTTGGATAGTGTGATTACTGTGCAATTTCTAAGCTTAATCAATTGATTCACACTTTGCACTTCAGTTCTGTGAGAATTTGATCATTATGTCAAATTGTGAAATAGAAAGGACTGCTTCTGAATGTGTTGCTTACTTTATACCTGATTCTAAGAGATTAGTTGTTAGTTCAGAGCATCAGAATTTTATTTTACATGTTAGAGATAACGAATTGACCCTCACATACTTTGTTCTTGCAAATGATGTGCCCTGCAGATGCTACTTGGGTGTGGAGCTGCTCAAATGCCCCAGTGAAGGAGGCAAATCCCTCCTCAAGTCGATGTGGCATCACTCAGATGCCATCATGTGCTGCTCTCTGAAGGTGTGCATAACATTTTTGCTTCTGATCCTGCTTTTCTTTTTCTCCTGCATCATGTGTAATTGCATTACGCAAACTATGCATTCCCGTGCAACATTCTATTAAATGAAAGTTCAGTCAACATTGTGACCCTCCTACTACGCATTCACGATTTTATCGTAGTTGTCTCTAGGCCTTTAGGATGAAATATAGTAATTTGTTTATCTTTCCTTATTGGTTGGATATGCATAGGACTATAAAATAGCATAATTTGTTTGCAATCGCTAATATCATGATGCAAACATTTCCAACACTTACCATAAAAATTGAATACATCTTTGAAATATTAGCAATTTGGTATCTAGATGTGTAATCCATCCATTGCTATGGCTCTTCGGTATTGTTCCCTTTTTTTTTACTTGATCCAACTTGGTCCTGAAATCACGGTTCTTGCAGGCATTGCCAGTTTTTACTTTTGCAAACCAAGCAGGGCTTGACATGTTAGAGACAACATTGGTTGCACTGCAAGACATAACATTGGAAAAGATATTTGATGATCATGGACGGAAGACTCTCTGCTCAGAGTTCCCTCTGATAATGCAACAGGTTCGCCCTTTCTCTCTAACAATGAAAAAAACGAGAAACAAAGAAAAAAGTATCAGTGTTTGAGACGTGATAGCTAGGGTTTCTATTTATAAACTCTTTCAATTACTTGCTTCTGTTTGCGTCCTTGAAATTTGTCTTTGTGGTTTGATTGCACTCGATTTTAATTACTGCGTCTCTCCGATTGATTTCCTTGGACCAAAAACCCTTGAACATAGACTTTCTTTTCCTACCCGTTTAATTTCTTGAACCGTCCGTATTGTTCGTATGCACTAGAAATTTCAATTTTGATACTGGAAAACAAAAACTTAAAACCTTTCATCTCAAATTATGATGAATTCGATTTTGGTTCTGATGATATTTTCTCAACATACTTTTTTCTCTCTTTGGCACCTTGTCAATGTTCCACTTCCCAAAACTGTTTTACTTCTCACTGGTAGTTGTTTATTATTTTTTTCCCTATGCAATTTCAATAATCTTCTGGTTCTGTTTTATATAATGCATCAATCAAGCTGTAAAACAACTATGTTTTCAGTTTCCTTATTTTGTTCCCTTTTCAATTACTTTTATTTTTGAATTTTCCTCTATCAAAGCTTCACTTCTCCACAAAAGCAGTCGGTGTATTTGTTGTACCTTTTTGTTTTTGTGGAGGGAGGCAGTGGTGGAGAGGAAATTCTATATTTTCTGTTTCCCTAAACCATATCCTTATTTTGTTCCCTTTTCAATTACTTTTGTTTTTGAATTTCCGTCTATCAAAGCTTCACTTCTCCACAAAAGCAAACGGCGCATTTGTTGTACCTTTTTGTTTTTGTTGAGGGAGGCAGTGAGGCAGTGGTGGAGAGGAAATTCTATTTTTTCAGTTTCCATAAACCATATCCTTATTTTGTTCTCTTTTCAATTACTTTTGTTTTTGAATTTCCCTCTGTCAAAGCTTCACTTCTCCACAAAAACAGACGGTGCATTTGTTGCACCTTTTTATTTTTGTGGAGGGAGGCAGTGAGGTAGTGGTGGAGAGGAAATTCTATGTTTTCAGTTTTCCTAAACTATATCCTTATTTTGTTCCCTTTTCACTTTTGTTTTTGAATTTCACTCTGTCAAAGCTTCACTTCTCCACAAAAGTAGACAGCGCATTTGTTGTACCTTTTTTATTTTTGTGGAGGGAGGCAGTGAGGCAGTGGTGGAGAGGAGATTCTATGTTTTCAATAATTTCCCTAAACCATATCCTTATTTTGTTCCCTTTTCAATTACTCTTGTTTTTGAATTTCCCTCTATCAAAGCTTCACTTCTCCACAAAAGATGACGGTGCATTTGTTGTACAAAAAATTGTACCTTTTTGTTTTTGTGGAGGGAGGCAGTGAGGCAGTGGTGTTGAGGAAATTCTATGTTTTCAGTTTCTCTAAACCATATCTTTATTTTGTTTCCTTTTCAATTACGTTTCTTTTTTAATTTCCCTCTGTCAAAGTTTCACTTCTCCACAAATGCAGACGGCACATTTGTTGTACATGTATATTTTCATCTTGTTTCATCAGTTGACTCTTCTGACATGTATTTCCGTAAACTGGTTTTTTTTCATGTTTATTTGCCCTTTCTTATTATAATACTGGCTTTGCTTTTCCTTGTCTGGCTCTTTTCTAATTCACCTGTTTTTGTCAACTTCCTAAAACTATTAAATCAAGATGTATAATGTGGCACTGTTGAATACCGGTGTTTTGGGGACCATTTCTTGAAGAAATTGTAGAGTCTTGGCAAGGGTTTCTATTATCAAAACCATGCCCTCCCTAGATTCTAGGATTATCCTGTTGAGTTTTATGCTTTCTTATTTTTGTTATGTTTCATGAGTAGGTCATGAGTTTGTCTTGTGATATTATTTTCATAGACTTCATAACCTTTGTATTTTACTGTGCCAAAATTCAGAGTTTGCTCATTTGAAGAACTTGTATACATACTTGCATTCGGAGGAAGGTATTGTCCTTAATGACATGTGAATGGGTAAAGTCTTTGAACCTGATTTTGAACAGACTTGGAGGAAGGTGTTGTCCTTAATGACATGTGAATGGGTCAACTCGTCACATGTTTACACATGATTAGTACTTTTTACACATGATTAGTGCTAACTACTGACAATGAATTCACAGGAAACATACCAAGGGAGATTGGTTGCAGGAAATATATATGGACACAAACAACGTGGCAGGTACCACTTTCATTTTTAACATTACAGGCTCCATTTCGCATGCTTTGTTCAATCTCTCAATGCTGAGAAGTGTCAACCTGGGTTACAATTTCCTGTCAGGACAACTTCCATCTGGCCTACTGCTTAACCTTGAAAACAATGGTTTAAATGGTCCCATCCCGAATTTGATCGGCAATGCTTCAAGACTGAGTGTTCTAGACATTTCCTACAACCTATTTTCTGGTTACATTCTTGATGAGCTTGGAAACTTGATAAGCCTGAAGAGGCTAAATCTAGCAGAAAACATTTTTTTCCCCTCAACCCTTCCTCTCCCTCTACCAAACGCTTGCCATTCAAACCACTCCCTCTTGCTCTGATGGAACAATGTCGCTCTTCAACCAGTACGCCACCGCTTCTCCACCAATGCCCACACCGTTACTCCTCCATTGCCATTGCTCCGCCACCATCAACAACTCATCCAAAACCCTAATTAATTAATCTCTTCCCTCTTCCAATTCTGAAATTGAAGATGAGACACTGCACCCTACTATTTCACTAAAAACCCTAACGTTTGGGTTTCTCTATATTTCAATTTCTAATGTTATTTTGTTCTGGAATTACAAGGCTTGAAGATTAGAAGCTTGTTCTGGCTTTGGGCAGCATCGAATGATTCTAGCTTTTGTAGTAAAGCTTGCTGGAAGGATTCTTAATTTGGTAAGTCTACTCAACTGTCGTTTTTTCAATTTTTGTGAATTTAGGTTAATTTCCATTGAGGAATTATTGAGCTGCTTTTGCTGCTTCTGCCGCCTTCAAGACGTAGGAGAGACTGGAATGGGAGATCGACCCTTCAAAGCTTGTTATCAAGTCTGTCATCTCACGCGGCACCTTTGGCACTATCCACCGTGGAATCTATGATGGGCAGGATGTGGCTGGTCAGTCAACCACTTTGTCACCTTTTTGTTCTTGAATGCTTGTTTGGTATTTGGTGAGTAATTTTGAATATTTGCAAGTTTGACTCTGTGGAATTAGAAGATCAAATTAAAATTATGTAGATAATAGTGTCTTTTGAGTTTCGAAATTTGTTTTTTTATATATATTGTGTGGATGTAATGGTGATTGGTCATTGTAGATGTAGACTTCATGGAATCCCGGGTAGAAATAGCTGGTGACAGAAATAATTTGGATGATAAGAAAGAGGTTTTTTTTTTATAGGATAAGGAAGATGTTAGTTAATGCCATTCAGTAGGAGCCTCTGAGGCTTGCATTAGTAGCCGTTTGGCTGTATGGTTCTACTTGGGAAAGTCATTTCCCAAGTAGAAAATCTGCTCTGTAGGTGTTTGGTTACTTGGGATTTTCATTTCCCAAGTAGAAAGTCATTTCAAGGCAAGGCTTAAACCAACCCTTTTCTCACTGGAGCAAAATGCTCCAGCAGCCAAAATGCATTTTGAAGAAAACACGCGTAGGAGTTTTGAAAACTTAAGTGGACAAAATTATTATACAAGTTTTGAAGAATTACAATTATACCAGGTATAAATTCTCATTCCACACCACACACACCTCATCTCTCTTCTGCATCCCCTCTTCCAACTCCAACGACCCTCTCTCTTCTTCTTCTTCCACTCGATCCGGCGTCGCTCCCTTTCTTCTCAAAGGGCAATCGTCACTTCCTTTCTTCTCCTCTGCAATCTTCGTCGCTCCCTTTCTTCTCCTCTGCAATCGTCGTCCGCCTGTTGCCCTGTTCTCTCCTGGTAAGTCCGTGCCCCCATTTCTAATAAACCCTAATTTCATAATTCTATTTTTTTTCATTCCCTCGATAACCTCTGTTTATGGTTGTGTTTGGTTGTGTAAAACCAAGTGAACCTACTGGGTTTGTTGGTGTTCGGGCATTCAGTTTGTTGATGTTGAATGATTTGAGGGACAATGTGCCGAGGAAGCAGAAGACGAGGAAGGGGCGAGGTATTGGGTCTGGTAAAGGAAAAACTGCTGGGAGAGGACAGAAGGCTAGAGGCACCATGAAGTTTGGATTTGAAGGTGGGCAGACCCCTATGCGACGCGGCCTACCAAAAAGAGGATTCAAGAATCCATTTAGCCTCACTTTTCAGGTTTTTTCTTGGCCCTTGATTCGAATTAGTGAATTCTTGCCTTTTGACTTGATTACTTTATCATTGTTAGTGAGCTTAACTTGTCTATGGAGATGGGTGTTAGGAATTTGTGTAAGAGTTTAGAAAATTAGGATTTGCTGGAGATATTAATTGGTTAGATGGAGGTTTCATGCTGTATTTGGTCCAATATGAGTAGTGTGTTCTTCAGTCATTGTCTCTTTGTGTGCAGCTTTGTTTACTCATGATTTCTTAGTCTGCCAGTTGTGATTGCCATGATGTTGACAGGGTCCTGAGAGTGGGGAACTTGCTGCTGCTGCAAAGTTGCATCCTGATATTCTCTTTTATCAAACTGATAACATTGATGTTGGAAGGTTTTTCCATATTGACCAGCTTGTCAAACACCCTGCTTTGGTCATGCTGAAAGAGGAAACAGGAGATCACACCCATATTTATTTTGGTTAGTTTCATCGGTACACAGGTGATATTCATATTCCAAGAGTTGGAAAAAACTTTCAGAGGAAAGGTAAACAAATACTTCTGTCGGTGTGCTTGCTTTGACTTTCCAGTTTTTAGTAAAATCTTCCAATGTTGATCATTAGGCGTTGTATCAGAGTAGTAGGCAGGGTATGGATTCGTTGCTTTGCTTTGGATTCAAATGGTTTACATCTTTCACTTGTCTGCTAGTAGTCCTTGATGCACAGTTGGAAGATCTAGCACAATGCTAAACTTATGTCATATTGGTTTCTTTGCTTTGGATTCAAATGATTTACATCTTTCATTTGTCCACAGATTTGCATCTCCTGTTTAGTGTTTATTTCTACCTCTTGTATTTTAATATTTTATCCGATTGGCTGCATTCTAACTATCCATGTTCAAACACCTTGCAGGACATGGGTTTCAGTCTCTTTGACTAGAGAGTTGATTCGTTAGGCTTTCCGTCTAGAACCAGTCCTTCCCAGCTCAAAGCTTTTAATAGAAGATCTTATATTTCTGGTTTTTCGGCATTTTTGTAGTACTATGTTGAGCACAATTTTCAGACTTTAGTAATTGTAGTGCTGATCCTTAATGAAATGTATTACGCATACTTTGTCTCGGCTGAATCAGCTTTGTTATTTTTCATTTAATACTACTGATGTTTTTTTGTCTCTGTTTGTATGTGATGATCCCATCACCCATCTGAAGTTAATCTTCCTCTAGTAATCAATGATCAACCCATTTGCGTTTGCTTAAACTCCCATTTGGAGAAATGCCTGAATATCCATTGTCCTTCAGTGTTGTTTTGCAAATAATTCTACATGGAGTTGAAATCCAATTCCATTTAATGTATAATTAAGGTAATATGATTGGTGTGCAAATCATATTAAAATTCCATTCACCTTAATAGAATTCATTTAGTTTAGTTAATTGTCCTTTAATTTTAAAATAGAAAAATAAATTGTTATTCATATAATTTAAAATGACAGAGGATCGAAAAATCGCGTAATAAATTGAAATGTTGTTTATTAGTATTTGCAAATCGAAGAAAATATATTTATTAGTTTATTAGTATTTGCAAATAGAAGAAAATAATCACATTAATTTTTTTCATTAAAAAAAAGTGTTGTTAGAACAAAATTGTAGCATAATTTCTTATTATAAATAAAATGTTAATTATTTGTTTACAGAAATATATTGATTAAAAATATTTATATAGAGTTTGCAAAAAATTTAATACTATAATGCTTTAAACTATGGTATTAATAACTTATATTTTTTATGGTATTAATAAGTTTAATTTATTTATGATATTAGATAAATATTAGGTGATAGATGTTAGATTATAAATAAATTGATTAAAAATATATATAAAGATATTAAAAAAATTAATTATAACACTTAAAATGAATTGTGCCCTTTATGGTCATTTTACATTCAAACCATAGTTTTAAACCAGTTTTTACCAAACACCAAAAACAGGTTTTGGTTTCCCCACAAAACTTTTAATAAAAATTTACCAAACAGCATACTCCTTTTTCCAGAAGTCATTTTCACACAGAACTTTACCCTTAGTCTTTCTCCTTTACCTTCTTTGTTATGCAAAGAACCCCATCGTATGTGGGTAAACTCGAAATCTATTAGAACCCTGATAACCTACAGATCAGCAGACTGGTAGGACAAAACCAATCAAATGGCTCCAGCATGAGATTATTTGCACCCTGGGTATTTAAAATCAGATACGTGTCCCAACCAGGCAGCTCGTTGTTGGTGTTTTATTTTACAAGGTTTTGGACCAAAATAAAGTCTCAACCAATCTAGATTTTGTTTGACATGAATATCAATCTTTTGCTTTTCTTTTGTCATCTTTCTGTTGTAAAGCACTACCAGTGTTAGTTCCTTTACAGGCAGTGTTTCCTAGTGTCCAGACATTAATGATATCGTAGAAAGTATGTTGCGCCTGAAGTTCTTTATAGGTCCTATAACCCAGAGGCTGATGTATGGAGTGTAGATGCGATAGCCTATTTTCTACTCTGCAGTCTGAGTCTGGAATTTTTCTTTGCTCAGACTGACCCAGAGGTGGCAGTCTTTAAACCTCATCTTTTACCATTTCAGTTCAACATTTATATTAATCTTTGCTGCAAATGACTTTCAACCATAATATTTTAAAGCTGAAAGAGTGTACCAGAAGTTTGACAAACCATATTTGCAGTTTCCTTTTGCATGTTGGTTGTTTTCTCTTACTGATGAAAGCTCATCATTCTTTTTCTGGAATGTGATGAATTATAATCCTGCAATTGTGCTACTTTCACAAAGGCCGGTCATTAGTAAAAACAAAAGAAACCTCGAAGGGCACCTGGCTCCCCTACAGAACAAGAAACCTCCAAACAATGCACTCTGTTATTCCCCCTACACATTCTGATGATCAGGATGACTTCAATTTGTAGGACACCAATCCCCAGCTGGGGGAACGTCGCTGGCCAAGCGGCGGAGCGTATGGTGGAAGAGGTTGGATGGACAGCGAGAGATCAAATGCAAGCACTTATGACCTCGTTTAACAAATGTCCCATCTCTATGTTCGTGTCGTGAAAGCCAAAGATCTTCCTCCCAGCTCCATCACAGGAGGTTGCGATCCCTACGTGGAAGTCAAGCTTGGCAACTACAAGGGTAGAACTAGACATTTTGAGAAGAAAATGAATCCTGAATGGAACCAGGTTTTCACCTTCTCGAAAGAGCGAATTCAGTCATCAATGCTTGAAGTTTTCGTCAAAGATAAAAAATTGATTGGGAGAGATGATTATCTTGGAAGAGTGATCTTTGAATTTAATGAAGTTCCAGCTAGAGTTCCATCTGACAGCCCTCTAGTTCCTCAATGGTATAGGCTCGAAGACCGGCAAGGAGAAGGGAAAGTGAGGGGAGAGATAATGGTTGCTGTCTGGATGGGAACCCAAGCTGATGAAGCCTTTTCCGACGCGTGGCACACCGATGCAGCATCAGTGTTCGGTGAAGGTGTTGCGAGCATCAGATCAAAAGTTTTTGTCTCACCAAAGTTGTTGAAGGTGTTCGGTGAAGGTGTTGTGAGCATCAGCCCTCTAGTTTATGTATCACCAAAGGAGGAAGGAACTCAAATTCTCTAGCAGAGTTCACCTGAGAGTTTCTCTTTAAGGGGGATACCATGTGGATGAATCAACAATGTACTTTAAGGGTGAAATTGGGGACGGGAAAGATGTTCTTTAAGGGTACATTCTGAGTGCCTCACTGGCGATATATTTGGGTCTGCGAGGTGTGATTGTGGTTATCAGCTAGCACTTGCAATGAACCAAATTAAGGCAGCTGTATTATATCTACGAAAAGTATAGTTCTGGGACCTGACTGACGGCATGACCTCCAAATTGACAAGAAGCAAGATCGCTGGTAGATTGATTATTCTGTCGGCAACAATGCAAACTTTTGAACACAAAATGTTTTTTTTTACCGTTTTGGGTGTGAAAACAAATGATGATGTAAGTAAGTTTTATTATCTAGTGATATACTCCTCTGAGTCTTTTTAGTTATCGTTCTTAATAAATAAAATGGACGAATTAGTTGTCGGTGATTGAGATTTCAAACTCTTTTAGATTCATAATTTTATCGACATAAATTGATATATATATATATATATATATATATATATATATTAAGTAATTGGACGGCCAGTAGTGACATGTATAAATTGTAAAATTCATAATATATGGCGGATCAATTTTAGTACGTAAAATCCGATCCATAAAATTGTCTTTAGCCATATATCAATCCATAATCCATTTTTCCTGTTAGTCTCATGGACTACTATAAATAGATCGTTGGTTGGCACTTGGCAGTGGCACACACCAACATACATATAGATATATAGTAGCAACAATTAATTAATATGGAGAATTATAAGAAGGTGATGAATTTGCATGTGATGGTTTGCATTAGGGGTGAGCTCGGATCGGAGGATCCGACCGATCCGATCCGATCCGATCCGAACTCACCCATCCGATCCGATCCGTGCCATTTTCGGATCCGGTTCGGAGGGGGCTGTCGGAATCCGAACAGTTTCGGATTCCGACGGTCGGATTATCGGAATCCGACGGATTCCGATAATCCAAATGGTTTAATGATACCCCTACACCCAACTCAATCCCAAACCCAACCGAAACAAATCCCAATCGTTCACAGCCGCCGCACAGCCGCTCCCTCTCCCATCACCGCCGTTGCTGCACCCTCTCCCATTAAATCCAATCCATACACCAAATTAAACCCAACCCATACACTAAATTAAATCAATTCATCGACCAAAACCAAACCCAAATCCAGCATCAACCGCAGCCGAACCAAATCTCCTCCACTGCCACCACCGTTGCTCGCCATCGCGGCTGCCCACCGCCGTGCTTCCATCGCCACCGCTGTTCGCCGCTGGTGCCCGCCTGCCAACCGCCGCAGCCACCAGTTTCCCAGCCGCGCCACACCGCCTCTTGGCCGGAAAGAACAAAAGCAAAGAAAAAGAAACAAAGGAAAAGAAAAAGGAATAGAGAAAGAAGGAGAAGGGCTGCGTTGCAGCCCTAAAATTAAAAAGGAGAAGGAATGAAATAAAATAAAGAATGAAGGAAGGAAGGAAGGAAGGAAGGAAGGAAGGAGATAAGGGAAATAAGAGGGGTTGGGCTTCGGCCCAACTAAGGAAATAAAGGGGAGAATGGGTTGCGGCCCAACCAAAGAAAAGAAGGAAAAATGGGTTGCGGCCCATGAGAAAAATAAAAGAAATGGGCTACGGCCCAAGCCCTTTTAATAAAATCGTGTACTAACTTCTTCTTTTTTTGTAGGTATCGAGTCCGCGATTACCATCCCGATTAAATATAAATATTAAAATATCGAATATGATTTACGAGCCTAACATATACACATGACGATTTTTTAAGTATAATCGTGCTTCATAGCAATACAATTAGATCTCTTACATCTAGAGCTTCAAAATTATCATTTTTACAATACAATACTTAATTAGTTATAATTAACTCAAGTAAATATTGATATTGAACATTTGAATTATACAATTAACTCAAGTAAATACTGATATTTTAGTATGATAAATCTTTACATGTTATGATACAAAAAGAGTATGTTTATTTTAGTACGTTTATTATAACATGTAAAAGATTAAAATGACTATATATTAATAAATAATAAGTATTAGTATATTGAAACATAAAGAGTACGTTTAACAAATATTAAAGAATGGAATATGACTTATGTTATGTGTATTGAATACTTACATTTAGAGTTTTAAAGTAAATTAGTTATCGCAAGCTCCGTTAGAACAATGTGTTTAATTTTAATTTTAATTGATAGTATAATGTTATGACTTATGCTTTTTTCCTTATTCTCCTCATTTAAAATGTTATGTAAATTTTGTTAACTTTAATTGGTAGTATATTTTTTCCTTATTCTTCTTATTTAAAATGTTATGCATATAATTTTAATTTTAATTGGTAGTATGTTTTTTCCTTACTCTCCTTACATAAAATGTTATGCATATAATTTTAATTTTAATTTTAATTGGTAGTATGCTTTATTTAACATGTTATGCATATAGTTTTAATTATAATTGGTAATATGTTTTTTTCCTTATTCTCCTTATTTAAAATGTTATGCATATAATTTTAATTTTAATTGGTAGTATGTTTTTTTCTTATTCTCCTTATTTAAAATGTTATGCATATAATTTTAATTTTAATTGGTAGTATGTTTTTTCCTTAGTCTCCTTATTTAAAATGTTATGCATATAATTGTAATTGTAATTGGTAGTATGTTTTTTCCTTATTCTCCTTGTTTAAAATGTTATGCATATAATTTTAATTTTAATTGGTAGTATATTTTTTTCCTTATTCTCCTTATTTAAAATGTTATGCATATTATTTTAATTTTAATTGGTAGTATGTTTTTGTTAATTAATTAGGATAAATTAAGTATTGTAATTTTTTAAAATAGCTGAATTTAGTATTAATATTATTTGCTTAATTAGGATAAATTAAGTATAGTTGCTTAATTTGAAGAATTGTTGGAGAAATTATCTTTGAAAGCAGACCATGGTTTTGCTAGAATAATAACAGATATTGAATTTCATGTTTGGTTTGCGAAATGTGAGATAGAATTACAAATTTATAATTACGATCGAAAATCCGAAAAAAATCCGAAAATCCGACCGAACCGATCCGAAACCGAAGGTGTCGGATTGGTTTCGGATTCCCTGTCAAAAAATCCGAAAAAATCCGATCCGAATAAATCCGAATCCGAAAAAATCCGATCCGAACTCGTCGGATTCCGATCCGAAATCCGAACGCACACCCCTAGTTTGCATTGGCTTGGTGCTAACTATTGCCATCTTTGCTCCTCAGCTTTTGCGACAACTGAGAGAAGTGTCGTTAATGGTACAGATTTTATCACTCAAGAAGGAATCGATGCCATCGCGTAGAGCGGTAAATTCAGTCCTGCGGCCATCGATGGCATTCTTGAGAACAAGACTTTGGTCTCAAGAAAGCAGCTGCTGGAAGAGATGTTCCTCAAGGATTACGGCAACAATATTGGCGTTAATAGTAAGTTCTGTTGGGAAAGGGAAACCTGCTTCAAAGTGTGTTTGCATGTGGCCCGCCTGCGTCTTGTTCAACTAGTAACGTTACTACAAGAAACATTTCTAGTTTCAACTTTCAACGAAGCTAGCTATGTATGTTTTCCTTCCAACAAAATATATATAAGGGTAATTAATACTATAAAACTCCTTGTAATTTTAATTTTTATTTAATCATCCTTTTTATATATTTTTTTTGTTTGTCTAATTGCGCTCGACTGTATTTTTATTGATTTTTATTTAAATAATTTATGTCGCAATAGATTGATGGCATCATTTAATTTTTCATCTAAAAATTATCGCGTATATTCTTGATGTTACTTCGCAAGTGTCAAATAGAACGCAGTGACATTATATTTTGATGAAAGATGTGTCACATGAATTTTCTATCACGGTACGAAAATATATATATGTTCGTGTGTTTCCATCTTTTGCATATAATACTAATTAATTAACGTAAGTTCTTTTTTTCCATAATTGTAGACCCTATATTCACACTCCAATCTCTTTCTCTTTGACACTTAAAATTACCAACTTATCCTTTGTTATTTTAAGCTTCATGAACCCTTAGCATTACTATTTATGTGAGTAATTGAAATAGGCATGCTGGTATATCATTCAGTGGGCGTAAGAATGACACACACTACGTAGTTTTAGTTTTCAAAACTATATATGAGCATCTATAACCCTACTATAATAGTATCTTGTTTGGCCCAACAGTAACCGGGCTGTGCTTAAGTTATGCTGCATATGCTAGAGCTTTAGTTTTTGGGCCACCGGTGACTTGATGTAATCCATTACTGATGGGCCTTTGTATATGTTTTTATATTTAATAATGGATTTACCAAATGTAATAATTTACAAATTTGTTAAAATTAAAAACCAGTATCACCATAAACCTTTTTAAAACTGAAACTGGTGAGTGTAAGTAGTTGATTGGCTAAGATTTCTGTCTTATTTTGTGTCTGTCTAATTAAGACATTTAATATATGTTATCTAAGTTGGAACCAGTACTTAGCTTCATGATCGAACTTCTTGTGCTCGAACATACTCTCTTTTATCCTTTCTTGGATCGTTGTCTTTTCCAAGACACCCATCTGATCGATGTTTACTTATATACAGAAACAAAGAAAAGGGAAAGGATTTTAAATTAGCAACCAAACAACCATATATAGGGATATCCTTTTAGACGATAATTTCAATCAAGTAATCAAAGTGAGTGTGGCCACGACGTTGACAGAGATTAACTTAAATTTTGTTAACTTGAGATGTTTACTTCGCTTGTAATTAATTTTGTTAGTTAGTGAACATGATTTAAATAAGTCAATTGCACTTAAAATAATCTCTTCAATTTTTTTTTGTAGCATATGTTAACTTAATTTTTTGTAAACTCCTTTTGATATCTTTTTTTAAAAAAATCTAGTATCGCCCTGCAAAATAAATTAAAAAAATTTTTTTTTTAATCAGCAGAAAGATATATTCAATTAAATTGTCACGAAGAACATGACAAATTAAAAAATATTCTTTTACTTTCTTTGTTAATTTTTGTTTTTATTATTTGGCAGACTTCTCCAACTATTTTAGTCTAGTTTTACCTCTTATTGAAAGGAAAAGAGTGTTCGGATTTCAGAAAGTTTGGCAAATAGTTTAATGATTGCTTTCACTAAGGATTTCTCCAACTATTTTAGTCTGATTTGACCTCTAATTAAAATGAAAAGAGTGTTCGGACTATAAAAAAATTCAATGATCACTGTGGAGGATTTTAAAATTTTAGGAAGTTGAATATGATACTAATTTTTTTAACGACCAAATCTATGGTAAATTAACTTTAAAATATATAAAATCTTCGAGGGTCATTCTATAAAATTTAAAAGTTTGGGGGAGGGGGCAAGTATCACAAAATACTAAAAAAGTAAAAGTTTAAGGACTGTTATGAAAGATTTTAAAAATTATCGAACATATATAATTAAATTCTATATATCTATTAATAACTATAACTAATTATTAACGGTTATATATATTGTGTGTAGGTTAAAAAATAATATTTTTCACATGTTAAATCTATGCGTACGAAAATCTGCAGCCAAGAATGAGAATAAAGATGGAAGTAAAATGTGAGTAATTAGTGACTGGAGGCTTAGTTGTCCATGACACTCAACAATCATAGATAGTAATAAAATTATTAATACTATAAACAAATATGGGATTAACGCACCCTCGGCTCTTAGCTTATTATTTTCATTTTACTCAATTGTCAAATACGTTTTTAGTTCAAACCGATTCTATTAATTATCTCTTTTAGTCATACGTAGTTTCCGTTGTCAAAAAAATAACTAACAGGATAAACGTCCGTCAAATTTTATTATTTTATTTGATAAAGTAGTCCATGTGGAGGCCATGTTCATACAACTAATTAAAAAAATTAACAAAAGAATTTTCAAATTTCAATTGCAATTTTTAAAAAAATTGTACTGCAATTAATAAAAAACTCTCTTTTCCTTCTTTACTTTTCCACTTCGTCTTCCTCCTCTGTACCCGTCACCATAAACAATTGACTTTTCCTTTTCCTTCATTAACCATTAAATATGTCACCATGTTGTTACCTTCCTGTTAGAAGAGATTAACAACATAAGAACAAGAAGAACTAGAGAAGGAAGATTTTTTTTTTTCCATTTCAGCAAGTCAGATATACGAACCGTGGACGATCTATGAGTTTTTCTTTTCTTTTCCAGTTTCTTCATCACCGTGCACAGATCTGCCATCACCCTCGTCAATCAACCACCACAACCCACTACCTCTGCCATCACCCTAGGCATTTTTTCATCTTCATGTTGATGCTGCAAGATTGCCAACATCTGTCCCTATCCGTTCATTGAGTGAATCGACAAAAACAGGTTCTTTCATTGATAAATTTCTATTTTTCTTATATAGAAATGTAAGTTAAGCGATACCAACTCGGGATCTAACCCTTAATTCTTCAAAATTTCTAGTTTCAAGTTCAACTACTGCTGCTAAGGACAGTAGTCATGAGGATGGTACAAACAGCAACTATGGAAGCTATGGAAATCCATCTGGGTCATCCACTGAAACCCACCATAACTATGCTAACAATTGCCCACCTGAAAAAATGTGTTAATCCATCCCATCTTATAATCATGTTGTAAAATATCAAATTCTATAGTTTAAAATCTATGAAGATCCGGTTGTGGTGTTTTTTCTTCTTTTCTTTTTCCAGAAAGAAAGTTGAAGTGCTGCATTTGGGTTTGGTTGTGGTAAAAAAATTATTTCTTCTTCCTTTTTTATTCTTTACCTAATTAATAAATTGGTTGTGTTTTTTAATTTGAATTTTTTGAAATTTGAAATTTTTTTGTTAATTTTTTTAATTAGTTGTTTGAACATGTAGGCCCACATAGGGACCATTTTATCATACAAAATAATAAAATAATAGGATTTAATGGACGTTTATTTCCGTTAGTTGTTTTTCTGACTGCAAAGACTACATATGACTAACGGAGATAACTGATAGGACCGGTTTGAACAAAAAAATATTTTTAAGAATTGACTAAAATAAAAATAATAACCCAAGAAACCGGAGGGTACGTTAACCGATTAACAATATGGAGTATCATAGCTGTGTTTGTCTTGATACTTAATATTCCCATTCATGAGTTCTTAATTATATAGTAATATTAATTAATAACCACTGATATTAATATTGCCCGACTGATAATCCACAACTAGCAAGCTGTAAATTTCAATATCAATTAAATTCCGGCTTTAATACCAAGGCTATGATAGTGCAAGTCAAAAAAATACCATAAAGTTTACAGCTACTCAAGAGGGAACATATACTTAAACATTCAATGTACTTCGTAATTGTATTTAATATAACTTAAATTATCATTTTGCCATACATAAGCTATTAGACAACAAGAATTAGTAAAAGTGTAAACAGTCTCTTATATATGTCTCGTTGTCTAAATGATAGCTTATGTCAATCTCGGCAGGTCTCATTTTTCTTGTAATGACTATATGTAAGTTTAATCATATAATAAATAATGTTAATTAGATTCATATGCCTCTGCAGTGGCGGATCCTCATGGAGCAAGAGGGTTATGGCGCCCCACAAATTTTCAATTTAATTTCTCAATATAGTTTCTAAAAAAAAAATTCATTAATTTTTTATATTTGTCCGGTTAAAAAAAATTACCTTATTTTTTCCGGAGCAGAGGGAGGGATCGATAGCCCCGCCCCCCTTAGAATTTAAAAAAAAATACAGTCATGCTCCCTTAAATTTTAATTTTTCAACTAATCCTACCTTATTCACTAAAACTTCTATATTTAGCCCTCCTAAATGTTCTAAAAATTTATAATATAGTCATTAAATCTTTAGATTTTTCAATTAATTTTATTTTTATTTATTAAAAAATGTTATATTTATCCTCAAAATCTAGTTGGGTTTTATAAATAATTTAAAATTTAAGTTAACTTTGAAATATTAATGACAAATAAATCAATAATACTTCCTAAATATAATACCATATGATTCTAAAAAAATGATCTATAGTTTCACCTCTAATTTCAGCCCCTAATTTACCACATTTTTACTTTGGCTACGCCACAGTGCCACTATATACACCTAAACATCTTATCATCGCGCTGCCCTTTTGTTTCTGTAAGCTATTCACTAAGAAATTCAAGGACTTGCTTTTCAGTAGAACTTGCCAAACACAAAGATGATCAGTACTTTTCTTCTTTTGGATAAATCGATGGGCATCTTATTAAAGGACAAAAAAGAGTATACAATCAGAACTATAGCTGAGATACATATCCTAAAGTGAAAGCTGTTAATTAACTAAGTTAGTTTCCATTAATTTAAATATATAATTTGTACCGTCTTCTCCTTCTGAATTTACAAGTATGTATTCCAATTCCATAAAGGATAGGTTTACATGGATACTATCCACATCAATTCTGTAAATATCATTAATTGATGAAGATGGGCATTAAATTCTAGAAGCAGTAAATTAAAAATAATAATAAAATAAAAAGTAGGGCGTTGTAGCCAAAGTAAGAATAGATCTGTCATTACATGAAATGGCAACTAGTTGGAAAAAAATTTAAAAATTATAATGTCAAATTTTTTACTAGAAGCCATTCACTTTGCTACAAAATTTTGATGATACCACCGCCAGCGGTGTACGTTTTAGCCTTTAGGGTTGTTTCTTTTTTCTTCCATCTCCAATCTCCATGCCCATCCCCTATTTAACTCTTTTCACCTCCTATCCCCAATTCCACACATACTATAGCTACTTCTCTACTATTTCTTCTTCTATTATGGGTGCTGAAATTGGTATTTTCTCCCTGAACCAAATCCAAAAATTAGCCCAATCTCAGCAAAATCATCAATCCTCTAACACAAACAACAGTACGACTGCGGCGGCGACCGGGGCTCCTTCTTGGATGTGGAACCCCAAGAACCAATCTACTCACCATCAAGAACAAGAGGATGATTCTTGGGAGGTGAGGGCTTTTGCTGAGGACACGGGCAACATCATGGGCACCACCTGGCCGCCGCGGTCCTACACTTGCACCTTCTGCCGGAGAGAATTCCGGTCAGCACAAGCCCTAGGTGGTCACATGAATGTCCACCGCCGCGACCGCGCCCGCCTCCACCAATCACATCCCCCCAACACAGCATCATCACCACCACAACTACCTAACCCTAATAATCCCACCTTCATAATCCCGGCTCAAGAATTGATCGCGGCCTCCCCACATCTAAATGGACAACCAGCTGGATTATGCCTCCTCTACCAATTACCTAACAACCCTACTACAACAATTAATTACAATAATAATGCGCGACGTGGCAATGATCACCACCACTCATCATCACCTTCCACACTCCTCTCCTTCTCACCGTTCACTCAAACCAGCAGTATTAATAACTTGATGCCTACCCAATCTCTTAATTTCCCTCTTGGCCACCGGATGCTTAATTCCGCTAATTCTCCGGTGATTAATCTTGAAAATGTCAAGAACTGTACTACAGTCAAAGAGGTCGGGAATATTATTGAAGGAGAAGAAGAGGAGGTTGATCTAGAACTCAGGCTAGGGCACAGATCAACAATGACGTCATCGTCTTCGTCGTCAAACTAAGCAATTAGACCTCTCTCTTGTGTGAGTTATATTTTGTTTTCATTTATAATTATTTTTTTGTTTTTTCTTTGTGTTTGTCACAAAGATCTTGATGATGAGCATATACTTAAGATAAGATACAGTCTTGTTTTGCAAATTACTATTGTTATTATTTATATAATCATTTTTCTTTGTTTTACCAGTAATTATAGTTGATTTTGATTTTATTTTTGGTGAGATAAGAAAAATTGTACAGTCGTTATTTTGGGTTTAACACTGTAATATGATATTTATATTTGTAAATCTTATCGTTATAAGATCTATACTATTGAATAGATCTAGTGGCTAATTAATGATAAATATTTAATTTAAAATATCGTTGCACCGCTGTAGAAAAACACCGTATGTGTTAAGGTTCTATGTTAATTAATTAATTTAGCAATCTATAATTGATCAGTTAAAAAAGGATTGGGCATTGCTGATAGATTAGAGGTATTGCACTGTCACTTTCTGTGACGGAGCTCTGTATAAAGCATGTCAGGGATATGTATCTATGTCCGTGGGCACTATTTGTATCCGTTGTTGAGACGAATTAAGACATCCCTTTTTCAGGAAACTTCGGGAAAGCCACCTATCTTTGTTTATTGCAATAATATTTTACACCAATATTGGTTGGTTGTGATTCAATACTAAAGGAAATGAATTTGTTATTTTCACATTAATCTTTCATGTTAACTCTTTCAAATTTTTTAATTTTTCTATAACAGTCCTTATAGTTCTATTCTTTTTCTTTAATCTTTCATATTTTATTTTTAAAATTTTGAATCCTCTCATAATAGTCCTTAAAGTTCTATTATTTTTACTTTAATCCTTCATATTTACTTGCTAAAATTTCAAATTCTCTCATAATAGTTCATATTTACTTCCAAAAATTTCGAATTGGTTGGATTGAACATGAACTATTTAAGGCCACATCTGCTAAATATATCCAGTGATCTTTATATTTTAGGAAGATGATCATAGTTAACGTTTGGGAATTCAATATTTGTTATAGTATTTTACTTTTTAACTAATTATCAGTTCCCGAAAATAAAACTAATCATGACCTTTTGAACTCATGAATATATTTTTTACATAAATAGGTTCAAGCTCATGGATGTTATGTACGTGAGTAATTAAAACTGCATGTTTTATACATGCATAATAAAAAAGCATACTATAGTAAATTAGTAATGGAGCAAATTACACGTAGCAGTTTGATTAGAATAATTATATATTGGAAACCATTTTATGAGTGATTGAAATTTGAAAATACGTTTTTTATTAAATGGACAAAAACATATTTATAAAGAAAAAAAAGTGAGATAAATTAGTAATACTCATTTACAATTACAATGTTGACAATGTGAGTGACGGTGGACCCAAAGGGAGTGATGCATTGGTATTCGGATTTCGGGGACTTTTCATAATTTGATTCCTAAGTCAATTATCGGATCCAAAGCTTTTCCATTTCGAGTTAAAACTTAAAACACGCATGCCTTTGCTCAGTTAGATTTTGCTGGTCCCACCCCTTTAAGGTGCTCCGAAAACAAAATGAAAAATGTAAACAAAGTGTATGCTTATGCTACGCCTGAAAAAAATCAAGAATCAATCACAAACAAACACTAATTAGTAACCAATGTCCAATACACTTAATTAACTCCTAGATTGATGCTTTCTATATAGATATATAGATGAAGTTAGTACACGAGTATTCTTAGATGTTAAGAGAGAAAGAGAGAGAGTTGTGAGAAAATATAAATGTGGCAAGATCTTTGTCTCTAATTTGTTTTTGCCTTTTATTGGACTTTTTGTGGCTTGAAGTTGGAGCCCGCCAACATAGATACGAGTACTAGATAGGTACTAGCTACACAGGCTAGCCAGCTAAGAGCTAGCTAGGTCACATTTATATGCCTAGGCCCTCACGAACTCATTCACTTCTTCCGGCCTGGACCTGGTCCCCCTCCCTAGTAGTATCTTTTATTAGTTTGTGTGATTATGGTTAAAATAACAAATGGAGGTATCAATTACTGTATCAAACAACCAAGAAATTCAGTGTCCACTTTTATTTTGTTTTGGTAAAAAGTGTCCATTCTCTAATTATCAATAACTAGATACCATCTTTGTTTTGCAGGGGGGAAAACCCAATAAAACAGAAATCCACATTAAAGAGACAAACCCTACTGCGCATGGATTGTTCATTTTCGCCCTCCTTTAGCCTGACACAACCTCATGAGTCATGACCATTTATATCGACCAAGATTCGGATTGTTAAAAAAGGTAGATCGAGTAGTGATAACTGTCATGCATGTGGCCCCCCATATTAAAAACATAAAACGGTATATATCTAGTAAAAACATGAGCTAGAGTGAGAGCACTTTATATCATCTAGAGAGGGGAAAAAAACTAACCCACACACATATTCCTTCTCCTTTTTTATCTTTTTCTAACTCTCGTCCTCTCAATTAAGATTATATTCTCGTTCGAATTTTGTCGAGTCTCAAAAAAGTAGTAATTCTTATATTATAATTGTTTTCATTCATATAAAACTCGAACTCAAGATCTTAGCCAATGGTAAATAATATTTCTATCACTTGACGAAGCAATGCTGGTCATACACATTCCTTTCATGTTTATATAGACCCGGTTGGTTAAACCTGAGTGTTGCCAATATATATATATATATTTACATAAGGTCTAAAAATAACTATTCATTGAGTATAAGATATGTAATCTAAGAAAAAAGAGAACTGAGTATGTAATATGTAAATTGTACGTGTACTTATTGGCTTAGTGGGTTTTGAGGTATAGTCGTGGTCAGTGCATGGGGCTCATATTCCTATGCGTTACCCTTTTTGTTAAGAAAAAGGGAAAAAGGAGAAAAAAATATGAAAAGAGTAATGATTGCACTTTTTTCTTATCCTCATCTGCATGGAACCTGACATCTCTTAACCATCGGCCTGCTGCTACAGTGACACTTCCGGCCCTTGTTGTAACCCCAAAAATGACAGACTTTATGCGAAGTAGTAGTACACATGTAACTGGATAATTACCACAAGTAACAAAATTGATGTTGAAAAATCCAATCAAATAGTACTTTCGACGGTAGCATTTTACCCTAAAAACTTTGTTTGTACACTGACAAATGACGGAGAGGTTGGAGATAAGTTTTGGATCCTTCTAATTGCGCCCCACTTAATTACTCCCCCATCCTTCTTTTATCCCAAGTTGGTGGTTCCAGGAAATGGTACTAATCCAGATTTTATAACCGGACTGAAAGATTGAATTATGTCTTATAGTACACACGCAACAACATGTGTTCTCATCGATGCAATTTTGAGGGATTTTCGATGGGAACATTCATCTTAAATTCCTCGATGATGCACCCCGTCATAAATTTTCGCATATTTCGTTTTGAAAGGTTTTTGAACAAACGCTTACCTGAATTCCTAATTAACTCCTAATTTTTTTTTAGCAAAGTTAATTATCTCATACTTTTTGATATATATGATACTGTCCATCGGTACTTCCATTTATCTATTTTTTTATAGTGTGTTAGACCAAATACCATAATGCAGTTTACAATTATATATATATATATATCCCATATATTTTTTTTTTTAATAAGCGAAAGACTTTATTAGCACCATCAGAAAGATGGAGGTAAGAAAGAAGAAGAAGAAATGTACAAGTGTGACGCTCCCTCAACAAAGGAAGCGACTAAGCAAAACAAAAAGAAAGAACAAACCCTCTCTACTGACACACAACAGACAGACCTGGACTACCGACCAGCACTAGCCCAAGCCCAGAGCCATGTAGACGACAGAAGCATTGTTCCCAAACTATAAGGAAACGTAGAATCTCTGCTCCGAAACCACCGAAACCAAAGCGAGAAGGAGTAATTGACAACGCGTCTCGTACAAGAAATAGCGTTATGAAAAAACACCTTGTTTCTCTGCAGCCAGAGACTACACACCACTTGATTGCATTGCATTTCATCATGTTTTATTGTCCATTTTCTAGTTATTTTGGACAGTAATTCTATTGATATTCCCTTTTATTCCCCACGCTTGATCAGGTCTGGTTTGGAGGCTGAATGAGAAGAGTTCACGAATTTTAGAGTTGAAGCTGTTTATTCGAGTCTAGGCCTGGATCTTGGCCTAGACAAGATCGTATCTGACGCAGTGCGCTAACCAGAATCGTCTTGGCCTAGACTTCGGCCAAGACTCCTTTGCGATCAGACTGCAGCTTGGAGCGATTGAAGTATTTTTGGAGATGGACTCTCACAGCTGGCACGTAGCAGCTGTTCCGCTATTTTAGAGGGATCTGAAGACAATCTTATGAAGAATCCCGAATGGGATCTCCCTCTCTATTATTTAGCGATTTAGTTTTCATTTATGAACAATTAAATTGTAATTATCTTTTAGGATATTTTAGGAGTTTGAGTTGGATTGGGACAGAGGTTCTTATGGCTATTTTAGCTGAACATTATTCTCCTCTGTCGGCATCCAATCTCGGAACCAAATAGCTACGCAATCCTTCTTTCTTAGTTCACCATTATCAAATACTTCGCTCCGAATTCATTTCGGATAGATATTATTTTATGCAAGTTAATTTCTTTATCTTTTATCCATGAGTATGAGTAACTAAAACCCCATTCTTGGTAAGGGTGATGAGCTGAAGTTCTTAATGCAATCGTGAGACACAATTCGTTCTTCACAATTTCTTTCTTTGTATTTATTTATTCTTGAACTTAATCCATCGCTTACTCACTAGAGCCAAGGTTTGATCATCCTTGTTCTCTAGGAGAGAAGAGTTGTAACCAGCCTAGAAGGAGAGGGAGTACCCGCCGGCTAGACGGAGTAGGTGACTAGTCTCGAGCAGACTAGAAGAATAGGTAAAATAGGTAGAGACCAGATTGACAACCTAGGAACTTAGCCTAGGTACTGTCTTCCCCTGTGCCATTGAAGAGGTGAGCAACCATTCAAGACAGCAGTCAAACGGATAAACCCTTTAACCAGCAAGGTGTCCCTTGGCTAGGATTATCAGGAGAGGGAGTACCCGCCAGATAGTTTGAAGAGGAGGGAAGATAGGAGGGAAAAGGAGTTCCTCCCCTCTATAGCAGTACTATGAAGAAGAGATGAACATACTTCAGTCTATGATCGATGCATAAGAACGCAAGCTCACCCATCGCCCTTACCTGGAATTCCGTATCACAAGACTTTTTCCCAATCTAGCCCGCAGTCTTGGCCTAGACTTCGGCCAATACTATTTTATATTTTAAACTGTTTTCATTATTTTCTGTTTTGTCTTTAGTTTCAGATAACACCCAACCAAAACTCAGTGACGAGGAAGTCAAACTCAAGAACTACGTTTCCTAGAGGTCTCTGTGGACGATCCTCTTACCATCATCTACAAACCATTGTAGACAGTGATAAGTTGTATTTCTACCCCCACTTCCATACTTATTTCACTCTTATATTTGACGTGTTCGACGCGCAGTCAAATTTTGGCGCCGTTGCCGGGGATCTCTAACGGTATTTGTAGTTTTTGTTTTATTTTATTTTATGACAGTTGATGACCAGGTCCTCAAGTAGAGAACAAGATTTGCTACCTATCAATCCCAATCTCACTAGGACCGAAGCACAGCTAAGGAAGCAAGCTCGTCTAAGAGCAGCCCAAGAAGAAAGCGGATCGGAAGGTTCTAACCCCGAATCAGAATATAGTCTAGACCACGGTCTTGGCCTAGATTCAGACCAAGACATGGCTGACCAGCAACCGGAACCGACAATGAGGGAGCTGAATAAAACAGCTGAGCAGGAGACCTTTTCCTGCATCAATCTCCCTCCAGTAGCTAATGATTGGTCTATAAAGACCAACATGGTGGCCAACCTCCCCAAGTTTTACGGCCATTCCAACGAAAACCCGTTCAAACACTTAAGAAACTTACATGTTCAGTGCGACATCATGAAACCCACTATTGTAACCATGGAGAGGGCGAAGCTGAAGGCCTTTCCAAGCTCTCTGGAAGGGGGAGCTCAGAACTGGTTTTACAGTCTGCCTCATAATACCATCAACACATGGGCGGAGATGTCCACCATGTTCCTCAACAAGTACTGGAATGCCACGAAGGCTGGCATAGCTAGGAAAGATATGGCCGCTATACAACAAAGAAGCGGAGAAAGCTTCTCCGAATATCATCAAAGGTTCAGAGATTTGCAAGAAGTCTGCCCCACTCATGGCGTAGCAGACAACACTATGATACAATATTTCTATGATGGGATGCTCCCAAGTTGCAAGGAAAAAGTTGATTCCGCCGCGAGCGGGGCATTACAAGATTTAACCGTCACAAGAGCAAAGATGTTGCTCCAGACATTGGCAGACAACTGCCAAAATAATACCATTTCGGATAGAAATGCCTCTCCTTCTTCTCTAAATTCAATTAATGTTGAACAAAAATTAAATGATTTAACCGATATGATTAAAACCATTTCTGTTAATATTTCAGGTTCAATGACTTCAGGAAATCAAGAGCAAGTAGCCTCTGTTTGTGGGATATGCCAGCAACAAGACCATCAGACCAACAACTGTTATATGGTCCAGCATCCAGAAGAGGTAACTCAAGTTAACGCCGCATATCCACAGAACCAAGGTAGCATGCTAAACTATCCTCAAGGAAGCAACCAATATGCATGGAGATCACACCCAAACTTCAGATGGAAAGACCCAGTCCCTCCAAATCAGAATCAAGGTGTACCCCAGCAGCAACAACAACCTCCTATCAACTTCCAACATTTCGTTCCACGACCCCCAAATCAGGGTCTTGGCTCGAATCTAGGCCAAGCTCCAAGCCAACCCCCTTTACCTCAACTACCACCTGCCCCTAGGCCTTTGCAGCTTACTGGCCCTTCAGTAGAGGACACGCTCAAGCAACTGATGGAGCTGCAGAAAAATCACATGCAATCCACACAGACCAGCTTGGCGGAGCTACAAAAGCAAATCACTCAAATAGCAAATCAAGGGAAGTTACCACCAACCACGGTAAATAATCCAGCCCATAATGTGAGTGCTATAAGTTTGAGGAGTGGAGTGGTGTTGCCAGAAAGGAAAGGAGCGAAGACAGATGAGGAAATAAAGAAAATCGTTTCAGAAGATGTGGAAGAGGATGAGGAAGAAGAAGCTGAAGCAGAAGTAGTCTTGACCAAGACCCCGGCCAAGACTACCGTTACCGCAGAACCAGAGAAAAAAGAGCCTGTCTTGGCCAAGCCGCAGGTCAAGCCCGACCAAAAGGAGGAGGTTATAGAAATCATTCCACCATTTCCCCCGAGATCTTCAAAAGAAAAAAGACAAGATGAAATGAGGGATTTCATGACTGTTTTTGGAAAAATAGCCGTGAATATTCCAATGTTGGATTTAATTGCAAAAGTCCCTTCTTATGCTAAATTCCTTAAAGAATTGTGCACTAATAAAAAGAAAATTGCAGGTGTAGAAAGGGTAAATTTATCCAACAACGTTTCAGCAGTACAACAACTCCCAGAGAAGTGCAAGGATCAAGGAACCTTCACAATTCCATGCCAAATAGGGAACAAAACCATTGAGAAAGCCCTCTGTGATTTAGGGGCTGGTATCAATGTAATGTCTCTAAGTGAATTCGAGACCTTGAAGATTGGAACCATGAAGGAGACTGACTTGGTGATACAGTTAGCTGATCGAACAATCATCCGACCTAAAGGAGTAGTGACTGATGTCCTGGTAATGGTAAATGATTTTATCTATCCGGTTGATTTTTATATAGTTGAGATGAATGTTCAATTGCCATCTTGTACCACTGACATTTTATTAGGAAGACCTTTCCTAAGAACCTCAAAAGCAAAGATAGATTGCTTCGAAGGAAGCATAATTCTGGAATTTTGTGGAAGGACAATTAAGTTCAGCATTTCAGATGCCTTAAAACACCCAAACGACTTGCATTGTGTTAGTTTTTTGGATGTTTTGGATCCAATTACAGAAGAAATAGCTGACATTTATCATAACGATCCCCTTGAGTATGTTTTGACCAGGGGAATTTCCACTCAAACACTGCCAGAGCTAGAAGACCGCACTGGAGATCAGGAGGAACTCCATCAAATGGTGGACAGTTTGGCCGAACAAGAAGAAGAAGACTTAGTCTTGGCCTCGATCTTGGCCAAGACGCCGGCCAAGACTGCCAACAATAGAAGAAAAGTAGTTAATTGTCAATATGTGCAATCAACGAGTCCTAAATTCTTACCTTCTGTTGTGCAGGCACCGCAGTTAGAATTGAAGTCCCTACCAGATCATTTGAAGTACGCCTATCTAGGCCTAGATGACACCCTACCCGTCATAATTTCAGCCAAGCTATCAAATGAGGAGGAAGATAAATTGGTGGTTGTCTTGAGAAAATACAAGGAAGCGATTGGCTGGACAATGGCAGACATCAAGGGGATATCATCTAACATATGTACCCACAAAATACATGTGGAAGAGGATAAGAAACCCATTCGGCAACCCCAGAGGAGATTAAACCCTCCTATGATGGAAGTTGTTAAGAAAGAAATAATTAAGTTGTTAGATTCGGGTGTTATTTATCCTATCTCAGATAGTAATTGGGTATCTCCTGTGCAGGTAGTCCCTAAGAAGACTGGAACAACAGTGATCGAAGGAGAAGATGGCGCTCAAAGAACAACCAGAGTTCAAAACGGATGGAGGGTATGTATTGACTACCGAAGGCTGAACCAAGTCACTCGGAAGGACCACTTCCCGCTGCCTTTCATCGATCAAATGGTAGAGAGACTTACTGGAAAGTCTCACTACTGTTTCCTAGATGGATACTCGGGGTTTCATCAAATCCCCGTTACTCCCGAAGATCAACAAAAGACAACGTTCACTTGTCCATTTGGAACGTTTGCCTATAGGCGCATGCCGTTTGGGCTTTGTAATGCGCCAGCCACCTTTCAAAGGTGCATGGTAAGCATATTTTCTGAGTATGTAGAGAGAAGTATCGAAGTGTTTATGGACGACTTTACCGTGTATGGTAATGACTTCGATCAATGCTTACATAACTTAGAAAATATTTTAAAAAGATGTGTTGATACATGTTTAGTTTTAAACTTTGAAAAGTGCCATTTTATGGTAGATCAAGGGATTGTCCTTGGACATGTAGTCTCTAAGAAAGGCATTGAGGTTGATCAAGCCAAAATAGACATTATCAAGAACTTGCCTTACCCCTCATGCTTGCGTGAGGTTCGTAGTTTTCTTGGTCACGCAGGTTTCTACCGTAGGTTCATTAAGGACTTCTCAAAGGTGGCTGAACCAATGTGCAAGTTACTACAAAAAGAGGTGGAGTTCGACTTCAATGAAGCGTGCAAGAAGTCCTTCGAAGAACTGAAGGAACGACTGACCACAGCACCAATCATCCAACCACCAGACTGGAGCTTGCCGTTCGAACTAATGTGCGACGCAAGCGACGCTGCTGTTGGCGCGGTTCTTGGCCAAAAGAAAGGGAAAGACCCCCACGTCATCTACTATGCATCGAAGATGCTAGACGATGCCCAACGGAATTACACCACAACTGAAAAAGAACTCTTTGCAATAGTTTTTGCCCTGGAAAAATTTAGATCTTATTTATTGGGCACTAAAATTATTGTATTTTCAGATCATTCCGCCTTGAAATATCTTTTGGTTAAGCATGATGCTAAACCAAGATTAATCCGTTGGATTCTTCTTATGCAGGAGCACAATCTGGAAATTAAGGACAAGAGTGGAAGGGAAAATCTTGTAGCAGATCATCTAAGCCGTTGCCTAGCAAAGGGAGACACAAACGAGATCAAAGCAGAATTTCCAGATGAGAAGCTGTTTTCTGTCGCACTGTCTAGCCAGGAGTCTAGGCCTAGACTCCAGCCAAACCCGCGACCATGGTACGCTGAAATAGCGAATTACCTAGCAACAGGTAAACACTATGGTGACATGACTACCTATGAGAAGGTAAAGGTCAAGCATGACAGTAAGTATTATGTTTGGGATGATCCATATTTATGGAAGATAGGATCCGATCAATTGCTAAGGAGGTGTGTACCTCAAAGTGAAACAAAATCCATTCTTGAATTCTGTCATTCCCAAGCATGTGGAGGCCACTTTGGTGCGAGAAGAACAGCCCTAAAAATCTTAGAGGCTGGTTTTTATTGGCCAACAATTTTTCAGGATAGTGCTCTATTTTGTAAAACTTGTTCGGCATGTCAAAAAGTGGGAAACATTAGTTCTCGAAATGAAATGCCTATGAATTTTATTCTTTCTTGTGAAATATTTGATATATGGGGCATAGACTTTATGGGACCTTTTCCCACTTCTTTTGGCAACAGATATATTCTCTTAGCTGTGGATTATGTATCAAAATGGATAGAGGCGAAAGCCACTAAAAATGATGATGCTAGAACTGTTATTTCCTTTATTAAAACTAATATCTTAAACAGATTTGGGATTCCTCGAGGGATCATTAGTGATCGAGGAACCCACTTCTGCAACAAGATTTTAACTTCTCTTTTCAGGAAATATGGCATCACACATAGGGTATCCACAGCCTATCACCCTCAAACAAACGGCCAAGCCGAAGTGTCAAATAGAGAGGTGAAGTCAGTCTTGGCCAAGACAGTAGGCCTAGACAGACGCGATTGGAGCCAGCGGTTAGATGACGCGTTGTGGGCCTATAGAACGGCTTACAAAGGACCAATCGGGATGACACCGTACAAGCTAGTATACGGGAAGACATGTCACTTGCCAGTAGGATTGCAACACAAAGCGTATTGGGCAATACGAAAATGCAACCTAAGTTATGATGAGGCCGGCCAAGAAAGAAAATTACAACTCCACGAGCTAGAGGAGTTGAGGGACCTAGCCTATGACAATCAGTTGATTGTCAAGGTCAGAATGAAAGCTTACCACGACAAGAGAATTATTGGAAAACCTCTCCACACAGGGGAGAAAGTTCTTCTTTATAATTCCCGTTTTAAATTATTTCCTGGAAAATTACAAACTCGTTGGGAAGGCCCTTTTGTTGTTACTAACATTTACCCACATGGTGCAGTAGATATTAGGAATGAGAAAACAGGTGCCGAGCTCAAGGTGAACGGGCAGAGAGTGAAACCGTTCTTCGAGAATTTTCAGGAAGATAAAGTTTCAGAAAAGGTGGACGAGCCGCCTCAAAACAACTGAAGAAAAATTGAGAGTCAAGCCTAGGACTTAAAATAAGGGCGCTGCAAGGGAGGCAACCCTTGTGTCTTTTAAAATTTTAGGATGTAAATACTTGTTTTTGTCACATTTAATTTCCGGGTATTTTTCGTTTTTGTGCAGGAAATTTAGTGTGGGTAAAATTGAAGTAGTCGTGGCCAAGATCTTGGCCAAGACTGAGAGCTAGACTGGCTAGCGTGTGAAGAGCCTCTTTTAAATAGTGGGACACGTGTCAGCTCAGCCTAATTAAGTCATTTAATTGCTTTTGGAACGGACAGCTTCAAAAAAATCAATTAAATTGAATTAATTAGGCAGCGTGGGAATTAAAACCACCACCTCTGCACATTCTCTCCCACTCTGACACGATCTTCCCACGACCAATACAAATCAAACCTCTCCCACCTGAGCTAAAAGCATAAAACCTTTCTCCTTCTTCTTCCCAAATCAAAATCGCGCAGTACACGAAAAACCCAAACATCCGAAAATCCTTTTAGCTTCTTCTCCATCTCCAACAATGACTGCACCCAGCCGTCCTTCGCCTTCAACCGTCCCTGCGGAGAGCGACGACCTCCGTGGAGCTGCGCCGACTGGAATGCCGACCAACTCCACCGCCGCCGCACGTCGCCTGCTGGAGGCGCTGGAAGACGACGATTCTATGTCCTCCGAAGACGATTTACCCGAGGAATCAGAGGAAAGTGTCCAGGGAGCCGACCGAGCGGTGGTCGTTTCTGATGAGGACTCCGATGAAGTCCCTCTCGCGAAGAGGATGAAGACCTCTGCCCCGCCGACGACTGGAGACAGAGAAGCCCGTCGAGCCAGCAGGCATGCAAAGAAGATGGCAGCTGCCGGAGCCTCTAACCCAGCTCCGACCACCGCTGCAAAGAAGAAACCCACTCCCGCTTCTGCCGTTGACGACACCATTACCACACCACCACCGCCACCTCCGGCGAAGAAGAAATCAGCCACTGCGCCGCCCAAGAAGTCCGGGCGAGTCAAGCAGGTGGCTCACAAAAAGACACCGACTAAGAAGCCGGCGAAAACCCCAATTGCAGCTCGGTCCCCACCTCCGCCGAACCCTAATTCAGGCAAGATCACTAACGCTCCTTCCACTGCCAAGAGCAAAGGGAAACAGAAGGCGGTCGTGGAGGATTCTGAGGAGGGCGACCAAGACGATTTAGTCTTGGCCAAAACTGCGGCCAAGACTCCAAAGGTACGATCTCTTCCTCCTCTGCACACACTCAAGGGGTGGTTAACATTTGATACCCCCGACCATAAATCTAAGTTGCGTGATATGCATACCTGTGATATTCCTGCTTATGCTCGTTTGGAGTTTGATTTCTTGAATGAGATGGCTTTAGGGAATAAAATTAGGGAATATGTGTATGCTCTTGGTTGGGTACCTTTTATGTCTCTTGAGTGTGATGCTTATGTTGAGTTGTGTCTTGAGTTCCACACAACCTTTTGGTTTGATGAACCTGCCTTGTATGTTAGGGGTAGAGACAAACCTGATTTTGCAGCCCCCGAAATTGTTAATTTTAGGTTGTGTGACAAATGGAGCCACTTGTCTATTGATGCCTTTAATTCTCTGCTTGGATTTGCCTTTGGTGATGAGGCTATATTTGATTATCCCACTGATTGGGATAATAATATAGCTTTTAGGGAAATTACGGGTGATCAAAATGCAAAATTTGATAGGAATTCTAAGGCACACGCCATACTAAACCCTGCGCTTAGAATGCTCCATAGGGTCTTGTCTATCAACCTCTCGGGGAAGACAAAGGTCTCTGGAAATTTAGCCAAGTCTGAATTGTTTCTGTTGTGGTGCATTTTGCACAAGAAAAAGGTCAACTTAGGCTTGTATTTGGTTGAAGTGTTGCATGCCCGTGAGTCCAAAACAAAACTGATCTTTGGGTCTTTGATAACTTGGCTTGCTATGCAAACTGCTAGTTTAGATCCTATTGCTTCTGATTTACATTCATGGTGTTCCCCGAAAATCCTTGGTTTTAGATCCTTCGACCAAATGGGACATTTCCATTTGGAAGGAGAGTTTGTTGCATGTAATACAGGATTTACGCCGGTTTCGGAGCACATTTTCTCGAAGAAGAATGGAGGGAAGTACAAGCTACGACCCATTATCATTCCAGGAGAAGAAGCAGAGGGCAATCTTGCCCAGGATCTAGGCCAAGACGCTGGCCAAGACACCCCCATTCCTGATGCTGCAGATGATCTAGGCCAAGACACCCGTCAAGATCCTCCTACCAGTAGCACCAGTGAGCCTCCAGCGTGGGCCAAGGAATTCCAAGCACGACAGCTGCTCATTCTTGAGCAGCAGAAGATAATCCTTGAGCGTCTAGACCAAGGCAAGAATCAAGACCAGCCTCCCGCATCCAGCAGTGCAGAAGTGGCGCCTCAATGGGCCCAATGTCTTAATGACAGGCAGGATGTCCTCCTTGAGCAGATGAAGCTCACCAGGACAAACGTCCTCCACGTATACCAGCACCTCCAGGCCCACTTCAAACTCCTCAAAGACCTTCACGACAATCTGAGCTCAGACTCCGAGTCATCCGATGAGGAGGAAGCACCAGAACCATCATTACAGCCAGCAAAGTCACCACACCAATCAATGCGCCCTCCAGCTCCGAGAGATCCAAAGCCGAAGGACTCTCCGGCCTCTGATCTAGGCCAAGCCTCTGGCCAAGATCCCAAGACCCAAGCAACATGAGTTGCTTCTGCCCCCAGGTCGTGCTTTTCCTTACTTTTACTTCTCTGTTTAGTTTTTCTTTTGTTTCTCTCCACACAATGAGGACATTGTGACTTTTAAGTGTGGGGAGGGTGTTAAATATGTCTTGTGTTTTTGTGAATATTGAATGTTTGTTTGTGTGTTTTGTGTCTGTTTTTGGGAGTCAAATTAGTGTGTTTTAAATTTTTAATTTTTAAGTCAATATGTCCAGTATAGAGTCAGTCATTGCATGATTTTTATTTGTATTTTTATGCATGTTTTGAATCTGTTTTGTTGTGACATCCGAATCCCTGTTTTCTTGCTTAGATTGTTTAGTCTTTTGGTGGGATTGCACGTAGACACTTGCTAGGGAATACAATGCTTTAGTAACAGGGATGCACATGAGCGTAAATGATCAATGCCTAAGGGGCATTTAATCTGTTGTTTCCCGAACATTAGTCATCCATATGGTCGAAAGGACACCTAGCTAGGACCTTTATCTCTACTAGGGTGATGAGGTTTGCTGCCAGATTTGAGTGTGTCGATCTTTTTGCTTGTAGTGTGAGACAAATAAGGTGTTGGAATGCCATAGGACAGACATAGCAAAGGTGGAAGTCCCCGCTGAAAAGGACAAGCTCTGTCTATGTGATGCCGTGTCTATAAAACAGAAAAATATATCATATAAAAGACACATGTTTTTTTTTCAGAAGAAAAATAAAAGAAAAAATATTTATATTTTGTCAAAGTGGTTTAAATGGCACCAGTCTTTAGGCACTTTTGAATAGACGACACTTGGTGGGATTCAAATCCTTGGTGAACCTTGTTGCCCTATACTCTATCATCTAATCTAGTAGGGTGTCTTGATACCATGTGGAAGGTGTACGTTCGGGGTATTGATCATTCCTTGTTAGTCTTACATTGGGCACTCTAGCAAAGTGTCTTGGCAGTTCCAGTAGAGGGGTAAGCAATCTGAAATTGAGAAAGTCCGGGGGGTTCATGATGTCTGTTTTGTTTTGAAGTGTTTTTAATTTTTATTGAGTCTTTGAGTCTATATGCTTGGGGGCAAGCATTGTTTAAGTGTGGGGAGTTTGATTGCATTGCATTTCATCATGTTTTATTGTCCATTTTCTAGTTATTTTGGACAGTAATTCTATTGATATTCCCTTTTATTCCCCACGCTTGATCAGGTCTGGTTTGGAGGCTGAATGAGAAGAGTTCACGAATTTTAGAGTTGAAGCTGTTTATTCGAGTCTAGGCCTGGATCTTGGCCTAGACAAGATCGTATCTGACGCAGTGCGCTAACCAGAATCGTCTTGGCCTAGACTTCGGCCAAGACTCCTTTGCGATCAGACTGCAGCTTGGAGCGATTGAAGTATTTTTGGAGATGGACTCTCACAGCTGGCACGTAGCAGCTGTTCCGCTATTTTAGAGGGATCTGAAGACAATCTTATGAAGAATCCCGAATGGGATCTCCCTCTCTATTATTTAGCGATTTAGTTTTCATTTATGAACAATTAAATTGTAATTATCTTTTAGGATATTTTAGGAGTTTGAGTTGGATTGGGACAGAGGTTCTTATGGCTATTTTAGCTGAACATTATTCTCCTCTGTCGGCATCCAATCTCGGAACCAAATAGCTACGCAATCCTTCTTTCTTAGTTCACCATTATCAAATACTTCGCTCCGAATTCATTTCGGATAGATATTATTTTATGCAAGTTAATTTCTTTATCTTTTATCCATGAGTATGAGTAACTAAAACCCCATTCTTGGTAAGGGTGATGAGCTGAAGTTCTTAATGCAATCGTGAGACACAATTCGTTCTTCACAATTTCTTTCTTTGTATTTATTTATTCTTGAACTTAATCCATCGCTTACTCACTAGAGCCAAGGTTTGATCATCCTTGTTCTCTAGGAGAGAAGAGTTGTAACCAGCCTAGAAGGAGAGGGAGTACCCGCCGGCTAGACGGAGTAGGTGACTAGTCTCGAGCAGACTAGAAGAATAGGTAAAATAGGTAGAGACCAGATTGACAACCTAGGAACTTAGCCTAGGTACTGTCTTCCCCTGTGCCATTGAAGAGGTGAGCAACCATTCAAGACAGCAGTCAAACGGATAAACCCTTTAACCAGCAAGGTGTCCCTTGGCTAGGATTATCAGGAGAGGGAGTACCCGCCAGATAGTTTGAAGAGGAGGGAAGATAGGAGGGAAAAGGAGTTCCTCCCCTCTATAGCAGTACTATGAAGAAGAGATGAACATACTTCAGTCTATGATCGATGCATAAGAACGCAAGCTCACCCATCGCCCTTACCTGGAATTCCGTATCACAAGACTTTTTCCCAATCTAGCCCGCAGTCTTGGCCTAGACTTCGGCCAATACTATTTTATATTTTAAACTGTTTTCATTATTTTCTGTTTTGTCTTTAGTTTCAGATAACACCCAACCAAAACTCAGTGACGAGGAAGTCAAACTCAAGAACTACGTTTCCTAGAGGTCTCTGTGGACGATCCTCTTACCATCATCTACAAACCATTGTAGACAGTGATAAGTTGTATTTCTACCCCCACTTCCATACTTATTTCACTCTTATATTTGACGTGTTCGACGCGCGGTCACCACTGCATAAAATAAAACCCGTCATATCCCCCTCACCTGGTCCCCCCTACTCGGAACTAGACAATCCCACAAGCTCCATAAATCCCCAACTGTCCTAGGACAGCACCAAGTCCTACCCAGCCATTGGATCACTACGTCCCAACACCTCACTGTCGTACTGCAATGGAGCAAAACATGCTGGACAGTTTCTCCTTAACCGTCACACATAGGACATACATTGTCCTCATCATCAATCATGTTGCGCTTCCAGAGGAATTCCCTAGTCATCAAACGGTCACGCAACGCCAACCAGAGAAAAAACTCAACTCTATACGGGACTAAGGTGGACCAGCACGACTTCAACTCAGGCATGGACGGATAACACAACTTATCAACACCGTTGCACCATGACCCAACAGTAAAGTCCCCAGTGGTATTTAACTGCCACTTCACCCTATCACCACGTTGTTGTATGGTTAACTCCAGAAGTTGCATTATCAAGCAAGCCCACTCATCCCCTTCCCACTCAAAAAGCTCACGGCGTCACTGATTATTTCAGAGCCACCAACCCTCATACCAACTACCATGATCTGAGATACACCCTTGTTTATTAACCAAAAGACTGTATAACCTTGGGTGAGCCAAAGGTATCCTATTATGCCAAGGATCCCACCAAAAAGACATATTCCGACCATCTCCAACAACAGTCTCCAAATACCTAGCCCAAAAATCAAACCAATCCCCTTAAAAGTGACGCACATTGTTTTTTTTTTAATAAATATGGAATCATTTTAATAAGTTTAATTTTATCCTTCAACCCTTCAACCCTTAAAAGTGACGCACATTGTCTTTTTTTTTAATAAATAATTATATTATTAATTAATATTATAATATTAGAGATTAAACTCATGACCTAACCGGTTGAACTTTAAAGAATTTTTTTTATAAATTTAGGCCGCATGTTATTTTACTTTATTTCTGAGTAAAAAAGCTGGGCCGCACATGGACGAATTCTTGTGGGCTTTGGACACTTGGAAGCAAGTGATGATAAACTCATGGGCCCTTCCTAGCAGAACTTTGGGCTTGACTCCAATTGGCGATGATAAACTCCTGGGCCCTTCTACAATAGATTGAACCCCATTGTTTTTGTACGCAGAGAAATTTATACTTCCATTCTCCTTGCCTATTTGATTTCTGACGTAAAATGAGTCTGCTCAAGTTTTTCGTTTCTTTTTTCTTTTTGGTACAAAAGGAAAACACTCAAGTAATACTAAAATTGTTGCAGTAAATTTTAATTTTTACATATTTGAATCCTCATTACTTTTAAATTATATTATAATAATCCTCAATTTTATAATATTTACAATATAAAATTACATGATTATGAAATATTCATAGCCCTTAAGGTTATTAAGGCAATTATCAAGTGACATTTATATCTCTTGGTAACTACTTTAAAAATTATTATAGTTTTACGCCATTAAATATAAACCTGATTATTGAAAGAGTCGGGCGCTAATAAGCCTGCAGGTTATTGATTGTTTAGCTGATAGTAAAAATATAATAGAGAGTCGGAAGCAGGTTTAAATCTCACTCTACCTATCCATTTTTGTGTGGAAGAGTAGGGTCGGATTTAGGCAAATCTTAAAGCCCTCGATAAAGCCCATATGGGTTGGACATAGACGAGTTTTACACGATCCTCTAAGGTTCTTTTTGGAGATCCAGTTCTAGCTGAAAAAGTACTGTGAGAAAATCACTTCTGGAAAAATCACTATGTTGTTTGGTAAATATTTGTTAAAAGTGTTGTGAGATACCAGAAGTTGTTTATGATGTTTGGTAAAAACTGCTGTTAAAACTACAATTGGAATGTAGAAGTAGTTTTTACCAAACACCATAAACAACTTCTGGTATCTCACAATAGGGGTGTAAGAAAATCGGACTGAACCGGAAATTGAACATTTTGCACCTAACCGGACCGAATTGAAAAATTCCGGTTCAGTCTGGTTCTACTCGTAGCAGAACCGGAAATTTTCAGTTCTGTCCGGTTCTGCCACTGTCAAAACCTGTAAATTGAACCGTAGAACCGGGAGAACCGGAAATTTTTATATATATTTATATATATAAATATTCGTATATGCATATTTATATCAAATTAACACTTTGGTTCAGTAGCAAAAGGCTAAGGTTCCTCACTAAAGGGAAGGGGTTCGAATCCCTTTTTCCTCAAAATTATTTTTCCTTTTGTGCTGGCCTTCATTTCTTTATACTTTTTTTTTTTTAAAAAATATATTTATCTGCACAAAATAAATGGTATATATTTTAAATTGGATACAAAAAGGTGTAAATAGTTTAATTTCACAAACACCAAGTGTGACTAAAGGATAAATCTCATTATTTATTAACTTTTTATGAAGTAAGATTTAAAATATTAAAATATTTAATTATTTGTTTGTAATAGTTAGCTAATAATTTTTTAATTTATAATTAATTTAATGACTTTTTATACAATATTTGACTGATATTTTCATGTGAAATTTAATATTTATGTTTTATTAAATAAATTTATATATAAATTATTCAATAATATAATCAATGAATTTTATTATTAAATATATATAATAATGATTCCATGCAAATAAAAAGTAAAATAGAGATTTACTTTCATTTTCTCAATTTGTGTCATTCATACCAAATCAAAATAACGAGTCATTCAAAGTTTTTTATTCTCATTTCTAGTGGTAGGATACTAAACACATTAAGACATACTCCATAATTCTCACTCCCTACCTCCATTGAATCCATTCACATTTCTTGTGGTTCATTAGGGGCAACCAAACAAGTCGTAAAAGTATCAAATGAAACATGTGTTTTGTATAATTGGATTTTTTTATAAAAAAAAGATATTTAATTAAGAGAAAAAAAACTCTCAAGGAGTCATGGTTTTATATATTATACTATAGATCAATTGAAAATAGTTAATTGAAAGATGATATTAATCTTCACACATCGTACAAAAAATTAAAAACTAACTTTGGCTTCCACAAGTTATTTATTCTTGATAAATAACGTTATGAATAAATCGAGAAATGTAACTTATATTCTTGTAATATTTAATGACAATTAATGATATGTAGCGTGATTTTTAAAAATATTAATTTATTATATTTTTTAATAAATTAAATATGGTTCAAATTCAAATCTTGTCAATAGAAAAAAATATATTATAAGAGTTTCATTTATAAATTCACGACAAACTCTTATTATTGATATGTTGTTAAAAACTTAGCTATCTAACTATTAATATAATTAACAATAATATTATCATTTTAAAAAATATATTATTATCATTATAACACAATTTCAATTCCAATAAACCACTTGAAAGAAAATAAAAATATATAGATTCCCTATAATAAAACTAAGAAATGAAAAAAATTCTTTATTTCCTTCTATTTTCTTTCAAAACGACGTCGTTTTGAACAAAAACACATCATTTTAGTGTTTAACGAAAACCCATATTCCAACTCCAAATATATATATATGCAATATTTATCAAAAGTTTAATTTACTTCAGTGGTTAAAATTTTGGTTCTAAGCTAAAGGGAGGGGGTTCGAATCCCCTCCCACGCATTCCTTACAACACATTTTGAGTTGCTGGAGGCTGTCTGATGGGTCGAGAGGGCTGCTGGGTTGGCCCATTGGCAAGAAGGAAGGAGAGTTGCGCTGCTTCTTGGGCCAGGAGGGTTGCTGGTGATGGGCTGGGTTGTTTCGGTTGGGTTGGGCTGGTAGATTTAATTAATTATATTTAAAAAAATCCGGAACCGGACCGAACTGTCCGGTTCCAGGCTAGTCAGAACCGAAAAATTCCGATTCTGTCCAGTTCCAGGCCCATTAGAACCGGACATTTCCGGTTCAATCTGGTTCTAAGCCCAAAACCGGACCGGTTACACCCCTATCTCACAACACTTTTAACAAATATATTACCAAATAGCATACTGATTTTTCCAGAAGTGATTTTCACACAGTACTTTTTTCCACGGTATTTTTCCAATTAGAACTAGAAAGCTAAAGAAAACCTTAAAACTTCTTGGTTTTGGAAACTAATTTCCTGGAGTAGAATCAGAACCCTAAAGGGGTACTAAGTCTAAGTTTAAAAAATGCACTATTCATGGGGCGCGTCATGGGGTGATGCATTAACACAATGTACCGTAGGTTTCCAAAAAATTATTCACATTAATATGTTAAATAAAATGGCTAATTTTATAATATTTAGTTTATTAATGAAATATTAGTAGATTCATGATTTATTTTTAATTTTAGTTTTTTTTAATAATTTTTATTAAACTTATTTCTAAGAAATATATTTAATAGTTTATTAATCTTCTCAAAAAGAAATAAATAATAGCATAATATTTTAATTAAAATCAAATTGATTGAACAAAATTAGTAATTTTCGTTTTTCAAAAAAAGAAAAAATAGTTGTTAGATGAATACGATTTTCAATTTTTTAAAATTGAAAATTTTCACATTTAGTACAAATTAAACACGATCTTCAATTTTTTAATGGAAAAGAAAATCAGGGATATTTCTAAAAAATAAAAATAGAAAAATGAGATAATTCTCTGTTGCTAAACACACCCTAAAAATGTGGAGAAGATACACAAGTAACACAACAACATAGAAAAATAGTATAAAAATAATAGGATTTATAATTAATTAATTATTAAAAGAAAAAGAAAACATAAAATAAAATTTTATGGATTATTAATCACCGTATGAATTTTTGCGCTAACGTGGACCCACATTATATTTAGTAGTTTATATTAATTTGATTTTAAATTCATGACATTAATATTTGATCAAACTTTACGTTCAAAGTAAAAAAAATTATCAAGTACTTACGGTTGATAATGATGCAAAAAATTCAAGTAGATGAAAAAAATGGTGATTAGCCCTGACATTTATTTTTAAGGAAATTACAAATTAGCCCTAATGTAGTTATCTTGTACTACTACTATAAAACTGGGAGTAATAACAATAATAAATAATAATTGTCATATTGAAAAAGGGACGTGGGTTAATTGTGAAATGACTACTAACCCCATAGACGGACTTGCTATCAACGCTACGCGGACGGCCTTCCCTCTGTATAAAGGCTTTTCAGTTCTTCTATTGCCATTCTATCTGTAAAAAAGAAAAAAGAAAAAAAAAAGAAATTCATTGGTGTTGTTTGGAGGGTCCCCCTCAAAGCGAAAGCACTGAGTCTGCGAGCAGAGCACACACACTTGACCCAACCAACCCTTCGCTTGCCTTCCCTCTCATCTTCATTGCCGTCGCCTCTCGTCGGTAACAAGACGATTCAGATCTGCGTCCTCGTCGTTTCAATCCGTAATTCTCATCCTCGGTTCCAGGTAACCGCCATACTTCGTCTTATCTTCTTTTGCTAGGGTTCTTTCCATTTCCGGCATCGTCATTTCGATCTTCCTCCTCATCGTTTTCCAGTTCGATTAAATTTTCATGTTTGTTTCTGATATTCAAACCAGTTGTTGATTTTGTGGTCTTGTTTTCCAGTGACAGGAGGAGCTCGTTTATTGCTGTGAGGAAGGATGTTCGGCGCAACTAACCGTAAGCTTTTCCCTTTTAATTTGTTTCGTATTGTGCAAACTTATTATTTATTTTTACATTTGTTAATTGACTTATATTTTGGTATTATCTTTCTGTTTACTTGTTTATACGATTTCGTTTCCTATATTTTTCGCTGAAAACTTCTACCATCAGTCGTATTGCTATGTTTTCCTTTAGAATTTGCTTTTATGTTCTGTAATTGGGATGTGGATATGTTACTATTTGTCGCGCAACACTATATTACCATATGTTTGTGTTTGTCTGAAAATTAATGATCAGTAGTTGTTTGTTACCATGGTTGCATCTGGAAAAAACTCTTACAAGTTGAATTTCTTGAACAGCTTTTGGGCAGTCGTCATCCAGCAGCCCATTCGGGTCCCAACCAGTCTTTGGTCAGACAAGTGCTGCAAGCAATAATCCTTTTGCCCCAAAACCATTTGGTGGTACAACACCATTTGGTTCACCCCAAACTGGGAGTCCTTTGTTTGGGGGCACTTCAACTGGCATGTTTGGCACACCCCAGGCTTCTTCTCCTTTCTCGTCTGCCTCAAGTTTCGGTGTGTCTTCCACTCCAGCTTTTGGAGCATCTTCAACACCTGCTTTTGGTAGTACCTCATCAGCATTTGGTGGTATGTATGCATGTTGTTTCAACACTTTCACAATTTTACTAGTTAATTGCTTATCATCTACTGCCTTTCCTGGCTATGATTTATGGTGAAGAAACAAAGTTTACGTGGTTTGTCTATCAATGTGCATAGCATATTTCATGTATTCAAGTTTCTATGACTTTGATAAGATTCACTGGTTTAATGATATCTTTCATACTTGCACTTCTTTATAAGATGAATGTGTCCTTAAGGTGTTGTGGTAACATGCTATATCCAGTTTAGTGGTTAACCGACTCTCGCTATAATGGTATATTGTTCTTGTAGGACCTTCTGCTTTTGGTCAGAAACCAGCTTTTGGGGGCTTTGGATCCACCACTCAAGCAAGTCCTTTCGGTAGCACAACTCCGCAATCACAATCTGCATTCGGGAGTGGCTTATTTGGTTCTACTACTACACCTTTTGGTGGATCAACCCAGCCTGCATTTGGTGCTAGTAGTACTCCTGCTTTTGGTTCAACAACCACTCCAGCCTTTGGTGCCACAACCACCCCATCCTTTGGCAGCACAAGCACAGTATTTGGTTCGACAGCAAGTCCAGCATTTGGGAACACAGCTCCTGGATTTGGAGTGTCCAATAATACCCCGGCGTTTGGTTCTGGGGCAGCTTTTGGCTCTTCAAACACATCTGTTTTTGGACAAACGACAGCCCCTTCATTTGGAAGTTCAAGTACTCCTGCTTTTGGGGTTTCAGGTGCCACTGGCTTTGGTAGTTCAACTACTTCTCCCTTTGGGAATGCTTCAAGTTCTCCTGCCTTTGGGGCACCAAACCCAACATCAGCTACCCCATCCTTTAGCTTTTCTTCTGGTACTGGCTTTGGCCAATCAACTTCTCCTTTTGGTAACAGTACTCCATTTGGAAGTACAGGTACTCCATCTTTTGGAGGTCAGAGTTCCTCATTTGGTGAGTTATTTAATTGCGCTTGTGCCTTCTGCACTTTGAAATCAGGCAGAACATAGTAATAAGCTTTTATGTTTTATGAGTAGATTCTTCTGTCGGAAAACCCATCTCATCTGACAAGACACATCTATATGTTCTGTTTTGCAGGAGTCCAGACCACAGCACCAGCATTTGGAACTGGTTTTGGACAGTCAGCATTGGGGGGACAGCGTGGGGGAAGTAGAGTTGCTCCATATGCACCAACAACAGAAGCAGAAGGCTCTGGCAGTGCTGGACAAGCTGGAAAGTTAGAGTCAATATCAGCCATGCCTGTCTACAAAGATAAAAGCCATGAGGAGCTTAGATGGGAAGACTATCAATTGGGAGATAAAGGTAGTTTTCTTTCTTCCAATTTATTTGATGTGGTTATATTTACATCCATTTCCAACCCCAATGATATTATGTTGCTTTACTCTTTCAAATACAGGTGGACCGGCACCCCTTGCTTCCTCTGCTGGAACTGGCTTTGGTGCATCTGTCACTCCATCTATTGGCCAATCTGCAAATCCATTCTCAACGTCAACTTCACCCAATCCATTTGCTGCAAAACCTCAAACAACAGGAAGTTCACCCTTCCCTAGTCAATCATCCATCCCTTTTCAGTCAACTGGCTCTTTTGGGGTAGCATCTACCTCTGCATTTACCAGTTCCTCCTCTCCTTCTCCTTTTGGAATATCAAGCCAATCTGGCTTTGGTTCTACCCCTTCTGTATTTGCATCTACTACATCCACGGGTACTGTTTCTCCGTTTAGTTCTAGCTTAAATTTTAGCAACCCCCAGGGAGGTCCCTTCCAACCCTCCACACCGCCACTTGGCCAGTCAGGCTCTGCATTCAGCCAGACAGGCTCTGTATTCAGTCAGTCAAACATGTTCAATACTTCCTCTGGGTTTGGTGGTGGGAGTCTTTTCCCAAGTTCTACATCTATGATGCCATCGACGAGTACTGCAGTATTTGGTCAATCTGTAAGTATCTCTTTAATGCCTTTTAATTACTTGCATCCATTATCATAGTCGTTTTATTTGTGGGTAAAAGACCTCTGTTTCCTGCTGGTAGCATCAATTTAATCCCTCAGTACTGCCACTTTGCTTCCCAGTACTTGGCCCCACTGTGATTTAAGAGCTTTAAAACCTCTAAATGCATTTGGTAGCTCTTGTGGGGTTGTGTCTTGCCTTAAAGGGAAAATGTAAGAAAAGGGGGAAGTAATTTTAGTTTTGGGAATAAAAATGCATGACTTTATGGTTTGCCTTTGTGAAGAAGGTTTTAGTCTTGATGTCGACTCATCACATGGATTACTAATGGTCTTCCTCTTCCTTTTCCTGTAGGCACCTCCATCTACCATCTTTCAACCATCTCAGACTGCGTTTAGCTTTACCAACTTGAGCCAGACACAGGGAGGTATAATTTCTTTTTATTATTGTTTGTTTCCATTGTCTATGAATTTTAACTGGATAATTCGTAAGAAATACTGAATGTTGCTGGATCTTACTTTTCTGCCTCTGCAGCTGGCACAAGCAACCTAGGTGGCGCGTCGAGCATTTTTGGACAGGGCAACATTGGACAATTGTATGTTTTTCCTTTTGTTAGTTTGTATGTGTGGGTACACTGATTCTTGTGCATGTTATGCATGTTCATGTGATGAATATGATATGACGTGTTTGCTCCTTTGCTTTTTCATTACTTCAAGGCTGTCTTCCTGTTTCTGTGAACCTGGGGGCTCATTGTGCATTATATTCCTCTTTTCCCTATCCTACAAATCGTGAAAAAAGGATTTTAAACTTTCTTTTGGTGGTGCAATAAGTTATGAGTTACTCTTCTAACAGATCTGTAACACCGAACTCTTTGGTGCAACCTGTGACTGCTGCAAATCCGTTCGGGACACTCCCTGCAATACCTCAAATGTCCATTGGCCGAGCTGGAACCACGCCTTCTCTCCAATATGGGATTTCAAGCATGCCTGTGAGTGTTTTGTCCTAAAGTTTTTTGAACTTGGAACAATATGTGCGTCGCATTATGCTTGACTGTTGATATTTGATGACATCAATTCTTTGAGAATTGCAACTATATTTAACAATGATTAAGCCCCAGGAATTCTATTAGGTGGCAGAGTTTTGGAAAAAAACTGTTTGTAGACCAGAGATGCTGCAACCCATTTACCATGTTTTCATCTGGGTCCATTAAGTTTTTATTGTAGCAATATTATTTTCAACTGGAGTTGTTACTGTCACCTAGCATGCGTGAGCATGACCTTTAAAGAGCATTTGGTCCATTTAATCAGGGGGGAATTATGAATTGAGAGTCATGCTATAACAATGCTTGGGTTAGTCTCTCGAATATGGGGTTCCTCGAAACTAACATACCAATATATATTTTTTCTTTCTGGGTAGAAATAGCAGTGACACTAGTTCAATTGCGAGAGCAATCATAGAGCCAAAAAATATATATATATAACTGCAATAAGCAAAAAATTAATTAGGGACATAACTAGAAAAAAGAATGGCCAACAAGAAATAGTAACATGAATAAGAGCCTGCCTTTTTGCCTGAAGTGAAAGTTTTAGACCAATATTTTCTTCTAGCAGATAATTATCTGTAACACATGGCAGCATGTGAACTTATGAAGTTTTTGGCCTGAGATTTCTCTGCTGCTTGAACTCTTTTTCCTATTCTTTTTCTTACAGAAGTTGAGTTGGTGAAATTTGGTGATAATTTCTTTGTTGTTGATCAGGTGGTGGAGAAACCTGCTCCAGTTAGAATATCATCCATGTTGACTTCGCGGCACTTGTCACAAAGAAGGATTAAATTGCCTGCTAGAAAATACAATCCCAAGCATGATGGTCCAAAGGTGATGAGATTTAATAAAATTTCACCATTATTTATCTTAATTTGACTGCTTTATTAAGTTAAACTCCAATCTTATTATTTTTCTCTTGCCACTGCATTCAGGTCCCATTTTTTAGTGATGAAGAGGAAACACCCAGCACACCCAAGGCAGATGCTCTTTTCATTCCTAGGGAAAATCCAAGGGCTCTTGTCATTCGTCCTGTGGATCAGTGGCCTTCTAGAACAACGAGTGCAGAGAAACCATCTCCACTGAAAGAGGGCACATCAGCACCAGTTCATGAAAACGGTAAATGTCTGGACACTATATGGTCAATCATATTTCGTGTGGTAGTATGCTGCATTAGGCTATAAGGAGATCGACTCAATTGGCATGTTATGCAATGTTCCACTAGCTTTTTGTGAGGTTCATTTTGTTTTCACTGTTATTTTAGGGCCTGCTGCAAAGTTCTCGAATTTTTCCGTTAAGTCATTTTATATTGTTCCTATTTGCTTATTTCTGTGATTATTCAGGAAAATCTTCTGAAGCTGTGGATGGTCCTTCATCAAGTGGTGCCAGTGCTAGAGAAAAGAATAGTAAGATATTTGCTTCTAGTATGAACTGTAATATGCACTATGTTTGCCAAAACTCACAAGTTTAATCATGGGCATATTTAGAATTTTTGACACCTATCAAAGTTCCTGACTAGTATGATGATGTGCTGATGATTGCATCTTTTGCTACAACTTTATGAGTTTCGTATTAACCTTGAATCTCGACAGTGTTAGTGTACTTTGGAAGGAACTTGTTAATTAGGCTTTTCAACTCTAATGGATTGAGTTTGCTTGCAAAAGAAATCGTGGTACCACTATGCATTCACTGTCATCTTTTAAAAAAAATTGGGTCTGAATATGTACTCTTGCAGGAGCTCCAGTTGAGAATGGTGTTTTCAAGGACAGAATTCATGGTAAACTCTACCAGAAGCCAAACGGGGTTAATGAGGATCATGCTTCTCAAAAGGAGGAGCCTTACAAGACGCTTAGTGGTCACAGAGCAGGTGAGGCTGCTATTGTGTATGAGCATGGGGCTGATATTGAGGCTCTGATGCCAAAGCTTCGGCGCTCTGACTACTTCACTGAGCCTCGGATCCAAGAACTGGCAGCTAAGGAAAGGGCTGAACCAGGGTTCTGCCGCCATGTTAAGGACTTCGTTGTGGGACGGCATGGCTGTGGCAGCATTAAATTCTTGGGTGAAACAGATGTGCGACGGCTTGATCTTGAGTCCATTATTCAGTTTAACAACCGTGAGGTGATTGTGTACTTGGACGACAGCAAGAAACCACCTGTTGGACAAGGTCTGAACAAGCCTGCTGTTGTGACACTTCTTAACATAAAATGCTTTGATAAGAAGACTGGATCTCAGGTTACAGAAGGGCCGAAGATTGAGAGATACATGGACATGCTCAAGAGGAAGGCTGAGGAACAAGGTGCCGAATTCATATCCTATGATGCTGCAAAAGGAGAGTGGAAGTTCAAGGCCAACCATTTCAGCAAGTACAAGCTAAGCGAAGGAGACGAAGAGGATGACTGTGATGCCGATGCATCTGACCTGGAGAGTTGACAACCGTGAAGATGGGTTCGCAGAGTCTGTGTTCTTTTGCTTCTTTTTTGTTCTTGGGATGCTGGGTTTGTAACATTGTATAGAATGTTTTACTGGTGGGGGTGGTCTCGGTTGTGTGAATAATGAGCTCTTTCTTTGGTTCTTTCAAGGGTCTTACACCAGTCTTGTTGTTTGTTGCCTGGGTTTGTACGTTTTTTAGCGTTTTATAATTTCTGATTTTGCAGGTGGAACAGGAGATGGATTTTTTGGTAAAACAAACAAAAAGAGTCAGTTGAATGAAAAAAATGATTTTCTTTGTCAGTTTTTTAAATGAAAAGGATGTTTTAGCATTTTTTTCCCCATTTAACATGGGGATGCACGTTTTAAGGGTTTCAACTTGAGACCTAATTATGTATATTACTGGAGAATGCACACCTTGAGGCGTAAGCTTCCTTTTTTCGGTATGCATAAACTCACTGGGCTTGCACTTGTACTGCTAACATTGGAGGAGTAATGATAAAAAAAAATCATCAAGGGTGGAAGGCACAACTTGCAAAGTGTTCCTTTACCTCTTATAGTTTAAAAATAATAATTTAGGTCTTATTGATAATTTATTATTAATTTTTTTCTTTTTGAAAATATTATCCATATTTTTTTTTATAGTGAAGTGAATCCATGTTTATTACTATCTTCCCTCAAAGTAAGCTTTTTTTTTTCTTTTACCATTTTTTACGAAATTTTAACAAAATGATGAAGTAGTATATTGAATAGAGGTAATAGCATAAAAACCCCCTGTACTATTTTTTAAAACAGAAACCTCCCCTGTACTTCAAAAAGTCAAATTGACCTCCCCTGTACTATCGGTCAGAAGCATTTGCTTGGTCTCCGTCAGTCAAACTAACAGACCGTTAGTGTTGACCGTTGACTTTGAATAAAATATTCAGAAAAATTGTAAAAAATCCAAAAAAAATGTAAAAAATTTATAAAAAATTGTAAAACATCCCAAAAAAATGTAAAAATTCTATAAAAAATTTTTAAAAATTCCCAAAGAAATTTAAAAATTCAAAAAAATTAATAAATCTAAAAACATTGTAAAAATTTCCAAAAAAATGTAAAAAATTCAATTTTACATTTTTTTCTGAATTTTTAGATTAATTAACTTTTTTTGATTTTTTTTAAAATTTTTCATTTTTTTCTGGATTTTTAGGTTACATAATTTTTTTATAGAATTTATATATTTTTTTGGGATTTTTTACAATTTTTTATAAATTTTTTACATTTTTTTTGGATTTTTTACATTTTTTTTGAATTTTTTATAATTTTTTTGAATATTTTAATCAAAGTCAACGGTCAAAAAGTGAAGTCTGTTAGTTTGACTGTTACAGACCAACGGAATGCTTCTGACCGATAGTACAGGGGAGGTCAAGTTGACTTTTTGAAGTATAGGGGAGGTTTCTGTTTTAAAAAATAGTACAGGGGGTCTTTATGCTATTACCTCTATTGAATAAGGATGAAGTAGTATATCACCTGTTTTTGTTTTTGGAAAAAAAAAACAAAAAGAATAATTTTCCCTTTGCCTAAATAATCTCCTCGGTATTTTTCTTATTCATTAAAAAATACCTTTTTAATATTTTTAGGCAACGTTTGATTAACGAAATGTTATTTTTCTCCCAAAATCACTATTTCGAAAGAGTGATTGAAAGAATTGTTAGTTTTTTTACGTTTGGTTAGCATTTAAAATCCAAAGAAAATGTTACTTTTCTTTTTGTTTTGAACTTGAAAATCCTAGAAAAAAGTAAAAAAACACTTCTCTATTCTTAAATAATTATAGTAATATTTTTTTTAAATACAATATAAAGTGAATTTTTTAACTTATTCAAAAATATAATACAATTAAAAGTAATTTTATGCAAATAAGATATATGAAAAAAATTAAATTAACAAACAAAATTAAATAAAGGAGAAAAAATTGATAGTAAATTCACCTATTTAAAAATATAAATTAATGTGCATAGTAAAATAAAATGGATAAATAAATAATTTTAATAAAGATAATTTTCTCTGGGAAAGTGAAATTCTTCACCTCTTACTAGAGAATCACTTTCATCAATTTTCAAAAAAATAAAAACACTTTGATTCGACCTTACTAAGGCAAAAACAAAAGGGATCACAAGCAGATCTCTAGCTAAAATAAAGCGGACTCCAACAGACAAACCTTAGGCAGTTATCATCCCAACTCGGAGAGAAAAATCACCAGCGCAAAAGGCCAATAAATCAAGAATTATAACCGTTGTGGCTGCACCTCCAAGCAGCAGACCATAGTTATATCATACATAAATAATCAAGGATAAAATAAAATGTTAATAAAAAATCATCATTTCATTATTTCTATACAGCATATAAAATATTACTCCCTCCGGTGCAAAATAAACGACGTTTTAATTTGTTGCATGTGGCTTAAGAAAATGATTGGTTTGAAGAAAACGAGACACTTTATGACCATAATACTCCCACCCTCCCTACCTATTTACAAATGAAAACAGCTTAATTTTGAAATGGGAAAGCTTGAAGTCGGGCTGGGTTGATGCACAAATATGGCTTGTCAAGTTGGGCCAAGTGTGCAGTCGGCTTGGATGAGTTCCAAACGAGTTTTCTCAAACCATAAATTGAACATTTCCGTCTACTTTACATTTTTATATTTTTATTTTGTATCATTTCTTTTATTCTATTTTATTTCACATTTCGGTATTTTTCCGTTTGAGTTTTTATTAGTTTTGAGCAAGATTTCTCATCCCGATTAGCTCGAACTGAATAAATAAATAAATAAATCTAATTTACCATTGTGTCATTATAATTAATTTGGTACAACTTTTTACTGTTCACCTTCTTCCTCTGCCTCTCCTCCGCCATAACCAGAAACATCATCATCAGTTCTTTCTAATTTCTTCACCTCCAATCTTCCGTTCCCACGCAAATTTCAGATTCAAACAAAAAAGTGGGAATCAATGTCAGCGTTGAACCAAGCAGAAGCCGCGGTCGTCGTCACCAGCACAGGCACGGGCACCCTCGTCTTCTCCAGCGTGGGAAACCAAGAACGTCATTTGTTTGGAACCTGCTTTTGGAAGCTAAAATGTCATTTGTTTCGAGCCAGAGGGAGTATATTATACATAATGGACAATTAAATACCTGTCAAATTAATAAAACTATACAATTAATTTTTTTTAATCAAACAAGAAACGAAATTTCAGTTGACTCATTTTGGAAATTACGTAACTAATACTATTATTAATGTTTGAGTTCCGGGCAATTTTCTTGAATAGGTTTTTATGTTTACAAATTTTCGATATAGGTCTTAATGTTTGTCAAAGTATCTCAAATCGGTCCTTTTATTTTTCTTAATTTATTTTCTAATTTTCATAAATTCAAAAACATTATTTTTTTATGTATATCCTATGTGAAATTAAAAAATAATAAAATATTAAGATGCACTGATGTGGCAAGATGTTGCCGTATCATATCAATAAAAAATAATTTCTTCACAACCAAATAGAGTCCACATGTGCCACGTTAGCAGTTTGACCAATGACATATGGGATGTAGAATTGTTGAATCTTACTTTAAATATTGAAATTCTGAATTGAACTTGCAATTTCATGGATTTGTTATTTAATTCCCGAGAAAAGGTGGAAAACTAGAGAAAACTATGATGTGATGAGTTGATGTTGATTTGAAATGGAAAAAAATGAGTTATTGGGACGTTTGAAAACTATAATTCCCGGGGTAACCTATTTTTTCCTCATTTGTTATGGGCCGTTGAACAAAAGTTTGACCCACAAGACAGAAGCCCATTACTACCAGAAACCCACGTTTTCTTTCTAGGGTTTTATATAGAATTTTGTTAGGGTTCGATACAAAGTGTATTCTGCCACACTCTCTCTGCGTCTCAGCACCGGCAGCCGTAGAAGAAAAAATGAAAACCATACTTTCATCTGAGACAATGGAGATCCCCGATGGGGTTAAGATCAAGATCAATGCGAAGGTGATTGAGGTGGAGGGACCAAGAGGCACCCTCACCAAAAATTTCAAGCATTTGAATTTGGATTTCCAGCTTATCACGGACGAGGAGAGTGGAAAGCGCAAGCTCAAGGTCGATGCTTGGTTCGGATCCAGGAAGACAAGCGCCTCCATCCGCACCGCCTTGAGCCACGTTGGAAATCTCATCACCGGCGTCACCAAGGGGTACCGATACAAGATGCGGTTTGTTTATGCCCATTTTCCCATCAATGCTTCCATCACAAATGGCAACACTGCCATTGAGATCCGTAACTTCCTTGGCGAGAAAAAGGTATTCTTTGTTTTTGAACTATTTAATATGATGTTATTGTTAATCTTAGAACTGTAGATGCTTGTGTTAGATGTCCTGTTTGTCCATTTAGGGTGTGTTGTAACTTAGAAATCTCGTTGTTGGTTCAGGTGAGGAAGGTTGACATGCTTGATGGTGTTACCATTCTCCGCTCTGAGAAGGTTAAGGATGAGCTCATTCTGGATGGGAATGATGTTGAGCTCGTCTCCCTCTCCGCCGCCCTCATCAACCAGGTCTGTCTTTATATGTCAATCTTTTACCATTTGTAGCTGTTTGTTTGTTGAATAATGATGTACTATTTGGTAGCATTTGTAGCATTAATAAGGCTATAGTGTAGTGACCTGATCATATCTTTTTTTGTTTTTGATAGAAATGTCATGTGAAGAAGAAGGATATCAGAAAGTTTCTTGATGGTATATATGTGAGTGAGAAGGGCAGAATTGCTGAAGAAGATTGATCAAATTGGCAGCTAGGTTGTTTTGGGCAACTTTAGTGTTGTGGGAGATTTTGTCTTTCTGCTTTTCCTGTTTGGCGTTGTTATCGGATTTTGTTTTTGTGAGTTTTTGGATGATCAATATTAGGTTATGCTTATTACATACTTTGTTGGATATACCTTTATGGTTGAATTGCTATGTGCGGATATTGTTAGTGTTACCGTTAAGACATCTTGTTCACTATCAAACCATTTTTGAAATCCTTGATAATTTGTCATTTTCCCTCCGCATTATGCAACTGTCCCGGTTATTGCTTAACTAGTGACTTTATTGGCTAGGTTCTGTTTCAGTTTCTACCTTGATTCTTTGATATAGGACTTTATGAATCCTGGTTTCTTTTAATGAATGTTTTCTTTTTTGCTCCAGTATAAGACTTGAAGTTTCCCGTGCACAACCTATCCGTAGCAGAATTTTATTATAACCCAAGGGATAAAAATTAGTGTTAGAATTATGACAACTGGTTTTCCATGAGAGTGGGTATAACTTCTGTTCTATTTGTTTCCGTTGATGCTTTGGTACACTACTGCTATTAGTGTTATATACCTTTATGCTTGTTTAACAGTACTTGGATCTTTCTAGATTATATTTTAATCATGATTTTTGAAGTTCCGGAGGAATGCACATTTTGCTTATTATGTTCTAGTCTTTCTTCCTTGATGTTTTCGATATGCTACTTTTAGTACTTCCTGATGCTTGTTTACGAATGGAATTCAACATGGATTATTCTATGGGAGGTTCTGATGCACTGGGATTCAATAGTTGGCTGCCAGTGTTATGAAAAACTATGCCTTATGAATCGTCGGTACGTTTACGCGCACGTATTGAACGCGAATGTTTGTGAGAAGCATATTATTACTTTCGCGTGTATCGATACCCAAAAAGCTCATCCATTTCCATTTTCATTTTTCATTTGTTAAGAACCACATGTGATGCGGATCCAACCTTATCGCATGTGCACGCTGTGCTATTGCCATCAATTGACCCGATGACTTGAGCCAAGAGCAAGGAACTTCAAGGGAGGCTATCTCAACTTCTGTACAAAGCTTGAGAGAGAAACGCTGATTGAGGAATCTGTCTTGTGCGAGAGGCTCCGAGGCTAGTGACCGTGCTCCTAGCCGCACCAGGCGACATTGGCTGCACCATTTTGAACCAGTGAGGTTCTCAGCAAGGTGTGATGCGTCTTCTGTACGTTTACGCGCACGTATTGAACGCGAATGTTTGTGAGAAGCATATTATTACTTTCGCGTGTATCGATACCCAAAAAGCTCATCCATTTCCATTTTCATTTTTCATTTGTTAAGAACCACATGTGATGCGGATCCAACCTTATCGCATGTGCACGCTGTGCTATTGCCATCAATTGACCCGATGACTTGAGCCAAGAGCAAGGAACTTCAAGGGAGGCTATCTCAACTTCTGTACAAAGCTTGAGAGAGAAACGCTGATTGAGGAATCTGTCTTGTGCGAGAGGCTCCGAGGCTAGTGACCGTGCTCCTAGCCGCACCAGGCGACATTGGCTGCACCATTTTGAACCAGTGAGGTTCTCAGCAAGGTGTGATGCGTCTTCTGTACGTTTACGCGCACGTATTGAACGCGAATGTTTGTGAGAAGCATATTATTACTTTCGCGTGTATCGATACCCAAAAAGCTCATCCATTTCCATTTTCATTTTTCATTTGTTAAGAACCACATGTGATGCGGATCCAACCTTATCGCATGTGCATGCTGTGCTATTGCCATCAATTGACCCGATGACTTGAGCCAAGAGCAAGGAACTTCAAGGGAGGCTATCTCAACTTCTGTACAAAGCTTGAGAGAGAAACGCTGATTGAGGAATCTGTCTTGTGCGAGAGGCTCCGAGGCTAGTGACCGTGCTCCTAGCCGCACCAGGCGACATTGGCTGCACCATTTTGAACCAGTGAGGTTCTCAGCAAGGTGTGATGCGTCTTCTTGGACTTGTTGTATTGTTTGTTCGAGTTTGACCAAATTTCAACCCATTCGCACGAGTGGATCGAGAGATAGCCAAGACCGACATTATCGCATGCGCTAGGCACACCAGGCGCCATGTGCATTGCACATTCGGCAAATTCCTTGGCCCGACCGTGCGAAGGCCTTTTGTTTGATTTAGAACATTATTATTATTATTATTTAGTTTGTTTAAGTAATTAGAGTTTTTGTTCGAGTAGAATTCTCAAGTTCTATTTCGAGTGAGTTTTAGGTTTATTATTTATAGAGCCGATTTGGCTCATTGTAAGGGAGACAACTATTTTGATAATTAAGACTATTTCTTTTAGAGTTTTTACTCTTTGTTCATGCGTAAACCTTGTCTATTCTTGAGTCTTTTACAAGTAAAACCCGAAGTTTCGTCCATCAACTATTTCCCCTACGTTGAGGTTCGCATAGTCGAATCTAGGTCTAGAACTTAGTTGAGAACCTCACTTGAAATCAACTAGGTTAAGCAATCGTTATTGCTTGGTTTAGGCTCGCACTTGTGAGCAAAATCTTCCGCACCGAAATCCATCATTTGAGCATGATCTTACAATAATTGTTATATCCAACTTTATTCACCTAATTCTTTAAATGTTAATCGGTATTTGGTGAGTATTCGATATCATACAAATAATTAGAATGTAGGTTATAAATACGTGACAATGTAAAATATAAAGTTGTGGATAAGATATAGTTTTGTGAAGAAATAAATGAATAATTAATTATGAATGATGAAACAAATGTTAGAAAAAAACACTTAGGTATAAATTTTCACAAGTAAATACCTATCAAAAATTAAAATTATATAATTAATAATTCTAATCAAACAAGGTTTCTGATTTAATATATTTTTTCCTTATTTGTTATGGCCGGCTGTACTAAATTTTGACCAACAAGACAGGAGCCCATTACAAAGCCCAAACGAAAATGGCCACAAACCTCACTTTCTTAGTTCTAGGGTTTTATATAGAGTTTTGTTAGGGTTTTTAGTTTTACCAAAGTGTATTCTGCCCCTCCCTCTGCGTCTCAGCACCGGCAGCTGTAGAAGAAAAAAATGAAAACCATACTTTCATCTGAAACCATGGAGATCCCCGATGGGGTTAAGATAAAGATCAACGCCAAGGTGATTGAGGTGGAGGGACCAAGAGGCACCCTCACCAAGAATTTCAAGCATTTGAATTTGGATTTCCAACTGATCACGGACGAGGAGACTGGGAAGCGCAAGCTCAAGGTCGATGCTTGGTTCGGATCTAGGAAGACAAGCGCCTCCATCCGCACCGCCTTGAGCCACGTTGGGAATCTCATCACCGGCGTCACCAAGGGGTACCGATACAAGATGCGGTTTGTTTATGCCCATTTCCCCATCAATGCTTCCATCACAAATAGTAACACTGCCATTGAGATCCGTAACTTCCTTGGCGAGAAAAAGGTATTCTTCGTTTTTGAACTATTTAATACGATGTTATTGTTAATCTTAGAACTGTAGATGCTTGTGTTAGATGTCCTGGTTTTCCATTTAGGGTGTGTTGTAATTTAGAAATCTCGTTGTTGGTTCAGGTGAGGAAGGTTGACATGCTTGATGGTGTTACCATTCTCCGCTCTGAGAAGGTTAAGGATGAGCTCATTCTGGATGGGAATGATGTAGAGCTTGTGTCCCGATCCGCCGCCCTCATCAATCAGGTCTGTCTTTACATGTCAATCTCACTCCTTGTGTAGCTGTGTGTTTGTCGAATAATGATGTACTATGTGGTAGCATTTATAGCATTAATAAGATTATAGTGTAGCGACCTGATCATACCTTGTTTTTGTTTTTGATAGAAATGTCATGTGAAGAAGAAGGATATCAGAAAGTTTCTTGATGGTATTTATGTGAGTGAGAAGGGAAGAATTGCTGAAGAAGATTGATCAAATTGGCAGCTAGGTTATTTTGCGCAACTTTTGTGTTTACTTTTCCTGTTTGGCGATGTTATGGGATTTTGTTTTTTTGAGTTTTTGGATGATCAATATTAGATTATGCTTACTACTCACTTTTTGGACATACCTTTATGGTTGAATTGCTATGTGCGGATATTTTTAGTGTTACCATTAAGACATCTTGTTCACTGCCATACCATTTTTGAAATCCTTGATAATTTGTCATATTCCCCTCCTGCAATTCATTATGCAACTATCCCGGTTACTGCTTCACTAGTGATTTTATTGGGTAGATTCTGCTTTAGTTGCTACCTTGAATCTTTGATATAGGACTTGTAGTAGTTCCTTCGACACTCTAGTTCAGCTTTGATTTTACTGGGTTACATTCAACCCTGAGTCGATTTGAAACATTGGATCGGCTTTCTGAATGATGGCTGCCAATGTTAGCCATAGTTGATGGATTGCTTGTGGTTTTTAGTTTGTTGCTTTTCAGTATCATTATTCCACAATTCTTAGGAAAAGCAAGTTGGTTGTGCGGAAATGGCTCAGGCATGTTATATTGCATTTATGGTCTTGTTAGTTTGCTTGCAATGAGTTTGGGTACAAAATGGATCCTGGTTATGAAGTTTTTTTTTGTTGCTTTCGTATTAGTTTTCTGTGAACATACTAGTAGCAGAACTTTGTTACAGTCTCTTAGTAAAGTTTTGCTGATGATGGTCTGGGCCTACCTGTTTCATCTGAAGCCCATTTTCATTGTGGCCAATGCGGCCCGCCTTCTTTTCATATAAGCTTTCTCCTCACTTGTCCAACCCAATTTCTTACACTCTTCCTTTAGCTTTCTTTGTTACAATAGTAAATCAAGTTGAATGCCAGAAAACATGTAATTACAGGTTATAATATTGATATGAACTGTAATAATTATATCATGTTTAAAATGGCTGGCCAGTGGCAACTCTAGGTGGTGAGTCGTACACTTTTACTTAATTTCAAGTTACAGAGATCTACAAATGAAGCAAACTATGTTGAGAAATATGATGTCATTTTTAGCCCAACAGTGCTTAAATGTATTAAGAAAAATTACGGAAAGAATAATTCTTTAATTTTTAAAAATTATGTAACTTTTTTTTACGTATTCTAATTTTTTACTTTAATATTGATAAAAAATAATAGTATGGAATATACAAGAATAAAGTTATAAAATGAAAATAGAATTCTTTAACTTTTAACTTTATGTAGAGTAACTTTTCATTCTTATTGCGTAATTTTTTACTTTAATTCTGATTTTTTTATAAAATTATGAAATACAATAAAACAATACGGCAATTACATGAAAAGTTACCACATCTTTTCTTACTTAATTTATAGTTTCATATTTTAATTTCGCATTTTTTATTATCATTAAAATATTAGAAATTTAACCTGTAATCAAACTCATTTTAACTAGTTTTGCTACTATTTTATATACTTAATATTGTATTTTTATTAAGAGACATGCGCTAACTAATTGTGTTACGAAATTTTGTACTTTTTACAAAATTACGAAATAAAACAAATAAAAAGTATGAAATATACTAGAAGAGTTATAAGATAAAAGATGAATTCGTGTCATTATCATACATAGGCTATGCAACTTTTATAGGTTATATAATTTATCATAAATTGGGTAACTTTCCTCTTTAATTATGTATTTTTTTATAATAGTTTTACTCTTTTTTAACATGGTATTTAAGTTTAAAACAACACTTTCTCATATTATTAATGTTGATATGTGATGTATGATTAAGCCTTACAAACCAAAAAGGTTATACTTCTTTCTTCTCAAATAAACTTATTCTAATTACTTTTGGTAAGATAATAATCTCAATTAATGAGATAAGACTAAACAACAGGAGGATATTCATTATAGTTTTTAAGGGTTAAATCCAAACTTTTAAAATTATGTAACTTTTCATCCTTATTACGTAAATTATGATAAAAATAGGGAGAGATCCCTTGGCCAAGGAGCAGTTCACTCGTCATTTTAAACCAAATTGTTCTCTTTCTCTAATCTTAAAGAGCAAATCCTATGCTGATTTTGATCTGGTTGTTTATTGTATTCTTCTAACAATGTAGACCCAAAATTATTAAGAATAACTGTATTCATTCATATTAAAAATCTAAGTTAATCAGTTCTAAATCTAACAAGAATAAAATTGTCTTTAAATCAGAAAGATAAAAAATACATAATATAAGTTTTAATAAGAACAATTAAATCTTACAATAATAAGAATCATGAACCTCAAAATTTTTACCAAGAATAAATTATTTAGCTAGACATCGACATAATAATAGAAAATATAAAATTTAATTGCATTAATAAAAATCTTCTCATTTTAAGGAAGAAGACGATGAGAGCAAGAGAAAAAGAACAAAGGTTTTTTTGTTCATTTCTTTTTCTCTTGATTCTTTTGATTTGTTTATGCAAAAAAGAAAAAAAATATCTCCAAATTATTCGTATTACCATCTCAAATACAATCAAAATAGACGGAAAATATACACAAAATAAGTATTCAATTACATACTTAAATTTGACTTCAAAATAACGAAAATAAATCCTAACCTAGGATAAGCTAAGTAAAATTTCGAAAATTTTCACTTTGCGTTTTATACTTTTAAAACTTATAATTATAATACAAACGATATAGTTTTCTAATATTTATAATAGTTAAAAAACTAAAAAAATTGATAAATAATTAAGAAATATACTCCCTCCGTCCTTTAATGTTTGACTTTTACTATTTGTGCACGCATATCGAAGAGGCCGGATGACACACTATTTGATCTAAAAAAAATTCGAATTTTTCCTCGGACGTACCTTAACGTACGTTAGAAAAAAAGTACGAAATTTTTTGAGGTCAAATAATGCGTCATCTGACTTCCTTGATATGCGTGGATGAACATTAAAAGTCGATATTTAAAGGACGGAGGAGTAACAAATATGATAAGCCTCAAGCCGATTTTCAGAAAGAGCAAACGCAACTAGGGCTTGTCGAGAAGAAGCAAACGCGAGTTACGCAACACTCACTCACCGTAGACTTAGCACTTCCTCTTCCTCTTTCCTCCCACGCGATGGTTAAAATCGAAGAAATCCTGGGTGACCTCAACAATGACTCCTTCGTTTCTCTCCTTACCAAGTTAATAGGCGAGTCGAAGCATCTCCAGAACAACCCACCGGAGCTGATCCCGGAAGAGGACAGGGTGGTGAAGCACGTCCTTGATTCCCTTCTCCCATTCTCGACCACTTCCGGCGGCGGTCCCCTCATTGTCAATCATGTCTCTTATTTCCCCGGTAGAGGCAATCTTATCGTGGAGTACCCTGGCACTGAGCCTGGAAAAATCTTGTCTTTTGTGGGGATGCACATGGATGTCGTGACTGCCAATCCCAATGACTGGGTCTGCTTCTTTACCCTATCCCTCTGTTTTTTGCTCTTTTGCGATGGTTTTGTTTGCTAGTCATAGGAATTGCAAGTGATCGGTTAGAATACATTCTTAAGTCATTCCTGAATTTGATGTGGGTTCGTGTTGCTTTTCGGGAAAAAAATTTGAAAGTTTGCTGGTGCTCAAATGCTTCTGACTTGTTTAAGGTTGAGTTTGAGTTTGATTTTGATTTTGGCACTCATTTTTAGTTTAGGCTGCTTGATTTCCCAAAATTAAGATAGCACCTTTTAGGATGTTATTGTTACCTTTTTCAAGTAATTCATAAGCTTCACCTACTTTTGTCTTTTTGGTATTGAGTGTTCGTTGAAGCTTTCTAAATAATAGTGGTGGTTATTTGTGTTATGATGGTGGTACTTGCAGGAGTTTGATCCATTCTCAATGAGCATTGATGGGGATAAACTTCGTGGGCGTGGAACTACTGATTGTTTGGGGCATGTAGCCCTAGTGACTGAACTCATGAAAAGGTTGGGGGAGACAAAACCGAAATTGAAGTCAACGGTGGTTGCTGTCTTTATTGCTAATGAAGAGAATTCCAACATAACAGGGGTTGGTGTGGATGCACTCGTGAAAGATGGGCTCCTCAATAAGCTGAAGAATGGTCCTCTGTAAGCAATCCCAATTTCTTGCAGGAAAAAATGGAGTTTTAATTTGGAAAGCGTTTATTTTTTTATGTACACGCACAACCTGTTAGGTATAAACTCCATGTCGTATATGCTTCTGTTTATTTGACTAGATCAAATAAGATTCACTTAATGATAGAGTTCAGGTGATCGCTACAGCATTCTTAAGAATAGATCAAAACATAAATGAAAATTTTCTTTTATGGAAGTAATGATTGTTATGTCATTTAAGAAAGAGGGATATGCTTTATGGTACTGGATCTTGTTTGTGAAAATGAAAACACCACCAGACATTTTAGGGTTTGGAGAAGGGGCTTAAGCTGTGTCTTTGTGGGTTTGGGGCAACTTAGGATCAAGAGATTTAACGATTATTACTGATAGATTCTTTGCTAAATTATACTGTATGGGAAGAGAATTGTTTTGATTTTGCAAAATTATAAGTTTCAACTCTACTAAATTAAAGGATCAAAATTTGGAATTGATCGAAATGAGTCATTCTAACACTGAACCTCTTTAGTTTTAAGGCCAGAAAACAGGGTGACTGTGTACTTTAGCTTCCTTTATTTGATGTTGGACATGATAGGTGATTTAATCTAATAAATATGATTTGGTGCTTGCAGATTCTGGATTGACACTGCAGATAAGCAACCTTGCATTGGTACTGGTGGCATGATACCTTGGAAGCTTCATGTTACCGGGAAACTTTTTCATAGTGGCTTAGCACACAAGGTATGGCGTTACAGTCTCTAGTGTTTTCAACTGTACATTTATACTGGTGATTTTTTATTTTTTTGGTAATTCTTTCTCAGCTAGCATTTATTTATATCTTTGTTTTATAAGTTATGGCATCTAACAATCAATAATATTTTGTAGTACAGTAGCTCTGTCCCATTTCTGCCAGTTTATTGAATTCTAGGTGTAATTTGTGTGCAGGCTATAAATCCTTTGGAACTAGCCATGGAGGCAGTAAAAGAGATACAATCAAGGTTTTACAGGGACTTTCCACCCCACCCAAGAGAACAAGTATATGGATTTGCAACACCGTCAACAATGAAGCCGACTCAATGGAGTTGTAAGTCTCATTCCTTGAAATATTAGGCTATTATGGAAATAAGATGCTTTAATTTCTAAAGTTTGTCTTCTTTGTTGCAGACCCAGGAGGTGGGATCAATCAAATTCCTGGGGAGTGTACAGTTTGTGGGGATGTCAGGTTGTACCCTAATCAAACAGTTTTATACATATACCTTAGTATAAAAAGCACCGTCTCATGATTTTTTATTCTCCCATTGCAGGTTGACTCCCTTTTATGAGTAAGCAATCTATCTTTCAATTATGTCATTGGTTATTTGTGGTGGATAATTGAACTTTATAATTTTATTTTATTTAAAAAATATACTGGTAAGTTAAGTCTTCTGATATTTTGATACTTTATTGCAGTGTGATAGATGTGATGAAAAAAATAGAAGAATATGTGGCTGACATAAATGACCATATAGAGGAGCTAGATTCGCGTGGTCCAGTTTCAAAATATGTCTTACCAGATGAAAACTTGCGAGGAAGGTATGGCTCAAATGTAACTGCTGTTGCGTAATTGTATCCTGATATGTTTAATGTTAAAGAACTTACTCCTACTTGTATTATTTGTTCTTGTCTTTATTTCTCCCTCTTTACGCTATTGTATGGATTGTTTTCGGTAGTCTTACTGTGACGTTATTTCTCCCTCTTTACGTTAATGTATGGATTATTTTTTGTAGTCTTACTGTGACGTTCGATGAGGCAAATTCTGGAGTTGCATGTGATCTTGATTCTCGTGGTTTCCATACGTTATGTAAAGCAACTGAACAGGTGGTTGGGCATGTAAAGCCTTACTCAATCACTGGGAGTTTGCCACTTATCCGAGAGTTACAAGTGAGCCATCTCTTTTTGTTTTACCTCTTTTTTGGTTTAATGCTATCCCACCTTTGAGTTCTTGTTCTTTATTTAATGTTTGTCTTCGGTTTTGTAGGATGAAGGTTTTGACGTTCAAACTGCAGGCTATGGTATGATACATTTGCTGTTTTTTTTCCCTTCTTATCTCTCAAATCATAGTATGAGGGGCCAACATGCCATTATTTACAGGCCCTTATGGGGTCAGTGTACGATATACAACTGCAGATGTTAGGATCTGTTTAAGATGCACAAATCAACTGTTTCCCCCTTCTTTTTCTAGTTGTCTTTCCTCTTGCCTTCTGCTTTGTTGAAGTTGTTTCGAAGAGCATCAGAAGTGATTATGCCCATGGTCTCAACTAAATTGCGAATTCAGAACATACAGAAATACTTATATGGAGTTCATTTCTCAATGTTAATCCTTAGGGTCGCTTTCTGTGCCTCTGTGGCTGGTCACATTGTTTCTACATGTTAGTGGCTGGGATTTGGCTTTAGATGGTAGTTACAATTCCTGGCTCAAAAAGTAAATGTGAACATAGGTGAATCACAGATCAGCTCGTGGGCTTAACACCCTTAGTGCTGCTTTCTGACCTCGTCATTGCAAACTGTATTTTTTGTCGCTCATCATTTCGGCATTTGGTGGGAATCTAGGTCAATCATGCATGTAAATTTTGCTTAGCAGCTTCATGCAATGGAAATAAGCCAAATACAAATGGGAAAAATGTACATATTCATGTGGATTTTACTGTCCTATTGGTTTACATCTTTAGTACCAAGCCTTCAAGTTGTACGAGGATTCGTATGAGTTTTATGAAGCTGCATTGTACTGATAGTGTACTCATTTCTGCAGTCTGCCTGAATTTGATGTGCTTTCTAATGTTTCTGTTTGCTAGATAAGCTATTAAAATTGTTTTGTGGTCAATGCTTCTACTATATGACTTAATTTTGCTTACAATGCAGGTTTAATGGCCACTTACCATGCGAAGAACGAGTACTGCCTCCTTTCTGATATGGGCCAAGGCTACCGGGTTTTCGTTAGCATCATCTCCCAGTTAGAAGATTGAGTCAACATGACAATTGCCATCAGGTTTCCCTGCTTGCTGCTCGCTCATAAATTTGTTCGCCTTTGAGACTTTTTTGAACAATTCTAGGAGTACAAACATTTTTCCATACGAACTTTTTTTGCTAACTGATGTGGTAATAAGTGATTGGTGTTTGATTTTGTATTTGGTCAAGATCAATAACTATCAAGTGAATAAAAGAATGTCATGCCATCTCACAAAATTCATAATATAAGATTTTTAAGTACCTTACCACATCAAGAAGAGTATAATGTTGGCTCGTCTTAGCTCGTCTCCAGTATTCCCCGTGAGGAGAGTACAATATCTATGCAGCCGTAGGCTAAGAAGTAGGCTGCTGTGGTTCTAGCTTTGTCTGAGGAAACTATGTCATGGGTCTTGAACATCTCTTTAGCTGCCTCTGCCGATGAGACAACACGGGTTGGATTGCCACCAAATTGCAACAGCATCAGATCAGGGCCATACTTTTGTGCAAGGGCTAGAAACGAGCGGTTTTGGTGGGGACCTGAAGATCTGATGAGCATCAGCTTGTACAAAATCAGAAGGAATGACAGGAAAAGAACAAAGAAAAAAGGAGCTGACTGTATTGTTTCCCATAAATCAGTGACCATTTTGAACTTGAGCACAACAATTAGTTTTTTTTAAATTTAAATTCTTGCGTAATGCTAGTACTTAAAGTTCAGTTCGTTTTGTATGAATCTTTCATAATTGCCCATAAAAAAAATCAATTTTTCTATAATAATCCTAAAAGTTTTTTTTTCTTCATTAATCTTAAAAAATTTCAATTCTCCTCTAACGATTCTTAAAATTTTGTTAATTTTTAATAACTTCCCTCTATTTTTTTCCGTTAAACTATTAATGCTCGGCCACTTTACTAGAATCTAAAAGGGAATGATTCTCTAATTTTTTTCCTACTCAAATTTACCACTGTACCACGTTCTCTTTTAAAGTGTCGTTTTTTCAAAATAAGGAAAGAAGGGAAAACATAAAACCGTTAAAATTTTGATAAGCCCGCCAAACACTATCTCCACGTGTCGATTTAGGATTAGCTCAACAGATTTTCCCAAGCCACACTGCGCACATCGGTTGGGCCCCTAGAGATTCCAAAACAGCAATAATCGTCCACAGTAGACTCCAAAGCACCTCTACCGTCAGATCATCCCAACTAAAATCAGACGCACCATAACCCTTCTTCGTTGACCTTTCCTGCCTTGCAATTCTCCACTTCTCTTCAAGACAGACAAATCAATCAAGTAAGTATAAAGCCCGCAACGTAAGGTCCAAAATCATACATCCAAAAATCTTAAGACATGCTCCGACGTGAGCTGTTGGCCACGTAATGGAGATGATGCAGTTAGCGTGTCGGACGACGACGTCGTTTACTACTGTCAACAGAACAGACGGTTTTCAATCAAGGAGCAACTGTAGCAGCAGCAGGAGGAGATTGGGATTGAGATTGAGAGAGAGCAGAGGGAGGCGAGATGTCCAAATCCGGTGCCGGAAAGCGTCGACGGAGGCAACGAGTGGCGGAAATGAAGGGGTTGAGGAGAGAGAGAGGAGGCGGTTCAGCACCGGAAGCGCAATGGAAGTGACGACATTTGATGCGAGTTTTACCGATTCTAGTCACGAATTGCCTGTTTGGGAGAAGATTGGGGCTGTTATTAGACTTAGTTACGGAATTGGTAAGAAAGTTTGCTTCGTTTTTGGTTTTAATCACTAATGAATTGATTGATCAATTCTAATTTTTGCTTTTTGGTTGAGTTAAAGTTCGATTTTGATTTGTGGTGGGTGGGAAACAGGTATATATGGTGCAATGGGTTTGGCGGGGAAGTTTATTTGCTCAATATCAGGGATTGATAGTTTGGGAGGGTTTAATCCGTCTTTGGATGCTATTCTTGAAGGGCTTGGATATGCAGTTCCTCCTATCATGGCCCTCCTCTTCATACTTGATGTATGTATGCTCTATCAGTTCATTTTTGTTGTTTTTATATTTATTTGTTTTGGTTTGGTTTTATTACCCTTTAAATCCAATTAACCCGTAAACGAAGAGGATTCTTTTACAAGATGGTGTTAGGTAACTGAAGAAGTTCTCATGTTTTTATCATGGAAGAAGAATTTGGTTTTGAATTTTGGATTGTCATGGTCACAGGATGAAGTTGTTAAAGTATCGCCTCATGCTCGTGCAATTAGGGATGTGGAGGATGAGGAACTTCGGAACTTCTTTTATGGAATGTCCCCTTGGCAGGTATATAACTTTTTGTTTCAGTTTTCTTCACTCTATGTTGTTGATTGTGGTGCTGGAGAATTTGATTCACTTGTGTTTACCCCTGCAGTTTATACTAGTTGTTGCAGCGAGCTCTGTTGGTGAGGAGCTTTTCTACCGTGCTGCAGTTCAGGTCTGTTCTCTACTCTTGGAGAGTTATAGCTTACTCTTAAGTGGGTCGTTAGGTAGCTGTTTATAATCCTTGAAGGAAAGGACCATGTATCTGGGACATATTTCTAGTTTATCTAAGTATCAACTATTTATCAACATTAATCACATGATTGATTGAGATGGTATGCCTTATACGTGGATGAACTTGGACAGAAGTTAGTATTTTTTCGTAATGGTAGGAAACTATATAATGATCTATTTGTTCATTCTGTTTCATTTGCCTTAAAGTGCTCGTGAGATTTGTATGTGTCATTAGGATGCATTGTCTTAATTTTGCAGAGCTGTCTGTTGAGTTGCTATATTTCTAGAACTAGAATTGATTATTGTGTTCAATCAGGTTGCATTTTTGTCTTTCACTAGCTAGTTGGTGTGAAATTTTTCTCTCTCAGTAAAATGTTTTACATGGAAGATGGCACTCTTCGCACAGTCTTTCAAAGGTTGAAGATTGGTCAACTCAATGCTTACCCAATGCTGCTTGATCATCTTTATATATAGCTTTGGTCTTGTTTGAAACTTTTCTTTGCCCTTCTTACAAATAATTGTATACACGTTTTTCTGCTGAGGGTTAGTTATTTGGGACCTTGGACTAACTCAGATCAACTTAGATAGGTAAATAACACAAAAACTTTCTTTGCTGAAAACACTGAATCGTTGCATTTTTCTTTGTTGTGAAACTTATAGGGAGCACTTGCTGATGTATTTTTAAGAGGCACCGATTTGATGGCAGATGCTGGGGGAATGGCATCTCTGGTATGTTGGTCATTTTTTGCACTCCATTCAATCTTTAGTGGTGAAGCTATATTGCAACTAAACTGATCTATGTTTCCACAAATTGCAGACTGGTGTGCTGCCTCCATTTGTTCCATTCGCTCAGGCATTTGCTGCTGTAATAACAGCTGCACTGACTGGTTCTCTCTATTACGTGGCTGCGTCACCAAAAGGTATTATCTTTTGAAGTCCTTTAGCAGAAATGTTATTTCTTTCATTTGCAAACTAACTAATGCATGAGCTACCTCTTTTTCGTCAGACCCTACCTACGTTGTTGCTCCTGTTTTGCAATCACACTCTCGACGTGATGATCTGAAAAAGCTCTTTGCAGGTTTGTCCTTCTTCCCATAACTAGTTGGTACTGTATTTTTAGTTTGGTCTTTTCTCCTTTGGTTGTTTCTAGCATCTTAGCATATTGTCAAAAGAGTTTCCCCAAATCAACAGAAGATTTCTTTCAAACTGATTTTCCTTAGAGCTTTATTATAGTAATAAGTTCATTAGCATAATCACTTCTTCACCGCGTAGAATGGACCCTAACAGTCTCTTCGTTACGCACCATTATACATTTTAAACTGTCACGCTACAACTATACATTAGTTCTCACTTGTTTGAATGCGTTACTACATTCCATGGTCAAACTAAATACTAATAGTCTTCCATCTCATCCTTTGTCATTGACACCGCAGCCTGGTACGAAAGGAGGCAAATGAAGAAGATTTACTCCCCACTGCTAGAAGGAATTTTGGGGCTCTATCTTGGATTCGAATGGATCCAGGTAAATCATCAACTTCAAACTTTCGTACGAAACTAATTTCAGAGGCTCAAACTTAACTGACTTCTGTTGTATCTGTTGCAAATCTGCCAGACAAACAATATACTTGCGCCGATCATCACGCATGGCATTTACTCGTCCGTTGTATTGGGACATGGTCTTTGGAAGATACATGATCACCGGAGAAGACTACGCCAAAGAGTCCAGAAGCTTAGACAAGAAGAAAGAAACTCAAATAGGACATGAATGAAACAGCTGTCTATGGTGTTCAAGAGTGAAATTAGAAAGGATAAACTTATAGAGAGTTTGTAAAGGAATATAGAATAAGAAGCAACTTTATAGCCTGATTAAGTTGCATAATGACCGTATAATGCCATTGATGTGTGATGTACATTGTATACTAGTAGGGGACAAAAACGAAATTACAGCAAGCATTAGCCACGCACGCAGAGGATGATACTAACTGTACATGTTGAGTTTGTGAAAAAAATGCCATTTTGTAAGCCTTTCTTTTAGGTCAAGCTTTGCCTTTTATCAAGAACCCGACGGTAGAATTTAGAGTAAACCACATTGCTCATTCTCAAGCACCTATACCTAAACAGATTACCATAAGAACAGTATCCAAACTACAGCGTAGCAACATAACGAATCTATAAGTAGCTTGGCGAAAGTGCTGAAATTCCATGCCATCATCTGAAAGGATACATCCTATACTCTTGGCCATAGATAGTTGACATGCTAAGAATGGCAGTAAAACACAGCGCATCTCGCTGTACAGAAAACCAGAGCTCTACCTCAACTCTTTCTTCACCCTAACAAACAGAACAATAACATTCCTTCACGTACTTACTCTCCATCAAAGTTGAGCTTTGGGTTCAAAAACCAGATGCTAGGAGTAGATTTCTAGTAAACCGAACCGCTACCCAAATGCAATGAAACCGTGTAGAGATAGAACTAGGGTCAGCACATGCATTATCCTTAAGAGGACAAAACTTGAACCCCTCAAATCTCTACCTTAACGTGCATTTCATCACTTAATTTAACAAGGTAAAGACTTTAACACATAGTACACAGACGGAACATCGAAGATCTTCAATTCAATTCAACTCTCATAGGCAAAACATCATAATGCAAACAAAAAGTTAACTTGTTTCTAGAACTACATCCACGAAAGCTCAAAAAGTAAGCATCAAAATGCTTGAAAGTTGCGTTCACATGGCAACAGAATAAGAGAAGAAAAGTAGCAGCAGTTGATCATATTCCTGGAGAATGAAACATAATCCAAACTCCAAACAGCCCTCCTTCTCAGCAAAGCCAATCTCAATCTGCATTATTGACCAAAAAAGATGTGTTAACAAACAAGCCAGTATCAGTGAGACACGGAAACACAAATATTACTTCTTTCATTAAACTATATTGTCCAGTAATTCTTTACAAACCTAGTAAAGGATGATAAATCATGATAGTAATACATGATTCTAATTCCTGGTCTCTAATGCAAGAATCAGCAACTAGCCACTCAATATTGAAGTAAGAAAAACAGAGTCATTAAAAAAAAGTACATTATCTATGGCATGAATAAGACTTTACAGAGTGATCTTTATTAAGAAAAATACATCACTTCAAGGGCATGTTCAAACAACAGAGCCTAAGAAAACATCAAATCTGATCAAGTTAAGCAGAAAACAAAGGACAATTACCTTCAAGCTTGAGCAGTGACCTCTTTATCCTCCACATCATTTGTAGTTCCATTTGCTTCAGCACTCTCACCATTCTCCTCAGGAGGCTGAACCTGTTCATCCTCAGGCAAAGGCTCCTCTACATAATCATTCTCAAATGCATCAGCAGGAACCTCATAAATCCTAACTTGGGGCTTAGACGGGTCTTTTACCAGCACATACTTCCCTTCATTCAACTTCATACATAAATCCACGATACTCTTAACAATACCCCACATATTAGTTGTATTCAAATTGATCTGTGAAGCAAACTCCCTGGGTTTATGGCCCACAACAGCCAATATGACATGGTTAAAATGATCCCTTGGATGAACCCTGGAAACATACCCCAACTTCATCATATCTGCACCAGCCAACAAAGCCTGTGCAGTCCACTTGGCCAACTTATTTGCATTGTTCTTCAATTCAGTAGCCAAAACTGCCCCCCTCTGTGTTTCCAGCTTCTGCCTCCAATCCACACCCGAATACTTAGGATCAAACTCATTAAGAGCATTAAGTGTCAAAAACGACCTCTGGTTATTAACCTCCACAATGCTTTGCACCTCACACCTGGCAACAATATGCATATCATCATCAAGCTTCCACCTCCTATACCTATAGGCAACAGATGCAACCTCATCTCCTTCATTAGCAAATGGGTTCGGCTCATCAAATGCCACCTTATTCCCATCCCTGATCAAAACTTGCTGCGAGAAGTTCTGATTAACATATGCAGCCTCCACACTCAATGAATATGCGGAGTTTATATCATCTTTAGCTTCAGGCAAAGGCTCCTGCGAAGTCTCATGAACAGAAAGCAAATCAAGCTGAGAGCCATCTCTCTTGTCAAAGAACAACTTGTTCCCAACACGCTGAACCACAATATCCCACGAATAAACAGACCTCGGGGCACACATTAGAGTAGCCAGAATAGTATCAGTAGCAAAAACAGTAGCTTTATCCTCACTAGCAAGCTTACGAATGACAGGATCATCAGTAGTAGTAACTTTGAAAAAGTTCCGATTTTTAAACCTCTCCAATCGTCGCTCGTTCTTCGGAGTAATTCGATCGAAAGTCCTGTCGTAAAACTCCAATCCTCCGCACAGGAGGAGATCCTCTGGCTCCGGAACGGAGAACGAAAGCTTCGAGAAAGTGTTGAACGGGATCTGATCAAGCATGTTCCACTCAGGCTGGATATCAACAGAAGATTTGAATGCAGCTGCCTCACGACGTTGCTGGCTCTGATTGTTGCGGAGGTTGTACATGCGATCACGGCGCTGCCTTTCTCTCTCCTGGTCGCGTTTTTTGGCCTCAACCTCCTCGTCGCGGCGTTGAGGAAGCTGAGGACGGTGCTGGTTGAAGCGCCACTTAGGGCCGAATTTAGGGCGGGGAGGAATTTTGCCGTCCACGAGGTGGAACGAGGAATCATCATCACCCGCCGCGGCGGAACTGTCGGCGGTGAAGTCAAAGACGGAGTCCACAGCGTTTTTGTTGCCGCGGTTGGCGGCGGAAGCATTCATGTTGCGGGTGAAGTCGGCGATGCGGCCTAGCTTGTCGGAACGGGAGAATGGAGCGAAGGGGACGTGGAGAGGGAGAGTGGAGGTGGCGGTGGCGGCGGGGGTGATGGAGGTGTCCGGTGGACCCCATCCATCGGCGTTGAAAGGTACAGCGCCTACTTCAAATCCTGCAACCATTGTCAGCCGCACGGAGGAGAGAATGAGGATCTAGAGTAAGGAAATTGGTAGACGATAAACCCTAGTTTTTGTTCTGAAAGGCTTCTTTGATTTTAATCGTTTATATGACAACTTTAGCTCTAACATATATTGATCAAACTTTTTGAGTTTGGTCCAATATTTTCAGACCCATCACAGCCCAGCCCAGCCCAGCCCAATCACAACTTACTTTAGTTTGATGAAATTAATATTTTTACATTTTTTTTTTCTCAGTAAATTTTTAAGAATCTCAAATATAATTCTAAAAAAACACATTTTACATGAATGGTTTAAAAAACATTATTATTCATTAAGAAAGTCAATCCTAATAATGATTGTGTGTATGACAGGTCGTATGTTTTATTTAAATATGTGAGGATTTAGGGTCTATTTGGTGTTTCGGTTCTTGTTGGAAAAGTTCGGTGGGAAAAGTTCTGTGTGAAAATGACTTCTGGAAAAAGGAGTATGCTGTTTGGTAAATATTTGTTAAAAGTTATGTGGGGAAACCAAAAACTGTTTTTGGTGTTTGGTAAAAACTAGTTTAAAACTATGGTTGGAATGTAAAATGACCATAAAGGGCATAATTCATTTCAAGTGTTAGAATTAATTTTTTTAGTATCTTTATATATGTTTTTAATCAATTTATTTATAATCTAACATCTACCACCTAATATTTATCTAATATCATAAATTAAATTAAACTTATTAATACCATAAAAAATATAAATTATTAATATCATGGTTTAAAGCATTATATTAAAAATTTTGCAAACTCTATATAGATATTTTTAATCAATATATTTCTGTAAATAAATAATTACTCCCTCTGGTCTCCATTAAATGCCTTCCTCGCATCCCAATATTCAGTAGGGAACGCATATCGATGAGACCGGATGAGGTACTATTTGACCCCAAAAAATTCCGTACTTTTTTTCGAACGTACGTTAATCCTTAACGTACTTCCGAGAAAAAATTCGGGGCAAAATTGTCTCAAATAGTGACTGTTCCGGCCGTCTTAAGATATGTTCCGGAACAGTAAAAGCAAATGTTAAAACGACATATTTTGGAGACCGGAGGGAGTAATATTTTATTTATAATAAGAAATTATGCTACAATTTTATTCCAACAACACTTTTTTTTTTAGTATCTATATAGATATTTTAAATCAATCTATTTCTCTAAACAAATAATTAACATTTTATTTATATCAAGAAATCATAACCTTTTTTTTAAAATGAATAAATGAATGTTATTTTGGCCTATTTGGCTTGCAGCCGGGCTTGAATCTGAGCTCTTCAATTTTTACCCTTTTTTTTCCTGTATTTTAAGTATTTTTTCCTTCGATTTTTTTCGGTTCCGAACAAAATTTCTCGAACCGTAGATCGAACATTTCCTTCCATTGTCATATTTTACAATTTTTACGCGTATCATTTCGTTTATTTCATTTTATTAATCCTTTCGGTATTTTCCGTTCGGATTTTTATTTATTTTTAGCGAGACTTCTCGTACCAATAACTCGAACCAATTAAATAATTATAGTATTTTTCCTTCCCACTCTCATCCTCACCGTTGGATCATCTTACTTTTTTGGCAAGACCGATCCAACGACCATGTTTTTTACCCTCATTTAGCCATCTTCATCTCTTTTCGCTTTCCTGCAAAACCATTTCCAGATCCAAAAATCCTCAGCCAAGCAAATTAATCCAATTCCAATCCAATTTCAACCCCAATTTCCTCACATCTCCCTCAATCTCTGATTCACCACAGCCACCCACCACTGTTGCACCTCCACAACACCATCATCATCACAATCGCCTCATCCATCAAAACCATAAGAGAAGGAGTCGTGATGGAGAAGAAAAAGTCTTGTAGCGTGAGGAGATGAGGGGAAATATGAGTTTAACAAAAATTCATTAAAATCTACTGTTTGAAAACTCCTTCCCGTGTTTTGCCAAAATGCCTTTCCACCCACCGGAGCGATTGGCTCCTTTCTGATTTTGGAGCAAATGAAGGCAAAATGGACTAGAGCTTTTAAAAAGCTCTGGTTGAAAAGGAGAGAGCCAAACAATTTTTGTTTGATTTTGATTTTGGGAAATGACCCTAAGTAGAACCACAATATCAAATGACAACTTAGAAGGATTGAAGATTTTTTTTGGGTTAATGATGCTGGGAACATTCAAAAGCTTAGTCCAATATTTTTCAGGCCCAAACAACCCAGCTCAATCAAAACTTACCTAGGCCCAAAACTCAATGTGTACCTATCTGAATTTACTGTACTATTTATTTAAATGGTAAATGGTCTATTTTAATTTTTTTTGCAGGGATGTTCGTCTTTATCTACAGTTTGCTGAATAAGCACCAGAGAATTGGCAGCAAGTGCCACGCTGTCCTCCAAGTTATACAACGCTAAATCACCACCGTCCACTCAAGTTTACTCAACCAATCATCTTCTGTCCAAAGGACATGCAACAATCAAACGGCCGGGAAGATGACCACATCCAAGTGCAGGAAAGGAAAAAAATGGGACGGAATGAGGAAAAACCAAAAAACTATAGAAATGGCCACATCAACACCAGAGTAAAACAGGGAAGAAAAAAATAAAAAATAGTATATATATAAGGAAAGGCAAGCTGGGCAAGGGACTCGAGTAGTTGCTTTTCGGATTCTCTCCAGCCTATATAAAGACTCTGCCTTTGCTCTTCAGAAACCATTCTTCTCCATTTTCATTCATTTTGTGAGTGAAGAAACATAAAAGGTTTAGTCTTTGTTAGTGTTGATCTTGTGTTTGACAAGGGCAGTTAAAGGGTTTTAGAAGGAATTGATAGAGAGATAGATGTTGGTGTTATGGGGAGAGTTAAGTTTAGGAAAGTAAAGGAGATTTATGCTACTAGTGTTGAGCTTGTTCAGCCAAAGGTATAAGCTTTTATAAACTATGGAAATCATATCTGATAGAATTTGGGTTTTATTTTTTTGAACCTTTTATCTAATTAAAGTTATCATTTTTTCGGCTTAAATGGAGGATAATCAGTGAATATGAATTAATGTGTCTGTAATTTTTCTTTTTTGGACTTGGGTTTATTGGTTTCTTTGCTATTAAGAGATTACTGTTTACCTTTACAACCAGTCGTTTTCTTTTCCATTTGCTTCAATGGGAAGAAAGCTAAGTTAATTCTGTTAAGTCTGTACATTTGCTTCATTAATCACGATAATAAAACTTGGGTTTTGGGTTATTCATGGCTGTTGCCGAAGCTAAAATATACATGGTTGTTAATTATTGTGTTGAGGGCGTTGGTCACTTGGTTTTTACTTTCGTACTCTCCATCGAGCTTAGTGTATGCAGTGATGCAGAGAAATTTGTTTTGGATACTATCCTCCTTCGAACACTGACAATATCATATAAGCTTTTATGGCCTGTTTGTCTTCTGATCTTGACTATTTCATTTTCAGGTGATCTATTTTAAAAACCCTTTCTATAATATTATGTTAATCCCTAAGATGTGACAGTCTGATCATTGTTGTCATTTGGCGCCGTGTTAAATTGGCATTGGTCACTTTTCTTGCTTTAGAACACAGAATCGGAGGGCAACGATGGAGCAGGAGGGCATGCAGATGCAGCTGAGCAGGCTATTGAGTCGAATGAGGTGCAAGCCTTTGTCTTTTTCTAGTTGGTTTAATTTTGATGCTTTTTATATATTTGTTTGCTTTGTGTGCTTATTTGAGGCACATACAATCTTGTCTGCCTTGTTGATGAAAAAGTGTGCTGGTAGGTTTGATTTTTATTGGGCATCTGTACATCATCTCTTAATTTATGACTTCAATATGTCAGGAAGTTCAAATACTGGCAAGAGATTAGTTTTGAAAATTTGGAATATTTTTTAGTCTCACCTATCTGGAGATCGATATTGGATTCTTAGCCTTCATTGTAACGTTAATCTGGCTGTGAGCTAATTCATGCACTGCAGATAGATATGCATTATGGAAACTTAATGAATTGTGTAAAAGAAGCATACTTCATTGACCTTTCATTTATTATTGATCATGTAATTTTGCATGATCACGTCCAGCGAAGAAGTTCCGGATTTTTTATGTGTTGGGCAGTCATACTCTTGTGGATTCTGTTGTGACATGCATTTTGTGTCTGTTGCTTATTTTCGCGCAGCACGTACAGGTTCAGATTTGTGTATTTGGTTAGAATTGGCAAGTTAATAAATAAAATACCAGGGCCATTTAGTCTTGTTCATGCACACGTAACCTAGTTTACCGGTTTTGATTTGTTATGTTTCCTATTAGGTAGTCAGTTTAATATTGCAAACAAATTTAAGTAACTGATTTACTCCAAAATCATATTCTATTCAATCCGGATGGTTTTTGATTACCGTGTCTGTCACCCTGTAATCCAAGTAATTGTTTGGGCTCGTTGTTTGGCCTTAACAATGCTCTCAAATTGCATTTCTCATGTATTTATTGAACCATTTACTCTGTTTCATTCACATTTCTTTCATCAAAACTCAATTATTGGATTGTGTTGTCATTTAATACTGTTTTCATTGCAGGGATTGTCTGTGATTGGAGAACAACAGAATCCAAGTGAAGAAATTCACTCGAGACAAAAATCTGGAGCATGTGATGTGTGCACAAGCTCTTGCTCTTGTATGCTTTCTGAAAGACATGCATCTGCTGCAGAGAGAACTAAAGCTCACGAGGCCTCAATGGGTAAGATAGCTTTTCAATTCTTTCCAGGTGATGCCAGTTTGCTATCCCCTACATGTAGTGCATACAATGGAAGAGATATTTATACTTGTGAAATGAGTACACCATTAATAATGCATGTTCAATACATACTCCTAAAGTAAAGAAAGTAAAGATGCTTTGGTAGCATCTTCTGTGTTTGAAATGTGCCTTGTTGTTCAGCCTTGGTTGAGTGTTTTGGTCCAATAGAAGATATTAATCGACGTACTCAACTTGTTTCTACCTGCTTCTTACCAAGCGGTCATATTCTTGCAGTGGATAATAGTCCGCATGGAAGCCCGGTTAAAGCTATCAAAGAATTGTCACATGAAGTTGCAGTTCTTTCAAAGAGATCAGACACATCTGTAGTTTCTTCATTAAAAGATCCCTATATTGGGGCTAGCTCATTAAAGGTGAGCAATTTAGGTTCCTTTTCTTGTAGTTGGCTTGAAGACTTTTGCACTGGAAATGTATGGAGTTTGTTTGTGATTATCCTTTTCAGGGACTGCGGTCTAAGTTCTCTGATGAACAAGTGGAGTCATCACTTGATGGTGAGGTGCGCAACGTGCAAAACTGGGCAGATTCTGTGAAAGCTGAGTTTGAAATAAATGGAGAAGTGGCAGCTGAATGTTCATATCAAAAGGAACACTTACAGAAGCTTGATGGGGATGCCAATCGCTGTGATGGAACAAATAAAGTGGAGGATGTATGTATCGTTTTCTCATTGGCTTTTTGGAATGTCTTGTTCTTAGAACTCCAAGTAATTCTACTGCAATTATAATGATTGGTCGTCCTAAGCTCTAAAACTTCACGGCTCTAGGAAGCACTAAACAATCTGTAGTGTATATTTGATGACAAAATCATAACTTGGTAGATCCATTGGTTTTAGTAATTGAAGTGCCTTAATGAAAGAAGTTAGAACATCGAGAGGCTAATTGGGTTACTATGTGACATAACGGTTAGAACCAGACGGTTGAGGAATGATTATCTTAGATCTTTCTTTGTCTTCTTCATTTCTTGACAGCTCTGCTTCTTATAGCTAGCTAATTGATAGTGAATGTTTGTGTGCGCACACGTCCACGTTTTCAGTCATACAGCAACATGGATTTAATTTTTTAGTTTAATTATTGTGTTTGGTTTCTTGAACTTACCTGCACTTTGAACAATTTGAGGTTGGCAATTCGCATTTCATTTTAGTGAAGGGCTTTGAATGGATACTTCCATTCCATGTTAATTTTACTTTAGTTTATCCGCAGCCTTGTTATTTGTTATGGTTTTTCCTGCTTATGTTTGTGTTTGTCTACATGTTGTTCATTACTTCATTGTCATTTTGCTCGCCTATGTGATCTACCTTCAGGTTTTGAATTATTCTCAGTCATTAATAAGATTGTTTGTGGAATCATTTCCAAACAGGTAAAAACTTGTGATATCTGTGGCGATGTGGGTTGGGATGACTGCCTTGCTACTTGTAGCAGGTGCAGTAATGGAGCAGAACACATGTGCGTCCCATGTACCAAATTCCTGGATCTTCTTCTCCTCTCAGTTCTATCATTTTAGATATTTGCATGCGTTGGTCTAATTTTCCTGTTTTCGTTCAATTTTTGTCAACCAGATACTGCATGCGACTAAAACTTGACAAAGTTCCAGAAGGCAATTGGCTGTGTGAAGACTGCACACTTGCTGATGAAAATGAAAAGAAAAGGCAAGATGAATCTTCAAAAAACCGTGTAGAAGGATCTTCGTCGTATCAGCAAAGAGAAGATTCTGGAACATTTGATTCTGTCAAGAGAACAATGGACAGCTCGAAAACTTTACCTATCAAAAAGAGAAGGGCCCTTAAAAAAGTTGGTGAGCTGTCCATTCTCTCCAAACCCTGCATCAAAACTGCAGAGGATTGCAGTTTAGCATCCTGGAATTTGGACGAGAAGAAAACAGATTCGACCTCTCAAGGTACATTTGCTAAACAATTTTTTGGCCTACCACTTCCTGTTGTTTTGAATTTCTTTAGAAAACATGATTTCTTTCACACGTCTCAAGAACTATCATTTATCTTGTT